>VDFB02026320.1:109764134-110509941 GCA_007258455.2 Sequoia sempervirens
GGAAGAACGTCGGAAGAATGAGGGCCAAGAGATTTCGATGACCGACCAAAATGAGAGAAATTCACACACAAAAAACAAAGGCGAATATCGGAAGAGACAAACTCGAGTGTGCCCAAGTAATAGCAGAGTTATGGCCCCCCCAAACGGTTGAGTGGTAATAGAGGAAATTGATATTGATGGAGGTTAAGTGAGGGATCTCCAATATAGATGTGAATGCAATCCTATAACCTCTGATCAAGAGTCTTCGTGACTTCTTGGCTCCCGTCAGTTACAATCTGAAACATGATGGAGATAGCGGAAAACTTTTCCTTCCAAGAAATTTGTCGACCCTTCTCTTTCATTAATCTTTTGTCAATTATACATGTATTATTATTATTTAGATATTCAATTATCTTTTATTATCATTTTAACATATAATAATCTTTTGAAATTCCTTTATAGGTATTTATATTTATATTTAATTTGACTATATTAATCAATACTTACATAATTTTACCAAGGCCAGGGTTATAACTTGCATTTGTCTTACACCAACTCAAAGTTTGATGACAAATTGATCCATTGTTAACCACGTTCTCTCCCTGACGATATTTCCCTTTCTCTCATGGCGTCGGCAATCCTGCATCCACTGACAGGGATTATGGTTAGATCGTTCTCAACAGCTTTATAATATGCGTTTAAATTTAATCTCATGATCTCATTCAACTTCACACGAACAATAAATTCACTAGCAAAATAAAAAGTTCGTTAACATTACAATTATGATAAAAAAAACAACTATTGCATTCTCAATGTCATAATCACATGAAGCAGTTACTTGCAACGGTCATTGTATTCAAAATATATATAACCAAACATATAGTCTCAATGTAAGGGATGTAACAGAAAATTCAAAGGGAGCCTATTTAACCTGAAGAAGATGGTAATTGAGTTGATCTTGGTTCTTTATGTTGATTTATTATTACTAGAGAAGATCAACTCATTATCAAATGCAAGAAGGAGTTAGCTTCTGAATTTGAAATGAAGGATCTTAGATACATGCACTACTTCCTTGATTTAGAAGTATGGTAGAAGCCTAATGAGATGATTCTGAGTCAAGGCAAGTATACTATAGACATCTTGAAGAAGTTTGGTATGATGGATTGCAAATCCATGTCTACACCTATGGAAACCAATTTTCAGAAGTTTAAGGAGGCTGCAGCTAGTTCAAATCTGGTGGATCCTACTATGTACAAACAGTTGATTGGATCGTTGATGTATCTAGTCAATACTAGACCAGATATTTGCTATGCAGTGAGTACACTTAGTCAGTTCATGTGTGAACCAAGGAAAATACATCTAGTTGTAGCGAAGCATATCCTGAGATACTTGTGTGGCACAATTGGGTATGGCTTGAGATATTCTTCTGGTGTGGACTTACAGTTGCATGGATATACTGATTTTGATTGGGCAGGGTGTGTCATTGATCGGAAGAGGACCTCTAGATGTTGTTTCAGTTTGGGGTCTGCAATGATGTCCTGGTGTAGTAGGAAGCAGTCTTCAGTGGCACTAAGTACAACTGAGGCCAAGTATATTGCAACTTGTGTGGCAGCTCGAGAAGCAGTGTGGCTTCGGAAGCTCCTTGCAGGATTGTTTGGACAATTAATGGAGCTAACTATCATTCATTGTGATAACCAAAGCTGTGTGAAGCTTTCTGTCAACCCTGTGGTTCATGACAAAACTAAGCATGTTGAGATCAAATACCACTATATCTGAGATATGGTATTGAGGAAAGCAATTCAGTTGAGGTATATCAGCACTGATGAGCAGACGACAAACATTCTCACCAAGCGCCTCTCTCCAGGATAAAGTTTGTGTACTTTCGAGACAAGCTTGGTATGGTGGAGAATCAAGCCCTAGCTAAGGAGTCTTAGTATCAGTGATCCTCTTTAATGCATTTCTCTTTGAGAGAGATTTGAGGTGCAAGCCCTTGTTAGTGCATTTCTCTTTAAGAGAGATTTGAGGTGAAAGCCCTTGTTTCCGCCCTCTAGGAGAGCCATGGTGGATGTCATGTGTGTGACTCCATGACAACATCACATGAGAGAGTTCGTGATGATTTTCTTGTACTTGTGTTTTCACCCTTTGAGAGAGCCATGGTGAACGTCACAATGAGGTGACAACATCACGTTGAGTGATGAGCACTTGTACATACCATACATGGGTGTAGCCATGATGGTTGATATCACAATGAGGTGATATCTTTCCTTTTCCACATATGGGTGTAGCCATTGTGGTTGACATCACGATGAGGTGATATGTCTTTTATAGCTAGAAGTATCCTCCCTAGCTAAGAGGGAGTGTTGATGTTATTGAGTAGCATCGGGATCTTCTTCCAACCAATCTCCTTCGCATTAATGATAAATTAAATAATAGCCCTTGGCTATTTAATTTATGTTGATAACAATTATGAGGAGGCGCCTCATTTATTTAATATCTATTTTATTGAGATACATGATGTGAAGAGTCACATCTCTTGTAAACTAAATAATGTTTATTAATATTTATGTATTGAGGCCGACCATTCACCTTGAGGAATCGTGTCCTTTGAAGACCTCCTCATCGAATAGTATATATTGGAGATACTATTCGATCATTGTAATATTCACTTGTTCATTCGATTATCATTTGTGCAAGTTCATCCTTTACATAGGCTGTGAGTTTCAAGAGCGATCTAATTCAAGGACAGGACAATATATTGAAGAAGTCAGATCGAAGGTTTCAAGGAGGCTGAACCTGTGATCAAGAAAGTGTGAATTTCTTAAAGAGGCAGATCAATATATTGAAGAGGCTGACCATAGATATACTTCATGAGCAGATCGATATATTGAAGAGGCTGATCACAGCATTACAGAAGGCTGAGTTTGTCATTAGTATAAGCATCATATTATTTCCGTGTTAGCATCAGATTGTGGTGCTCTTACTTGGCCTCCATATCGGCCTCTTTGTAAAAGAGACTTTTGTTTATCATTCAATATATAAGTGATATATTGTTGCTGGGTTTTTCTCCCTCAAGAGGAGGGTTTTCCCAGGGTATATTCTATGTTGTGTGTCTGATTTTTGAATTAAATTTCTGCTCTTACATCTGATCATTAAAAAACTAACATTTTTAATGACTAATGGCCCCTTACAACATAAAGTGCAATTATAACTTTATAATATAACTTTAAAAAATTAATTATTATTGAAGTCACCTTTAATAATAATTAAACGTTATAACTTAGGCAATACACCTTATTTCATCAAACCAACTGAATTCTGGAATCGACACTGCCAACATATCACATTCAAGCGCCCTACTATAAATAGTAACACTGGCTGAAGGACTTACTATAAATAGTAAGTATGCAAACTGAGCCTCCAAATCCTCTACAAAGGCCAAATCTGAACCCAACAAAGCTCTGGAGAAGAATAATATCATCAACTGACCAAATTTCTGCCTCATAAGACCCTATATCCAAACCCATTAGCCTATGAGGGTCCAAATGATAGGCTAATCCTTCTGACAACTAATGTCTAGCTAGAAGGGGACATTACAAAAACCACCAGTTTTTCAAATGATGCAAGAATAAAATGTGTTTTTTGTTGACTTGTCAGTTAAATGCTTTTTTTTTGAGTTGTATGCATTTCTTTGGTGAGGCAGCCCGGGTTTGATTGGTTATTGACTGGACATTTAATAACTCGATTCCATCATACTTACTCAGCATGGCATGGGGTCCAGGGAACAATAATCTCGCATGTAATTGCCAATTTCTGCTTCTCTAAATCACTGTGTTGATTTAGGTTTTAAGTAAAATTTGGAGACTGATAGATGAGTTGGCATTGGGCAGATTCTAAATGTAGAGTCTCTACTTAGGCTGTATATTTCTCATTCTGTTGGGTAGCATAAGAATGATGAGTTCACCATTAAATGTGGCCAATATTGTATTTATTTTCTTTCTACAATTTAACATAAGTGTGCACGTGTCATTTCCTCAATGTTCTTCCTTGTTGCTTTCATTTGTGTACTCTTTGTGCCTGTTTGCTGATTGTTTTTCGACCTGGATTTGGCAGCTGCACCAACAAACAATGAATCTAGCTGTTTAATCAAGATTGATCTTTAACTGTTCAATGCTCATAGATGCAAACTGCAATCTGATATATCAGATTCTATTTTATTATGCATTCTTTGCTTTCTCATATTTCTGCATTAGTTTTATCCATTTATTTCTCAAAGCACATAAAAAATATTAATTTCAGAAAAGAATCAGTTTGTAAATCCAGATTTAGACACAGAGATGCATTCTTAAGAGGCTAACACGAGTAATGAGACCTGGCCTTTGTTTATATGGATATAAATTTTAGTTTGTTTCTACTGTTCTTCCATCAGATCCTTACAAAGTTTCCTTCCACTTGATGTCAAGTTCTGAAGGGAGTGTCTTTTTTCTCCAAACTGTTAAGTTTATTTCTTTGTTTAAAAAAATGCAACAATAATGCCCTTGGACCTCAATTCCATCTCTTTTGGCTGCTGGGATTGTTTTTCATTTGTGCTCTGCTACTTCTAATCTATTCATTTGCTATAAGGTCAATTGACTTGCTCTTGAGAATCTGCTTGAATTTTTTTGTTTCTGATATCCAGTTCATAAGCACATTTTAAATGCCCTTTTCTGTTGTGATTGCCGATTTGACTGTTTTAGCTCCCAAAGAATTGTTTATGTTTTGAGGGAATGATTCTGTTTTTCTGAATTTGATTTAATTAGGATATCACTAGAATATCAGTTGAAGCTAGTAGTATATTTTTTATAACTTCAGTGTTTTAAAATTTAAATGAAGTACCCTCTAAAACTGCACCCAGAAAAAGAGACATTTGGAAAGGACCTTTAAGCAAAGCATGGATTCTACCATTCGTGTGACTAGCAAAGATAAAACAAAAAATAGATATCTCAGGAGGTGGTTTGGAAAGTTTAGAATAATTATTTAAATAGAGTTGAGGAATGTGATTTAAGTTTCTATAATGATTAATTAAAAAACTGCTTCAATTATGTGTGGTGTCTGAACATGTATATCCATGTGTCTCACGATTTCCAGATTTTGGACTGAGATTTTTAACCGCCTTAAGGATGTGGTCATCCAGTTAGACAATTTTATGATAACTTTGCCATTTACTGCCCAGAGTAGGACATTGTGTATGCTAAAAACCATTTGCATTGTGCAGGGGTATATTCAATCTTTGGAATCATCTTTACAAGAAGAGATGTCTCGTCATGCCCCACTTTATGGAGCCGGTTTAGAAGCCCTTTCAATGAGTGAACTTGACACACTTGTGAGGATACATGAGGAGGGGCTTAGACAAGTCCGTTCCATACAGCAACATCAGAATGAAGGAAGTGATGTGTTGGCATTGAACTTGGATCCTTTGGTAAGTCATGCTCCAGTTGCTTCTTCCCAAGATTTGTATGGGTCGCCTCCTCCAATGGCAGTGAGAATGACACCAATGATTGCAAATGGTGTAGGGATTCACAATAATGAACATCTGAATGGTACTTCTGGACCTTGGTTTTCTTCACCCTAAGGAATCTTTTACACACTGGTGCTTGTCACAAAATTATTTCATAAATGGGCTGATTAAGTTAACTACCCAGCAATGGGTGACACAATTTCATCCAAACTCTTTTCTATGATTTACATAAACCAAAGCCTAGAAGATTGCAGTTCTCAAGAAAATAAAAAGGTCAAACATATAATTTCTTCCTGATTTCTGAGTTATCAACATTTGAGCATGCAGCCCGTTTTATGTGAAGTTACACAAAAAAGTTACAGTTCACAAATGGAGCATATGATGGGAAGTTAAGTAATTTTATCTTTGGTAGAACTTCTGGTTTGTACATATACAAAAGGCAAGAACGCTACAAAATTTAAATGATTTTTGCTGTCAAGGTTTTCAGATAACACTCTCAGATGGGAAATTGAGGAGTTGAATTGTATATTCTGTTGTGGAAGTGATATGGGCATCTTGGAGCACATGGGGAAACGTGCATTTGGCCTTTTGCCATATTATAATTGTTTGGCGTATGGTATGTATTGTTGTATACAAAAATGTTAAGAAAACTACTGTGAAATTTGAATGATCTTTCTGTCAAGATTTTCAGATGTGAAAGTGAAGACCTGAATTCTTTTATCCATCTTGCAAGTGTTTCTGGCATCTTGAAGCACACAGGGAATGTGCAATTGGTTTCTCACTATTTTGTAAGTGTTAGGTGTATGGTATGAAACAATTGTATCTGATAAGAGCTTGCTAGATGGAAATATCTGAATAGATTTTTTGACGGGTTGCTTTTCAACTCATCGTACATTTGTGACAAGTAAAGGAAAACTTAAGAATGGAAATATTATATCCTGGCAGCATTTCAGTTCGGATAGGATCCGATGCATCATTAGGCTATCTTGGAATGATCTTCAACTGAAATTCCTAGAATCAATCAGAGTTGCCTGCTTGAAATATATTATTTGGAGTAATTGGGCTCACAGAAATATAATGTCAAAATGTGAGTTGCATTCCCTGTTTTACATTCATGTTGATGGTATCATCTATGAGAAACAATTTTCTGTTAAACAGTTATCTTGCTGCATGGAACAAAGAAACCACAGAATGACATATGGAGCGTAGCTTCCAATGGATATCATTTCACTTGTAGATATTCCTTTGATTATGGCAGAAACGTTGTCTGATTATCATAAACATACTTTGAGGGATACTCAAAAGTTATTGTAATAGTTAAAGTCATTTATAGCTATACTTAATCTAAATGCAAAAAAGATTTACTTCGGTATTGTTCTTGGCTACTGTCTGATTCAATTAATATGCATATCGTAATAACTGATCACTATCAGGGCTGCAGTACATTCGGTATTGTTCAATAAGGTAACATCTTGGAAATATGTTGTTTTGGCTTTTTGAGCAACATGTGGCCCTACACCTGGAGTCCAGTTGATGGCAGTATGAATTCTCCTTTTAGTGCCGATGGGGGCTAGAGGCTTCTTTGTCCTCTCTATATAGCATTATTTATTGTTTATGACATCATATTGTTTTGCTTCATTGTTCTTTTCTGATGGATACATGCATAATGCTAGTGCCTATACGATAGTTGTTTTACCTTCTAAGGTTTACTTTTCTCTTGGTAGTTTTCAATTTTTCTTTTGGTGGTAAATGTTTAGGGTTCTTCTCATGGCTATTTTATTACATGTACTTTTTAGATCAATTAACATCATTCAATTATTTGTTGTGTCCGATTTTCCAAATTCCAGTGGAAGTTGGGAAAACACCCAATTTCACCATTTGAGCTCCTTTGGTGATTTTTTCTGTTTGGGATTGCCTATCCTAGGATGGTAGGAAAATTTCATGCATCATTTAGGGTCACTTTCATCATGTTATCAGGTTGGTGCAATTTATTCAATCCTTAAAAGCTGAACCAGTTTTATTTGTGATATCGTATTTAACCTATGGAAACTGAAATATTTGAAATATTTATAACTTCAAAGAAATGTGATAAACTATTCAAGCCAAGTGTTGCCCCAACTATGATATAAATAATGAATTTCTTGTTTTTGTATATACCATTTGCTATAACACGATACACATCAATGGTAATAGTGTGAACAAAAATTTGGACATTCTTAGCCCCACTTGTTACACAGAGGAAATCTGCCCAGGGTGGATGAGGCCTTTCACCACTTGTGGATGTAGTGTATACTCATTTAGTCTCAACAGATATGTGGTAGCTGCATTAGTGCAAGACCATTATAAATCTATATATTTAGGATAAATACACACAACAATCTGCATGGGGTGGACAAGGTGTTTCACTACATACGGATGGTATGTTATTCAGTCCCAACAACTATTTGGTAGCTACATATGGTGCAAGAGTATCATAAAGTTACATATTTAGGATAAGTTAGTGCCCCTTGTCTCGCCCCAAATTTTATGGTAGAGATTGTAGCTATGTTCCACCAAGTTTTTAGGATGAGGGCAATAGGGGAAAGGGGGATGTGTTTCATGAATGTTTTTTTTAGGCCATTTTAGGGGATGGTAGGGGACAACTCTATAAAAAATAAGAGAAATTTTTAAAATATATGGAAATTTTAAATATTCATATGATAACATTGATAAGACATTCATCACATGCATTATAAATCCTTAATACACAACATTAGAGTTGAATTAAGAGGTCGCATGAGAGTCAAAAAAAATTAAAAATGTCAAAATTTAATTGCTTTCATAATTCATTGTCAATGTGCATATGATGTACTAATAAATTAAATGAAATTAAAGAAAACAACAAAATGCCCAAAGGTTGCAAGTTTCAACTACAAAATGACAAAAACATAGAAAGTATGTTGTTGCCCCTAATCGTCATCTACCAACACTATCAAAGTTAGAGTCTAACCCTAAATCACTACCCCTATAAGGGTTTGCCTCATCTAATGGAATTCCAACCAATACCTCACGCGCCTCCTCGTCAATTTGGGTGGCTTCTTTGAGATCAACATCCTACTGGAAAATTGGAGTTTGTCATTAATTTAAAATCTAACAATTTCAAAGTTACAAAGCACTATGCATGACCACCAACTTCTCTACTCGTCTAGAAGTAAACCTATTCCTCTTGATAGAGTGGATGGAATTGTGTTTGGACCAATTGCTTTTTGCAATAGAGGAACAACAACTTGTGAAAGGAGGCGAATGGCGAGGATTCTCAAGTCTAGTGTATCTCTGTCGTGCCAAGTCCACCATTCAATAGGATTAGTTTGAGCTGATGTAACTCTATATATTTTCAAATTTGGTTTTTTGAATGTTGGATTGTGAAAATTAATAAAGGCAAGCCATTGTGTGCAATGTGTACTCCACAACCCGCTTGAATGCATTTTTCGAAGGGCCTTCATTAACCTTTATTTCACCTTTTTGTCATCACAAGAAGACAATCTCCTAGTCTTTGGTGCATACCATTTGGGATTATAGCAAAGGTTGTCATATGAAATGGAGTGTTCATAATGTTCCACTGCCACATCAGAATGGGCTTAATATGCTATTCATACAATTTCAAATTAAGATTCTTATTACAAATTGTTTGTTTATTTGCCTAAGCATGTTGTCAAATGTCTCATAAATCTCTTGACTTGATTAGGAGAGTTTATGTCAACATATCTAATGACATCTACAATAGGTAAGATGAAGGTGCAAACATATCTACAAACAATTTTTTAAGATTAGAATAAGACTCAAAATTCAAAATCAAATGGCAAGTTAGAACATCAAAAACAATAAAATAAAAAAATTAGTAATAAAATTAGCAATTTCTTACCTCACAGTGGACCACCAATCATCATTAAGGATCTTTTGTTTGATAGTTTTTCCATAAAAAAATGTTTGGAGTAGGTCATCTACTCCACTTTGATGTGCTTGTAATCACCTTCCACCATATGCTTGGGGTCCAAAAGATGTGCTTATAATCACCATCCACCATCATGTCAACTAATTTGTACACATTCAAAATCAACGACCAGTTGTACACCATTTAAGGTTTCAAACTCCTCTATGATGTCTTTCAAAATGTGAATTTGAAAGTCCACATCCACATGCTTACTTGAACATCAATAGCTTTAAGAAAATAATAGCTACTTGCAAATGTGACTATGATGTTGGTGAGTGGTCAATGTCTAATATCAATCCACCTATTCATGACAATGGAGTAGCTTGTCCTAATCCAAGTCTACCTCATGTCCTCCATTACCAAACTCATCTTATAGTATTATTTGTCAAGGAGAGTATGTGTAGTTTATGTTCTCCAAGGGGGTGAATGAAGGACCAATAAAAGCTACATACTTGATCATTTGTTTGAAGTAAGAAGAATGTGCCATGTGAAAGAGGATGGCATGGGCATAAAAGAATTTGGCAATGGAAGACTTTGCCACATCCCATGCTTGCATATTAAACATACTTGCAATTGCCCCTAAATTCTTGTTAGCACTAGTCTTTCTCTTTCCTCTTGTAGAAATTTCACCACTACCACTAGTAAGCATGGATGACAAATGCTTAATTGATTGGGAAAATTGTGTTGGTATTGACACACCCTTAGAGCTTCCTTCCACCTCCATATACAATCTATTGACCTCTACCTTCTCATCCTCCTTTCCTATAAAGCCTAAGAAATAAAAATATATCTTCATGTAGCTCCCTCTAAAATGTGTTTTGCAAATATGACACAACCACCCTCTACCACCCCCCAAATTTGTATGTCTTTGTTTAGGGCTGTCACAAATTGGAGAAGAGGTTTTTTTGAATTGAACGGGCTCTTTGCACAAGATTTTAAAATGGTGGAAGGGCACTCAAATGGGTTTTGTGATTTTTCTTCACCCACAACACTCCCACACCTTGAATTCCCAACTGAGATGAAATTCACATTTCTTTCTTCCATTTCATGTTCACTACTCTTATTGTTGTTGTCCATGTTTTGTGAAAAAATAATAAAAATGAAAATTCAAAATAGAAAAAAAAAGCATACATTTATTCCTTAAAGCTTTGAAAAAAATTAAGATTTTTTTTTAAAAGAATTACTTACCTCTTCTACTTTTTGCTATCTCACTACTCACTGCTTACTAATGCTGATTTCTCTAGTTGCATCTTCAAACCCTACTCAAAAATTTTGGTGTATAAAAATGAATTAGAATGAAAGAGGGGGGCTATTTTTGCTCATTTAGGGATAAATATGGTGTGATACCCACAAAAAATAATATTAAAGTAATTGTTTATTAATTTTGGACTTTTTTAAATGATTGTTTAGCCACAAGGACAATTGGCCATCACTAGGATGGTCTTTGGACATCTTTGACACCACTAGCCATCTCAAGAATGATCGACCATCCTTGGGATAGTCTTGGGACATCTTTGATGTCCCCAACCATCTCGAGGACATTCAATCGTCCCCATGGAGTCCCCACATTTCAAGGATGTTTCTAGGATGGTTAGTGCACAAAATAATAATTTGGGGATAGTGGAGGGAAATTTCCTAGACACCCTCAAAACATGATTAGTACAAGAACGACTAAAAATATCAAGGAAATAACCCTAGGAAACATACGTTTCTAGCATAAAATGGAGCACACCTAAATAAATTATTATTAATGAAGATGTTTATTACTATTACAAGTTTTTTTTTTTACTAGATTTGATTTGTATTTAAGGACATACATGTTCTCTTCCCTCAGTTCTTTGCTACCTTCCCCTTAGTCATCAACATCGCCCTTCTCAATAGATTTGAAAAGTCCCTTTTACTTTAGTGCACTTTGTTTTAATTGTAGGTTTTGGCATTGGATGGGAAGACAATTGGGAGTAAAATGAAAGGATTCACCTTTAACAACCACTATAAAAGCTCCAATTTTTAAGTGAACCTTGAGCTACTAAACTACAAACAATTTAAAAACTATCTAAGTTTTAAATTTGAAACCTCAAAATGTATCCAAGAGTCATGATGGCCAACAGATTCAAAACAAGTTGCAATAAAATGGTTCAACAGTTGAGCGTCCAACTAGATGAGTACACGCTCACTGATGATTTTTATGTGATGGAGATTGGTGAGATGGATATTATATCGAGAATTTCGTGGTTGCACTCAATTGGTAAATTCAATCAAGATTTCCAAACAAAGGAGTTAGAGTTCACTATTGACAAGAGGAAGATAGTGTTGAAGGCATGGGACAATGATCTTCAGAATGAAGTAACAATGAAGAAAACATTGTTTGTGGGAATTAGAGTGGCGCAGTGGAAGATGGATAAGGCCCTTGATGGTGAGTTTGCAGAATTTAGAATTTATAGAGAGGATCATTTGATTTATTGATAGGAAACATAAAGCAATATTTGTAGTCCGGTTGCAGTTGTGTGTTTACAATAAAAGTTCATACAGACCACCTCGGTTGATATGGGATCCTGGAACCAAATTGCTTGAAGACAATCAATCTTGGGCAAGAGGACTTGTAATGTCTCATTTTTTACGGTGCAAGAATAATATTATTAAATTCTCTAAAGTTAAAATATTAAAAAGAGAATTAAATAATTATTTATTGTTATTACCTAAAAATAATTAAAAGGTAATAATTAAATAATTAATAAATATTTGTAACCACAAAGGAGTTCTGGGTTTGAAGAAAGGTGTGAATGATTATTATTTTCTCTTTGGCATTAATTTCAGAGTTTCTCAAATTTGCTTCTCCCCATGCTTGGGAAAACCATTTTCAGCAGTGAAACCATCTCCCCTGGGTGGTCTTGGAAAAATCACTCAGATTCTTCAGTTGGACTTCATGGAAGTTTACAGTTCGAATTTGCAAGAGATTGATATATTCGAATGTTTCAAAGGCAATTGAATCCATTCTTCAGATTGATCGACTGATAGCAGGTATTAATTCTGGAGAACTTCATATTGTTACTGTTTATATATATTCCTGATTGGTGGAGTTGGTATTAAATGCTGAACACTATTTTACCTCTACTGGTCGACATAATTCCCAGCCGTGAAGGGGTCGATCATATCTACTGAGGTCTGCCATCTTTTTATAGTGTGTAATGTTATTTTCGGGCCATATTGTGTTAGCCGCCCATTTCTTGATTATCGCGCTACTATGAATATTACGTTATGCATGTTGTAAGGAATCAAGGGTGACGGGGCAATCAAGCGGAAGGATTTATTGGTGTGAAGCTAGTCGATATCGATTAAGAATATTGATGCCATTTACATTAACCGTCATTCCTATCTGCCGTTAAAATCAGGTTCGTGACTGTTATATACACTACATCATTGATTGCTATAATATATATCTGAGAGTCTCTATACGTATCGCGGTTATTATTCATCTGGGCGCATTTTATAGAAGCTAACGGGTTATTTAACGATTATCAGTGAAGATCATGTCATTTGCCTTATCGCGTGAATATAAACAAGGAGTCCTATAAGTACTGATTGGTAGAAGTATCACGCTTTCTGGAGATATCGGATTAATCGCATTAATTCTTTGTCCTAGGCGATTTTATATTACTCGGTGCTGGCTTATCACAAGTTTGAATCGGGTGATCATTTTGGACATATAACACAACAGGACTAACACCTGAAGACGTGGTATTCAATCTACCGATAGGACTAAACCCGCAAGTCTTTGGGTGTATATGTTATGCTGTCACTTTCCCTAATGAAGATATAATTATTCAAAGAGACATCTTGTATCAACCAAGGGAAATTATCGACTCATGTTTGGAGCCATCAGGTTTGTCAAATTCAGTCAAGAATCTCACCGCACAGTTTCTTAAGTGTTCGTTGTATATTCCAACTGATTCGTGAGGTCTAAGAAATTCTGGCAAGTTATTCAGGTACCTTAAAGTAATATTGTTGCTCAGAAATATTCTCTGAAGTCTTAATTTCTGTGTTTAAACATCTACATCTCAGTGTCGTTTGCAATCTGCCTTATTACATTGAACCTCACTGTTATTCTATTATAGAAGCACAAGTTTCATATTTGAATATATTGCTCATTGGTATATTCAAGTTGGTATTATTAATTATTAAACCTTTGGGGAAATCATATTTTGAAAGCTTGTGTAATCACCTATAAGCTTCCTAGAGATTCTGGAAAACAATTCAGACTATCAGTCATGCCAATTGTTTGACAAAATACTGGTATTGTCAAACATAGAGGAAATCGTAAAATTATAGGTGCAGATTGAGTAAGGGTCTTTACAATTTAGACCCCACTTTCGTGAGAGTGTGAAATTACACTCATGCTCACACTAAAGTAAGGATATGTCAAGAAGAGTTCATGTATCTAATATTGAAGAGGTAGGATACCATCGAATCTAGGGGATGCATTAGCCCCTAGGCTCAAAAACCTAAGGAACAACAATGCAAAGATAAAAGAACACACATACAAAAGGTGAAATGCATCATGACAAATACGAAGCATACACAATGAAAACATAATGCAAAACAAACACAATGCAAACACAAGCTAATACATGAAGAAAACATGCAAAAGGCACAAGGCAAACATGATACCATACACAAAGTAACATGCCATAGACACAAAGTAGACACATAGAAAACATAACCCAAACAATAAAAACACAATAACACATAAACAAAAGGTTAATACACTAAAAAAGGTTTTGAGTCACTAAGTAAAGGGACCGCAATCTAAAATTTTGTCTCAAATACCAAACGTCATCCCTTGAATATGATTTAGACATAATGGTGCTCTCATAAGGACTAGCAAGTTATGTTATGCTAGATTGCTCATGATATGCTAGATCACTCATGATCTACATGGATCTAATAGCTAGTAAGTTTTGTTATGCCAGGTGTCCATGTAATATGATGGGTTTTACAAGGTTGGAAAGTTGTGTTATGCTAGTTGTCTCATGAAACATATGGCTCCATTGGCAAGCAAGTTTGTAATACTAGGTGGCCATGTAAAAATGCTCAAGATCATGAATCAACAAACTCTGTTATACTAGATCCATGGACTATTTTTTCAATCACACTTCAGGGCTCGCTCATAAAAGTTTAAGATCATGGGGGACAAATCAATGCTTAACCTCACAAAGGAAGAATTAATAACCATGCCTCAAGGGGCATTATAAACAACACCACCACCAAGGGGGTATGTCAATAATTCAAATATCACAAGACATCAATGAAATGGATAGGGTGATATGCCCTCCCTTAAACCGTCAGTATGTTGATATTTTAAGGAAAAGAAGGGGAAGGAGGGATCCTTGAAAAGAATACACACCTCCCAAAACTAGTTATCTTTTCCCCCAAAGTGTAAAGGAAAAGAGACCCATGCAAGAAACTATCATTTTGCTATCATAGATGAAATATGGTTGCACGCAAGATTGTACCACCATAAATGACAATGAGCAAACACATGAAACTAAAAATGCCACATAGTGAGGAGCAACACTATAGAAGATAAATCATTATTTAGAATGATTAGGTGGATCATCACATCCAAAAGAGCACCACAATCAAAAGTTTTATTTTATTACTCAAGACTTGGCATTTGTTGGTGGAATGACCATGCACTCGATGATATACAAAAAAAGAGCTATTTTTTTAAAATTTCTCACATTGGAGGAGGAAGAGCAATCAAGTGGGATTTGAGAAGTCTCAACAAAATATTGTCTTGCTTGGATAGAGGATAAGTAGTAGGAGATGATTCTTTCTCTCATGAAGAAAAGCTTACTCGCTTACCACAAGATGTTATAAATATAGTATATGATGAGGATGAGATGTAGATGAAGAACGTTGGAAACCTAAACCCCTTTTAGAAAGGTGGTGTAGACTTTGCATGATCCTTAACTCCTTGTTTCATGTTTTCATTATATCCATTTTTAGAAATAATTTTAAATCCAATCCCATAATGTTTTGTCCAACTCAGATGGAGGAGTCTTTTCTAAATGATTATGAGAAGAATTGATTCTTTTTCAAGAATGCAAATCCTTTTTTAGGTGTTGAAATGTGATGGTTAGACATAACCAACACACAAGGGATGAAAGCTATAGATCCCCCATCACCATAATAGGATGATGTTTTTGGATTTATTGATGTAGAAAAAAATGATCAAATGAAACACAACTCTCCTTAGATTTAGATTGTGCTCAATTTTACCTTTTCCTACAAAGGAGGGTGTAAAATCTAATGAACCCCAATTAAAACATGTATTTGAAGAGGAAGCCATATTGTGATCATTATTTTTAATTTGAGAAGATTAATCGCAAGATTGTGTTGAAACACTTTCTGAATCTTTAGGATTTGATGGTGAGATCTTATACTCCTCAATTAAAGTAGATGTAAAATCTAACGATCCCCAATCATCACCCAAGATTTTATTCATAATATCATTATCATTGGAAGTTGATAGTTAAACTTTTGAAGATGGAATCAAAGTACTAAGAGAGTTGGATTTGTGTTATGTTTAGCTTCGACTTGTAAATTATAACTTTTTGCATCTACTTTAACCGTATGTACCTTATTATTATATTCATACTTCATCTCACGGTGAAGAGTAGACGAGAATCCCTTAATGGCATGAATTCATGGTCTACCAAGAAGAATATTGTATGAGAGATTATTTGGAAAGACATGTATAAGGGTAGGAAAAGTTATGGGTTCTACCTTAATGGGTAGTGTAATTGTCCTCAATGCTTTCCTACCAACATAATTGAAGCCGTGAATAGAAAGGTTATCAAGTTTTATGAGATTTGTATCCACGTCAAGCTTATCTAGAAGATCAATGATACAAGTATTAAGACCTAGTCCATTGTCAATAAGAGTACGTCTAACCCTAGTTTTATTAATGACCACCAATATCATTAGAGCCTCATATTGTTTTTGAATCACAAGAAGAGGTAACTCACTTTGATTAAAAATAATATCTAGGTTTTTTGTATTTATACCATCCAACAAGGCTGCTACATCATTTGGTTTAATAGAATGTGAGAAGTCAATATTTTGTAAAGCCTCTTGGAGCATCATGTGGTATGTAGGTGAAGTTTGAACTAATTCCCAAAGAGATATATTGGCTGGAGTATTACAAATTTGTTCAATAAGATCATACTTTTCCATTATGTTGAGGACAACGAGGTGTGGGGGAAGATATGGTTGAGGAAATAGAATGGAGGTTTGCATTTGTTTTGGTTGTTTGTTACTTTGATTGTTAAATGTGACATGAGAAATTGTATGATAACTTGGTTGTTGCAACATATTTTGGTGTTTATAGTTATTTTAGGGAGTTGCTTTGTAAATTTTAGGATACGGCCAGGAAATTTAGATTGGTTTGTAGGAGGTCCTATAATAAGAGGATTTCTAGAAGGAGGTCTAATAATCAATTATGGGTTTACAATTTCAACTAAGTTAACTACTTTTTGACGATCTTCTATCGATGGGGGATCTAATGTCAATTTTGAATCTTCATCTATGCAAGCCACCTTACTATCATTTGGAGGGAATGTATTAGTGATTACATCCTCCTGCTCCAAGATATCTTCCCAAGTAGGAGAGATATTGAGAGCCTGGACAAAAATGAGTTTCATGAAGATTAAGTAAAGTATCAATAATTGCATCTTATTACACAAAGATACCCTCACAAGTAGGAGAGATATTGAGAGAGGGACAAACATGAACATCAATGATTGCATCCTCTTGCACCAAGATATCCTCACAAGTAGGAGAGATATTGAGAGAGGGACAAACATGAACATTGCATCCTCTTGCACCAAGATATCCTCACAAGTAGGAGAGATATTGGGAGATGGATCAAAGAAAAATAATAAGAGAGAGAAACTCATTTTCAAATGCTTGTAAGAAAAGTTCTTTAAATTTCTTAACAAAGTTTGACTATAAGATATTGATACGTTTTGCTATGTCCCCCAAATCAAACTAGTAATACACAAAAAAATCAGAAAATTTTAGGACTAGTTTTTAGAAATTGAAACAAGATTTGAATGTTCAGAGACCGCAAACAGGGTTTTATACAAAATTTTTGATGTCAAATTGATTGGATAGGCGTGTGGGTGCCCTAGTCCAATGGAGTTAAATTCTAAAATTTTGGAATTGAACAATATTGTTTGAAAATCTAAAGTTGTAGAGGTTCAAGTCTAGATGCAAATAGATTTATGGAAATGTACAAAACCCTAATTTCCCTATGTGAAATACATAAGAATGCATAATTTTTTTTATTTTTAAGGTAATGCAAATTGTTCGAATGACAATTTTTAGAAATTAAATTATTGTAACTGACTAAATTTATCTTGAAAATGATGAAAGATAACACCTTTGAGCTTTTTAAGATGAAAAAATATACAATTCTTTGTTTTTTCAATGTTTTTAGCAAAAATGTGCATGCACTTTGACCGATTGAAAAACATTTTAAGATTACATTCATACTTTTCAAAATAATTCAAATCTAAGCCCTAATCATATCTGAAACTAAATTCAAATTATTTTGCAATTTTACTCTAAATTTCAATCACCAAGATCTTTAATGCTTAATAAACAAAACAATGCAAATGCTTAATTTTTGGAATGAAAAAATGCAAATCTACAACAAGACCTCCAAAGCACCTAGATTTTTGAATTAATTTTCAAAATGTATGTTGTAAAAGTTAGAAAATTGAAATTTTAGGATATGTTGGGTTCACCAAAATGTGAAGTAGGAAAAGTGATCCTAGATCCAATTAGGATTGACCTCTTTTCACTTGACCCCACATTTGCATACAAAACCAACTAAGGTTGATTGATTATCTTACTACCACAATGGAGAGGATATCTCCTAGGGTTTGTGTCTTTTTGAGTTGTAAGGAAGATGAAATTTATATGTGTTTTAACAAGCCTATTTGACATGTAACCCTAGTAGATCTGAAAATATAACTTACCACACATACGAAAGCTAAAATTGACAGAACAAGTACAAATCTGAGAATGAGATACAAAGAGGAACCTGTCATCAAAAGTTGAGGTTGAATTTGGTGGACAAGGTGTGGGCACTCTAGGCTTGAGATGCTTCCTTTTTGAGATCTAAAAACTTTGAAATGTAGGTTGTAGCCTGCTCTATGTTTCTTATGACTGTCTCCTAATGAAACTTTTAGATTTCACCTGCACACATTAAAAGAAGGGGAAAGGTTGTGTTGTATAGGGGCTTGCCTAAGTCAAACCCCATTTTGATATTTCTACCTCCACATACAACAAATGATAATGAACAGGAGGGCATGCCCTAGGTTGAGCAAAGGCCAAAACAACAATAACTGAGTGAAATGATAAATGATAAATGGATAATGTTACCTTAGACATGAAACCCTTGTCAAAGTGATATTCACACTATAAGTCACCACAAAATTTGATTGATTGATGCCTTGATTTCTTGATAGACTTGCAAGAGGTTGGTCCACAAAACACAATATATTGTTATAGCTATCATGTAGAGGTTGACTCATACATCCTCATGAAAATGACATGATTGATCATAACACCTTCTTGCACATTATTGCTTTCTTCTTCCTAATGACTTGAAAGCGTGATCTTAATTGATGAAAGTGATGTAATAATGTTGCTAATTCTGTCATTGAATTTTTACTGACTACTTTTTAGGATGCTCAATTTTCTCAATAAATTTTCTAGGATTCCAAATGGCGAAAAATATTTGTACTTATATGCATTTCTTTAATTTTCGCTAAATTAATTATCGACAACCAAAAAGTGAAATTAGATTTTTAAATGTTAAAATTATGACACTGACATATTCAAATTGGGGCCAAAATACGTTGGACATGGGCACTAGCACCCTAGTCTAGACCTATTTTGGGGCCTTAAGTATTGGTAAATAAATATTAATTCATTAATCCCAATTCAACTCTGAATTTTCAAAGATTATTATAAAACAGGTGAATTAAAAGCACAGTTAGGTCCAAGCACATAAGGGAGAGCTAAACCTAGTGTGAAATTGTCAAGGGTGACAATTTACATCATTACAGTAATATTATATTTTTTTTACATCACCAATTTCATATTGTAGTCATATCAACAAGCGTGATAAGAGAAACTGTAGCTGAGCAAAGTTCCCTGAAAGTATACAAGCACCCATAGAGACATTTGTGTACAAATTCCACATAAATCATTCATATATATCCCTAAATTATAAAATCCTACTCAAAATAATTTGGATTATAAAATTTTGTCCCTTAGAAAGGTCGAGCAGCCATAGAGGCATCTAGAAGTAACAAAAGAACCAAACTCCTCTCAATGTGATAAAAAATTCCTTTTTATCAATAGTCAGTCCCTAATCCATGACACTATAACATTATGAGATCAAAGAAACAAAACCATTCTCACCCAAAATGGGTGCCTTAGATTGAAGAGCAGTTGTTTGAAGTGTTATGGGTAGTTGGGAGAACTCTGCAACATTAATAGTGAGTAAGTGAGTGAGCACCATTTCATTTGGCACTCAACTACCCCCTTTTCAAATATTTACTTTCCCTTTAAAATATGAATAGGATATTTTATTTGCATATCATTTTCCCTTTACTTGATTGGGTTCTAAAAATCATTTTGATAGTGTCATTTGATTATCTAGTCAATCGCAATAATTTCAGCACTTAAATAGGAAAAGTTGAAGTTTCAAAGATTCTACTAGGAACTTGCAACAACTATCAAGGTCTTTAATTTTAATATCCCATGCCAAATTTCCACGGCTCTTTTATCTGCATCCATTTAAATATGCTCACCTTTGTATCGACATCTTGGGAGTGAGTACATTAATATCTTCACAACCTCAATAGACAT
Organism: Sequoia sempervirens; assembly: GCA_007258455.2. NCBI lineage: Eukaryota > Viridiplantae > Streptophyta > Pinopsida > Cupressales > Cupressaceae > Sequoia > Sequoia sempervirens. Next base: position 109,784,525 of record VDFB02026320.1, read on the forward strand.
AAAAGATATTCACCGTGTACCATTGTTAAGCCTCAGAGAAATGTCAAACTTTTAGCATCACCATGGTGCCTATGCTAGGGATGGGAGTACCAAACAACCCAAAGGTCCAAAACATTGCAAAGAAACCTCCCTATATGTCGGGATTCTTCTCACTTATTAGAATTTTAGTAGATCATTTATTATCTTGAAAGTCCAATAGACACCACCTTTACTCTCTTTATTGAACTTCATGCAAACACCAGGCCTTCAGAGGTATGCATGAACTTTCTTAGATCTTTGACATGGTAGGACCTATCATAAGGCCCAATCCATAATGCCTCCTTCCATTGGTATTACAACCTTGCCTCGACCTATCAAAATTTGGATGGGGTATGAATTTCTTTGTCACCTTGATAAAAAAAATACAATCTCCCTCACATGTCAAGCCTCATTGGTCAAACATCCCTTGTCAAACATTCCATCACATTGAAATTCATGACATGTTGATACCAAGGGATGGGAGCACAAAAAACTCTAACATTCAGTTGAGCACAACCATGCCTCATTACTTATTGAGTCACTATCTTACCATCCACACAAGACAAGAAAAAAACCCATCCCAAAAGTCCAAAACACTTACACTTTGTATTATATATATCAGCTCCCTGTTAGTGTATCAAAAATATCAACTTGTCAATACCTAGGATGAAGATACAAGAAACCCCAAAACTCCACTAATAAAAGGAAGACTCACCAACACTTAGACATAAAAATATTTGTGGTTTTAGCCAATGAAGATCCTTTTAAAATAAAATTATTGAGGAAAATACAAACACAAAAAAAAAAATTGCACCAAATACCAAAAAAATATTTTTTTTTGACAAAGACCCAACAGATATCACAAGCCTAACATATTATTTGATGCTCACAAGGGGATAAGACTATGCTACAAGTGTTAGATTCAAATTGGAAAGAATGAAAAAAGGACACTTCCTATAAAGCCCATTTCTTCTAATAGATGCTTTCATCAATGGGGTTTGGAATCCATAGGAATAATCAATCTACCATCTAGTGTCAATCATAAATTCATATTGATGGCTATCGATTACTTCACTAGGTGTATTTGTAATGGAATAACTTGTTAGAAGTATTGTCATTGATGGCAAGGCAACATGTGGATGTCAAGAATCATTGTTGGTATGTCAAGGCAACACTAGGATGTTAAGAATCATTGTTGGTATAAAGTTACAAAGACACATTGAGAGAGCCGACTTAAATTCTGAACAAGAATCTTCAAAATGATCGACATACTGGCTCAAAACAAAGATATAGACACATTTAGATTTGATCGACATGCGGGCTCAAAGCAGAGATATGAAGGATTTCGATTAGTAATTTTATCATCAGATTGAAAAGAAAGATTTAAGATCACATTAAGCATCCTCAACTTCAAAGATTCAGTTCGAGTGACTTTAATTACCTTTAGTTCGAGTGACCTTTTGTTAAGAAAAAATAAATATTTTGAATCACGTCTCTATCAGATATTGATATCTTTTGTTAAGAAAAAGGAGCGACTAATCTCAGAAGACGTATATTAACAAATCAAAGTTGATTAGTCAAAAGATGTGATCCAAAAAATGTGTCTACATAGAAAGGACGTATCTCAGTTACAAGACGTGTTTTGTCTGAAGCAACTAAGTGTCGATCATGGAGAGACGCGCTGGGAGATCAAGGACGTATTTTCATCAAAAGACATATCAGGCTCAAGTAAAGGAAGGGTATGTGCAGGATCATGATGGGCCAAAAAGTGGCGATATTATGGGTATGTGTAGGGTATGTGGCTGTCGACTTTTCTTTTACCCAAAATTGATGAAATGAAAAGGGTTTTTAAAGGAGATTCTCAAATTTCCACCAATATAAATTATGCTTTACTTTGAATTTAATAAATAATTATTATTCATTTTCTATTTGAATTACAATTAAAGTCCTAATCGATAGGCTAATTGAAAAAAATCTATAGCTTTCAAACAGTATCAGATTTTTTGAATCCGAAACATGCGTCACATTCTATGCTTTGCATACTATAGGATTAAAAAAAGAAAAATTAAATTTCATGAAGTTTTGACCAAGTTAAGGTGGTTAGACATACGAGTTTTTATGATTTTTAAAAGTTGTAATAAAAAATTATAATTAATTATTTACTTGGAAAAAAATTACAAAAAAATATGCATCACATACGGACATGAGTCCTCTACTTATATCTTAAATATTATAAAAAAATATTGTTGTTTTATTGTGGTTAGGCTGGTCAGACAGACAGCTACTTCTTATTTTTTCCCTGAAACTTAAGTACTATTGCATTGAAATTTCAAATTTTCACCAAATAGATTTAAAAAATAAAAAAATAAACCTAGTAGTTTAGAAACTACATTCAATTTGCTACATATTCTATTCTTGCATATTTTTAAAATAATATAGATAACTTATTCAAATTTTTACGTCAAGTTGCCTAACTCTGATTTTTCTGAATTTATTGCCACTTAAGGGCCTGTTTTTTCCATGATGATCCTGCACATACCCGAAACGCGTCCCTTAACATTTGAAATATGCATACGTATTTGTCTAAAAGACAAATAATAATCTTAAGAATGCAATTACTTCTAAATGGAGATTTAAAAAGAATTCAGTCTTGGTTGTAAACAAAAAAATAAATAAATCAAGGAGAAATCGATCTAGCAAGAGGCATATCTAAAAGGGTGTGACTGGAAGATGAAGAGGAAAAAGTTGTGATTATCAATAGTTGCAATCCTTGATTAATCTATATATTTGACATCCCATTCAAGGTTGTAGGTGTGGTTGAGAAGATTATAGGTGATTCAAGTCAGAAACCCATCTTCTTGTGTGGGCTTAGGGTGAGATTATTCATCACAAAAAGTAGATTGGAGGATTGGGAGAGTGCAGATATGATCGAATCCATTTATCTTTCATCCATCAAGTCAAGGTTGGTTCCTTGCATTAGGGGTTGGTGCCCCTTGTAGGTTGGTACCTACTAAATACTTAAAGGGGTTGGTGCTCCTTGTAGGTTGTAGCCTACTAATTCTCTCATAAGCAAGTCAATTAGGTTGGTACCTACTTCCATTTGTAAAAAAATATTCAAACATTTCAATAAATTGGTGTCAACTTGTTTTCATTGATTCATATCAAAGGTTGATGTTGATAAGAGTTTAAGATTGTTTAAAAGTTGAAAAAGTGTAAGTTTGTATTGATTTACTGATTCACCCCCCCTCTCAGTAAATATTTTGTGCTCTTCAATTGGTATCAGAGCAAGGTCCTTCTTGAATGCCTAACCACTTGAAGGAGATCCTTAAGAGAACTTATGGCAAATAACAACAACACAGTCAAAGCACCCATCTTTGATGGGACTAATTATGCACTTTGGAGTATCAAGATGGAAGCTTATTTGAATGCCCTTCGGTTTGATGTATGGAAATTTTTTGTTGATGGGTATACACCTCCAACAACCCCTCCAACGGATCAAGCCAGGAAAAAGAGAAGTGAAAACAATGCAAAAGCTAAGCATGCTCTTCTTTGTAGCCTAACAAATTCTGAATTTACAAAGTTCATGCGTTGCAAATCAGCAAAAGAGATATGGGTCAGGCTTAAAAACATCTATGAAGGAGATGCCAAAGTAAAGAAGGAAAAGTTGCAAACTCATCGAAGGAAGTTGGAGACTCTCAAAATGAATGAAGATGAAGACATAGCATCATACTTTCTTCGTGTTGATGAAACGGTGAACATTATGAGAGGACTTGGTGAAGATATTGATTATGCTTTTATTGTTGATAAGATTATAAGATCTATATCCACAAAGTTTGAGGCCAAGGTTGCAGCATTGGAAGAATTGATAAACTTAGACTAGCTAACAAAAGATGAACTACATGGGATCCTTGTTGCCTATGAAATGAGGATTGAAGGGAGATCACCACAAAAGGAAGTCTCATTCAGAGCATCCAAAAAGGGAAAAACCAAGCATGAAGAACCAAGTGAAAAATCAAGTGATGAAGCAGAAGCCTAATTCATGGGAAAGCTTAAGAAAGGAAAAGAGAAATATAAAGGAAAATTCCCCTTTAAATGCTTCAATTGTAGGAAGATTGGACATTATGCCTCAAAATGTCCTCAAGATGGTAGCAACTCAAGTGAAGATGAAAAAGAGATCAGCACCAAGAAAAAGGGAAAGAAGAATTCCAAATCCAACTCAAAGAAGAAATCTCAAAAACACAAAAAGAGTTTCTACTCAAAGAAAGATAGCAGCACTTTTGAAGAACAAAGTGAAGATTTCCCAAGCAATGATGACGAAAAAATCTTATTCATGGCAGAAGAAGACACAAATTTCAAGTATGAAGAAGAAGATGAGCAAGATTGCAATGAAGAAGAAGAAGTAGATCTTGAGGAAGAACTTCACTATGCAAACAAGAAAAATGAAGAATTAAAGAAGAAGGTTACCAAGCACAAAATGAAGATCAAGGAGATGACAAAAGACTTGGAGGAATCAAGCAAAACTATTGAAGACTTGAGGGCTCTAATTATGGAAGCTGAAAGAAATGAAGGAGAAATGAAGATCAAGCTTAATTCAAAAGAGATGGAATGTGACAAGCTGGAGCAAGAAATTGTTATGCTAAAGATGGAGTTAGAGAAGACAAAGGAGCAACACACAAAGTTTGATGAAAGCTCCACCAATTTGAATGAGATCATGAAGGCTCAAAAATATTTTCATGATAAAACAGGGGGCAGTTTTGAAAGACAGTCCAAGGTCACAAATTCCAAAGAAGAAACCAATACCTTCTCAAAGCAAACCGAAGGAGATTGGATAAGTGTTGATCCTAAAAGAAGACTTAATACTAGGCAGTTTTATGCTTTTAATGGCTATTGTTTTCTATGTAACAAGTTCGGCCATGAGGCCTTAAGTTGTAAGAATAAAGCAAAGAGTATTCCTAGTTACATTAGGAGAGACTATAATCCTTTCACACCCTTAATGGACTTCAATAGCATATGCTACAATTGCAATAACTTTGGGCACAAGGCACAAGCTTGTAGGACAACTTTTAATAATTCTCCAAAGTGAAACAAGAAAGATGACAAGTCCATTAAAAAGAAAGAAATGTCTATCAAAGTGTGGAAGAAGAAGAAGAAATCCATGTTCATCCAAACAACCTTACATGCAAAAAATAAAAAGGATAGATGGTACATTGACAGTGGGTGCTCAAAGCACATGACAGGTGATAAAAACAAGTTCATCTCCCTTGAACCAACTAATGAAGGAACAGTAAGATTTGGTGATAACTCAAGAAAAGAAATAAAAGGAAACGAAACACTTAGCCTAGATAATGGTAGAACAAAAACATAAAATGTTTTATATGTTAAGGGCTTAAAAGAAAATCTACTAAGTGTTAGCCAACTTTGTGATCAATGGCATAGTATCACATTTCATTCTAAAAAATGTGAAATCAAGAAAGATGGAAAACTAATTGCACAAGTTGATAGAAAACACAATTTGTATGTTCTAAAGGAAATAAGTTGTGAAAGTTGCAACTTGGTACAAGAGGATGAGAGTTGGTTGTGGCACAAAAGGCTAGGCCACCTCAACTTTGATAAAATTGTCAAAGTTAGTAAATCAAATGTTGTGAGAGATATGCCAAGAATAACAAAGCCTTCCAACATCATTTGTAAGGAGTGTCAACTTGGAAAGCAAACAAGATCAAGTTTCAAGCCTAAGGAACACTCTTCATCAAAACCATTGGAACTCATACACACTGATCTTTGTGGACCAACCAAAACCAAGAGTATGAATGGGGAGAGATACTTTATGCTGCTAATTGATGATTTCTCAAGAATGACTTGGGTTACATTCTTAAAGGAAAAATCTAAAGCCTTTAAGAAATTCAAAGTTTTTAAAGAGTTGGTTGAAAATGAAGCAAATACAAAGATAAAGTGCCTTAGATCAGATCGAGGAGGTGAATTTACATCAAATGAATTTAAAGATTTTTGCATAGAACATGGGATAAAAAGACAATTTTTTGCAGCAAGAACCCCTCAACAAAATGGGGTTGTAGAAATAAAGAATAGAACGGTTCAAGAAATGGCAAGAGAAATGCTCAATGAATTAAAGATAGTAGATTCCTTTTGGAAGGAAGCAATCCACACAACAATTTACATCTTGAATCGTGCACAAATTAGAGTGAACAATGACAAGACACCCTATGAACTTTGGAAAGGGAGACCAGCAATTGTCAAATATTTCAAGATCTTTGGAAGCACTTGCTACATTAGAAGAGATGAAGAAGACTTGAACAAATTTGATGCAAGAGCGGATGAGGGAATCTTTCTTGGTTACTCATCAAAGAGTAAGGCATACAAATGCTACAACAAAAGAACTCTCAAAATAGTTGAAAGTTTCAATGTAAGAGTTGATGAAGGAAAGCAATTCAAAGAAGTTGAACAAAGATATCATTATGTTCAAACCATGAGTGATGAAGAAAAAGAAGATGAAAAGGAGGAGGAGACAAAAGAAAAATCTCCACAAAATACTTCCATGAAGACACCAAAGACACCTTCCAAGTTTGTGCAAAAGAGCCATCCTGAAGAATTGATCCTTCAAGATAGATGAAGATCTACAAGAAAAATGATAAATTATAATGAAGATTGTCATGTAGCACTACTATCCAAAGTTGAGCCCAAAACCTTTGAAGAAGCAAGCAAAGAAAAATGTTGGATTGGTGCAATGAACAAAGAGTTGGATCAAATAGAGAAAAATCATACTTGGGAACTTGTCCCAAGACCAAAAGCAAAGAAAATAATTGGCACAAAATGGGTCTTTAGGAACAAACTAAATGAAGATGGTCAAATCACAAGGAACAAAGCAAGGTTAGTGTGCAAAGGCTATGCTCAAGTTGAAGGAGTGGACTTTGAAGAAACATTTGCACCAGTTGCAAGGATTGAAGCAATTAGAATGTTCCTAGCCTATGCAAGTCACAAGAAATTCAAGGTATATCAAATGGACGAAAAATCTTATTTTCTCAATGGAGATCTAGAGGAGGAGGTTTATATTGAACAACCTGAAGGATTCCTACTATCAGAAAACAAGGATTATGTGTGCAAATTGAAGAAAGCGCTCTATGGGCTCAAACAAGCCCCGAGAGCATGGTACTCTAGACTTGACAAATACCTCAAAGAACAAGGATTCAAAAGAGGAGATGTGGATAGTGTGTGTAAGAAAATATGTGAGTTATACCAACAAATAACACACAATTAGATGCAATGTATTACAGTAAGGAAATCTAAATTAACAAAGCATAATTCAATAACATGATTCCTCAAAAAAATTCCATCTCCCTCTATTCTTAAATGTCCTAGTAATTGTGCTCTCAGATATTAATTGTGCACTAATTCACTGGGATGTCACCTAAGAAATGAGTAGCCTATAAACTAGAATGTAGAATCTAAGTCTACATCTACATGATCAAAGGATTCAACTGAATGATGTGATTAAATGACATGATGGGTGAGTTGCTATATATGAAATGATATGGAAATGATGCAATGAAAAATTAAACTAATGAAGATGATATGATTCTAAATGTTGAATTTAAACAAGCTAAGAAACATCTAAAGGAGCCATGATTCTAATCTAATTACTAATCTATTCTAAATGTTAAAGTGAAAATGCAAACTAAACTCTCAAGTGCTAAATGAATTCCTACAGAGTAATGTTATGCAAATGCTCCTTATGAAAAAGTTGTAAATGGGCCTCAATTTATAGATTTCACCAAGACATCAAGTGAGTTGGCAGTGATGAACGATTAAGATTCGATCTGGAGAAATCGATGGTGAGAAATGAAAAGGATGAAGAAAACAAGGCAATTGTTCCCTTTAGTAAAACAATCTTGCCAAGTGTAGAAGAGAATCAATTGAAGAAAGAAGCCATGTGTCTTTGAGTTGGTTAAAATTGTTGAGAGTAAATATCCATTTTAGAAATTAGGAATAATTATTTTCATGTGACACATGGTGAGTTGGAGGATGAAGTGGAAGGAGGTTAGAAGAATATGTAGAAATGTGACAAAATTCAAATTTAAAATTAAAATTTAATGAGGGAATTAATCAAAATAAAACAAATTAGTTAGATTTGTTTATTTTAATTAAATCATGAAGAAGGTGATTTAGAAAAGAAGAATTAAGAAAATACGAACTATGTAAATAAATTTGCAATTTATTTATATAGTAGAAGAATAAAGATTTCATTAATTAAATAATCAATATTTAATTAATATTCTCCAGACCAATTTTGGATGTATACATTTTTCCCCTCTTTGAAGTGATGTGTTTAGGCATTATTTCAAAGAAAAATTTACCAGTGCTACTAAAATTTCAACGATGCCCTAGAAGATGATTTTCAGAAGATTACGACTGTATGCCCCCTCAAGAGATAAATCGAGGAATTTTTGATAATAAAAGATTTTTAATGATTTTTGAATTTTTTTACTAATTTATGATGATGATGATGATAAAATTCAGCTTTGATGTTATTCCCAAGATTTATCTCCCGATATTGAAAAATTTGGGTTGCCCCAATTAATTGCCCCTTAAAAGAAATTAAAATATGCCACCAAAATTACCTTTTTAATTACCCTTATTAAGAGGTAAAAAGTGAAAAAGGAGTCATTTGTGCATGTTGTGATTTTGAAAATTGTTGAAGTGAGAGCATTTTTTTATCATTTGAGCAAAATGGTGATCCCCTATGAGACTCATCAATTCGAGCGAGTGTGACAACACAATCGGCCAGTGGGATACAGACCTCCGATAAGGATTGCAAAACTTTTCTTGTGAATTTGAAATTATTTTTCCACATTTTTAAAATTTTGAATTTTAAATTTTGGAAAAAAAATTACGCTTTCGAAGTTTTTTATGGTGCTTAGGCTAGATTTTTCGGGGCTTCCGCCAAATTTTTTAGTGCTTAGGATAGTTTTAATGGCGCTTTCATAGTTTTTTTTGGCGCATTGCAAGACTATAATGGTGCTTCTAGGTAGCCAATAGGTCAATTTTAAGAAATGGCACTTTGAATTGCGATTTTGGTGCATCAGAGAGATTCTCTAGCGCATATGAGGAATCCTCTGGTGCATAGGTGGAATTGTGCATACAAAAGATTCTCCAGCGCATCGGAAGAAACTTTCGGCGCATCTGATGAATCAGCGCATTCACGTCCTGAAATGGCGCATTCATCGTGTTTAATGGCACATTTGTCCTTTTGGCGCATCGAAGCTCTATTATGGCGCTTCTAGGGCATATTTTGAAGATTTTCTTATTTTTCTCCTTGAAATTGGTGATGTTTGATTTCGTGAGCCAATGATTTGTTGTTGATGATAAAATAGATGATTTAGTGACCTCATGATAGGTGAGATACACTAATAATGATGTTGTTTTGACCTCATGATAGGTGAGAATCAAAACAAATGTTGATGAGATTTGATGAAAACCTCACTAGAACTGATAGGATGATTGATTGATGTTTGATTTTTTTGTTGATTTAATTTGATTGATATGCTAATTTGCAATGTTTGAAAATGATATGAGACATATTTAGATAATCTTCAGTCTCGAGAGTGATTCCCACGGACTTGGGAGTTGATCCCATAGTTGTCACGCGTTGACAGAGATATCATTGAGAGATGTGGCTTATCTAAATTGATTAACATGCCCCGGATTAGGATTAATCGGGGATTGTTGACTACATTGGCCGAGAGGTGGCATAGTGACCACAACACTTTTCATTTGGCCATCAGAGAGATGACTGTGACACCAGAGGATGTCTATAGGATTTTGTGGATTCTTGTGATGGGTGATATTGTGACCTATGATCACACTGAGCAGGGAAGTACAGATACTTTACGCTGGATTTTCTAGGATGATCATATTGTTGGATACTGGGTACCATGGCAGGAGATGTTTGAGAGATATGCCCCTTTTCATTTCATGCTTGCGGGATTTTTCGGTGGCTTCTTATGTCCCGACAAGAGGGCAAAGGGATTGTCTGTCGATTGGGGTCGCACCTTAGAGCAGATGATTCAGTTTGGGACCTATTTTGCTTAGGATTCATGCATGCTCGCACACTTGTATCACGATTTGAACCAGGTTGTATACCTCAGGGGAGCCAGTCTATCAGTGGGGGTTACATTCCTCCAGGTTTGGGCCTAGGAGCATATTGCAGTGACATGGCTAGAGACAGATAGATTTCGATCGTTTGGGAGGCCTTATATCTATGGTTATGCAGGTGTAGTTGTCCAACATAAGCTGGGAAAACTAGAGTATTGGAATCAAGTACTAGATGATTTGGATTCAGTTACCTAGAGGCCATATCCAGACTGTGAGCAGTGGGTCAAGGACCATTTGGAGGTACCTTATTTTATGGTTGCCAAATACCTTATTGGGCGGACACATTACATTATCAAGATTTTTGTTGTGGAGGGTGCTCAGGCAATATGACAGAGTTCAAGGGATGCCTCAGGGATCGACCATGTATGTGCAAAAATAGTAGGATACAACTGAGTGGGGGTCCATGTTATCTTATGATGCTGCATGTGACGAGTACCATCATTTATAGCCAATGATTTGGGATTACCTTTCGGATATTGTGGAGGGATATATGAGTGAGGAGTACTCACAGTATTTTGTTGAGCATCCATTTCCAAGGATTTTGAGACCTGATGAGCCCATGTCGGCATTAGAGGATGATGATGACAGGCCACCCAGACGGAAATGAGGCAGAGGCGGTGGAGATGAGGAGGAGGGAGAGGGTGGAGATGATGGCGGTGATGATGATGATGGTGAAGATGCCGGTGGTGATGATGATGGTGGAGGAGATGGAGGAGGAGGTTCCCACCCAGGGTTTGATGCCAGAGTGCCTCATAAGAAGCGATCTTTAGTAGCAGCATCACAATAGCGGGTGCAAATACGGTTGCCCTCACAGCAGCAGCAATTTTAGATTACCACATTATTGTTAGAAAACCAAGATCACCTGCATGCAAGGTGGATACCTGTCACATGCAAAAGATATGAAGAACCAAATGGATGTTTTGTAAACCTCATAGTAAAAATGCATTAAGATAATCAATGATTACATAGAGATCAATCCTTATGAAGGAGATCAAGAAACCCTAAAAGGGAAACCCTAAATGAAACCCTAGTGTGCACACTTAATAATTAATAATTAATTAATTATTAATGTGCCTAAGTTTAGCTTAAGTAATAAAGAGGAATAAGTGACTTAATTAATTAATCAATATGATGTAATTAATTAAGCATAATAACTTATTACTCTAAAGCCCCCCTTAAGATGAACTTAGGAAGAAGCTAAAACACTAGAATAAGATGCATGAAAGCAAAGATGGGTCCCAGCAACTAGGCCTGATCAGGTACCCATTTACAAATGCAAGAATGAGGTAGAGAAGGAAAACCCAGTGGGACAAAACCCCCCTACAATGTGATGACATGTTGCAAAGAAGCACTGGAAGAACTCTGTAGAGTAACATTGGAACTACAATCTGACAAACAAGGAAAGATATCTCTATCTACAACTGAAACCAAAATCGGAATCAAAATAATGTGATAGCAGACCTGATGCCACGGAACACTCGAAAAATCCAAACGGGAACAACCCTGGAATCTATGAAGCAGCAAGCAATTATTGAATGATGTATTACTAAAAATGAAGTGCAAAGATGCAAGATGCACTCTCCCAACTGCCAAAACATCCAAGTAATCGCCAAACAACCCATCGGGCTAAATCTGGACTAACTGATAAACCTAGGATAGATACAGAAAAATTGCATGGACAACAACATAGAGCTCCTTAATACCTTTCCAACGCCGCAAACGAGGTGAAAATCAGACATTGTGGCAAAAAGTTATGAGCTCGGAAGTCCAAAAAAAACATCTGACTTCAAACAAAAATAAATGCAGGAAAGCAGTAAAATATTGAAAAATAAATAGAACTACTGGAAAGTGCTAAGAACCAGCTTTCCGGCGATATCTTGTTTTCCCGATTTTGATACCGTATGCCCAAGTTATGACCAAAAGAAAAAAACTGCTCTTTTAGGGAAAACTAGGGTTAGGAGGGGCAAGGAGGGCCGTACGGACGCTGAAGTCATGCTGACGTCAGCGGTTCACAAGTATAAATTTGATGGTCATCTAGCCATCGCCGCAAAAAATCAGCCCCCCTGCAAAATGAAAAAAAAATTGGGCCCCTGGTCCTGTGGGCGACCAGGGGCTAGCGCGCTGGTGCTGGGGGCTGATCCCCTGGTCCTCCATAGGACCTGCGCTGGGGGCTGAGAGTGGCCGGGGGTTGGGCACATAGCGCTTGGTCCCCCATGTGACTGTTGCCTCTGTGCAGGTGGCCCTCGAGGGTTGAGCGAAGGCTCCGAGCGGCGGCGGGGGCTGCTTGAGGGTGGCACCGCCAGGTAGAGCGGCCCTCCGGTGGCCGCTCGGTGGTCGATGGGCGGTGCTGCCCATTTACACTAGCAACGCAGATTTTTTGCAAAAAATTCAATTTCTTTTTTAATTTCTTTTAAAAAAAATTGCATCGTAATGCGTGCTGGAGAGGCTATACGACCCCCCAGACAAAAATTTTTTGCCTCCCGGATCAACTGCACCAAAATAGATGATTTGACAGGTGTTTCTAGGGTTTTGGGACACTGTGAACACAATGGCGACATCCGTTTGAGCCCATAGTGTCCCAAAAAAATGGCTACCCCTAGATCTTGCAGAAAAGATGCTTGTGGAAATCCTTGCACTTGAAACTCACAGAGAGGCCATATCTTCAGATCACGAACAAGCAGCTGCAAGTCTGGAGCTCTGATACCATGTTAGAAAACCAAGATCACCTGAATGCAAGATGGATACCTGTCACATGCAAAAGATATGAAGAACCAAATGGATGTTTTGTAAACCTCATAGTAAAAATGCATTAAGATAATCAATGATTACATAGAGATAAATCCTTATGAAGGAGATCAAGAAACCCTAAAAGGGAAACCCTAAATGAAACCCTAGTGTGCACACTTAATAATTAATAATTAATTAATTATTAATGTGCCTAAGTTTAGCTTAAGTAATAAAGAGGAATAAGTGACTTAATTAATTAATCAATATGATGTAATTAATTAAGCATAATAACTTATTACTCTAACAATTACATGTGTAGGTTCAGATTGTTCAAAGCCAGTTGACACAAGTGCAGGGACAGTTACAGGCATAGACACAGGTCTAGGCACAACTCTTACAAGCTCAAGGACAGATACAGACACTGACAGCCAAGAGGATGCTTCCCGACAATAGCTGAAATAGGTCTAGGGCTAGGGCCAGGTTCCTGCATTAACTGTAGAGAGAGATACACTGAGACGACGGGTGGAGCAGGCGGAGGCTATTACTGAGAGGTTGTAGCAGGCTACGATAGCCACCAGATCCACTGATTACTTTTGAGAGATTCGCCGCATGGTCCAGGAGGTTGAGTTTTACAGAGCCCGCTATCATGAGTTGGTCCCTCCAAAGTGGCGAGAGAGTTTCACCCGGTCTTAGACTAGCAGATCTCAATCACAGACAGTGAGCATGGGCGTTACACAACCATTTCCTAGAGATCGGAGGGATCCAGGTGCAGGTCCTTCATGTGCAGCAGGGGGTATAGGTCCAGGGATGTCGGCACCATTTGGGGGGAGTACCACATAGTTCCCAATATTTGATGCATATTTATGATATGTATACACTAATACTTGATGATTCTACTGCCATTTTTGATGATGTATTTCTTCATATTTAGATATCCTTGTACACTTGACATATTTTGAGATATATATATGCAGCGATGATGATGATGATAGTCCTATGTGTTATGTGTGTTGATTTATGATGGATGCATTTAATTTCCTATCATGCATGCTATGTGATGTTTTATTATGTGATATTATGTGTTATGGATGTAACATGTATTATGATATTATGATGTTCTATGAAAATGTCTATATGCTATTATTTTTGGATTTTTTTTTATGCAATTATGTATGATGTGATGGATGGATAATGATGTTAATGAAAAAGTGGATGACTCTGATGATGGATAATTATGTGTTGCTATGGATGTATGATATGGATGGTAATCTATGTTTTTGTATTTTTTGATGCAAATATATGATTGCATGTATGAAGTGAATGAATGAAAATTTACATATGTTGGTGCCTAAAATGTATGACTAGATGTATATGGATGGAAATGATATGATCAAATGCATTTGTTTTTATATTTTCATAATGCAAATATATGATCTAATGTTTAAATGAATGTTTAGATGATGTGACATGGTAATGTGCTTATTTTTAGATTTTCATGATGCAAATATATGATCTAATGTTTAAATGAATGCGTAGATGATATGATAATACTATGAATGATGTCCTAATGCTCATGTTTCTAAATGATATTTTTGTTAATGTCAAGTGTACTCAATCTGTTAATGATAGGAATAGCATCAGCCCTGGAGAAATCTATAAATACCAATATAGCATCTAGTATGAATGTAACCTAGACATGCACTTCTAACAATGCAATGTTGCCATCCTAGTAATTTATTGTGCTTGTTATCATCATTGAGATTTTAAAATGTTGAAAGTGAGCACAAACATCGATGGTATAATTAAACCAAGATGACCTGAGTACTACTTCCATGACATTTGATAGTGCAAGTTAACACAAGCATCTAGGTATAATTAGACCAAGATGACCTGAGAATTTCTTGCGTAAACAAACAAGAGTTAATTGCTTTCCTATGCAAACCCGAAATGTCATCAGTGATACTTTGTAGAGCACATCCCATGACGATTCACATAGTAATAACAATCAACTCACAGACAACAAACAAAGAAAGATCATTCTCGATCATAGCTTTTCTAGTTCTTTGGCATCCCTGAATTTCTCTTGAGAAATGATAACAACAATCATAATGCAAATAATTTGAACAATTGTGTAAAGTGATAAAACCGTGATTTAGAAGAGCATCATCCTTTTGATTTGATTTTATGTTGTTTTTGGGGTTTTTTTTTTGATTTTCTAATTTTTATGTGTTTTTTGGGATTTTGACCAAGAATCTAACCTAAAGACTTATCCTAGGGGCCTCAGGGGCTGATCAAAGATTAGCCTTTCCTACGTTATATACGTAGAGACCACGTAGTTCGACCAGACGACTCTTTTTTTGACCTTTTTTTTACCGACTTTTAATTTGTTTTTGGATTTTCTGACATGATATAGATGTTTGATGCATTTTCGATGGTGATTGATGTTCAATGTTTGATTGCACTATAATCATTGTTTTTATTACATTTGTCTTCCTGTTGTTTGTCTGTTGGTTCAAGCTCAAAGTTCATTGCCCCCAATGAGTTTAGGATTTTTCCCCCAGTGGAAACAAACCAATTTATTTTGGATATGTACAATGGTCAAGAAGCCAAGGTGAGACATGACCGACATAGCAGAATATGTACATGAGGCTTGAATGAAGGATGTGGATAATGACAATGAAGAGCCAACGGTTGAGACATGTTCCTATAGAGGAAGAAGCTAGCATGTCACAAATAGTGCCTGTTGCCAGGTTTTCACTACTTGCTTTTATTGCACTTTTTTCAGATTTTTAGATTTTTTTGTATTTTCTCTTTTTCTGATTTTTTTGTATTTTTCTCTTTTTGATTTTTTTGTATTTTTGTATTATTGTATTTTTGTATTTTTTTATTTTTTTTGTATTTTTCTTTTTTTGATTCTTTTTGTATTTTTTGATTTTTTGATTTTTTTGTTGTCACCAAGATGCATGTTTGCCAAGTTCTCACCAGGGTGACCATTTTTTCAGGGCATTTTCTGATGTTTTAGGACTTTTTTAGGACTTTTTTAGATGCAATGGATGAATCATGTGTAGAATTTCTTGAGATGGAGGTTGTTCATGGGTTCCTCAAATAGGTCCCCTTCTGGCGTGGATAACTGGTATGCTCTTGAACCATAAACTGACACGATGACAAAGGCCCCGACCAATTCGGTTCAAACTTTCCTTTCTTTTCTCTTTCCTGTTGGTTGTGTGGGTTCTCCTTTAACACTAAGTCACCAACTTGAAATGTCCTGGGTTTGACCTTATGATTGTAACTTTTGGACATCCATTGTTGGTAGGCTTTCAGGTGTTTCACTGCATGTTGGTGCTACTCATCTAACAGTTCTAGTTCTTGCAATCTTGATACCCGGTAATCTTCATCAGAGATTATACATTTTAATGAAACCCAGAGTGATGGTAATTCAACCACAATAGGTACAATGGCCTCAAACCCATATACCAAAGCGTATGGTGTGGCTCCTGTTGGTGTGCGAATACTAGTGTGGCACGCCCATAGAGCAAGGTTTAATTGGATGTGCTAATCAGTCCAGCGTCATTGAATTTTTTCTTCAATATTTTTAGAATAGTTTTGTTGGAGGCCTCTACTTGACTGTTTCCCTGAGGATAATATGGTGTAGAGAAGCGATGCTGAATGTTGAACTTCTCACACAATTCTTGCATGTCTTGATTTTGAACGGTCTCCCATTGTCAGTGACAATGGATTGAGGGATATTGTACCAACAAATGATGTAATTGAGGATGAATGATGAAATTTGCTTTCCTGTGATATTGATTAGAGGAACAACTTCAATCCACTTTGTGAAGTATTTTGTAGCTATGATGATAAACTTGTGTCCATTTGATGAAGATGGATGAATTTTACCGACAAGATCTAGTCTCCACTGACAAAAGGGCCATGTGGATGCAAAAGGTTGAAGTTCCTGAGTTGGAGCGTGGATGAGGTTGTTGTGAATCTGACATTTCTTACATTTCCTCACAAACTAAAAAGACTCATTTTCCATAGTTGGCCAGTAATATCCTAAATGAAGGAGTTTCTTGGCTAAGGTTAGGCCACTTGAATGTGTTCCGCAAACACCCTCATGAACTTCCCGTAAAGCCATTTCAGACTCATCGCGTTCCACACATTGTAAGAGAGTTCCATCAAGACCTTGTCGGTATAGTACATCCACAATAAGAGTATGTTGGGAAGCTCGGCGAATGAAATTGCATCTTTGGTTTCATGATAGGTCGGGTGGAAGGGTGTTATCTTTTAAGTAGGTATAAATTTCACCATAGATTGAGGTATTGGCATCGAATAGGTGATAGATAACATGGGATTCAGTATCGTCATAGGCAGGGGAAAATATTTGTTCCACCAAGAACTCGTAACGGCTTCTTTTCTCTAGAATTTGTAACAAGGAAGCAATAGTAGCCATGGCATCAACAACTTTATTGTCCACTCTTGAAATCTGTTCAAATTTGATATCCACAAAATATTTCTTGAAATCATCCAGCATTCTTTTGTAGGGCATCAATTTTTCATCCCTTGTTTGATAATCATCATTAACTTGGTTAATGACCAACTGAGAATCTCCATATAATTGTAATTCTAGGACCTTCCATTATATAGTTGTTTTAATGCCAATGATTAATGCTTCATACTCTGGCATGTTATTGGTACAAGGGAACATCAGTCTAGGTATGATTTTGGTATGGTATGTCCTTGTGGAGTGACAAATAGGATTTTGGCTCCTGATCCATGTTGGGTGTGTGATCCATCAAAGTATAGTGTCCACTGCTTGGTGGCCAAGGTGAGAACATCAGCATTTGGAAATTTAATGTGTAAAGGATGATCATCTGGTAGCGGTGCTTCTACTAACTGGTCAGCAATTTCTTGTCCTTTTATTTCCTTCCTATCCACATATTGGATATCAAATTCATTGAGTATCATAACCCACTTAGCCAATCTCCCTATTAAGTTAGCTTTGTTGAGGAGGTATTTGAGAGGATCTATTTTAGCTATCAACTTGATTGTGTGAGTTAGCATGCAGTGTTGTAGTTTTTGGGTAGCGAATACTACAGCCAAACAAGCCTTTTCAATGTAGGTATAGTTGATCTCATAGCCATTTAGCATCCTACTGATGTAGTAAATTGCTCTCTTTTCATGTTGAATCTTCTTGTGCCAATAGGGCTCCCAATGATGTCTCAGTTGTAGCGATATATAACAGTAGTGGCTTTCCTTCTGCTGGTGGTACTAGGACAAGTAGATTCATTAGATATTGTTTCAAATGGTTGAAGGCTCCCTCACATTTCTCATCCCATCAGAAGGAAACATTCTTGTGTAGCAGATGAGTGAAAGGATGGGTCTTGTCTGCCAATTGTGAAATGAATTTGCGAATTGATTGAAACCTCCCTTGTAGAGATCAGAGTTGACTGATGTTCTTCAGTGGTGGTATTTCCATAATAGATTTAACTTTGGCCAGGTCTACTTCAATCCCCTTTTCTGAAACTATGTACCCCAGGAGTTTAGCTGATGTCACCTCAAACACACATTTCTTAGGATTCAGCCGTACATTGAATTTTTCCAATCTAGTGAAAATTTTATCTAGGATCTCCAAGTGTCCTTCCCTGGTATATGATTTATCCAATAAATCATCCACATAGTCTTCCATGAAATTATGCATCATATCATGAAAGATTGTTGTCATGGCGCGTTGGTAGGTAGCTCCTGCATTCTTCAATCTGAACGACATAGCATTCCAACAAAATGTTCCCCAGGGACAAGTAAAGGCCATCTTATATTGATCCTCAAGGGCTATCTTGATTTGGTTATATCCAGAAAATACATCCATCAATGATAGCATGCCATGTCCTACCGTCAATTCTACTATGATATCTATATTTGGCAAAGGAAAATCATCTTTAGGACAGGCTTTATTAAGGTCTCAAAAATTTGTGCAGATGTGAATGCTATTTTCAAGATTTTAAACTGGTACTATATTGCAAATCCACTCGGCATAGTCAATGGGTCTGATGAATCTTGCGTCTAACAACTTCTTCAGCTCTACTTTTACCAATAAGGCGATATGTGGGTACATATTTCTCAACTTCTGCTTGAATGGTTTCACTCCTGGTGGTAATGATAAGTGATGCATGATGAGTTCTGGATCAATTCTCGGCATGTCAACATATGACCAAGCAAAGTTGATTTGTTTTTCTATGAAAAATTTGAGAAATCTTGGCTTTTCCTAGTTTGTCAAAGATGTTGCTAGATGGATAGTCTTCACTATTTCTTCATTGTCGATGTTAAAAAACTGTGTGGGTTCAATCAAGACCCTTGATCTTTCTTGAAAGTGTTTTGGGAGAGTATCAAATCTTCCATCCATTGACGCCTCAGAGATTTTTTCACCATTGGATGTACTCTTTTTTTTTTACTTTTTCTAGATCTAACACTGCCATTGAATGGTTTTCACCATCAAATCTATTTCCTGTATTATTCATTTTGTAGCTGGAAGACTTGATAATCCCCTGTGAAAGACTTGTTATGATGTTCATTGGTGGAATCTGGGTCGGGATTGGTGGCATAGAGGAAGTTGACAATGGCATCATCGTTTGAAAATGTAGGGATGTCAAATGGCTTGGTTATGTCCCAATCTATGAGCTCAGGATGCACTAAGGGTAAGAAGTCACCTGATTGGTTAAGGTCAGAGATGGTAAGAGTTCTGATAGCAGTGTCCTCAATTTTTCCAATAGAAAAATCAAGGTCTATAAGATAACTCTCCTCTAAATTATCTATTTCACTCTGAGTTGAATCATCTTCACTAGAATCATCAATGTGTTGCAATCCAGGTTCAAATGGTCTAGAACTTGACCCTTGTCCCTCCTCGAGTAGGGGTGCATATTTGTGTACCGCATCAATGTCCTTGTCATGATAGGACTCTTCTGATAGTGAATCCCACTCATATTCATTGGAATCAGTCTCATGATCATTACTAGCTTGTAATTGTAGGATTCTTTCAACCACTCTCTGAGTCATTTCTTCCTTTGGTTCTTCTTTATAACCCAGCCCAGTCTTGTCTTTTGGATTAATTAAGATGGGTTGAATTGGTTCTACAATTCCTTCCTTTCTTTTTCCTATGGGACCTTTTCCCTCATATCCCATTTTTTCCAAGATAGTGAAACCTTTTCCATATTGGGTTGTTTGTACATTAGCAATTGTTGTTTGGGATTCTTTTTCATCTTTGTAAATCTAGTTTAGAATATCTTTGTCTTTTGCTTCATCAAACCTAATACTTTCTTTTATAAACCGACCATCAAATTTGGTAACTGGTTGTGATGTATGTTGTGTGGAGGTTGATGGTTGTCCATATGATTTTGGGGAAGAAGATTGTGAAAGACATAGAGATCGTTCAAAGAAATATTCACCAACACCTTTGTCTTTGACTTGGAATTTTTCATCAAATTTCTTTGACAAGGAATTCAATTGGGCTTCATGATTTGAGGAGGTGGATGGAGCAACTTCTTCTTTCTTCTCAAACTATTTAAACATGGAACTGGATTGACCTGCATGATTTGAGGAGATGACCAATGGTTTGGATGAGGAACTAGATTGGCTTTGATCTTTGGAAGGGGTGAAAGTGGAAGCTTCTCTATTATGAGGCACAAAAACATCCTGGACAAATTTCAGGGTATTGCAATACTAAGGACTATTTGAATCAGCTAAAATGGTGATTACTTGACCACCACAAGGAAATTTCAAACATTGATGGTAGGTTGACGGAACCGCTTGCATTTCATGGATCCAAGGGCGACCCAATAGTATGTTATAGGTCAAATCCTTGTCTAAGACTTGGAAATTTACATCTTTCTGAATTGGTCCTACTTGAATAGGTAAGATAATCAATCCCTGTGAAGATCTTTCCTCATCATCATATGATTTTATTGTTATCTTTTTCTTTGAATCAATGGTATTCTCAAAAAATCCTAAGGCACGAACAAGCTTTAGAGTACATATATTCAGGTCGGCTCCTCCATCTATTAAGACGTGTTTGACACGATGTTTATGAATTAGGACTTCAATATGAAGAGCAGCATTGTGGGGATGAGAAATAGATGCATCATCATTTTTGAAAAAGGATAGGCAATGTGGTGTAGTCAAATGTCCTACCATGGCTTCAAATTTACAAACTTCCAGATTAGTTGGTACTGTTGTGTCCGCTAGAACTTTTTCCAAAATCTCTTTGGGAGCAGGCAAAATTTTGAGCAATTCCAATATTGATATTTGTGCAGGGATCTTTTGTAATTGATCCACTATGTTATATTGATTGGCCGAGGCAGCGGGGGTTCTAGATGAACTTCCTTTTAAAACATATTTGGCCTATGCTCTTGTGGTTGCATTCACTAGTATGTTGTCCTATTTCCCATTGATTTTAATGACATTGATTTGGGTATCATTTCAGTCATATCTGGTTTGATGTCATTGATTTGATTTTTAAGGATAATGATTTCTTGTTCTTGTTCAATACTAATGTCATAGATTGGATTATCATTCGCAATAACGTCTTGATGATCAATGGTTTCAATGGTATTCATTTTGTCTTTTGCTATTGAAATATGATTTATGATAGTATCATGGACATAGTTTATGTTTTTTCCCTTGCTTTTGGTTGTAGAGGACTCCCCTTTTTCATAGTTCAGTAAAGGATTCTTAAATACCCCATGATCTACATTTGTTTGGGGTTCATCTATTCGTATGATTTTTCTATTTATCAAATCTTGTATTTTGTGTTTCAATTGCATACAACAATTTGTTTGATGGCCTTTGCACCAATGAAATTCACAATAATATGCATCATTCCACCATGGCAATTTTACTTTTGGTTCAAAGCCTCGAGTGTCAAGTAGCGTTATGAGGTTATTTGCAAGAAGTTCCCTCAATGAAAATTTGTGTGATTGACCCAAAGGTGTGAATTTTTTGTGGTTTGATTATGTTTGATATGGTGGAGGTTTTGATGTGGTGTTACTTTGATTGTGACCATTTTGATTGTTGGGTGGGTCGATATTTTGATTGGTGCCCTAATTGTTGTTTTGATCGATTTTGGTCGCAGTTCCTAATAGATTAAAGACTGGTTTGGCATTATATGTTTTAGCAGCACCATCGTTGGCGTTCTTGTTCATTGTCCAAAATTTTGGTTTCTCGTGGTTATGATGGTTGGAAGAATTAGCATTGTTTGATCCTTCATTGTGAATTTTTAATACCCCTCTTTTGACTAAGGCTTCTTCGATTTTAACACTATTTTCTACCATCTTCTCAAAGCTAGGGGGACATTGTAGTTGCAGTCTATATCTCATTTCACTATTAAGGTTATCAATGAAAATATTCATCTTTTCTTATTCTGGTATGGGACAAGCGTATCGAGTGAATAACCTTCTCCACCTTTGTAAGAATATGAGAAAATATTCTCCTTGTTTCTGTTTGGTATTACAAAGATCATTCATGGTTATCTCATGTGCAATGTTATAGGAATATTGTGTGATGAATTTGTTAACAAGTTCTTGGAAAGATTTTATGCCTGGTTGTAATTTTGAAAACCATTCCATATAGTGACCTCCTAAGTTTTGAGGGAAGAGTCTCATCAAATATGTGTCCTCATGAGAAAACTCAAGGCTCTTGTTCAAAATTCTTGCACATGGTCTATAGGGTCTGATTTCCCATTGTATTTGTCGTATTTTGGCAATTCACAATTTTGGGGAAATGGTATCATGTTTAACCTTCTATCAAAAGGATAGGGACAAATATCTTGTAACAAGTATATTTTTGGAGTCGCTCCTTGCATATCTTGCAATTGTTGTTGAAAGTTTTGCATCTGATGTGTTAGAATAGCCATTTGATCTGTAGGAGGTGTTTCAGTCTCAGTTTTCTTCGAGGTTCCCTTCAATTTATTGACATCAAATTCACTTGGTAATTTGGCCCCTTGATTTGCTAACATTAGGAGGTATTTTTCCCCATCTTTCTCAAAGATTCTTTCTAGGAATTTATGGAATTTGGGATCTTGATTGGCTTGTTCTATTTCCTCCTATGTTATCTCTTTCTTCATTTTGAGAAATATTGTGAAAGGAATTTTCTTCTAGTTCATCCATGGTATTTTGAGATTCAGGTTCTTTGTCCTTAAGCTTTTTTGGACTAAGAAACTCAGCATGGCTGTGCGGGATGGGGGTAGTTTGCTAAAATTTGATCATTATTTGAGAGTGCCAAAGGGATACCTAGGTTGAATAGAATAATGAATTCTATTGATATAACCAAGGTGGTAAAAATTTGATTTAAAGTGTATTGTTTCAAGATGAAGGATGATGAATCCTGATGGGGAAACTCAACTTGATGATCAAATTTTGGGTTTTTGATGATAATTGGGCACTTTTAGATGTGTGATCAAAGTTTAGGTAAAGGATTTCACTTGTGGAAGTCAATTTTAACAAGTTAGACTCTAAGGAACTCAAGGGATAGTTCTAAACTTGAGGAGATTCCGCAATTTTGCTTCCAAACATGAAATGGGGGACAAATTTCCTTTTTAGATGAGATGTTCAAATCTTTGGAAAAGTCTTGGATTTTGGCAATAGTAAAACGAATACAATCCAGGGTTATTCTTTGAAGCTTTCCTGTAAAAATTGAAGAGCACTTGTCCTAAACCCTAGAGAGTGTTGAAAAGACATTTTATGAGCTTTGACCAAGGAGCTACGGATCTTGGTTTCTGATTTTTTATCTTTCATGAAATCATTGATAAGAAACCATGTTTAGACTCCTTTTATAGGGCTGATTCCAATTGGTGCTATTTTCCTAAATTGGCTCAAAACGTCTGACAAAGGTCAGAATCTGCACCCTCCTGCTATGAGTTTTAGTGGATGCCATTACAGCCTAAATGGAATGCGCTATGTTGTGATGCATCCGTATGGAAAGGTTCAAATGCTACTAATAGAAGGGTTGGCATGCACCATATAATTGGGTAAACGCGCCTAAATTTTTGGGTCTATGCACCACAGCAAAATGGTGATGTGCCACGTAATCTCGTATGTTTCAGAAAAAGAGGTGAAGCTGCATTTGGTAATATAGGTGGATGCGTACTGGAAAAGTTAGTGCATGCATTTAAATGTAAGGTGAATGCCGGGAAAACAATAATGTGTTATAGGAAGAGGGAATGCGCTGAACTAGGTAACGCATCAATTTGTTGCCAGCCACTTGATTTTCCTGTTTTGGTCTAGAATGATTTGCTCTTAAAGGATGTGTTTTGAATCACAGCTTGGTGACCCTTTCCAATGTGAGGTTTTGTTTGAAGTTTGTCAAAACACTTTGAAACCCAATCAAGCACAAATGCATATTCCTTTAGGGATCAGAAAGACTATATCTCTGGATTCCATATGGTCACCCCTAAACGCATTAATTTTATTTTAGTGATGAATTCAAAAGTTTGGCCACACTGAAGCTTCCCCCTTATAGTGCACTTCAATTTTAGGGTCACCAAGCTTCCAAACTTCCATAAACTCCATGGCAGTTGATCATCTCACTAAAAGTCATGAGAATGTGGATGCCTCGGTAATGACCATTTGCTGTACCAAACAAATAGATAAAGGTTTTGGCCAATCTACAACAAGGGTTTTAGTAAGGTCTTTCCATTCATGGGGGTTTGATCCATGTGGCGAGAGACCATTGTTTCCCTTCTCGTCGGAACCAACCTCGTGATACTGGCCTTTGTTCCAGTATCCACACTTATATAACTGCTGGAAATGCGCTTGGCTTTAGCGTGTTACCGGTTGGGTCATTCCCTTGGGTGAGTACTTTTTCCCACAAGGCAGGCCCTCTAGGATAAACAAAAGCAAGAGAGTATACCCGTAGTTTGATCAATCTTTATTTCACATGAATAAAGAGAGAACCCACACTGTATACCCTACTCACACTCGCAGATAAACAAGAATAGGTCTAGCTTTTTGGTCACCTAGTTAAGGGGAGAGCATATGCCTACCATTCAATACACAAAAGATAATGAAAATGAATGGGTCTATCTTTTTGGTCACCCAGTTAAGGGGAGAGCATATGCCTACCATTCACACACACAATAGACATGGTGTTCTTTCCTTGTTAATTAGTCTAGATTCCTAATTTAAGCAAGAAGGAAATACATTAAATCCAACCCTTGCATCAAATTTATAGTAGTTTGTCATAATTTTTTCTTTGACAAGCGTTCTTGAGTATTAGCAAAGTCTTTGGCAACATTTATGAAGCCTACACAATAGAAAAACACATTAGTTTTCAGCCTCGGGAGAAATTTACAGAGAAAATTAAAAGCACCATTACAGTGAACTAATGTGCTGAAAAGGTAAATACGCCACAAAATTAACGAAATGTGCCACATAAATAGGTAAAAGCACTATAGAAACCCCCTAATGTGCCACAAAATGACATGGATGTGCCAGAGAAATCCTTCGTTGCGCTGGAACAGTCGGTGGATGTGCTAGACAATCCTTCGGAAGCGCTGGAGAAACCTACATCTAAGCCTGTAAAACACACTTTCCAGAAAATATCAAAGTAACAGGGGCTAGGCCCCACGATGGGCACCAATTTATGTGTGTAAGAAAATATGTGAGTTATACCAACAAATAACACACAATTAGATGCAATGTATTATAGTAAGGAAATTTAAATGAACAAAGCATAATTCAATAACATGATTCCTTAAAAACATTCCATCTCTCTCTATTCTTAAATGTCCTAGTAATTGTGCTCTCAGATCTTAATTGTGCACTAATTCACTGGGATGTCACCTAAGAAACGAGTAGCCTATAAACTAGAATGTAAAATCTAAGTCTACATCTACATGATCAAAGGATTCAACTAAATGATGTGATTAAATGACATGATGGGTGAGTTGCTATATATGAAATGATATGGAAATGATGCAATGCAAAATTAAACTAATGAAGATGATATGATTCTAAATGCTAAATTTAAACAAGCTAAGAAACATCTAAATGAGCCATGATTCTAATCTAATTACTAATCTATTCTAAATGTTGAAGTGAAAATGCAAACTAAACTCTCAAGTGCTAAATGAATTCCTACAAAGTAATGTTATGCAAATGCTCCTTATGAAAAAGTTGTAAATGGGCCTCAATTTATAGATTTCACCAAGACATCAGGTGAGTTGGCAGTGATGAACGATTAAGATTCGATCTGGAGAAATCGATGGTGAGAAATGAAAAGGATAAAGAAAACAAGGCAATTGTTCCCTTTAGTAAAACAATCTTGCCAAGTGTAGAAGAGAATCAATTGAAGAAAGAAGCCATGTGTCTTTGAGTTGGTTAAAATTGTTGAGAGTAAATATCCATTTTAGAAATTAGGAATAATTATTTTCATGTGACACATGGTGAGTTGGAGGATGAGGTGGAAAGAGGTTAGAAGAATATGTAGAAATGTGACAAAATTCAAATTTAAAATTAAAATTTAATGAGAGGGAATTAATCAAAATAAAACAAATTAGTTAGATTTGTTTATTTTAATTAAATCATAAAGAAGGTGATTTAGAAAAGAAGAATTAAGAAAATACGAACTATGTAAATAAATTTGCAATTTATTTATATATTAGAGGAATAAAGATTTCATTAATTAAATAATCAATATTTAATTAATATTCTCTAGACCAATTTTGGATGTATACAGATAGTAATCTATATATCAAAGAAGAGGATGGACATTTATTGATTGTAGTGGTGTATGTAGATGACATCATTTTTGGTGGAGACATGGACAAAATGTGCAAAGAATTCTCCTCATGTATGCAAAAGGAGTTTGAGATGTCAATGTTGGGAGAACTATCCTTCTTCCTTGGGCTACAAATTTCACAATCTAGCAAAGGAATTTTCATCTCTCAAACCAAATATGTGAAGGAAATGTTAAATAAGTTTAGGATGGAAGATTGCAATCTTGTGAGTTCCCCTATGGTTACAGGTTGCAAGCTAAGTAAAGAAGATGAATCTCAAGAAGCTAATCAAACACTTTATAGATCAATGATTGGTAGTTTGTTGTACCTAACTGCTACAAGACTAGACATAATGCAAGCTATTGGAATGGTGGCAAGATTCCAAGCTGCACCCAGAGAAACACATGGTCATGCAGTGAAACGAATATTCAATTATTTGAAAGGCACTATGGAATATGGTCTATGGTACCCTAGCAGCAAAGATTTCACTCTTGAAGCATTCACAAATGTTGATTGGGAAGACAATGTGGATGATAGAAAAAGAGCAAGTGGAGGAGCCTTCTTCCTTAGAGGGAACTTAGTATCTTGGATGAGAAAAAAGAAAGAATCAGTTTCTCTATCTACTGCAAAAGTTGAATATATAGCAGCAACAACATGTTGCACTCAACTTTTGTGGATCAGGAAAAATTTAAATACATCAAGGTGGAAGACAATCATCCTTGCACTATCTGTTGCGACAACACAAGTGCAATCAACATCTCCAAGAATCCAGTGATGCACTCAAGAACCAAGCATATACCTATCAAGTATCACTTTTTGAGAGAGCAAGTAGCAGAAGGACAAGTGTGTTTGGAATACATAGCTACAAAAAAAAAATGTTGACATATTCACCAAACCATTACCAAGGGATGCATTTGAGTATCTAAGGGACAAATTGGGAGTTGTCCCACATCCATTAAATTGATTGGTGGAAGCATACATTCAGGGGGAGCCACGCATAATATCTTGTAGCTTCATGGAACAAAAACAAAGCATTGTTAGAAGACCCCTTTCCATTGATGTCAAAGGGGGAGCAAAAAGGAGGATCAAGTTTCCATCAATGACAAAGGGGGAGATTGATAGAAGTATTGTCATTGATTTCAAGGAAACACGTGGATGTCAAGAATCATTGTTGGTATGTCAAGGCAACACGTGGATGTCAAGAATCATTGTTGGTATAAAGTTACAAAGACACATTGAGAGGGTCGGCTTAAATTCTAAACAAGAATCTTCAAAATGATCGACATACTGGCTCAAAACAAAGATATAGACACATTCAGATCTGATTGACATGTTGGCTCAAAGCAGAGATATGAAGGATTTTGATTAGTAATTTGATCATCAGGTGTAGATTCAAAAGGACGAACTGAAAAGAAAGATTTAACGTCATGTTAAGCATCCTCAACTTCAAAGATTCAGTTCGATGTTCAGTTAATCAGTTCAAGTGAATTTAATTACCTTTAGTTCAAGTGAATTTTTGTTAAGAAAAAACAAATATTTTGGATCACATCTCTATTAGATATTAATATCTTTTGTTAAGAAAAAGGAGTGACTAATCTCAAAAGACGTATATTAACAAATTAAAGTTGATTAGTCAAAAGATGTGATCCAAAAATCATGTCTACATAGAAAGGACGTATCTCAATAAGACGTTTTTTGTCTAAAGCAACTAAGTGTTGACCATGGAGAGACACACTAGGAGATCAAGGATGTCTTTTAATCAAAAGACATATCAGGCTCAAGTAAAGGAACGTGTCCCTTAACATTTGAAATATACATACGTATTTGTCTAAAAATACACAAATAATAATCTTAAGAATGCAATTACTTCTAAATAGATATTTTAAAAGAATTCAGTCTTGGTTGTAAACAGAAAACTAATTAAATCAAGGAGAAATTGATTTAGCAAGAAGCATATCTAAAAGGATGTGACCAAAAGATGAAGAGGCAAAAGTTGTGATTATCAATAGTTGCAATCCTTGAGTAATCTATGTATTTGACATCCCATTCAAGGTTTTAGGTGTGGTTGAGAAGATTACAAGTGATTCAAGTCAAAAACCCATCTTCTTGTGTGGGCTTAGGGTGAGATTATTCATCACAAAAAGCAGATTGGAGGATTGGGAGAGTGCAGATCTGATTGAAGCCATTTATCTTTCATCCATCAAGTCAAGGTTGGTGCCTTGCATTAGGGGTTGGTGCTCCTTGTAGGTTAGTACCTACTAAATAGTTAAAGGGGTTGGTGTTCCTTGTAGGTTGTAGCCTACTAAATCTCTCATAAACAAGTCAATTAGGTTGGTACCTACTTCCATTTGTAAAAAGTTATTCAAACATTTCAATAAATTGGTGTCAACTTGTTTTCATTGATTCATATCAAAGGTTGATGTTGATAAGAGTTTAAGATTGTTTAAAAGTTGAAAAAGTGTAAGTTTGTATTGATTTACTGATTCACCCCCCCCCCCCTCTCAGTAAATATTTTGTGCTCTTCATAACTTACATAAGAGAATAATATAATAGGAAATGTTAATGCTTTAGATTAATAAGCCACTTCAATGGGAAACCTCTAAATATCTCTACTAATAACACAATATACAATATTATTAAATAATAAACTAACCAATAGCTCCTATATATACCTATTTATGCCTTTGTTGCCACCCAAGCCAACTTAGATGCCTAAATATAACACCTAGGATTTAATTATTTAAATAATATTATAAGAACAATCATATAACTTAATTAAGAGTTAAGGTAGCCATAACCCTTACATAATATAGGATTAATGGTGCATCATATCCCCCACTTTAGAGAAGAACTTCCTTGAATTTTGATCAAATACAAATGGTTTGTAGAAAATTTCCATCTTCCCATGTGGCATCTTCCACTAAGTGAGGTACTATATGATTTTCCTAGTCCTTGAATTTTTCTGTAAGTACAGAATTAACTTTTGATCTAAGATTACTTCCTTCTTCATCTAGCTCTAGTAGCATTGTTTTTCTAGGGATCTATTGACATACTACCTTCTTTAAACATGTGACATGAAAAACTAGATCCATATTTGTTGTTGGAGTTAACTCAAACTTGTAGGCTACACTAGCAATCTTTTGAAAAATATGGTATGGACTATAATATTTTGGTGAGAACTTGTTATTATTTATTTGTTTCTTCAAGGAAATTTTCTTATCAAGTTTCAATATCAAGAAAATATAATAACCCACCTCAAAAATCCTTTCACTACTATGTTGGTCAACCTATTATTTCATCTAATTTTGTGTCATAGCCAAGTTCTCCTTGAGACCAAAAAGTACTTCTTGTTGATGATTATTGTGATCTTCCATAGATTGATCACTTGACATGTCACCCTTAATGATGATGCGATAGATTCAAATGGTAACCATACAATGTTGTAAATGGGGACAGTTTTAATAACAATGAAAGAAGTGTTATACCACCATTCTGCAAGCATTAGTCAAGCCACCCATTAAGATTACTATGAAGTTAAAAAATATAGATATTCCTCCAAGATCTTATTGACAACGTCAATTTTCCCATCTAACTAGGGATGGTATGAAGATCTATGAGCCACTTAAGTACCTAAAATATAGAATAAATTTGTCCAAATGTTACTAGTAAATATAGGGTCATGATCACTAATGATAACACTTGAGGTACCATATAAATTTTGTGTATTCTCCATAATTTTTTTGTCATTATATTTGTTGTAAAAATATAAGAATATAATAAAATAGTCATATTTGGTGAGAATATCCACTACTACCATGATAAAATCCTTACCTTCAAATCTAGGAAGTCTTTTGATAAAATCCATGGAGATTTATTCCCATTGCTAGCTAGTAATAACAAGGGTTGCAAGAGACCAAGTGTCTTAACTACTTCACCTTTATTTCTTTGACATACCAAGCATTCTACCACAATTTTTTGGCACCATATTTAAGCCCTTCCAAATATAAATCATGCTTGATTCGATGATATTTATTCAGAAATTTTGAGTGACCCCCAATTAGAGAACCATGGAGCCCTTGGAGAATCATATGTTTAAGTGGAATTTTGGAATTAGTATAATCTCTCTTTATTCCACAAGGATTCTCCCTTCCAAAAAACTTATCTAAACTTCTTGGATCATTTTACAAATGTTGAATGTGATTCCTTGTAGCAAAATCATTCTTCCACTCTAATTTGGATTCTTCAACCCAAATTACCTATAATATTGAAATAGCACTTAATAACTCCTCATCACTCACATACTTCCTAAATAGTGCAATAGCTAGAAAATTGTCCCTCCCTTTCTTCTAGATGATCTTGAAGTCATAACTTAATATCTTAGAATTTTATTTTTGTTATTTTTCAGAGGATAATTGTTGCTCCAAAAATATTTGGACTATCAAGATTTCTTTTATCTTTAAAATGTCTACCCATAAATATGGCCTCCATTATTTCACTGCATGAAAATTAATTAGCATTCCCTTCTCATAAATGGGTTTGAGATGATTCTTACCCTTCAAGTAATTACTTTCAAAATCAATGGGCACACCTTTTTGCATGAGAACCGCTCCTATATAATTTCCTAAAGAATCACACTTGATAATAAAATATTTGGTGTACTATGGAGTAGCTAGAACAAGAGTGGTACAAATATCCTCCTTTATTCTCTCAAATGATGTATTAGCTAAACCATTCCATTAAAAATCATCTTCTTTTAATATAATTGTGATGATTCTACTATGCAACCATAGTTCATCAAAAATATTCTATAGCAGCCAAAAAGTGTTTGAAAACCCCTCAAATTCCTAATGGATTTAGGAATCTGACACTCCATCCTAGCCTTGATTTTTCTTGGCTCAAATTTTACTCCATGAAACACTATGTGACCCAAGCACTCCACCTCTTTGAGACCAAAATAACACTTGGAAGGTTTAGAATAAAGTTGATGTTGTTGGAAATTTTATAATGTCTAATATGCACGGTGCATGTGGTCTTTGCATGTCTTTCTAGAAATAAATATATCATCAAAGAATATTAATTATACAAACTTCATCAAAAATAGCTTAAAGATAGAACTCATCAAACTTTGAAACATAGAAGGAGCATCAATAACACAAAATGGCATAAATAGAAATTCATAATGGCCCCTTTGTGATTCCTAAATATTGTCCCTATAATATCATCTTCCTTAATTGAAATTTGGTAATAACCTAACCTAAGATCAAGATTTGTAAAAAATATGGCTCTATTTATTTCATCTAATATATCATCAATGACTAGAATAGTAAAATTATCTTGTGTACTTATTAATCTATCTATAGTCTAGACACATGCACCAAGTTTCATTCTTCTTATGTACCATCACCACTAGAAAGGAGCGATAAATTTGGATGTCTAATAATTCCTTCCTCTAGCATCTCTTAAACCATCTTCTTGGTTTCAATTTTTGATACATAGAGGTACATGTAAGGCCTAATTTTGGGTAGTTGGCTCTAGTGGCATTATCATCGTACCTTTTAGGAACTAATCATTTTAAGCATATCCCCAAAAACTACTAATTGACTATCTACAATTTCTTGTAAATTTGGTTGGGTAGGAACATTTGATTGATAGGCTACTAATGAAAATAAATAGACCACAAACCCATCTCCCTCATTTTTAATAATTATTTACATTTGGTTAGAGCTTACCATCTATAGATAATTTGCATGTAACCCTCTCAATTCTAGTGTCCTTCACTTGAAGTGAAAGTGTGTAAATAGATTATGAAGTTCATCTCAATTGTCCTTAATGTAGTAAGGCATTGTACTCCCAAAATAATATTGACTGCATCCATGGAGATAGTAAGCATTGATAAATCAAGGTAGTAATCACCCATGGATAATTTAATGTTATGTCATTTGTTAAAATAAATAATAGTGCCCCCATCTACAATCAAAAACTAAATTTATAGACCTAGATATATATAACAATTTAGACAAGCAACTAACTTTTGGTTGATTAATTTGTGATTGCATCTTGAGTCAATCAGTATTGTTATGTTATCTTTCTTCAAGAGGCCCGCTACCTTGAGATTGTGGTGTGTTAATTCTATGAAGTGCATAATAAGAAATGTTTGGTTTGGTATCTTCCATTTCCTCTTCTATCTCATTATTTCCCTCTAACATTGTTTCTTCCTCCTCTTCCTCACTAGGTCCTTCAATGTAGAAAGAAATATTTTTTGTACATTTATGTCCTCTATTGAGACTGGAAAATTTCCATGGTTTTTAATTTTTTTCTTAGGGTTTTGTTAATTCATGCTAAAACCCTAAACCCTTAGAATAGTCTATACACTTTAATGTTATAATCTTTCAATGACTGGTTTAGCCCATGGACAGCCTTTTAGTTATTTATTCAAGCCTTCAAATTCATTATTCCAATAGCCCCTTTGACTATCCAACCAACTAAGCCTATTATATGTGTGTTATTTCAAATCACTTAAGTCTCTATTATGTATGCTTATGTGGTGGAAGCCATTGTTTCCCACTTGGAATCTACATGGATGAATCTTATTCGAGTACACTTATCTTTCAAAGTGCATCTTCTCATTTTATGAACCTTTCAAAGTAGCACTTATGTGTTATGTAGCCACATGGATCTTACTATTTGTTAGCCTTTCCGGTTGTATTATGTTTGTGGGTCCTTGAATTGATGAGGTGTCACCATAAAATTGGTAGTATACTTTCTTAGCTTAGTGTATTTTCTCAAATAACATAAAAGGTAAAATTTCACTCATGTGTTATGACTACACATGGTGTATACTCAGTATGAGCCCAATTAGAAGATTTAAGTGGTGAAAATTTCAAAAAATAGTGACTTTGAAACACATGTCTTGTTGTTATTACAACACGTAATTTCTATATTATGAAAGTTCTCAAAGAAAATGTAGTTTAAGGCTACGCTCATGTGCTTTATTGGCATGTGTCTTCATTTTGGAAAGGTAGAATAGCTTGGCATCTCTATCTAAGGACCCATTGGTAAATATGGGGTTGGTCCCGTGATTAAAAGATAATGTTACAAGTGGAAATTTTCTATTGCAATGCTTGTAGCCTTTACATCACAACTTAGCCAATGGACACTCAAACAAATTTTGCACTAATGAAAATTAATCCGCTAACCATCGATCAAGAATGCTCCCACCAAGATCAATGACCTACATTTTGTTAGAAATCTAAAAAATATGAATAACCAAGATATTTCTATGAGAGTGATAGTCTATAAAACTATAAATGAAATAACACAATTACAAACCTGAAATTCCAGGATATGTGCAAATGTTAAGATGACGAGATTGCATTAGGAGCTCAAAGAAAAATTGCAGAATAATAACTACATGCATCAATGTGCATGTATGCCAAAGTATACAACAATGAATATGCAAATGCATGTTAGGTAGTGATTTTATATAGAACTAAGGAGAGTATGGAGGTGTAAAAACAACTAATAGGAATTGACCACCAATAACCACCAATATTAAATAAAGTTGTGACAAAGGTAAATGCTCCACCCTTTAAGGATGGAAAAAACTCATCACCTTATCTCCTATTTGTTTTATAAATAATAAACTCACTTTATTATCCTAAGAAAGCTTAATAAAAAGTATAGGAAAGACCTATGACTAAGGGAAAATAAATTAACCCACTAGGAAAATAAAAATCTACACCAACACCCCCCCTTAAGTGTGGCTTAGGAGGATGTAAAAGATGATGGGTCCTAGAAAATGAGGTCATGTTAGGTACCCACGTACATTCAAAATCCCAAATAATAAGAAGCGTCTTCCCACAAGAAGGAAGTACACCCCCTATAATAGAGAGATAAATGGAGTGAAAGGACAAAGAATCCCTCCTGAAAGAGATCCAATGGTAGATGCCTAAAATTGGATGTAGAAGATGGTCCATGATTTTTGAACAATGTTCCTCCCCTTGTGAAGAAACAAAACCAAAGGTGTATGCAAGCTATCTCCCCATTCCTGATGTAGGAGCATTTGTGGTTGGCCAAGAATCTTGCATCAACCAAAAAATATATATTTTAAATTTATTTTCCTAAGGTTGGTAGGTGATTTAGTGGATAGGGTAATTTGCAAGGCTAGAGAAATATTTATTAAATAAATGCCTTTGTCATTTTGTGGCAAGATATTGGTGTGGAGACAATTTAGGGGGATTTTGGAAATTATTTAATATTCAAAAATTGGAAATAAATATTCTTGGGTGTGGGTCTTGGAGGGAATATGAGTTTGAAAGTGCATTTAGAAATTTCTAAAATAATACATAAAAAATGTGGGCACCCAAGGTGAGTTGGCAGGAGTTACATTAGAAACTATCGTAAAATCTAGGAATGGACCCCAATTTTGGCAATTTTGGTGGGAGTGCGTTTGAAAAAGCATTTTCTATAATCTTGTTTTTGAAGATTACACGTAATTTGAGTCATGTTTTGGTAGCCATTACTGGCTAGAATTTGAAGGTTATTGTTGCAGCCATAATTCTTTTGGTGGGAGGGTTGTGGAAATTCTTATTGCAAGTTTATTGCAGGTCTAAGAAGATATCTACAATAGAAAATAATATTTTAAGGGTTATAGGTTTATTGTATTTGGATTTACTAGAGAAAACTGTAGAAAGAAGAAAAAGTTGATGCTTCAAGAAGTTGAGGGTTTGAGGAGGCCATATCTATGGATGATTTTGTTGAGTTTCTTAGATGTAAAAGTATGATATCAAATATTTTATATCATTCTTGGGGGCTACCATGATTGTAATTTAATTTAATTTTGATTTCTTGTAACCTTGGTGATTGTTGGTAATAGAAAATTTACAATCTTCTTGTTGTTTTAAGATTGTTTGAATCCATTTTGTGGAAGTAGTTTATTATGAATTTGAGGTGATTTTTGAGAGGTTAGAACCCTCTTTACATCAGTGGTATCAGAGCTAGTGTTCCTGAGTGTGTAGGTAGAAGCGTTGATTGGAGGCAATTTACACCATGACCTGTGGTGGTGTGTGTGTGATTTGTGTGTAGACAGATCATTGGACGTGAGGCATTCTATACTAGAGAGAATGGGATGGGTCATGAGGAGGCCCATGAGAATTTTATTCTAGAATAGTATTGGGAAGAAGTGGAAAATAGGAAGTGTTGTGGAGAATTTAAAATGCTCCACGCTAAAGTAGATATTTTGGAAAACATGATTAAGGAGGAAGTGGAAATACAATAAGAGAGATATGGAAAGAAGAACATTCTCTTGAAAGAGGACAACAAAAACAAGAGGGGAAAGAAAGAGTGTTGCAGCCCTTTGGTAAGGGTTGAATATGAAGAAGAATATGTGGGGGAATCCCACACAAATGTGGAAGATAATGAGGTGTAAGTTGCAGCGATAGTGTGTGAAAGGAGTGCATTATGTGAAGCGGATGAAGAAAGTTTGAAATTGGAAATTGTGAACATAGATGGTCCTAAATTTGACAAGTGGGTTGGTGAGGAAATTGATGTTGTAGAGGTATGCTTGGATGAGGGAATGGAAGAAAAGGAGAAAAGTGAAGAAGAGAAATTTGTTGCAACATTGACTGAAGATGGAGGAGTTCCAAAAGTGAACATTGAGGAGATTGTTGTGAGTAAATTTGCAACAGTTGAGGATGTTGCAGTTAAAACAAAGTGTGTAGTGATGTATGAGGATCTAGTGTTTGATGAGGAACCTGATGAAGACCAAGAGTTTCTCGAGGAAGAGATCGTAGAGATAGAGAAGTTGTTTAGTGCAACAATAGAGATAGTAGCATTCAATAGTGAGGAAGATATTGTGACAAAATAATTTATCGAGGTAAAATATAATTTTTTATGAGTTTTGTAATGTTGAATATGTAAATTATTTTCATTATGATATGAGAAAAAATTTAGAGAAGAAAAAGGATTTTGAAGATGCGGAGTGGTATACAAAAGTATATTTGTAGGTAGAGGCTATAGAGGAAGTTGCAGGAGGAACTTGATGGAGGTGGTCATTTTGTGGTGGGTTGAATCCCATGAGAGAATAAAGGAGAATGCATGGTATTAGGAGGAGGAGGATGGTGGTGGATACAAGTCCACCAAAGGAGAGAAGAATGGAGTGCAGAGTTGTCAAAGGAGGAGGTTGCTTGTTCCAACTAAGTGTTGGAAAGAGAAAGAAGAATCAATTGTCGACTTGTCGAATTCAGTGATGGAGTTTATTGAGGATCACTTGCAATCTAAAAGGGTGGTACTACCACTCAACTCCATTTTGTGAAACCTTATTCACAAAATTTTTCTTACCCCGAGTGTTTGATGTAGCAGCATCTATGGTTGACCAGTAATCTTGCATCAACCAAAAAATATATATTTTAAATTTATTTTCCTAAGGTTGGTAGGTGATTTATTTGATAGGGTAATTTGCAAGGTTAGAGTAAAATATTTATTAAATAAATGTCTTTGTCATTTTGTGGTAGGATATTGGTGTGGAGACAATTTAGGGGGATTTTGGAAATTATTTAATATTCAAAAATTGGAAATAAATATTCTTGGGTGTAGATCTTGGAGGGAATATGAGTTTGAAAGTGCATTTAGAAATTTTAAAAATCTTGTAGGTAGGAGTTACATTAGAAACTACCCTAAAATCTAGGAATGGACTCCAATTTTGGAAATTTTGGTGGGAGTGGGTTTGAGAAAGCATTTTCTATATTATTAATATTTTTGGGCATGCATTTTTGGAATTTCTCTTCCCAACTTTTTTTTTGACTTTTTTCTAGAGAAGCTTTTGGAGCTTGTTTTTGAAGATTACAGGCAATTTGAGCCATGTTTTGGTAGCCATTATTGGCTAGAATTTGAAGGTTGTTGTTGCAGCCATAGTTCTTTTGGTGGGAGGGTTGTGGACATTGTTATTGTAGGTTTATTGCAGGTCTAAGAATATATCTATAGCAACAAATAATATTTCAAGGGTTATAGGTTCATTGTATTTGGATTTACCAGAGAAAATTGTAGAAAGAAGAAAAATTGATGCTTCAAGAAGATGAGGGTTTGAGGAGGCCATATCTATGGATGATTTTTTTGAGTGTCTCAGATGTAAAATTCTGATATCAGATATTTTATATCAGTCCTTAGGGCTTCCATGATTGTAATTTAATTTTACTTTGATTTCTTGTAACCTTGGTGATTGTTGGCAATAGAAAATTTACAATCTTTTTGTTTTAACATTGTTTGAATCCATTTTGAGGAAGTAGTTTATTATGAATTTGAAGTGAGTTTTGAGAGGTTAGAACCTTCTTTACATCAACTCCTAAAATGGATATGTAGGAAGAAAACTCAAGATGTATGAAGTCTCTAAACTCAACTCAAGTGTCTCTATGTCGATATTGAAGGTTCTCACAATCAAATCAGGTGTTCTATGCAATACTATTGAAAATTAAAAATTAGAATCTCCTAGAGAATAATGTAGAACATAATCCAAAGACTCAAGTTGCTCCTCTAAAGATGTCTCCTCCAAATGTTGATCCAAAGTATCCACACTCATGTGAAGCAATGATGGATGATCATGTAGAGAATGAACTAGAGGGTCAAAGTGTTCCCTCACAAAAATTGAATAATAATAAACTCCATGAAAGAGACAATGAATACAATCAATAGTATCTCTCAAATCTACAATATACGTATCTATAAACAATTCTAAAATACCCATCAAGAGATCGTCCCACAAAATTGAATTTGAAAGACAATGTATGTCCTACTACAAAGAATCATTGAAAATTTTCAAAGAAGAAACACTATACTTTGAAGAAACAATAGTAGATTGAGGAGATGTAATAAAAGGTTCAAGAAATAGATCTCTTTTGAGAATACCCAAGTTCAAGTAACCACAATTATCCTCAAAATCAAATTCCACACTAAAATTGTGATCATCAACCAAAGGATCAAAGTCATTATTATGAAGAAAATATGAAAAGGTGATCAATAGATATATCCATTATCAACCACCCTAGTAGCAATAATCTCTCTACTCTCCAAATATTTAATAATAACTAAATCAGGATTAAATTCCATAGTCTTCCCTACTCCACTGTGAGTAACCTAATAGATGAAAAGAAGATTATTGGAAAATGAGGTACACACAATAGATCATTAAAAGTGTCATCCCCAATATCAACAACCCTTCCCTATTATGTTCATATATGTATTGTTACCCATCAAAATAGGTAGCATAACACAAGGCTCAAAAGAAGAGAACATGGACTATAAAGAATCCATATGATGAGAAGCTCCAAAATCTAGAAGTCACGTCCTTGATCCAAAACTTGTACAAGAAAAAAGAGCTTTTCCTTTATGTTTTTCTACATAGCCTTTTTCCTTTTTCTTGGTATATTCTTGGTTTGATGAAAATGGAGATTTAGTGACCCCTTTATTTCTCTTCTCAAGAAGATGTGTGAGGTGGTCATTTTTTTCTTCATGGATTTATATTCATCATGGCCAAGTTTCTTACAATAAGCATGTTTAACCCTCTCCTTATATCTTCCTTGATTTGAAGAAGTTCTAGTGTCTACATTGGAAGCAAGAAAATATAAATATAAATCATTCTTTCCTTGGTTCGTTTG
The DNA here is from genome assembly GCA_007258455.2 of Sequoia sempervirens. Classification (NCBI taxonomy): domain Eukaryota; kingdom Viridiplantae; phylum Streptophyta; class Pinopsida; order Cupressales; family Cupressaceae; genus Sequoia; species Sequoia sempervirens. The sequence continues at coordinate 109,823,843 of VDFB02026320.1, forward strand.
TTTCTTATTTTTTTTGTCATTATCTTTCAAATCTTTAGGGACTTGATTTGCAACCAAAGCATGACACTTAGAAGATTTGATAGTGCCCATTTGAACCAACTTGTCTTGTTCTTTTGTGAGTTTATTAGAAAACATATCAAGAGAAGGCATTATATAAGATCTCCTAAGGAAATTTTAGTGGCATAAAATGTAGAAGAAAATAATGAATAGTCTAGACCAAGTTTAGAGATAATACTTAAGATCAATTGTTTATCATCTTTCTCAATTGCACACTATTTCAATTGTAATATTATGACCTCTAGTTTGGTGAATAAGTCTTGTATTGTATCAAAAATTGAAAGAATTAACCCTATCAACTTATTCTCTAATTGATGGCCTCTTAATTAACCTTGTATACCAAATAATTTTTCCAATGTTGTCCAAACTTCATTTGGTGAAGACAAATATTCAACATGAAAGAGAAAATATGAAGATATATAGACATACACATGGTTCTAAATTCTTCATCACACTTATTAAATCTTTTTCTTTCCTGCATCAATAGTTGGTTTAGCTTCTAGTCCTATTGTTACCCTATGCAATCCATACTTTTACAAGTAGAGTTTCATTTTACTTTTCCAATCAAAATAGTTGTTTGTTGTTAATACAAGAACTATTACTTGATCCTTTTGAAGTAGAAAAGAAGATTTTTTGAGTGCATGAAAAGAGACACCAAGAGATGCCCCCCTTTCCACTAGTCTTAGAAATCACCCCCCCCCCCAAGATATTACAATGTTGGTGCTTATGATTAGTGTGATTACAAGGATTTAACCATATTACAATGTTTACTAGGCCCACAATGGTTAAAAATGAAACTATTGATACAAAATTAACTTGATTTTTTTTTTTTTTTTTGTAAAAAATAGCCATGTAGTTGTATAGTGCTCTTAAATACCTTTCCAATGCCTATTCGTTTTCAAAAAGCAGAGCTTTGGGACAAAAGTTATGTCCAATTGAAGAAAAAATGCAACAACTTCAACTTACAATATCTAGTAGAAAATAACAAACTTTATTTTCAATACCTCCATGGATGGAAAGTTCTCATCTCCAACTTTTCTATGATATCTCATTTTTCAAAAATAGAAACCACAACAAAAAGTTATGATTTTTTTTAAAATGGTTAAATTTAGCCTGTAGTGACAACCCTCCAAAGATTTTTTTTTTTCAAAAATCAAATTTATCTAAAATGGACATAATTTATATAAAAATAGGGGTTTTTGGTCAATAGAGCAAAATGGCAAGGTCTATTTGGGCCAAAAATGCTCTAGTAAAAATTTGTTCGACATATCTGAGCTTCAAATCCTTGTTTGCTACTGTATCATATGGTGGCCAAATTGAGTGAAACAAAAGACAAATATGACTTTTTTGAGCTTCCTAAATGTAATGGGATAGTAAAAAATGCTACCACTATAGCTAGAACAAGTTCAATCACCACATCTCCCCAAAAACATATATTCAAATATAGGATTAACATATCTTTGTAAATCCTTTATGATTCTCTAGATTGTATCAAAACACAAGAGAAGCATATAGGAATTTACAAGTTCATACAAAAAATCCAATCTTTGAATCAAGAACCCAAGTACTCAGAAATCTAAAAATCTAAGCTTTAATACCATGTTAGAAATCTAAAACAAATGAATAAACCAAGATCTCTCTATGAGAGAGATAAGATATAAAATTATATATAAAATAACACAATTACAGACCTGAAACTCCAAGAGATGTGCAAATGTCAAGATGACAAGATTGCATTAGGAGCTCAAAAAAAAAACTGCAGAACAATGATTGCATGCATCAATACATGTGTATGTCAAAGTATGCAAGAATGAATATGCAAATACAAGCTAGGTAGTGATTTTATATAGAACTAAGAAGAGGATGGAGATAGAAAATCAAGCAATAGGAATTGATCACTAATAATCACCAATATTAAATAGTGATGAAAAAGATCAATGCTTCACCCTTATCTCCTAGCTATTAAATAATAAACTCACTTTATTATCCTAAGAAAGCTTAATAAAAGTGTAGGAAAAACCTACGACTATGTAGGAAAATAAATTAACCCACTAAGAAAATAAAAACCTACACCAACACATTAAAACTTGAGAATGACTAATGGAAAGTCACAGGTTTCACTCATTCAAGCCATTACTGCAAAGGTGGTGTATTTTTAACACATCAATAATAAGCGTTGTTGATGGCAAAATTGACATAACAACATGTAGGCAAGTTGTAATTACCCTACCTCTCTTGAAAGAAGTGAATGATCGTTAAATCAGACAATTCCCAAGGTCCTGAGTGTTGGGTCACAACATTGTTTTGCTAAGCAATCAATATGGTTGTAATATTCAAGGGGACTACTAGTTGTTAAGCTTCTCAGTTGCTGCAAGATTTAATATGTATCTAACCTATTCCAACTGAAGGATAAAGAAAAGAAAAAGATAGATCAGTGATGCAAGAAAGAGAGGAATGTTGATTCATCTAATTAACCAGACATGTTATTGTTAACATAGGGATTTGCACCCAAAGACAAGTTGAAAAACTCCTAAATCTCGTGCAACATGGGACTATTCACAGGCTGTGTGTATCCTATGGTGAGAATAGACCTCTAGGTTATGGGTTGACTCCCCTTTCAATAACTTGAAAATTTTGATTTTTGATAGAGGAAAAGGTAAGAAGGATAATGCTTGGAAAAATAAACTTAATACTAATGGGTGATACACCAAATATATAAACCTGAAAAATGCTTTTGAAACTCACAAATCTGGTCAATTTTAGAAACTAACAGTATCTCACAACTCAATTGCACATGCTTGAAAAAGTATTTCTAATCAAAGGTTTCAATTTTCTGACGCTCATAAGAAGGAAACAAGGATGCTTTCACAATTTTGATGCAACAAAAAGACACATTCATAGACCTGCACTATAACATGCTACCTTTTGCATCCAATGTTGAAGGAATTCTGATAAAATAAAGAAGAACACAGTATTTTAACCAAATCATTCACTAATCAATACTGAAACAAAAGAAAATTGAGGAGGAAACAAGCTTCTTCTATTGAAAAATCAGGACTCTCTTGCATTCTAAGGAAAAATGCTCTACAAAATATCTAAAAACTCATAAGAAATGAGTTACAAAGGATGAATAATCTGCATCAGCAGTCACCAAACTCAGAACTAGAGAAAAGAAATGAGAGAAGAGAAAGACTTATAGAAAAGGCTCCAAGAATTCAAATTTTGAATTTTGGCTCCAAGAAATGATGTGTTGTCCATCCTCTCCCTCAAATTAGGCATGTAACTGAAAAAGAACTCCAAGAATGCATAAAGAGTTGTCAATCTCAAAACAACTTCATGGGTCTTATGCAACTAAAAAACCCTTCAATATAGGGTTGTAATTATATGAAACAAAGTGTCATATGTCTCAAATTGCTCCTTGATTGAAGCTCCATCAATTGGAACTCTTAACTGAAACTAAACTCTTGATTAAGTGCTTCAAACTCCTGATTTTACTCCACATGTTGGCATTGATTTCTCCAACCATTCCCAAGATTTAAGCAAAAAAAATTAAGCTCATCATTTGAAATTGCATTTGAAAGATATCTTTATTTTACATTCATAATAACATTTATTAAAAGTGATTTATAGTCATCACTTTAAATAATTGTTTTACAATATTGATTTTAAATCCAAAAATAAACTTTTACTAAAGCCAAATTTAAAGAACTTAGTAACTAAGTTTTAAATCTTTATGAAATATTTAAATGACTATTCAAAATAAAATCACATGGCATAAAAGCCATGGCCTAGACAAAATGAATGAAGTTTTAAATAAAAACTTAAGGAAAAAATTCCTTTACCCATCGAGCTACCCTTCTAGGTTTTCAAAGCCCTAAAATGAATGAAAGACATTCATTTCATTTTATTTCACTTGTTGGCTTGAGAGGAGCGTTGCCATGAAGGAAACCCTAGTCGAGCCTTTGAGCTGGAAATATCTGTATTCAAGTCATTTTCTTGCAGATTCTTAGAGATTTGAGGCAAAAATCATAAGGTAAGTTTGATTTTGCATAGATCTAGAAGTTTAAATGCATTTCAAAAGCTTTTGCATGCTCTTAAAGTGCGGCCATATACATTTTTTGATGCATTTTTTGTGAATATTGCTTTTTTTTACGCTTTTTCTTGTGGCTACCATGGATTGTCTCTGGTCGAGTTTCAAAGATATAAATATCTACCTTCTATGTTGCTTTGAAGGCTCTCTAGAAGACATTCATACAAACAATGCTTGGTAAGTTTGTTTTTCCTGACTTTTGAAGCCATATGAGAGCTTAAGGTCATGGCCTCATTATGTAACTTCATTTATCAATGGAATGTCTCCATTTGAAAGCTCGAATCTTTATATTGCTTCATATTTTTAAATCCTCATAAAATAAAATAAATTTAGGCCGCCATTAGAATCTTTCTTGTCTTATTTAAAGAGAGGATGTGGAAAAATCTGCCATGAATAAACTATTATTTTTCTAATAGATTTTCTCTAATAAATTTTCAATGTGAACATTTGCTTCCTATTTCATATAGGGTGCCATTGATAACCATGTAAAAGGGTTTAACCCTTCTGGGAAATACTCAAATCCTTGTGAGTTCCAGGGCACGGCCCAAATGAAAATTCTTAGTTTCTTTTAAAACTGAAAACTCTACCATTCATAAGGGTTTTAATATATTCTTCTCCTCCTTCCTAGAAACCTTTTTATAGGTTGAGCTTCACTCTAGGTTTAATTTATTTTGGCTTCCATGAGAAAGTTTGGGTTGGCTTCATCCTGAGTTTATTTTTTCATAGTTTGCAAAGAAATTCTGAGGGCTTGAAATTTATGTATAGTATTTTATAAATGCACCTCTATTTAATAGAGCCTTCAAAACCCTCATGCCAACACTGTGTTATTTTTTCCATTTTCCACTGTATAACACTTTCTTGTAGCCTTTATTAAGTTCTCATGAAGAGAAAATAGATTGTATTCTTCTCCTCCTATGTTGCACCAATGATCACTCTTGATTGATTTTTGTTGTGAAAAGAATTATGTATTTTTGCATATCTTGTTGTAAAGTAATCATAGTTGTACTCCAACTTTGTGCTTTTGACATCATATTATAGAATATTTTGTAAATGAAATAATGTTTTACTATTTGCAAAAGATTATGTTAAACAAAACAAGTATAAAAATTCCCTTAACAAAAGTATGCCATGGCGATTGTTGTTTCTTCATTGATATTCACATTGTGAACTTCTCCTTTGCTTTATGATCGAAGAGTAGTCATGGTTTTTGTGCATTTGATATTGCATTACAAAGGCTTTGCAAATTATAGAATGTATTCTTGTCCCTTGTAGAAATGCTTTGTGAACTTAATATGTATGCTTGTTCACTATCTTTGAAAATTTGTATAGATGACTTTGATGAATTCTCTTCATATTGCTTATGCCATTATTATGAGCTGGGATCAACCCTTGTGGGAGCCACATTTTCAACCACTCATGAAATAATTTTATGAACAACAAAATTACTTTTTCTATATCTGCACATGAAGCAAACAAATTAGAAAAAATAGTGAATTGATGATTTCTTTCTGATGATTTGATCTGGCACTTTTTCATTCAATTCTCAAATAATGATTAAGCTGATTTAATTTGATAATAACTGAAAATTATATATTTTTTTGTGAACATGTAATTGGATCTCATGCCCTGAGCTCTAACAAAAAATTTCCATCAACTGCAGGTTTTGGAACTCAGGAGCAAGGGAGTTAAAGACTGAAGATACCAAAGATCAAGATGGAGGCTAAAGAGTCAACTCTTCACCAGCCCTTAAGGAAATGACAGAAATGACCTCCTCGTATGTGTCTTTCTTCTTTTAGTTGATCTTCAGATGTATGATTTACACTTATTGTTGAATAAAATCAACTTAGTAAAACCCATGGCTTGTGTGGGATTACAGAAACATTGCTTTAAATAAATCAATTATTTCATATCATGTTATGAATTGTGTATTCTAATTTGACTTGTTTTCAGTTACACAATATGAAATAACTAAAATGAAATTGTTTTAAGCACATATTTTGTTATCAAAATGAAGTCATATTTTCTACATACTTTTCTCCAGAACTGTAATTATTTTTTGATAATCAACAATGACAAACATTGTAGAAAATAATGTTTGTTTACTTCAATTCTTTAAATTTTTGTTTTCTAAATGAATTGTTTGTTGCTTTTTCTGGATTGTTCAAAAATTTCAGTCAAACTGTTGGATAATTTTGATAAATCAATTCTTTAAAAACCCTTCATTTAGGAAACAAAGGTTCATTGGATGAACTATGCATCAAAATTTTTATACTCCACCAAATAATTGCCCATTAAATCTTCACTAATTTAAGCTAGAAGCAAAAAATTTGTAACATTTCTAGCAACCTCTCAGGGGTGTTTTCCTACTAAACAAATTAGGCCAGTTTCCTTAATTATCCATTGGGTATGGAGTTTGTTTCTACCTTTTTTGACTCAAAAATTGGTACAGAGTTCAATCATTCTATTGTAACTATTTGGTACTTTTTTTTAACTGATTATAGTTCCATTGATTAAACATGTGTTGTTCATGAAATTGAAGTCTCCATTTTATGTTATGAATGAAATATGTCTACTTGATTGAACTATAATGAATAACAACAATTTTTTTCCTTACCATCCAACTTAGATAATTGGAAGGAATTATGTTGTTTCCACTTAGTTATAATGTAAGGCCTAGTCCAAAATGCATCAAACTTGGAGTGCTTTCTAGGTTTTCTTTTAAGTTCATCCCACTTCAGCACTATATCTCCTTCTTTTAATAATCTTGGGGATGCTTTCTTATCAAATGATCTCTTCACTCGAGCTTGATGTTGCTCAATCTTCTTCATTGCCTCAGCTCTAATCTCCTCCAACTCAATAAATTGAGCCAATCTTGTTGTCATAGGCTCTTCTTCAATCATGTCAAGTTGATTGACTAAATCAAGGGCTAGAAGCTCAAGAGATATAAGCAGCCTTGCTTCTTTTCCATACACAAGCATGTATGGTGATAGTTCTATTGATCTTTTTGGTGTAATTCTATCAGCCCACAAGGCTGATTTCAACTTGGTACGCCAAGCTCTCTGATTTCCTTCCACAGTCCTTTTGATTATCCTGAGAAGATTCTTATTTGTGGACTCAGCTTGTCCATTGCCTTGAGGATAGTAGTTAGAAGAGGTATTCAGGTAAACACCATTTCTAACAGCCCAATCAAAAATCTTAGTTCCTATAAAATCAAGTGCATTATCTAAAACTGTTGAATCAGGAACTCCAAAACTAATTATTAGCTCTTCATAGAAGTTTAGGACAACTGTCTCATTAGCCTCTTTAAGTGTTATAGCTTTTGTCCATTTTGTGAAGTAATCAATGGTTGTAAGCACCCACTTATGACCTACATTTGAAGGTGGGTTTATGAATCCTATGAAATCCAAACCCCATTTCATAAAGGGTTCTTCAATCTAAATTGGTTGCAATGGAAGGGTTTCCAAATTCTCTTTTCTTGCAAATATTGCATGTACTCCTTGCATTTTCTCACCCATGAATGTGCATCTTTAAACAAACTAGGCCAATAGTAGCCTTCTTTCATTATCTTAAGAGTTGTAGCTCTTGGAGAGAAATGGCCACCAGCTGATCCTTCATGAAACTCATGTAAAACTTTATCAACTTGATCAGCTTCCATACATCTTAACAGAACACCATGAAAATATTTTCTAAATAGCAAACCATTCAAAAGTACATAAGGTATTGACAACAACCTATAGTACCTTCTTTTTTATTTACTCAAACCAAGAGGACACTCGCTTGTTAACAAGAAATGTGTCATTTCTTTCACCCAACCTGTAGAAGAAACAGGTGCAGCAATTTTTTCTTCATCCTAATGAGCAAGAACAACATTTTCTTCTTCTCCTATACTGATGTTACTGTTCTCTGTAAGTTGTTCACAGAGACCTTTACCTCTTATCAACTTGGTAACTTTTATCTCGATATCATATTCCATTACCTTAGTCACCCAACCAACTTTTTTACTATTCAAATCTTTATTCAACAAAAATTCCTTAACTGAAGGGTGAGTAACGAGCAATTTGATCTTATTGTTGTAAAGAATGTGTTTGAATTTCTTCAAGCTTCTAATAACTATGAGTACATGCTTTTCAACAAAGGAATAATTAAGCTCATAATCTTTGAGACCTTGACTAAAAAAAGCTAAAGGCTGCTCTAAACCATGATCATTCTCCTGAACTAGCATAGCTGCAATACTATCAATATTCCCATATGCATACAGTATAAAATCTTTTGAGAAATTTGGGTTTAACAAAGGAGCAGCTGCAAGTGCTTCTTTGATAAGCTAAAAACTCCTTTTTCTTTCTTTAGTCCAGATGAAGGAAACATTTTTCTTTAACATTGAAGTAAGAGGTACCAATAACTCAGCAACATCTGGAATAAATCTTCTAACAAAGTTGATTCTACCCAAGAAACTTTGTAGCCCTTTTTTGTGTGTTGGTAAAGGAAGTGAAAGAATAGCACTTACTCTGGATCTATAGTGATGCCATGTTTTGATACAATATACCCCAACAACTTACCTTCATGGAAAACAAACACAAATTTCTTTGGATTGAGAAAGATACCAAACTCTCTACACCTTTCAAAGATATTTTTCAATTGATCAAAGTGTTTGTTTGAATTTTTTGAGAAAATAATTATGTCATCCAAATAAACCAGCATAGTTTTATACATTAAACCTTTGAAATCCATGTCCATAGCTTTCTAAAAAGTAGCTCCAAGATTTGACAAACCAAATGGAATTCTCTTGTAAGCCATTGTGCCCCATTTAGTTGTAAATGTTGTCTTAAATTGATCTTCTTCCTAAATAGGATCTAATTATATGAAGCCATCTAATAATGAGAACCTGTCAGAACCTAAAACAACTTGAAGAATTTGTTCCATGGAAGGTAAAGGGTGACGATCTTTCAAGGAAGCTCTGTTAAGGTCTTTGAAATCAACACAAAGTCTGATTTCACCACTTTTCTTTCTCACAGGAACAAGATTGGACACCCAAGAGGTATGTTTAATTGGAAAAATAATGTTGCTCTCAATGATCTTATTCAACTCTTTGATCATGAGGGGCTCAAGCTTGGGGTTAAGTGGCCTTTTTTTTTGTCTTATAGGCTTAGCATTAGGCTCAAGTTGAATAGTATGTTGGGTAATAGAAGGATCAAAACCTTTCAAATCTGAATATTCCCATGCAAAACTGTCACTAAACTCTTGACAAAATGCATGTCTTTCTTCTAATGTGCATACCTTACCAAGCTTCAAAAGCTTACCTTTGAAGATCTTAATACCTTCATAATGATCTTCTTTAATATGCAAGATGGATTTTTCTTTTTCAACTTGATCATATTTATTAAAAATAGACTCCAATGTAACTAAGCCTTTAGGTAGTTGTTGGTTTTCAGCTATATGATATGATCCTCATACTATTGTCTGAGTTTCTCTTGATTATCATTGGAAAAATTTGCTTCTTCTCCCAAGAAATTTATGATTTTTTGATCATTGTCAAAGACTTGCCAATGCTCATTATTGTTAGGAACAGATGATCTAACAATCACTTTAACATACTGTTATTTTTTAAAAAAATTGATATCATTAGGAATATCATATTGAGCACCTATGGTTGCTAGTCTATCAACATGTTTATTTTTAGTTTTTGGGAATTGATAGCAAATTAAAAAGCTTGAAAATATTCAATAATATCCCATACTCTATGCTTATAAGACTTCAGAAGATCATTTTTAGTAGTATGGAGGCCTCTCACTTGATTGACAATCAACTTTGTATCACCAAAAACTTGTAAAAAGAAAATACCTCTCTTTTTTTTTCCCACTGGAGACCATGAATCAGAGCTTCATACTCAGTTGTATTATTGGTGCAGCTAAATGTGAAGCTGAATGTAGAGTAATACTTGTCACCAATAGGATAAATGAGCATGCAACCACCTCCAACACCATTTTTACTCCTTCATCTGTCAAAATACATTTTTCATACCTCAATAACTTGATCAAACTGTTGTGCAACATTCTTCACAAGATTAGGCATGACAAAATTAGATTCATACATCAAATAAACTCCCAAATTTACCTCCTCATGTTGTTCATTGAAGGAATTATGATCATTCTCCTCTACCCACTGATCTAAAAGGGCATCTAGGATATCCTCAATCTGTGTACTAGTCTCTTTAGCTACAAGAATGTCTTCTTGATCAAAAAGAGCACAATTAACAACAATTTTTGCATTGATAGCACTTGGATTATATGACTCAATATGATCTTTAGCAATAGGTTCTGATTTGATAGTGGCCTTGGTGTCATACCTAGTCCTAAAGAGCATATGAGACCAATCAGAGGACAAGTATCCTCCAATCTTAGCAGTGAAATCTTGTGATAAACATATGGAAAAATATGGAGGTAACTTTATGACATAAATGTCCTAAGGTATTGAGAAGTTTGGACATGCGTGCAATGTGAGACTCAGATTCTTAATGACTCCTACTGTCTTAACAATAGTACCATCTACTTGAACTACCCCTTTTTCTAATGGCTCGTACTCCATTCCCAACTTATCCACAGTTTTTTGGGGCATTACAAAACTATTGGCCCCTAAGTCAATCATACAATTTTGTACTAAATGTTGGCCAACAATCAGAGTTACATAAAATGGGGGTGGCTTAACTACGTTTGTATGTTGTTCTTTCTTTTCTTGAGACTCATTGGTAAATACAACCTTTGAAGGTTGTTTATTAGACACATCATTAGATAAAGAAAAATTTAACAAAGCCTCATGTAACAGATCTTTTTCCCAAGAAGAGCTCAAGAATCCCACATGGAAACACTAACATGTGTTTTCTTTATATGATCTAATATATTAAAGTTATCAGTACTAACGTTTTGTTGTCCTTTAAGAACACCAACATCCTTTTGTACTTCTGATGGTTGAAATTGTGATTCAGGCTGATCTTTGGCCATCATAGGTTGTACTCTTCACAAAATTTGAATGTTATGTGTAGAAGAAGGCTTCATTTGACTTTGTGAACTTACAGATGAGTGACTTTTGTTTACATCGATCTACTACCCCAAGTCCATAGCTCTTTTCTTACTCCTTGTATTGGTTGTTATAGGATCACTTGATTGATTTTGTGCATTATTGGCCCCACAAAACTCCTCACCTTGACAATTCATGAAGGTGACATTTGGATTTCATTGTTCTACATGAGCAAACTGTTGTTCATGAGCCTCTTGAGATGAATTTTTTGGAACAACAACACTAGTTTGCACCATTAATGTTTGATTCAGAATACCATTAGAATAAGTAGACTGGTTATGCGGTTGATTACATGGAAAACACCATTCGTAATCAGCTTCCATATTATCTTGCACCGGTACTACCTCTTTGGAAGAACTAGTGGCATTGGGATTATAAGGTTAGAAAGGCCTTTGATTGAAATTCCTCCTTTGAACTTGAGGATTAGACTAGAAGGGAGATTGGTAAGGTGGTTGATATTGTTGCTTTTTAATATTGACCAGCTCATTACCAAAGGTCTGTAAAGTCTTTTGTATGTTATCATTCTATTCTTTTATGCTTATCAGCTCTTGGAATTGGCTGGGAACAACATGCTCTTGAGCTACAACTTGGGTATTAAAATTTGGAAATGAAGGGACAAAAACTACAGTGGGTGGTAACAATAGGATAATTGGTTGTATATCAACAAAATATGGCATTGGAGGCCTAGGTGCTAACTTCCCAACTTGAATTAAACTATTTTCAGCTCTAATGGTAACATCAAATGCTACTAGTAATGAATCTCCACCCATAGACTGTATTGCAAGTGAAATATCACTATTCAAAGCTTTCAAGTAAAACAAAAATGCATAATCATTAGAAGGATTTACTGAGGCTTGAATCCTATTCTAGGTTTTCTTGAAATGGTAGTTGAAGTCCACCAAGTATTCATGTGAAGCTCTTTTGATGTTAGTGAGCTACTCCACCAGTGAGATATGATCTTATTTGTCTTTGAATTGCTTATTCAATCGCTCTCCAAGCTAGTCCCATGTTGTAATTGAGTTTATAGGTAGACCTATGAACCATTGGAGGGCTTTACCCTTGAGAGAGGCTACCAAGAGCCTTACTACAATATCTTGTTCGGCGATATGATGTAATCCACACAATGAAGCCACATCTTGAATGTGCTTAATGGTTGTTGTCTGATCTTCACTAGTAAAAAATGGTAAGCTCTTAAGGGTTGTTGTTGGAATGCCATTATGCTAGGATAAATTCAAGGGGCTTCCTTGATCAAATGAGACAAAGGGATGATTACTAGGTGGTGGTGGATGAGCCATATTGACTATTGGAGAACTAACACTTATTGAAGAACTACTAGAAATAGTAGAACTTGCTAATATTTGTACTACATAATTAGAAAACAAAGGATTACTAAAGATTGAAACAGGGCTTGTTGCCCTCGTAACAACTCTGGTACTTCTTGATGGTAGCTCTGAATGCTCAATAGGTTATGTACTTTGTTTGGTTTGATAACTTCTCATGTGCTCATTTACTAAAATTGTTGAAACCAAAACTGTGGAGTCGCCAAGTGTGAACTTTTCTTCTTGAAGGCTGAAAAACTACTACTCACACCATAACAGCAGCAAAATAAAGCTCTTTTTGAACTAAAGAACCAATTCAAGGTCCCACCAAGAGTGTGAAAATTGTTAACACAGGGATTTTCACTCGAAGAAAAGTTGAAAAACTCCTAAATCCCATGCAACATGGGACTATTTTTAGGCTATGGGTATCCTATGGTGAGAATAGACCTCCAGGTTATGGGATGGCTCCCCTTTTGTTAACTTGAAATTTTTGATTTTTGATAGAGGAAAAGGTAAGAAGGATAATGCTTGGAAAAATAAACTTAATACTAATGGGTGATACACCAAATATATAAACCTAAAAATTCTTTTGAAACTCACAAATTTTGTCAATTTTAGAAAATTATAGTATCTCACAACTTAGTTGCACATGATTGCAAAAGTGTTTCTAATGAAAGGTTTCAATTTTCTAACAATCATAAGAAGGAAACAAGGATATTTTTGAAATTTAGATGCAACGAAAAGACAAACGCATTCACAGACCTGCACTATAACATGCTACCTTTTGCATCCAATATTGAAGGAATTCTAATAAAATAAAGAACAACACAGTATTTTAATCAAATCATTCACTAATAAATACTAAAACAAAAGAAAATTGAGGAAACAAGCTTCTTCTATTGAAAAATCAGGACTCTCTTGCATGCTAAGGAAAAATGCTCTACAAAATATTTGAAATCTCATAAGAAATGAGTTACAAAGGATGAATAATCTGCATCAGCAGTCACCAAACTCAAAACTAGAGAAAATAAATGAGATAAGAGAAAGACTTATAGAAAAGGATCCAAGAATTCAAATTTTGAATTTTGGCTCCAAGAAATGATGTGTTGTCCATCCTCTCCCTCAAATCAAGCATGTAACTGAAAAAGAACTCCAAGAATGCATAAAGAATTGTCAATCTCAAAACAACTTCATGGGTCGTATGCAACTAAAAACCCCTTCAAAATAGGGTTGTAACTATATGAAACAAAGTGTTATATGTCTCAAATTTCTCCTTGATTGAATCTCCATCAATTGGAACTCTTAACTGAAACTGAACTCTTGATTGAGTGCTTCAAACTCTTGATTTTACTCCACATGTTGGCATTGATTTCTCCAACCATTCCCAAGATTTAAGCAAAACATTTTAAGCTCATCATTTGAAATTGCATTTGAAAGATATCTTTATTTTGCATTTATAATAACATTTATTAAAAGTGATTTATAGTCATCACTTTAAATAATGTTTTACAATATTTATTTTAAATGCAAAAATAAACACTTTTGCTAAAGCCAAATTTAAAGAACTTAGTGACTAAGTTTTAATTCTTTATGAAATATTTAAATGACTATTCAAAATAAAATTGCATGGCATAAAAGCCACGACCCAGACAAAATGAATGAAGTTTTAAATAAAAACTTAAGCCAAAAATACCTTTACCCATCGAGCTACCTTTCTAGGTTTTCAAAGCCCTAAAATGAATGAAAGACATTCATTTCATTTTATTTCATTTGTTGGCTTGAGAAGAGTGTCGCCATGGAGGAAACCCTGGTCAATCCTTTGAGCTGGAAATCTTTGTATTCTAGCCATTTTATTGCAGATTCTTGGATATTTGAGGCAAAAATCATAAGGTAAGTTTGAGTTTGCATAGATCTGGAAGTTTTCATGCATTTCAAAAGCTTTTGCAAGCTCTTAGAGAGCGGCCATATACATTTTCTGATGCATTTTCTATGAATCTTGCTTTTTTGTTTGTGCTTTTTCTTGTGGCTGCCATGGATTGTCTCTAGCTGAGTTTTGAAGATATAAATATATGTCTTCTATGTTGCTTTGAAGGCTCTCTAGAAGACATTCATACAAACAATGCTTGGTAAGTTTTCTTTTCCTGATTTGTGAAGCCATTTGAGAGCTTTAGCTCGTGGCCTCATTATGTAACTTCATTTCTCAATGGAATGTTTCCATTTGAAAGCTCTAATGTTTCTATTGCTTCATATTTTAAATCCTTAGAAAATTAAAAAATTTAGGCCGCCATTAGAATCTTTCTTGTCTTATTTAAAGAGAGGATGTGGAAAAATATTCCATGAATAGACTGTTGTTTTTCTAATAAATTTTCTCTAATAAATTTTCAATGTGAACATTTTCTTCCTATTTCATAGAGAGTGCCATTGATAACCATGTAAAAGGGTTTAACCCTTCTGGGAAATACTCAAATCCTTGTGAGTTCCAGGTCGCAGCCCAAATGAAAATTCTTAGTTTCTTTTAAAATTGAAAACTGTACCATTCATAAGGGTTTTAATATATTCTTCTCCTCCTTCCTGGAAACCTTTTTATAGGTTGAGCTTCACTCTAGGTTTAATTTATTTTGGCTTCTATGAGAAATTTTGGGTTAGCTTCATCCTGAGTTTATTTTTTCATAGTTTGCAAAGAAACTCTGAGGGCTTGAAATTTATGTATAGTATTTTATAAATGCACCTCTATTTAATAGAGCCTTCAAAACCCTCATGCCAACACTGTGCTATTTTTTCCATTTTCCATTGTATAACACTTTCTTGTAGCCTTTATTAAGTTCTCATGAAGAGAAAATATATTGTATTCTTCTCCTCCTATGTTGCACCAATGATCACTCTTGATTGATTTTTGTTGTGAAAAGAATTATGTATTTCTACATATCTTGTTGTAAAGTAATCATGGTTGTACTCCAACTCTGTGCTTTTAACATCATATTATAGAAGATTTTGTAAATGAAATAATGTTGTATTATTTGTAGAAGATTATGTTAAACAAAACAAGTATAAAAATTCCCTTAACAAAAGTATGCCATGGTCATTGTTGTTTCTTCATTGATATTGAACATTGTGAACTTCTCCTTTGTATTATGATTGAAAATTAGTCATGGTTGTTGTGCATTTTATATTGCATTACAAAGGCTTTGAAAATGATAGAATGTATTCATGTCCCTTGTAGAAATGCTTTGTGAACTTAATATGTATGCCTATTCACTATCTTTGAAAAGTTGTAAAGATGACTTTGACGACTTCTCTTCATATTGCTTATGCCATTATTATGAGTCGGGCTCAACCCTTGTGGGAGCAACATTTTCCACCACTTATGAAGTAATTTGATGAACAAAAACATTACTTTTTCTATATCTGCACATGAAGCAAACAAGTTAGAAAAAATAGTGAATTGATGATTTCTTTCTAATGATTTGATCTAGCATTGTTTCATTCATCTCTGAGATAATAATTAAGCTAATTTAATTTGATAATAACTACAAATTATATATCTGTTGATGAACATGTTTTTGGATCTCATGCCCTGAGCTCTAACAAAAAATTTCCATCAACTGCAGATTCTGGAACTCAGGAGCAAGGGAGCTAAAGACTAAAGATACTGAAGATCAAGTTGGAGGCTAAAGATTCAATTCTTCACCAGCCCTTAAGGAAATGATAGACATGACCTCCTTGTATGTGTCTTTCTTCTTTTGGTTGATCTTTAGATGTATGATTTACACTTATTGTTGAATCAAATCAACTTAGTCAAACCCATGGCTTGTGTGGGGTTACAAAAACACTGCTTTTAATAAATCAGTTATTTCATATCATGTTATGAATTGTGTGTTCTCATTTGACTTGTTTTCAATTACACAATATGAAATAACTAAAATGAAATTATTTCAAGCACATGTTTTGTTATCAAAATGAAGTCATATTTTCTACATACTTTGCTCCAAAACTATAATTCTTTTCTCATAATCAACAATGACAAACATTGCAGAAAATAATGTCTTTTTACTTCACTTCTCTGAATGTTTGTTTTCTAAATGAAATATTTGTTGCTTTTTCTAGATTGTTCAATAGTTTCTGCCAAATTGTTGGATAATTTTGATAAATTAATTCTTTAAAATCCCTTCATTTAGGAAACAAAGGTTCATTGGATGAACTGTGTCAAAAAATTTATACTCCACCAAATAATTGCCCATTAAATCTTCACTAATTTAAGCTAGAAGCAAAAAAATAGTAACAGTTATTCTTCAAGGAATCTCTAAATTAAACTACAGAATAAATCAACTTGTAACTAATACACAACTACATTCATTCACAATGCAAAAATCAACAGCATATCATGTAGATCATTCATTACAACTCAAACTCAATAAAAGATAAAACTTTATTTCATTCCTCGAAAAACTTTAAATCAAATGGTTAACAAAACAAATGTCGTTCCAAAGTGTAACTTAAAGTAGGTTTAAGTACAACTACTTCTACTGTGGTAAAACAAATAAACAACATTCATAATTCCAGTAAACTTCACTGGTTTACAAACCAATATCTTCAAATTAGCCCAGCTACACTAAAAATGCAAAAAACTACCATCTACTTTACTGCTAAACTCTGATCCTCTAAGAAAAGTGTCTAATTGATTTCCCTAGTCTTCTAACCCCTTTAAATGAGCTTGATTTTATATTTTATAGCTCAACCATATTATTAATCCCACCAAAATAATACATGCAAAAGCAACCTTTTGCTTGCACGTAGTTTCTCCATAAAGGTAACTTTTTGTTTGTAGCTTTGATTTGACTTCAGTTGACTTCAATTGGCAACTACAATTTCCAATTCCACTTTGATTTCCCTCTCTATATTTTCTTTGCACGATGTAAATCAATGTCTTTTTCCATAAATAACTCCAAGTGGGGACCACCATACTTAAAGTTTACTCGCAATTTAATGATCTTTTCAGCCATTTTTTATTTTGCACATCCACTTTGCAAACCATGATCATAAGTCTTTATAACCACCCTATGATTCATCATCCTTCCATTCTTAGAAGCACCTGCAAAACATCAATGGCATTAAATATTTATAAAATTAATAAATTAATTCATAAGATAAAATTCAATAAATTTCGAAGACTAATTAAATTTCCCAAAAACTAATTAATTAATAACACTTCAAATTATTTCGATTGAATGCGTTTGATGAACTCTAAATTCCCATAATTGAAATAATCAAATCCCTTTTAAAATTAATGTTATTTTAATTTTTTAAAATAAAATAACATTAAAAAAAATTCCTCATAAGGATTTAAACTATCGATGTTGTTCGCTTCCCGATCTTTGAAGGTACCTAAAACCAAGAAAATAAGTGCTCTATGTTTTGGGAGATAGAACCACCATTTTCCTTCAAGTTTCATTTGAGGAAACCTTAGATATCTCAATCTAGGGATGGAAATGAGGGAAAGAGATTTGCAATAAGGTGTCTTAGGGGTGTGATTAAAGACTAAAAGGGGTTCCACCACCAAGCAAAGGATTGGGAAAAAATGCAAGTAATGTGTCAATCTAGCTATGAAACCTAGAAAATTAAGAACCCGAAATCAAACTGATAAAAGAGAATGAAATGAAAAGGTACCTAGAAGAAGGATGTAGTCAGAATAAGCTCTGAAACCTTGAAATTCTATTGTTTGAAGCTCACTAGGACTCTTATGCTAATTTGGGCAATTTAGTCCCAAACTAGGGTTTATGTGCAGAAACTAGAATCTCTCAATAACTGATCTAGATCTCCTTAAGTCTAGAAAAAGGAAGTACTGGGACTCATATGCCTAAGGTGGTGATTTAGTCCTAGTATTAATTTTTGGATGAAACTCTAGTATTCTCTAGTGGTCTATTGTAGCTTCTCTCATGCTAGATCTCTGAGTCTGAAAGCTTGAATTATGGCCTGTAGGTGACTTTCCGTGAAGATGACAACCTTGTAACAACTTGGAGAACCTTCTTCAATCTTGTAACTTATTCTTCAAGGGATCTTCAAGCTCTAAACCACCTAGATCTGCAATCACACATGTAGAGAGAGAGAGATAAAAAACTTGTTGATTGTTAGGGAGTAGAGGTTTTCCTTGGTCAAACCTCGTTTAGGTAATTAAACCTTATGATAAAACAATGAAACATGAAACATGAACAATGATGTCTTGAAATGTAAATCTACAATCTAACATGAAGTGGCCATGAAGAATGTAGATCTTTATCTTGAATTGGATGTAGAACAATGCTTAACTTGGATCTTCAATGCTACATCAACAACATGCTTGATGCATTATGCCTTTGACATGATGATGGATCTTGAATTGTTGCAATAAAACTTTTATAATCTGCCCTTGAAATGCTCTTGAATGCTCTACAATGCTCTTGTGAAGTCTTAGGATACTTGACTCTTGATTGCTAGGTTGATATTATGATTGCTTAGGTGAAATAATGATTTGAAACCTTGTTTATATAGGAATTCCATCTAACTTATTGTTTATTAGATCCCAAATGCTGACTTTCATAAAATGTGAATCCAAAACCTTGATTTCCTGCTCAAAACCCTAAAAAGGGGCCAAATGGGACTCATACGCCCAAGGTGGCGTATAGGTCCCATCTGGGTGGAACTCATATGCCCAAGGTGGCATAAGGGTCCCACCATAGCTTTTTGGGCAGGGGAAATATTAGGGGGTTAAGATATTAAGTGCATTTATTGATTATGTCTAGATCTTGGTTGAAATAAGCCTCGACATGCATAATAAAGGGTCTTTGGGGCCTATTAATGATGATATGGTCATAAATGCAAGAGGGCCCAAAAATTAATGTGAAGGTGTAAATAAATATACTTTACAACACTTAATTAAGGTAAAATTAAGTTTATTTAGCTTAAAAGGGTCCTAAACCTAATGTGAATGTGTAAAACACATTACAACATTATATCAATGCAACATTAGGTTCATTTTAATGTTAATCATTCCCAAATTAAGTGTGAAAAGGGGATACATTTTCCTACACTACAGTCTCTACAGAAAAATCACAAAATGCATAATTAATTGATTAATTCTCACAATCATAAATCTCTCCAAAATGCATGAATCAATTAACAAAAAATTCCATATTCTTTAATTGAATTGTACTCCTCCACAAGCCCTTGACTTTTCAACTTCTCTTTCCTTTGCTTAAAAGGTTTCTAAATACTTTGAATGAATCCATTATGTGAATTTCTCACAATCATGGCATTCAAAGGGATTGTATCTCACTGAGGCATTTGTTAATGTTTCCACATTTTGCATGTGTTTATATATAGAGGTTCTCCATTTGTTTTATACCTGTAAATTGTGTTTTCTTAAATGCTTCTTAGAGCCTTGCATCAACAAATTCATTTTGTGTATATCTGAACTCATTGCATTTCATAAGGGTGATCGGGACTTTCCTTTCATATTCTCACATTTCAAGCAAGCAGCTCTGAATAATAAAGACAAAGCTACAGCCCCCAACTATTTGCAAGTGCCTAGAAATTGTATTAAGTTTCTTTGAGAGTCACCTACACACCGCATTTTGCATTCATTTTTACTAGGGCAGTTGCAATCAGTCGAAAGTTTCTAATGCCTTTTGAATTTAAAAAATCCAATTTAATCATATCTGCAATTGTTGCATCCCATTAGATCATGTTTCTTTGAGGCATTTTGTCAAAAATTTCACATGCCTTATCTATCTTCAACCTTGCGCATGCTTGAAATGTTCCAAGGTCTTTTCAACAAACCATTTGGCGCAAACCCTATAAATTCCTCTAGATTGAGGATTTATCAATAAAACCATTTTGAACATTCATTGCATTCATTATGTTCATGAGACAAAATCTCTTTGATGCATTTCGTTCATAATTCACATCGGCTCATATCAGTGCTTTCACTTTGGTATGTGTAGGGAGGGTGCCGAAAGAGAGGATGCTTCACATCTACGAATGTGTTTACTTGTAAATTTCTTCAAATTCAATCCAAAAAATTCACTTCAACAAATTTATTTTGCACCTTTTATTTTGTGGATATCCCGTAAACCCAACATTTTCTCAAAATTTTCAAGAGTCGCCTCAACAAATCCATTTTGTGCATTGTTTAAAATGACATTTCTTTGCGGAATTCTGTCAAACAAGCCATGGGCGTCTATGTTCCTATTATTTACACGCAGGCATAGAATGCTCGCAAAGGTTACAAATTTGTACATCTCTCCTTTATTTGCTTCATCGCTTGAAAGCTTCTAAAACCTTTTCAATGATACACTTTGTGCATTTCCTAGAACCACTCCATGGGACTAGATTTCTTTGAGGCATACTGGCAAACAATTCACTTGCTTGGTCTATGTGTCCCATGGCTACACGTACATCTACCAGAGTCATTGCAACTACAACATCAGACAAAATTATTCTTTCCTTTATGCTTTATGGATGTTAATGCCCTATTCCATGGCTTCCATGAGATCATATTTCTTTGTTGGGAATCTTGTCAACATTCTGCACTCCCATTCTCTTGCATATGCTTGGAAATTCATGAAGCCTTATCAATAAACCATTTCATTTACAACCTGCCAATATTTTGTGGCTTGGCAGAGGATGGAGGGGCAGTCGAGATCATGTATTCCTGTGATCATTGATCTTAATTGGCGGGCTAATACCATTCAAGCCTTTACTCATCAGGGGAGGTGGGGGAATTTACTTTTGGGACCTTCGTTGAATAGTCCATCGAGAACTTGCATTTTTAACAGACAGACTCTTTATATAATTCTTTTTAAATGCTTGTGTGGGGTTTTAATTCATTTTATTTCCCTTTTTAGATGGTTTGTGGGGAGTCAACATTCTCAACAGACATTTAAATTTACTTCGCTTTTTCTTTTTACTTTTTGCTTTTTTTACGATGGTGGGATCAAGTTTTCAATTTGGCTCTAGACATTTTGACGTTGAGATCAATGTCCCTTTGGGTTCCAAAATCTCGAAGGGACCCTCTTCATGACTTTATTATTTTTATTTTGTTTTAAGTTTTTAAATTTTTAAATTTTTATGATTTTTTATTTTTTGAGTTTTATATTATTTTTTTGTTTTTATAAATTTTTGTATTTTGAAATGTTTTAAATTTTGTATTTTTTGAATTTTTATATTTTATATACTTTTTTAGATTTTTAAAGGTTTATTTTTTATTTTTTGTATTTTAACTTTTTTATCATATTTTTTGGATTTTCCAAACTCTAAAGGATCGGATGACAAACAATGCAAAGAAAAATGGCCTGAAGATTGAAGAAAAGACAAAGCAAAAGATGACGAAGAAATGAAGGGTAAGGATCAGGAACTCAAACTGGACTTGGACTAAGTCCAAGTCCAAGTCCAATTTGGAGTTTCGATTTTGAAAAAAGACAAAGTGTTGGGATTGAAAACTCAAACTAGACTTGGACTAAGTCCAAGGACAATTCAGAGTTCTAATTCCAACAAAAGATAAAGGGTCAGGATTAGAAACTCAAACAAGAGTCTAATTTAGAGTTCTAATTCTGACAAAAGACAAAGGGTTGGGATCAGAAACCCAAATTGATTTGGAGTGTTTTGATTCTAACAAAAGATAAAGGGTCAAGATTAAAAACTCAAACTAGACTTGGACTAAGTCCAAGTCCAATTCGAAGTTCCAATCCCGACAAGAGGAATCAAAAACGGTCCCAAGGAAATGAAAACCCATGGGACCAAAAAGACCACTAAGTGGGGTCGGGGAACCAACTTGGACTTGAACCCTTTACAAAAGGTCCAAGGTCCAAGTCAAAACCCAAAACCTGACAATGACAAAAAGGAACAGAGGAAGATCCCAGGGTTTGGAGACAACTTTGAGACAAGACCGAAAACAACGAAAACAAAAGACAAAGACCAAAACAATGACAAAGGGAAAGGGGAAATATGCAAATGAAAACAAAAAAGTGATAACACAACGAAACAAAATAACAAAATGAAGGAAAGCAGAGGAGGTCCCAAACTTTTCCAAGCAAAAAGTTGGGGTGTGTATGTAGGGCATAACAAATGGCAACTTGATTGGGAAAATTCTCTAAGCATTTTGAGACACGCAACCCTCCAAGTTTTCAAAATCTCTGGTTTACATTCATTCAAGGCAACCTAAGAAGTGTAAACATAATCAAAACTAGGACACCGCAAAGATCCAAGGTGAAACTAAAATTTGTTTGTCTGCAAATGATTCATTCCCTTCCACAAGTGTCATCAAAATTGAAATGGAATAGACTCTACCCAAGCTACATATTTTTGAGTTACATTCCTAACATGCAATGATATCCTAGGCATAGCTCTATTATCAGCCTAACATATATAGCCTTGAAAAAGATACCTCTAGTTCTCTTTGAGCATTACTCTACTGCCAGTTAGGTTTCTATAGCCCCAGTAGAGATACTCGAATTATGCTTGCTAATTGAGTTCATTTTCATTTTTTTTCTCTTTTTCTCAAATGTTGATTCTTTTGAAAGATATTTTCTTGTTTTCTCTCAATCCTCAAGCAGTAAAACTTAAGTAGCACGTTGACAACCATGGTGGACATCGTGAGAGAAATGTAACCCTTTAGACTTTCAATGACTCCTAGAAACTTTATAATGCACCAAGTCCTAATCCATGCTATCATTCCCGATTTTGGAGTGGATAAAGGTAAACGAAAGTTTTCAAGGAAAGTGATTGATCAAGTGTTTGAAAATATAGACAACAGACTCCCAATAGATTCACCCTTGGGCATAACTTGCATATAAAAACTTAGTTTCCACTGCCAACAATAGGAACCCCTGGAAGAAGGAAAAGGAAAGAGGGGAGTAGAAGAAACGAGAACATAGACACGATGAACTAGTGAAACCAAAACAAAAAAAATAAGAACAAGAACCAACAAATAAAATAACCAAAGACCAAAAATAGAAAGAAAACAACAAACCCAAAAAAATGAAAACCAGAACAAGAGGACACAAAAAAAGTAAAGTAGCAAAACAAAAGAAAAGAAACCAAAACTGACAAAACAATCGACAAAAGAAACCAAAACAAAATAAAACCAACTAACCTAAATTGACACCTATTACTAATCATAATCCTAAACTAACTCTAAACTAAGTCCCAAAAACATAAAAATAACAAAATTGTACATCCACCTGACTGATTTTTCATTATGTGTAAGAGCATTAACTTACTAGGGAAAGTTCTAAGCCTAGCAAGTTTGTCCTTGTATTCGGAAATGTTAAGTTCAAGCAACATAAATTCATTCTGAAAGCACAAGTTTGAAATATTAAAAGTTGTGGATTTTCTTGTTGATCATGGTTAATCCACAAACATGTCTTATTATCTGCAACATCATAATCAAACTGAAAAATCATCAAAATACAAAGGATCTAACAAAAATATGCCACCTAATTTAGAAGATCTTCAGTTGCCAATGCGTGCTCATGTTGTATGACTTCCTTCTCATGAGGTCTTAGCCTAATTATTATCCTTTGTAGTGTCAAGTGTGTAGTCGTGAGTCGTAGGTTCTTAAAACTTTGTCACTCCCGACTTTAGGTTGTCAAGTTTCAAGTCACCCTAACAAAGGAGTTTGTTGATTGTTCCATAGGTTTCAAGACACCATTCTTGCATTTAATAAAGTGTACGGTATGGTCAAGAGATGTCTTATCAATATTTCTACAAGGCACACAAACCTTAGGGTTTTCATTACTATGAAATAAAATGAAGTGTCATATTAATTCAACACCAATTGCACGTCTTGTCATTTTACATGGCTTAAGGTGGTGAGAACTTATTTGTTAAATCCTCGGCTGTACTTCTACCTGCTGCTATTATTTCTTCAGAATTCAAGTGTTTCCTTAGGCATAGTGAGCTCATGCAATCTGAAATTGAAAATCATTGGCTCAGTGTGAGAGATACAAAGCTAGGAATTTTTAAGTTGGAAAAGTTTTGGGCACGTTTGGATAGTAAAAAATGTTATAGACGCAAAGGTGCTCGAAAGTGGATTAGCTCATGCCAGGGGTTTTCTAGAAGTTGTGTTGACCATAGACCTAATTACTGCATGTGCATGAAGGTACATTCCTGAAACCCGAGAAATTAAGGCTATGGACAGGACCATTGTTGCTAAAATCTCCCCTGAAGTCATTTCTCAGACATTGAGAATTCTAGAGAAGGAACCTATAAAAGAAATGTTTGTTGTAGCAGCTAAGGAATTCTTCAAGGTTAATGATGCCTGGTGTAAAAATTCTATGGCCAAACAATGGTTAAAATCAAAGAAAAGAGGTAAGTCCCAATTACCTAATAAACTTAAAAGGGAACATTTTAAAGTGGAAATTGTTGATGCCATTGCTTTGCTTCACTGTATTATCAGGAATGCACAAATTGAATTCTTTGAAGACTAGATGTTCCAGTTTATTTTGGTTATCTGTGATGATGACATGTTTATTGATTGGGCTAACATAATTTGCTTCCATCTGCATGAACAATTTGTCAATTTTCAAAAGACTGCCACTTTTCATTTGTGTTCTTGTTTGATATATATCATTGCTAGTTAGAGATCTTTTTGGCCAGGGTTGAAACCCCAAGTGTCACCAACTTCTAGCATGCCCATATATAAATGTTATCCATAGTTCACCAGGCAGGTTGGAATGGGAGAATATTGTCTTGTTAAAGACGCATTTTTGATGGAGGCTATAAGAAGACTAGATGGAAACCCTTAAATGTGTTATTCCCCTGAGTCAAAATCTTTGGTGTTGAAGTTTGGAAGTTTTTTCATCTAGTTTGATAGGTTTTCTTATTTGAGGATAGGAGGTTATGAAAAGTTCCCACTTAAATTTCCCAAGTATCCTAAAGATTTGCTGGTATTTCTGGAAGTTTGTAGACAAATGGCCATAGTGAATATAAAATACATGAATATGGGAAAATGGGGGTATACCTTCCCATTAGTTACTCCTTCCTTCTTGTGCAAAAAAAATCAGATGGCTAAAGGTGTTGAGAATTTTCTTAGAGAATACAATCTCCAATACTTGTTTGTGAGAACTAATTTTGGCAGCAAGGGCTTTGTAAAATGAAACTTGTACACTTATGGCTCATATCAACACCAACCCTCGATTGAGGATTTTTGGGAGGGTTGTACTAATGAAAATGAAGTGTTCAAAGGAGATCAAATGAGGTTAACCCTTGAGAAGATACAAACCTTTGTTCTTTCTTTCAAAATTCTTGAAAATTTGATTGAAGATTTGGTGGTTCTTGATGCTAAATATGAGAATTTGCCTGACAAATCATATCCTAGAGTTGACTAGGGTAAAGATGAAGTTTTATATGAGTGTATAGGTTGAGCCAGTATTCAAAAGGACTCAAGATTGTTGAGAGGGAAAAAGGCGTAAGGTTGTTGGTTTTGTTCATGAACCAAAATCATCTAAGAAAAATGACCAAGGATCTAGTCAGGTAGTCATTGGAAGTACATCATTAGCAAGAAGAGCCACTAGGTCTTCTAGTGCCAATTCGCAATATGGGGGTGATGGTGAAAAACCTAAAGAGTCAGCCAAATTGAAGTCAGTTTGTAAACAAGATAGCCCATCTACCCCTACTCTTAAAAATAAGACTTTCCAAACAAAACCTGCACCAGAAGATTCGGATAACATTTTTAGGAAATTTTTTGAAGATAATACTTTCCCACCCTTGTCTGAAGAACCTTCTCCCCCTATAGAGAATATATCAATTGTTCCTATTGAGTCTAGGGAAGTTATTCAAAGTGATAAAGGTTCTATTTTGATAGAAAATTCTCCAATATGGCTGAAGAAGGCAGTGGAAAAGAAGAGAAACTACACTCCCACAACATCTGATGGAGTAGATATAGTGGAAAAATTACTCCAATCTTCTTCAAGACCCAAGAAAGCTCATAAAATGTCAAGAATATTGGATGACTCTATTTCGGGTAATCAAATACTAGAGATTGAAGAACCTTTAAAAGATTTGGATGATGATAAGATAACCGCGGCTAATTATAAAATTCTACATGTTGACATGGGTCCCCAAACACTTAAGAGTGATGTATATCATTCAAGTTACTTAGTCAATGCTTTAGCCAAGTAGGTAAAAGAAGAAAGAAAGGAAAGGGTAAAATTTCAATCTCAGGTTTTGGATTTCAAAAACTTTATCTCTTCTATAGTTTCTCCCTTTTTTTTTGTTGAAGCTTCTAGTTCCCAAGAGAGAGTTATTGATGACTCTGCGATGTAATTGATTAGAAAAAACCTAAATTACTCCAAGGCTGTCAGTGAGTGGATTGAAGAATTATCTAAAGAAGTTATACTTTTCATTAGTAAATATGTGATTTCCTACACTCATATTGTTGATAAAATGAAAGGATTGATTGCAGAACTGCAACAAATTAGGAAAGATCATACCAGTCTTTATGTGCTTTCAGAAGAAATGAAGGAGTTAATTTCTATGGATCAATTGAAGTTGATCAATGAACAGATTGTTAGTGATTCCAAGGAATTAGATCCTTCGTGGCTTGATTCACTTAAATGGAAATTAAGCATATATGATGACTTGGTTAAAGAAATCTCTGAAGTACTGGAAAATTATTTGGATATGTTACGAGAAATCAAAGGAAATTTTCATGATCTGCAGGTGAAAATAATGGATGAGTTCGATGAGAAGATTCTAGACACAAAGGAAATTTGTTTGAAATTCAAAGAATTCTTCAATAGGGAAGTAGCATATCCTGCTGCAATGACTAAAGAATCTTTCTCAAAGCTTGGGAGGCTAGAGCTCTATCTTAAAAAATTTAAAACTAAAGTAGAAAGGAGTTTTGACACTATGAATGAGTATAGGGTTGCCCTCAGAAAATGGAGAACCGACTTTCAGATCACACTAACACCGGGCAACAAAGATATTTTTGCAATGATTACCAGGTACAGGGAGTACAAGGCTAGAATGAAGGCGCAGGAAAGGTTGTTGCGACAAGAAAGGGTTGAACAACCGGAAGTTGATGAAGTTGAAGTGGGTGGAACCAATGCAAAGTTTATTTTTAGTATTTCAAATACTTTCTTTAAAATTGGCTCTTTTAAGTTAAAACTTCTTTTTTAATTTTTGGTATAGTTACTTTCAAGAAACTGTTACCAAAAACATTTGCTATGTTTAAATATGGATTTGAATGATGTGGTTAGGATCTTTTGGGGAAACTTTGATTTACTCATTAGATCAAACTCTGTTATTTTGGCTATTATCTATTATTTTCATATAGACGGCATTGGTGAAGTTTATGCATGTGTAATCTTTCAATTATGGTGTATGACTTCATTTTTTTTATACTGAATATTTGCTAGTGTGTTATCTATTATTGGGATGATGGATGAGATATATTGTTGTATTGTTGTGGTGTTATTATCTATGAATAAGAATTTTGCGATGATATTGTTTTAGTCATTATCTTTTCTTAAGGAGTTTCATTTCTTATTGCATGAAGTTGATAGATACCTTTGAAGCTTTCTAGTTAAAATCCCCTTCCTTTATTTGCTTTCTTTTTAAAAGCATCACTAGTTTAAAAATTATTCATTGAATATCAAATAAAGGTAGTTGCCACCTTTTAAAATAAGCAGAGAATCAGTTTGAAGTTTGTAATGTTGTAATGTTACTGATTCAACTGTGGTTACATTTATCACCTTTTGTGGGCATAAGAATATAGAGTTAGGTGATAAATTTTTTAACTAATAGATTTTTGGTGACTCTACTAGGAAGTAATTCAGAAAAGAAATTTTATATGATGTGTTTCTCCATAGTTAATAATAATGGTTCTTCTAGGGCATAATGCTCCTTTCTTTCAGCCTAATGTAGATTGGTTAGTTGGAGATCAAGAAGATATAATTACTGGTCTCAGATTACTTGCTTGGAAACAAAGAAGAACCAATTATCAATATCACCAAGTTAACAAAGTATTAGAAGAAGAGGAAGAACTTGGAGATATTATTAGAGAAAAAATGTGTTTTGAGAATGCACAAGAGATTGTGTTTGTAGAAAATATTCCTCCTCCAGTTAGAAGAGTAAGAGCTCCTCCCGCACAAGCCCCTAGGAGCCAGTGAATAATAGGCAAAATCCTCCTCGAAATCATCAATAAATGAAAGTTGGTGACTTTGTTGCCATATCAGTATCTTATATGAAATCTAGGTTCAAAAATATATACTAGGGGTGATAAGAAAAAGCGATTATAGATGACCATTTTGAGTTCCTAGAAACGGTTGATTTCTCATATTTCCCACCTACCTGAAAAAGTCAAGACTATTAGTAGACCATCTTCTCCTCTCTTTTGAAACCTATTGTATCTTTAGCCCAAAAGATATCTTTTCAAAGTCTTCTTTTGTGTGGTACTACCCTCCCTACAGAAGTAATTTTTTCTTTAGTTCCTCCAGTGATGGGTCAATCGGTTCCATGGGGAGCTGCGATAGGTCCCTTAGCTTTTAAAGTGGGTGCAAAACTACATGATTTGCCTAGATGTTCAGGAAAGGTCATACCTAAGTTTATTAGAGATGGGAAAGTCTCTCCTGATGAGCACATAAGGGCTTTCTTTGCGACTTCTTCCATTCTTGGAATACAACATGAGGATGTTGCTATGAGGCTCTTTGCAAAATCTTTGACAAATGTTGTTGCTGACTGGTTTTATTCCCTCCCAAATGGTCCTATCAATAGTTGGGCTACCTTGAGAACAAGGTTTGAGAACAAATTTAAGTTTGCAGAAGATGATCAAGTTTTGGTTGCTCAACTAGGTTTGATGAAAAAGGAAGTTCATGAGTCGATGAGAGATTTTGTATCCAAATTTGATAAGTTACATAATATAATTTTTGCTAATATGAGACCTAGTACAGAACTATTGAAAGAAATGTTCATAAACACTCTTCCATTAGATGTGAGTTTCATTATCAAAAGAGAAGGTCCTACTGATGTTGTCGCTGCCCAAACCAAGGCCATATCAATAGAGGATGATTTGATTTTTTTGGGAAATGGAAGAAGGAATTACAAACTAGGAGACCATCACCAATGAATTATACTAACCCAATCATTTAGAGAATGGCTAATGATATAATCACTCTAGATAGACATATGCCTAAGGGTTCTTTGCAAACACCTTATCAAGATATGTCAAGGAATTATCGAGCAGTTCCTAACAAAACCCCATTATTGGTTGCTCCTCATCAAAGGTTGGCAATTGAAGGTCCCCCTCCTCCAAATAAAGGAAATCATTGTAATTTTCACTTAACTTTGGACCATGATGGAGCTACCTATCCAGAAATTATTAGATACATGCAAATACTCTTGACCAATGAACATGTTGTGGTACCATATGTAGAGGAACTTGGTTCATCCAATGGTGTCGGCATGAATTTATTTGAATTTGTATTAGAAATGGAAGATGGAGAAGATGTTTATGTTAGAGTTTATGATCCTAATTGTGTTGTTTTCACTAGAGCACAACATGCCAAAGCTGATAAGAGTGATTCATTTTCAACCCCAAAGTATATTTTAACCAATCAAAAAAGGCAAGAACAAACAACTCCTAAGAGTGTGTCAGAGGAGGTACCATCTTCTTCATTCTCTAAAAATCTCCCTTCTAGTTCATTTGATATAGTTGAGTGTTGTAAGAATACCAAAATCCAAATTTCACAGGCCGAATATTTGAGACTCAATCCATCAGAATTAGATAGGTTGGTCAAATACGTTAAGCAAGAGTCCTCACCACCTCAGTGTAATTCTCAAACCTCTAATAAAAATGAACTTTTCCTTGAGAATCAGGTTTGTTCCAATATTATCGATAAACCTTCAAGTTCACAAAACCCATTCATGAAACTAGAACCTTTTTACATATCATTGTACATTGTTGGTTTTAGATTGAGTAATTGTATTATTGATTCTAGAGCTTCTAAAAATGTAATGCATGTTCAGATAGCTAAAGCTTTAGGTTTGTCTTATACCTCCTCCCAATGCAAATGTTATTCCATGGATGGGTCACTGATCCCTATCATAGGCCAAATCAAGGAAGCCCAAGTAGCCCTGGCTACTTTTCCCAAAAAGAGATTAAAATTGACCATATTGGTTGTTGATATTCTAACCAATTATGGCATTCTTTTGAGAATATTTTTTTGTAAGGACCTAGGTGGAGAAATACGAATGGATTGGTCTCATGCCTTGATACCTCTAGAGGGAAAGAAGATATGCCTGAATCCTGAACCTAAAGCAAAATTCACTATCTTAAAGTCAGGAGATCCAAGAGCAGACATTTTGTTTGTTGAGATAGGACCAAGAACTTACATGTGCACTTCTGATCATGGAGAAGTTCCAAATCCTATCAACCCTGATTTAATCAATGAATTACGGGCATTAGAGTTTGATGGAAGTTGTGCTAATATAGGGTTAGGTGCTGGTGTAGTTCTGATTTCCCCTGATGGTTATAAATTACCTTTTTCTTTCAAACTGGAGTTTGCTAATACTAATAGCACAACCAAGTATGAAGCTCTATTGATTGGTCTAAGTATGGATAGGGAAAAAGGTATCAAACAGTTGAGGGTTATAAGAGATGCAGAATTGGTGGTGAAATAGGTGAAAAAAATTTATAATGTGAAGAATAGTCAGCTTAAACACTATAGGAATAGAGTTTGGGATTGTATAGAAGATTTTGATGCTTTTTCTATAGAGTTTGTTCCAAGGGAGCAAAACATTAGGGCTGATTCGTTAGCAGTCTTAGCATCATTAATTTTGCCTCATCTAGACTTTAAAGATGAGTCATATAGAATTGAAATTGTGTACAGACCTAGTGTTCCTGATAATGTCAATCATTGGAAAGTTTTCAATAATGATCAACAAATTATTGAGCTTTTGGAGAAGGTTGAAGCTTTTGCTCACATTTATTTTGAAGGTAGTGATGATAAAAATGGAGATGTTCTAGAAGGTGATGTCATTGCCCCTGATGAAAAAGAGACAAAGATTATCCAGTTAAAGGGAAACAAAATTTTGAAAGGATTATTGTCCCTAGAGCATTTATTTGGAAGACATGACCAGTACTTGAAATAGAAAAACAAAGTCTTAATTGAAGCACCTGCCAAATCTAACAAGGTGAATATCGGTACAGATGATGATCTTAAGATAATTTGTATTGGAAAGTGTTGTTCTCAAGAAGAAAGAGAGATTGATTTCCTTGTTGACACGCTACAAGGATGTCTTTGCATGGTGTTATGTAGATCTAAAGAAGTTTAGAAATGGAGAATTTCAGCACAATATTATGTTGAAACCTTGTGTCACACCTTACCGGTAGAAACAATGGACTTATAATCCCAAAGTTGTAGAAGCTATTTTTAATGAGATTGATAAAATGCTTAAAGCAAAAATTATCTACCCCATCCATCATTCCACATGGGTAGCTAATATAGTTCTGGTAAGGAAGAAAAATTGAGAAATAAGGATATGTGTTGATTTCAGGAACCTAAACTAGGCGTCCCTGAAAGATAATTATCCACTGCCTGTGATGGATCATATTCTGCAAATAGTTGCTAGCTCTAAAATGATATCTATGCTTGATGGCTTCTCAGGGTATAACTAGGTGGAGCTTCTCAGGGTATAACTAGGTGGAGGTAGCTCTAGAAGATCAGCATAAGATAGCCTTCACAACACCTATTGGTGTTTTCACTTATAATAGAATGCCATTCAGACTTATTAACGTTGGGGAAACTTTTTAAAGGGCGATGGATCTATCTTTTGGAGACCTTGGAAATAAAATTATAGTGATCTATCTGGATGACTTAACAATTTTTTCTAAGAAAAGAGCCAATCATTTACATGACTTGGAAATTGTATTACAATGTTGCAGAGAGGAGGGTATATCTTTAAATCCTAAGAAGTCTATCTTCGTTGTAACTGAGGGAAAACTTTTAGGTCACATTATTTTGAAAGATGGAATTAAAATAGATCTAGAAAGAGTGAAAGAAATCATGCAGTTGGGGCTACCTACTAACAAAGATGGTATCAGGTCTTTCTTTGGTCAAGTGAATTTTCTGAGGAGATTTGTTCCTGATTTTGTTGAACTGACTAAGCCCATCTCTAATATGATGAAGGATCAACCTATATTTAAGTGGAGCAAGGAAGGGAAGCAATCTTTTACAGATATTAAAATAGCAATTGCAAACGCTCCTACTTTGGCCCATCCTAATTTTACTAAAAATTTCATTATATATAGCTATGCTTCCGAGCATTCTCTGTCAACTATTTTGTTGCAAAATAATGAACAAGGTATTGAAGCTCCTATATCTTTTATGAGTAATCCTCTAAAGAAATATGAAATCAAATATTCACCATTTGAAAAACATGCATATGTTGTTGTGAAGGCACTCAAGAGCTTCAGGTTTTATATTCTTCATTCTCATGCTACTATTTTTGTTCCTGAAATGCTATGAAAAGTATTCTTACTCAACAGGGTGTTGGATGTAACAAAAGGGGATCTTGGATAGCTCATATTCAAGAATATGATCTAGATATTAAGCCCACCAATTTGGTGAGAGGAAAGGGTCTAGCTAAATTGATTGCTGAAAATAAATTTGATGAAGTAGAAGACTTACCATTGGTGTTATTCACAAGCACAACAGATAGCTAGTTTTTTGATATTTCCTACTTCTTAACTTATGGTGACTGTCCATCACACTTGTCAACAAAAGAGAGGAGAAAACTGAACCTTAAGGTGAAAAAGTATGTACTTTGGGAAGGGAACCTATATAAAAAAGGTGTGGATGGAACTTTTATGAGATGTGTTGATAAAGAGAAGCAAAAAAGATTATTGGAAGTCTTTCATGGTGAAGCATGTGGTGGGCATTTTCCAGCTTCTATAATAGCTTTTAAGATCCTGCGTCATAGATTTTATTATCCAAGTATGTTTAAGGATGCATATAATTGGGTGTCAAAATGTGAGAAGTGTTTAAAGTTCATTGGTAGGCCCCAACTTGTTGCTCTACCTTTGAGACTTGTTGTAATTGATGAACCCTTTCAACACTGGGGTCTAGATTTTATTGGGCCAATCAATCCTAGTTCTAGTGTAGGAAATACACACATACTGACCACCATGGATTATTTCACTACGTGGGTGGAAGCTATCCCAGTGAAAAACACTACTACTGAAGTTGTGTGTAACTTTTTGAAGGAGAATATTTTGGTAAGATTTGGAGTTCCAAAGAAGATTGCTACTGATAATGCTAGTTCATTGTCTTATGTTGAGATCACTCTTTTCTATTATGACTATGGAATTAGCCTTACTCATTCATCTGATTATTATCCACAAGGCAATGGGCAACCCAAGTCAAGAAATAAAAACCTAATCTCCATTATTAAGAAACTAGTTGATGAAAATCAAAGAGGATGGCATAAGAAGTTATATGGTGCATTGTGGGCTGATAGAATTACATGCAAAAGAGCTATTGGAATGTCTCCATTCCAATTAGTATATGCCATTGATAGTACTCTACCTACACCATTAGAGATTTTGGCGCTTGACTTGCAGAAGTTTATTGAAGATGGGAAATTTCAAGATGCCTTAGAAAAATGGATCATGTATTTGAACAAACTGATAGAGGAAAGAGAGGTTGTGGTTGATAGAATTTCTAAACATTAGTAGATGGTAAAAAAGGTTTTTGACAAAAGAGCTATACAAAGAGACTTTGTTGTTGGTGATTCAGTTCTTCTTTGGGATAGAAGAAGAGAGCCAAAGGGAGCACATAAAAAAATTAATTCTCTATGGAGGGGACCTTTCCTGATCAAGGAACTTGTTGGTGATCATGCCTTATGTTTGGCTTATCCTGATGGTACTATTCTGCCTCTAGCCTATAATGGGAAAGATTTGAAATTACTTGATTAAATCTTTTCTTTGGTTTGTCCTTGTACATAGTTCTTTCCTTTATTTTGTTTGTTGGTTCAATTTTGGCTTGTTTGGTTTTTGACTCCATTGCCCAATGAATAAGGCTTTAGGTCATGTTTTTGAATTCTTTGTATCCTATCAATCCTAGTCCCCATTTGAAGCCAATGTTACTCACAAATATACTATGTATCATGTTTTTAATTTATGTCCCCTTGTTCACATTTCCCGCTTAGGTTAAAGGCCTTCATATTCATTTCATTCCTTTGTCGCGGGTTTCACTAAGTTTCTAACTTTTTGTCGTGTGTTCTCCTAGTTGTGAAACTTAGTTTTTCGACACTCCTTGTTTGTTGTCTATGTCATCGATTTTGTGTTTTACTTAACTTTCTGACAGCCTAACTTATTATCCTTTGTAGTGTCAAGTGTGCAGTCAGTGAGTCATAGGTTCTCAAAACTTTGTAACTCCCGACTTTAGGTTGTCAAGTTTCAAGTCACCATGACAAAGGAGTTTGTTGGTTATTCTGTAGGTTTCAAGACACCATTCTTGCATTTAATAAAGTGTATGGTACGATCAGGAGATGTCTTATCAAGATTTCTACAAGGCACGCAAACCTTAAGGTTTTCATTACTGTGAAATAAAATAAAGTGTCGTATTAATTCAGCACCAATTACACATCTTGTCATTTTACATGGCTTAAGGTGGTGAGAACTTATTTGTTAAAGCCACAACTGTACTTCTACCTGTTGCTATTATTTCTTCAGGAATTCAAGTGTTTCCTTAGGCACGGTGAGCTCATGCAGTCTGAAATTGAAAATCATTGGATCGGTGTGAGAGATACAGAGCTAGGAATTTTTAAGTTGGAAGATTTTTGGGCACATTTGGATAGTAAAGAAAAGTTCGTTGTAGATGCAAAGGTGCTCAAAAGTGGATTAGCTCATGCAGGGGGTTTTCTAGAAGTTGTGATGAGCGTAGGC
This sequence comes from Sequoia sempervirens, assembly GCA_007258455.2. Classification (NCBI taxonomy): domain Eukaryota; kingdom Viridiplantae; phylum Streptophyta; class Pinopsida; order Cupressales; family Cupressaceae; genus Sequoia; species Sequoia sempervirens. Next base: position 109,859,301 of record VDFB02026320.1, read on the forward strand.
CTAATTATTGCATGTGCAAGAAGGTACATTCCTGAAACCTGAGAAATTAAGGCTATGGACAGGACCATTATTGGTAAAATCTCCCCTAAAGTCATTTCTCAAACATTGAGAATTCTAAAGAAGGCACCTGTAAAAGAAATTTTTGTTGTAGCAGCTAATGAATTCTTCAGGGTTAATGAAGCCTAGTTTAAAAATTCTATGGCCAAACGATGGTTAAAATCAGAGAAAAGAGGTTAGTCCCAATTACCCAGTAAACTTAAAAGGGTGCATTCTAAAGTGGAAATTGTTGATGCCATTGCTTTGCTTCACTGTATTGTCAGGAATGCACAAATTAAATTGTTTGAAGACAAGATGTACCAGTTTATTTTGGTTATCTGTGATAATGATGTGTTTATCGATTGGGCTAAGATAATTTTCTTCCATCTACATGAACAATTAGTCAATTTTCAAGAGACTACCACTTTTCATGTGTGTTCTTGTTTGATATATATCATTGCTAGTCAGATATTTTTTTGGCCAGGGTTGAAACCCCAGGTACCACCAACTTCTGGCATGCTGGTATATAAATGTTATCCATAGTTCACTAGGCAAGTTGGAATGGGAGAATATTGTCTTGTTAATAACGAATTTTTGATGGAGGCTATAAGAAAACTAGATGGAAACCTTGAAATGCATTTTTCCCCTGAGTCAACATCTTTTGTGTTGAAGTTTGGAAGTTTTTACATCTAGTTTGATAGGTTTTCTTATTTGAGGATAGGAGGTTATGAAAAAGCCTCACATAAATTTCCCAAGTATCCCGAAGATTTGTTGGTAATTTTGGAAGTTTGTAGACAAATGGCCATAGTTAATATAAAATACATGAATATGGGAAAATGGGGGTATACCTTCCCATTAGTTACTCCTTCCTTCTCGTGCAAAAATAATCAAATGGCTAAAGGTGTTGAGAAGATTCTTAAAGAATACAATCTCCAATACTTGTTTGTGAGAACTAATTTTCACAGCAAGGGCTTTGTAAAATGAAACCTGTACGCTTCTGGCTCATATCAACACCAACCCTCAATTGAGGATTTATGGGAGGATTGTACTGATGAAAATGAAGTGTTCAGGAGAGATCATATGAGGTTAACCCTTGAGAAGATACAAACCTTTGGTCTTTCTTTCAAAATTCTTGAAAATGTGACTGAAGATTCAGTGGTTCTTGAACCCGAATATGATAATTTGCTTGGAAAATCACATCCTCGAGTTGACTAGGGTAAAGATGAAGCTTTATATATGAGTGCACGGGTTGAGCTAGTATTCAAAAGGACTCAAGATTGGTTAGAGGGAAAAAGGCATAAGGTTGTTGGTTTTGTTCATGAACCGAAATCATCTAAGAAAAATGAACAGGGATCTAGTCAGGTAGTCACTAGAAGTACATCATCAGCAAGAATAGCCACCAGGTCTTCTAGTGCCAATTTGCAATATGGGGGTGACGGTGAAAAACTTGAAAAGTCAACCAAATTCAATTCAATTTTTGAACAAGATAGCCCATCTACCCCTACTCTTAAAAAGAATATTGTCCAAACAAAACCTACACCAGAAGATTCAGATAACACTTTTAGGAAAATTGTTGAAGATAATACTTTCCCACCCTTTTCTAAAGAACCTTCTCCTCCTATCAAGAATATATCAATTGTTCCTATTGATTCCAGGGAAGTTATTCAAAGTGATAAAGGTTTTATTCTAATAAAAAATTCTCCAATATGGTTGAAGAAGGCAGTGGAAAAGAAGAGAAAATACACTCCCACAACATCTGTCGGAGTAGATACAGTGGCAAAATTACTCCAATCTTCTTCAAGACCCAAGAAAGCTCAAAAAATGTCAAGAATACTAGATGACTCTATTTTGGGTAATCAAATACTAGAGATTGTGGAACCTTTAAAAGATTTGGATGATTATAAGATAATTGTAGCTGATTATAAAATTATACATGTTGACATGGGTTCCCAAACACTTGAGAGTGTTGTATATCACGCAAGTTACTCAGTCAATGCTTTAGCCAAGCAGGTAAAAGAAGAAAGAAAGGAAAGGGTAAAATTGCAATCTCAGGTTTTGGATTTCAAAAACTTTATCTCTTCTATAGTTTCTCCCTTTTTGTCTGCTAAAGCTTCTAGTTCCCAAGAGAGAGTTATTGATAAGTGTTAGAATTGGCTATGGCTGCTAAGATCTATGGACCAAATGGAAAGCACAAAAAAGAGAGAATAGAATATGACAAGAATAAATTGTATTCAATGTCAATGATATGAGATGATTGTTTGCAATGAGAGAGACCCCTTGGTTATATAGACAAGGTGAGAACATAGAAGGGCATAAGATTATGACAAGTGTCGTAATATTATGACATGAGACAATTATGAAAAGCTATCACTCCACTTAAGGTGGAGAGATAATCACATGATGTGTCCACAAAAGGTGGAAGTGATAAAGTAATGACATGTCAAGTCCACCAAAAGTGGAAAATCTCCAACAACCTCCTATGTGGTCCCTAAGTAAACTTAACTAAGGTGTAATCATGACCTAGGACAAGGTACAACACATTTAATTACACCAAAACCCCCTTAAGTGAAACTTAGGGAGAATGTACACAAATGCAAACAATGCAAGATGGGTCTCGGCTACTAGATCATGTTAGGTACCCATGTACAAACAATGCAATCAATGCAATCTCTCACAAACAAAGAAAAGGAGAAAACCCAATGGGACAAAAATTCTCTCCAAAAGAGAGATGAAATACAAAAAATAAATGCAATACTCTCAATGATGCATGAGAAGGTAAAAACCCCATGTGAGGAAAAATACCCCCCATAAGAGAGAAGTAGAAGAGAGACAAGGTAGCCCCCCCTCAATGTTGAGTCTCCTGCAATGATGGTAGAAGCTCGACATTGAATGCTGAAGATGATCCAATCTCACCGAACAACGTCCCTCCCCTTAGGAAGAAACAAAACCAAGGATGTATGCAGGATATCAAGAATATGGATGATGTATGATGTCTCTGAAGCATGCTCAAGTGTCTCCATGTTGATGTCGAAAGCTGAAACACTCCAAACATGAGTTCTAGGCCACACTGTTGAAGAGTACCATCCAACATCTAGTAGAGATGAATGTAGAACATGATCCAAAGACAAAGATATCCCCTTCCAAATGTTGTCCAAAAGTATCCACACTCATGCCAATCTGTGAAGAATGATCATGTAGAGAATGAACAAGAGGGTCAAGGTGTTCCCTCACAATAACTGAAGAAGGTTCATCTTCATCAAAGAGAAGATGAATGCTATCAATGGTGTCCTCCAAATCTACGAGATGAGACTCCACAAACAACTTTGAAATACCTATCAAGAAGCCATCCAAAGTAGCCATATTTGGAAGACTATGTATGTTCTGATGCACTGAATCACTAGGAGCCAAAACTTTAGCAACACAAGCATCATCAAGTACAATAGTATATGGAGGAGATGAAATGCATGGATCAAGGAATGGATCTGATGTGAGAATTCCCAAGTTCAAAAAGCCAAATGTCTCCTCTGAATCATGGTGTATGTGATCAACAGTCGAAGGAACATTGTCACCATCAAAAGCAAACTATGCAAAGGTGTAAAACTGAGATGAATGATCTACCACCCCAATAGCAATGAGCTCTCTAGTCTCCAAGTCTCGAATGGTGACAGAATTAGGTGTGAACTCCACAGTTCTCCCATCTCCACCATGTGTAATCTGATATATGGAAAGCAGATTGTTTGTCAAATGAGGAACACAAAACATCTTGAAAAGTGTTTTCCCCAATGCTAATAGATGCCTTCCCTGTTACACTCATATATGTATTGTTTCCCATCAAGATAGGAGACATAGAACAAGGTTGAAATGAAGAGAAGATAATCTGTGAAGATGCCATATGATGTGATGCTCCTAAATCTAGAAGCCATTTCCCTGATCCTAGACCTGAAAGCACAAAGAGCTTGTCCTTTATATCTTGATGTAGATTCTTGACCTTTGTCCTTTTTAAACTATTTTGAAGTAGAAGGAGAAGAAGATTCAGACATTCTAGAAGGAAAATCAATGTGATTCTTTTTTAGAAGATTTTTCAACTCATCAATATCCTTCTTATAACAATAATGTTCTTCATGTCCATCCTTCTTGCAATATGCACAAAAAGGCCTCTCCTTCTTAGATGATTTCTCTTTTGAAGATGAATCTTTATGTTCTTCTATGGAATTTGATGTGGACTGTGTGTTCTTCTTAGGCTTGTTCTTTGTCTTTTCTTTGCCACTTGAAGACTTCTCATCCTTTGCAACCAAGGCATGTGATTTTGAAGACTTCAAAGTACCCATTTGAATAAGCTTATCCTACTCCCTAGTGAGTTGCATAGCAAAATCTTCAAAGGAAGGCATCTTAAACTCACTCCCAAAGGCATTCATTGTAGCATAGAAAGTAGACACAAACACTGAATATTCAGATCCTAGCTTTGAAAGAACACTTAAGATCAATTGTGTATCTAATTTCTCAATTTTACAATTCTTCAATTGTGTTCTTAGTGACTTGAATTTGGTGATGAAGTCTTGTATGTTGTCAAAATTACATGGATTGAGACTAATTAATTCATTCTCCAACAAATATCCTTGAATTTCATTTGTTTTCCCAAATAAGTCTAACAATGTAGTCCACATAGCCATAGGTGTATCCAAATTCTCAATGTGAAACAACAACTCAGGAGAGACATACAAGCACAAATAGCCAATGGCTTCTTCAAAACTATTCAACCACTTATTCTTTTTAACTTCATCATTTTGTGGTTCACCATCAAGCCCATGAACTATCCTATACAATCTTTTTACTCTTAGCAATTTGTTCATTTCAGATTTCCATTTAGGATAGTTGTAAGGTGTTAGAAGTGGAATTGTAGATGGCTCCATGATGAAACAAGAATACAAATCAAGAGGAATGCAACCACAACCACAAGAAGAATCCCCCCCAAATTCACTCAATCAGAGAACCCCCCCAGCAATATATGATCTTGGCACTTTATGAGTAGTGTGTTTACAATTGCCACTTGCCAAAAGCAGCGAAGTGGTCTTGATCTTGGTACATGCAAATGCCAAAAATAGGCCACAAAATCAAGTACAATTTTTGGCATGCAATGAGATCAATATAATCATACCACTGAGAAGTACACAAAAAATCATGCACTTTCAAAAAAAACTGAACCCAAAAATGTTACCGTAGGAGCAAGATATGAGCTCCCGAAGTTCCCAAAATGAGGACGAAGCAACAACACCTGTGAGAATCTGAAAATTCTGGAAAAACTAGAAACCAAACCTAGAAATTGATTTCACCACTGTGTAGAGCATGAAAAATTAGCCCAAATAAAAAAAAATTGCACTGAAAAAGGAGCTCGTATGACTGAGATATTGAGCTTCAAAGTTTGCCTATCAAAACGAAAATGCAAACCGTGAGGGGGAAAAAAAATTCTTAAGGGAGCTGATGTCACGATGATGCGGGAATGACATCAGAAATCAACATGATTAAATTTGACAGTTTCCTGCCCATCAACAGAAAACTCGCCTCCTTGCTGGAATATTCTCCAAAACAGTCAGAATCTTCGACAAGTGACGGAATATTCTCTAAGCGGCTAAATCTGGGAGGAATCTTCTTAGAATCTGGAATCTGCTTAGTCAGCAAAATATTCCTGCTTAATTGCCACCGGTGGAAATTTATAGACTGCCAGATTTTGAAAGTGGGCCAATTTTTATTAACCTTCGCCGGATTTTTATTTGATGATCGTCAATGGATGAATTTGGCAGGTGGCCGGTGATGAAGGTGGGGTCCACTAAAAATAGCAGCGAATGACACCATGCCAAATGGCACAATCTGCAGCCCGGGTACTTTGTACCAACAGTTTTGTGAACTTGTACAGTCCGCGGACTGTATTTTTTGATTTTTTTTATTTTATTTTTTTTAAATACAAACTTTTCAAAAAAAATTAATCGGCACAATTAAAATTTTCTAAAAAAAAATTCAAAAAAATTTCAGCCAAATAATATTATTAATTTTGAAAAATTTGTACCCTGTGTAATAATGACGACCTGGGGGGCTGTACGGCTCCTTGGGCAAAAAAAAATTGCCTCACTAGACAACTGCTTCGATTTAGACGATTTGGCAGTCAATCTTAGGGTTTTTGGCCCTTCTGGATGCGATGGAAGGGTCGGATTTCACCCAAAATGCTCCAAAAATATAGCTACCTTCTGGATCTGGCAACCACTCTTCAGCTTCAAACCCTCCTAGATTTGGCCTCGTATGTCTGATTTGGACAAAACAAAAGGCAAAATCAACTTTCTCGAACCTTCTGAAAGCAATGGTGAGCTTAGATTTGCACCAACAAGCTCCGATATGAACCTGCAACAAAGAGTCACAAACTACAACACCCCCAAATTTGAGATCTCTCTTCAGAAAAAGACTCCAATGGCACCCAACCCGCTTTGTTACCATGTTAGAATTGGATATGGCTGCCAAGATCTATGGACCAAATGGAAAGCACAAAAAAGAGAGAATAGAATATGACAAGAATAAACTGTATTCAATGTCAATGATATGAGATGATTGTTTACAATGAGAGATACCCCTTGGTTATATAGCCAATGTGAGAACATAGAAGGGCATAAGATTATGACAAGTGTCATAATCTTATGACATGAGACAACTATGAAGATCTATCACTCCACTTAAGGCAGAGAGATAATCACATGATGTGTCCACAAAAGGTGGAAGTGATAAAGTAATGGCATGTCAAGTCCAACAAAAGTGTAAAATCTCCAACAACCTCCTATGTGGTCCCTAAGTAAACTTAACTAAGGTGTAATCATGACCTAGGACAACGTACAACACATTTAATTACACCAACAATAAGTTTGTGATGTAGTTGATTAGAAAAAACCTAAATTACTCCAAGGCTGCCAATGAGTGGATTGAAGAATTATCTTAGGAAGCTATACTTTTCATTAGTAAATATGTGATTTCCTACACTCATACTGTTGATACAAGGAAAGGATTGATAGCAGAACTACAACAGATTAGGAAATATCATACCAATCTTTATGTGCTTTCAAAAGAAATGAAAGAATTAATTTCTATGGATCAATTGAAGTTGATCAATGAACAAATTGTTAGTGATCCCAAGGAATTAGATCCTTCATGGCTTGATTCACTTAAATGGAAATTAAGCATATATGATGACTTGGTTAAAGAAATCTCTGAAGTACTAGAAAATTATTTATATATGTTAGGTGAAATCAAAGGAAATTGTCATGATCTGTAGGTGAAAATAATGGATGAGTTTGATGAGAAGATTCTAGACATAAAGTAAATTTGTTCAAAATTCAAAGAAGTCTTCAACAAGGAAGTAACAGATCCTACTACAATGACTAAAGAATCTTTCTCAAAGCTTGGGAGGCTGGAGATCTATATTAAAACTTTTAAAACTGAAGTAGAAAGGAGGTCTGACACTCTAAATGAGTCTGAGTTTTCCCTCATAAAATGGAGAACCAGGCTTCATATCACACTAACACCGAGCAACAGAGAGATTTTTGCAATCATTACCAAGTACAGGGAGTACAAGGCCAAAATGAAAGTGCAGGAAAGGTTGTTATGACAAGAAGGGGTTGAGGAACCGAAAGCTATTGAAGTTGAAGTGGGTGGGACAGATGCATAGTTTATTTTTAGTATTTCAAATACTTTATTTAAAATTGGCTCTTTTAAGTTAAAACTTCTTTTTAATTTTTGGTACAGTTACTTTCAAGAAACCGTTACCAAATCCATTTGCTATGTTTAAATATGGATTCAACTGATGTGGTTAGGATCTTTTTGGAAAACTATGATTTAGTCATTAGATCAAACTCTGTTATTTTGGCTATTATCTATTATTTTCATGTAGAAGGCATTGGTGAAGTTTATGCATGTGTAATCTTTCAATTATGGTGTATGAATTCATTTTGTTTATACTGAATATTTGCTAGTGCTTTATCCATTATTGGGATGATGGATGAGATATCTTGTTGTATTGTTGTGGTGTTATTATCTGTGAATAAGAATTTTGCAGTGATATTGTTTTAGTCATTATCTTTTCTTAAGGAGTTTCATTTCTTATTGCATGAAGTTGATAGATACCTTTGAATCTTTCTGGTTAAAATTCCCTTCCTTTATTTGCTTTCTAGTTAAAAGTATCACTAGTTTAAAAATCATTCATTAAATATTAGATAAAGCTAGCTACCACCTTTTAAAATAAGCAGAGAATCAATTTGAAGTTTGTAATGTTGTAATATTACCAATTCAACTGTGGTTACATTTATCACCTTTTGTGGGCATAAGAATATAGAGTTAGGTGATAAATTTGTTAACTAACAAATAGCTCATGAGAATGCATAGAGTTAAAGCCAAGAAAATACTTCCCCATTTCATGTTCCTGCATATCATCGACAAGAATGTGCAAATCAGCATCAAGTTCACCATCATTGAGTTTAAATTTATTAAAGCATGACAAATGAGAATTTTTTTCAAAAAAACCATTTTGAAGTGATTCAATTTTTGGGGCAACCTCTCAATAGTCCACTTGATATTATTCTATTTCATTAAGCTGAATCTCATCATGCATCCCTTGTTGTAACAAAACACTAAACTCATCTATATCAGAATTGTCATTAGTAGTAAAATCAAATCTATTTTATTGACTTGCATAAATTTGATCTAGTTGGCCATCAAGCAACACTTGATGGATCTGCAAATGCACTTGAACTTCTTCCTCTAAAGATTCAACTTGGAAATCATCTTCTTGGCCTTAATCGCAAAATTCATCCATAATTTCATCGAGAAATATGTTTCTCTCTCTTTCAATCTATTTATCATTCAAATCAACAAGATCACTTCTTGGTGTCAACTCATCAAATGATGTTTCTTTGTTATCAATGATCATGAAAGAATCTATGAACACATCAATAAATTCACTTTCCACATCTAACAAATTTTCACAAGGTAAAGAAAAAATTTCATTCGTAGAGTCCTTTCAACCCAAGGCTCGAGGTCATCAGATGATGGAGATGAGCTAGACATCTTTTCACAATTACTCTCATCATTTCGGAAGGATTCATTATAATTTTCATGGGCAATAGTTGTTTCATCTCCCTCATTGAGTGGATGACTATCCCAAGGATCTTCCAAGAATCTCCTTAATAGTGATCAACCGTTTCAAATACCAATCCATCCTTCCAAGGAAAACACGACAATCAATCTCAGAATGTTGATCTATCCAATATATCCTACATCCATCTGACATAGCGAATTCAAACAAAATCATAGCACCTATTTCCTCCAATCTCTCATTTAATCAATTTTGTGCATGTGGAATATTTACCCAACATGAACTACACTCTTTTGTCCCTTCATCACATTGTTGTGTATCTTGTTTAGAAGAATTATTCAAAGCATTGGAAGAAGACTTTGTAATCACTGATTTTTCATGATAGCAGTTATATGTTGATACTCCACCTCCTTCACTATTGTCATTAATATTAGCATCTTCAACTAAATCAAACTCTAACTTGATTTTCCATTATGCTCAGGATTTGAATCCATCTCACACTCTTTTTCAAATAAACCATCGAAATTATATAATTTTTCATCTAATCCTTCGCTTATAATTTCATCACGATTTAACACATTATGTGTTAGAGTATGACAGAAAATAGATGATATAGTCACAAAAAATTCATTGGAAGGTGGAACACTTTCCTTTGTGATTGACTCTTGCAAAGCTCGATTCTCCAATTGGCCTTGCATGGGATTGACCTAATTTGAAGAATTAAAGCATATGATGCTTGGAAGATTAGGGAGGTTGCAGCTATATGGTGAAAATGATTGCATTTGGGTAGGGATGGTGGGTATACTGGCATAAGGCTGCAAAGGTTGGAAGCTTGCGAGTACAAGATCAATATGGCTCTTACTTCAATTACTCTCATTTCTAATGTCTAGTCCAAACTATACCAACAAGAGAGTTTTGTTGAATGCATCACGTAGGGAGGTAACCTCACCACAACATTTAATTTTCGATGCCAATGAAGGATTCAAATCCCAAAAATAATCTTCTCTTAATGCATTATCATCAATAACCAGATTTGAATTTATAACATGTTGAAACGTAAAAAAAGAACCTATGATTGAATTGGTAAACTGACTATTGTGTTGCTCTTTTCATAGCTACAAATTAAAGTGATGAGTCTCGTGCATGCACATAAGGATCAGATTGATCCAAGAATAGAATTTTTAACTCCTTCCATGAACAAATAGAATTTTTTGGGAGAGTAACATACCATTTCCATGTTGTACCTTGAAGTTTTCTGACAAATAGTTGACAAGTGATATCTTCATGTTGAATCCAGAGAAAATTCATTAAATCCCTGTAAAGCTTAACATGATCTTTAGCAATTTGTCCACTGTTAGGGAAAAATAATGGAAGCCTATCATGCATATGATAAGTAATTTCATGAGTAATGTCAGGGATACCCAAAGAGCTACCCATTAGAGCTCGGTTTTCCAAGATCCAACCCACTCTAACATGCAACCAACCAAAAGTGTTAAAGTTTCCCTCTTTCTAGCGCTAATTTTGTTGATGGACAAATTGACATAGCAACATGTAGGCAAGATTCAATTACCTTACCTCTCCTGAAAGAACTGAATTATCATTAAATCAAACACTTCCCAAGGTCCTGGGTGTTGGGTCACAACATTGTTGTTTTGCTACACAGCCAATATGGTTGTAATGTTCAAGGGGCTTGTTGGTTATTAAGCTTCTTGGTTGTTGCAAGATCTAATTCCTATCTAAACCTATTCTAATCAATGGATAAAGAAAATCAAAAGATAGATCATGAATGCAAGAAAGAGAGGAATGTTGATTCATCTAATTTACCAAACCTATTATTATTCAAGGAATCTCTAAATTAAATTTCAGAATAAATCAACCTGTAACTAATACACAGCTACATTCATTCATAGTGCAAAAATCAATAGCATATTGTAGATCATTCATTACAACTCAAACTAAATAAAAGATAAAACTTTATTTTATTCCTCGAAAAACTTCAAATCAAATGGTTAACAAAGCAAATATCATTCCAAAGCATAACTTAAAGTAGGTTTAAGTCTGGTTGCTTATACAATGGTAAAATAGATAAACAACATTTACAATTCTGGAAAACTTCACTAGTGTAGGGAAACCAATATCTTCAAATTAACCTAGCTACACTAAGAATGCAAAAAATACCATCTACTTTACTGCTAAACTCTAATCCTCTAAGTAGCAAAGTGTCTAATTGATTTTCCTAATCTTCTAACCCCTTCAAATGAGCTTGATTTTACATTTTATAGCTCAACCATATTATTCCCACCAAAACAATACATGCAAAAGCAACCTTTTGCATGCACATAGTTTCCCCATAAAGGTAAATTTCTAAGAAACCTATTGTTGTGGGTTGACATTCCTTCTTGCTACAAGGTTTTAGTCTTATTCCTAAGGCATCCGCATTATTAATAATCATAAATTAAATGTAGAATCATACAAAATTTTATAGACATTCATGCATTCATACATACATATATCAACATAACATATTTTTGTTTCCACATACTTAAAATTGCTTAAAAGTGTATAAAAATTATATAAGAGGTAAGTAAGGTCTTGGTAATATCTTTGAAACTTAGTAGAAGAAATGATAAAAGCATACAACAGTAAAAGTAAACCTAGCCAATGATTGATCCCATCATTTGTGTTGAGTTTTTGGCTACCTAAAACCCCGCTTTCTTGTCTATTCTACAAAGTATGGAGCTCAAGCCTCTTAATAAATAGGTACTTGTCCTAATCCTCAAATGGTAGTACTCAAAATCTAGCACATTCATGATTGAGATGTTGAAGAAGGTATTCAAGGTAGATTGTGCTAGGGTTGAAGTGGCGATAAGAACAATTGTTGAGGACCAAATTCTCTAGAGCCAAGTGTGCATGTTATATCTATCACAAGTAGCTTCAGTCTTCCTCTCAAATGCTATGGATTTGTTGCAAAATTATGGACTAGTAACACAATTAATAGTTGAATATGTCCATGACAAGTATTTTGTGGAACATTCATCAAACAATGTAATTCATGGATATGATCTGCATAATGGAAAAGCTATGGTGGGGGGTTATTTAGGCATAAAGACCTAAAAAAGAATTCAAGATACTTGTGTGTGTATTTGGCACTAAAAAGAGCTTTGTAATTTCATGATGAGGATAAAATGGACGAAGCATTTTGCGTCCATAGGAAGTAAATTGGCTCAATTTTATGCGCACGTGTTTCGGATCTCTTCATGGCTCTCTTGGTCCAATTGTCCCATGTTTCACACCCCCCAATGCCTCCTACCACCCTAGATTTGAAGCCTGAGAATGATCAATCTTCCACTTGAAAACTTGAAGGAAATGTAAGTGAATTTTGGGGTTTCTATACATCGGCGTGTATGCTTCTCATATTTCTACACATGCATATTGTTGTTGTATTTTGGCCCTTGAATATGGCATATTTTATGACCCCTATGACTATGTAATCTGGAGATTTTTGTTCTTTGGCTCCCATACTCTATATCTTATGTAATTACTTCTTATATATTAATATATTTCAAGCTACGAGCCTTTTGTTTAAAAAAAATATAAAACTAAATATTAAGGCAACAAATTAATTATCAAAGTGGCATCTAATTAATGCAATTAATTGAATGGCTTAGTTCACTTTAAGTTTAGTCTCGTCATGAAGACTTGGTGGAATGAATCAAAATTTGAGTTTTTTTGTCTATGTTCACATGTACAAATATGGGCATGATAGATTCAACTAAGATCCAAGAGAATTTGGATGGTATTTACATTATCAAATCTAGGAAATTTATTAAAAAAATTTACATTTTCTACATCTATAATATATAAAAAAATTATGGCCTTAGAGTGGATTGGCCCTTGAGACTTTCAACAATTAATTAGGAGGGGTGTTATATGTTTTCCTCCAAGCAACACAAACTAGGTCTGCTAGAGATTTTTCCAACACATCCAACTAGTTTATTCTAGGAAATAATTATGACCCCACCATGTCAAATTAAATCTACTATTTGTGTAATTTTTTAGTTACCTAGTCTTCATATAGTTTTTTGCTTCAACTTCCAAGATGACATGTGTATGGTGGCTTTGATTTCTAATGAAACCCATAGTTTACTAGTTTGATTGGAAAAATATGTAAATTGGTTGAATTCAAATTGAATTAAATAAAGTTGAAGGCATGCATCTCTTCCACATAGTTTTTCATAAATTATATAATCTATTCTATTTTGTATTGTGTGTGATATGATGATGGGTACTTGCATTAATGGATTAGTTCGTTATTGATTAACATTCATTGATTGAAATGTAACTTTAGGCACATACGGACCCTACCTCTCTACCTTTATAATGGGTGGGACGGTTTTGAATAAAAATACATTTTATTATTTTCAATTTATTATTGTTGCATATCTACCTATTTGACAATTACCAAGTACAATGCATATAGTCCCTTGCTATTCTAGTGTCCTCTAAATTCCAAACATAATTTAAATCAAAATGTGATTGTGGAGTCTAAACTAATGTGTTGTAAACTTGGTAGAACCTACACAATTCAGAGGTTTATCTAACTGAACAGTTCACTCAACATTGCAAAGACTAGATTAAAATGTCAACCCAAGGTTTGTAAACTTGTGATGGTGTAGCATTGTATATGCCTTCAGAGACTCAAAACTACCTAAGCTATCCTATTCAAGTTATTCTACTTGCTATAAATTCACAGATTTGCAAAATAGTAAAAGACATAAACCAAAACTGATGGCTACAAGTACCTACAACTATTTATGACTTGGCTAATTTAACCTCTGAAGTACAACTGGTTAACCTTTACATGCATGTTCATGAACAATTATTATCAATAAGCAAAGTATGAGGTCCTAATTTAACTTGAAAATAGTTCATGAAGTAGTGATAAACTGGAAACAACTATTACACAGAAATAAACTAAAAAATGAAGTGAATAATAGTTACCTTGAGTGGCCTACTCAAATGGTTGTTCTCACTTTAACTAAAACCAAATCTAACTAACAGATTTTATGCATTCAGTGAAATCAACTTTATTCATTGCATATCATGAAAGATTTACATAAGATCTTCTCGCATATTGTATTTAATCATTTTGAATATTCATCATGTCTTCAAACTAAAAATAACTAATAATGAAAGATTGAAAAACTAACTAACTTATCTATGGATTCAACCAGCATCTATATACAAGCTTGAGGGAATCTTATTCAATGCAACAACTAACTGCAATCATTAACTTCCATTCCTAAATATCAGAGTGTATAGTTAATACTAAATTCTTCAAACCACAACTAAAAAGAAAGAAGAATCCTAATAGGACTAAAACTCTGTAAAATAGAATTGCATGTAAACACACAAACATTTGTCAAAATCCTATCAATAAAGGAGTCTTTCTTCTTCAACACTTATTAACTTGTCATAATGATGCATGTTCAACCTCCATCAGGTGCCTTTAATCAACAATCATCAAATTCTGCTTGATCTAGAACTCCTTGGTTTTGTTGTCCTAGTCTTCCTTTTGCTACGACTTACAACATTCAACTACTATGTGCTATAGTTACTCCTTGGCTTCAAAAATGTTAATTCACAAAGCATATACATAAGAGTAACTATCATAAATAAAACATAGAATTATATCCACATTTCATGCATATCTACATATAAACCATATAATACTAGTATATCATAATCATATTTCCAGATCATTATATTTTAGGTCCAAGTCTGCATAATAAATATGAAAAGGTAATATAATGTAGTACTATCTAGAAAATATATCTAAAAGTGTCTGAAAGTATGTATGAAAGCAATAGAAAATGAGCTAATAACTAGACCCATCACTCCCCCCAACAATCCTTTTGCTTGTCCCCAAAAAAAACACTAGGGATATTGGTTGTACTACAAGGTAATTAGCCCCAGGTCCATAACTACATCAACCCCCTGGGTTTGTTTCAAATAGAAACCTTGATATGCTGCAAGTTGCCTCATTTTGATATTTCCAGCCTTCTCACATTTCTCACCTTTCTCCCCAATCCAATATGGAACTAGATAGAGGAGGATAGGTGGATGGAAGGTGAGTGGTACCCAATAAATCCCTTTTTTCACATCAATTTCTATATACCTGTGTACCCTTTGAAGCATGGTAGTGAAATTATACATAGAATGCAGTTCCTTTCTTTGTAATTCAGGGGTCAAACTATTCCATCTATTTTGTACATATTTGTAACACTATTGTCCAAAACCCACAACTAACATCTACATTCTTTCGTAATCTTCTTTCTTGAGTTTCATGATTTTCTTGCCCACACCTTTCTAATCAATGAGTTTCAACCACTCATCAATAACTGCATTAGGGTTTTTAGCTTCTTTTCTTATGGGGAGAACAATTGATTTCTCTTTCTCCTCATATTCTTCCATTATTTCACCCCTGAGTTGTTCATTTCTATAACAGGATGCAAGTTCCCTTATCTGAAGATCCCCTACAAAAATTAGAGGGTTCCACTATGTTTCATCTAGCACTACATAATTGTGTAAATAAAACTCACACAACCGATCTTGTTCTTCAAGTGTAGAAGCAACAAAAGCTTTAAGAAACTCAAAAGTTCTATTCATACCAACAAATTGTTTACTAATTAACCTACTAAACTAAAAACATAGAAATATTTCCTATAGAAATAATGCATATGTCCTTGGTGGAGGTCTACATTTGATGATTTGTGCAGCTTTGTCTGCTATTTCCTCGAACCTGAATTTTGATCTACTTAGTTCCATCTCTTTCTTTTCAAGTTCCTTTACATGCTCTTCAATAAAAATTTATTTCTCCTTCTTCCATTTTTCCTTTTCTTGTGAAAACTCATCAATCACTCTCCAGAGCTAATGTCCAAGTGACAAGGTGGTATGGTAAGTTGGAGTTTTGATGGAAGGAGGTTTCTAATTTGGTATAAGCAGTTCTCCATCCCCAGTTTTAGCTATGGACAACTGTGCCAATAAATCAAGCTTAGTACTATGGCCATACATTTGCAATTTCTCCTCCATTCCCTGTATTTTTGCTTCTCTCTCCTTGTCCTTTTGTTCATATCTTTGTACTAACTCCTCCAAGTGTTTGATCTTGTCTAAAGCCTCTTAGAGCTCTTTCCTTACATCTCTTTCTTCTATCTACATATCCTCTATATCTATAAACTATTTATTACCTCCCTCTTCATAGTCTCCATGAATGGGACTATCTAGGGTTTATGACCATATTTTCTTAGCAATAAACACATCATTTGGTTCTGAATCAGAGGTAGTTTACACATATCTTCTCAATTTTACATGTATATTTTTATTACCAGGGGCATCCCCCTTTACTTTAGAGTTTGTTTCTACTATCATGACATCTTCCTATTGTTGTTCTTTGCTCTTTTCTTCTTCTTCTAGTTCCTCCATATTTCCCCTCATGGCACCTTGTCTCCTTAATCTACCTGGACATCTAGGTATAGGGGTTTATTTCTTATCACTCTTCTCTTTTTGAACACCCTTCTTCTTCTTTGGAACATCCTCTTTATTCTTTTGAGTATCCTTCCTTCCTTTTGGTTTAGAGGGTGTAGAAAAGGTGGATGTATTGCCTCTCCTACTCTTGGATCTTTGTGATCTTGAAGAAGATGGTATTTCCTCAATTATAGGTAACCTATACTTTGGTTCATTAAGTTCCTCATGCTCACCTTGGCTATGGGTAGGTGAAGCCATAGGTGAGATATGAGGGCTTTCTCCTTCACGTTCATTTTGGGGTTCTACATTCTCAAGTACTATAGGTTCATCCAACAAACTGTTAATATCTATACACACCTTAAAATCTTCCCAATTCACTTATGGGTATTGAATCCTCAAACTTCTTTTTATCAGTAAATAAATTAAACAGTGATGAGATAGAGAAGTGTCACTTTGTTTTCTTTAGTATTTTGATGCCATCAGTTTCAACAAATTATAAATAAATTTTGGTACATTCACTAACTTATTATATCGAAGGTGACTAAGTAATTTGAAATGAACTGTATATAAGAGGTTTTTCCTACCATCACAGGTGATATATCTAACAATTTTTCCATAATCAGGGAAGAGAAAGTCTCTTCATACCTTGTGAATATGAGTCTAACTCCTCTCCTCGTTCATAGAATTATTCCCTGGCTACAACTACATTCATAGGTGTTGGGAACTTTTCCCCTGTTCTAGGTAACCCAATGACTTGTGTAATGGTGATCTCAAAAGCATCTATTGACAGTCCCTTCACAATAGCTTCATCATATTCAAGTGTAGTTTCAAACCTTCTTGTCATGTCATCACTGAATTCTATTAACTTCAAGAAATAAGCAAGGTACCCAACCTTGGTAAAAATGGGTAGAACCATTACATCTTCCAAAATTTACTTATGAGTTGTTGGCTCCCTTCTAATGACATCACCTCTCATTTTAGCTTACTTCTTTGCTCAATATTTTCAATTCAATTTTGGAAATTCAGCTCGATCTACTCTACCACCTTCAAAACTCTTCACCTTCTTATTGTTTCCTCATATAATTTTACTGCCATACCATACTGCAACTTTCCTTCTCAATACCAACTTAATTTGAGCTCACGAATAGGTTCCAAGTTTGAGTATGGTTCAGACTAAGCTCAAGTTCTCAAGGTTTAAAATTTAGCAATTGGAAATGACAACAAAAAAGAGATATAATTAGGAGGTTTTTGCATGTTGTTTTTATCCATTAAATTTGATTTAGGTGGCATATTTCAAAAAGATTGATTGATTTGTAACCTCCCCCCAACTTAATTGCTGAAGTGACCTCACTGCACGTTTGTAATTGGGAGGTGGTTAAAATATGAAATAATGGAAGTTAATGATATGAATAGTTTGCATGCATGAATTAATACAAAAGATATAATGAAAGTTTAAAGAAGACTATATTAATCATGATAGTGTACTTGAAGTACCGATCGAAAGAGATAACTATGTACCACACGTGTAAACTAAAAGAATGTATCTGATTTGTGATTCAATGTGACAAAAAATAACTGCAAGCTTATGAATTGTGGGATGGAAAGTGCAATGAATGGGACAGTAATTACAGATATGAGTTGGCGATGTGACAACTCAAATATTTGAAATGCAAATTGGAAACAAAAGAATCATGTTGCAAGTACTTATTATGAAGTGATGGATATTACATGTGGATATTTTGAAATGAATGTGCATGATCTTGTAGTCAATATGGCACCAACTAATTTGATTTTTTCTTTTCTGCTACTAGAAGGTGCTATGGGTACCTGCAATGTCAGGACCCATTCAAAATGGCAACAACTATTAAGCTACAGGTTCCTATGGCATCAAGACCCTCTGCGAATGTTTAAAAATAGGTCCCTCTGAAGATATTGTGAACATCATTATAACGTGTAGTGTGTGCTTGTGAGATAAAATGAGAAATTAATCCTAAGTGATCTCAGGGATTGAGTTATGTAGGTCAAACTCTAGGTCACCAGAAGTGCTTGGTATGTCATTTTCTATTGAAATATCACTTTGTGTGTCAAATTTTGTATTTGGTTCACTATGAGCACCATATTGTTGAAACAAGGAGAATATGAAATCATCTTTCTGTAATGGCTTCTTATATAGCTGAACAATCTATGGCCATTTACAAGAAGTGAAAATCTGATTGCATTTATTGTATGTAGCTTGACTGCTCCATTGGGATAAAATTTATTGATTTCATAGGGACCCAATCACCTTGATTGGAGCTTCCCTTTAAAGTCTTTATACCTTGAATAAAATAGTAGTGCCCGATCTCTGACATTGAACTCTTTTGCTTTAATGTACTAATCATGCCATTTTATCCTTTGTTGTTGTACGACCTCAGTGTGATGGATTGCTTCCATTCTAATCTCATCCAATCCATTTAATGAGTGCAACCTCTCCTTTTGATCCTCTGTTAAGCCCATTTCTAGTTCTACTGTTGTCCTTAATGTTTTATATTCAAACTCAATTGGAAGGACTGTTGTCTTAACATATACTAATTCATATGGTGTAAAACCAGTGGTGGTTTTCCAAGTTGTTCTATATGCCCATACTGCTTCTAGTAGCCTTGCAACCCAATCTTTTCTATGTAGTTGCATTGTCTTGGTGAGAATATTTTTAATCTCCCTATTAGTGACTTCCACCTAACCATTAGCCAGAGGGTGGTAAGGTGTTGAATTCTTGTGTCTAATTTGGTATTCTTCAACCAATTTAGTGATGAGGTAATAAATAAACTATGGACCTTGATTAGTGACTATTTCTCTAGGTACTTCATACCTAGTAAATATATCCTCATATAAAAATTTAGCCACATTGCCATCTCTGGAAAATTACAAGGCCTTTACTTCCACCCACTTAGTTAAGTAATCAGTGTAGACAAAAATATATTCCTTGTTGTTGGATGTAGGTGAAATTGGTCCAATAAATTCTAAACCCCATTTTTCAAAAAGGTACTAATGCTAACTAAGGCTGCAATGGCATTTCACCACTCTTTGTTGGTCTTCTCATCCTTTGGCACATATCACAACTCCTAGTGTATTTAACATCTTTGTGTAAAGTGGGCCAATAATAGCTAGTTGTGAGGATCTTAAAGGCTATTCTTTTTGCTACAAAATTACCTA
The DNA here is from genome assembly GCA_007258455.2 of Sequoia sempervirens. NCBI lineage: Eukaryota > Viridiplantae > Streptophyta > Pinopsida > Cupressales > Cupressaceae > Sequoia > Sequoia sempervirens. The sequence goes on from VDFB02026320.1 coordinate 109,879,177, forward strand.
CACATGGCTCATCATGGAAATCCTTTATGATATCAAAGATCTCATCTTCCCTTATGCACATTCTCATGATGTTGTCAAGGCCAGTGTAAAATAGGTAATCGGATACCCAAGAGTATGGAAAACATTTATGTACCAGCTGTTTCTTTTCCCTTGGAGAAAAGTGTGGTGGAATCTTCCTTGTTACTAGATAATTGGCAATATCAAAATACTAGGGTATGTGTACATTTAGAGCAAATAAGTGTTCATCTATAAATGAATCATCCACATCTCCTTCAGTTGATTGTGTTGGTAATATTGATAGAAAATTTGCCACTACATTTGCTTTACTAGGTTTGTCCACTATGGTAATGTCAAATTCTTATAGAAGAGGAAACCATCTTACCAATCTCCCCCCAACTATTGGCTTGTTCATCAAATATCTGATTGTTGTATGGTCTATATGGATAAAAATTGAATAACTAGTAATATAGTTTTTGAATTTATTAATAGCATACACAATCTCCTTTTCTCTAATAGTATAATTCAACTCTTCTCCTTGAAGATTCTTGCTAATTTTGTAAATTTTACTCTTTATTACCTTCTTTTTGACCCAAAACTGCTCCAATAGCAAAATATGAAGCATTTGTATGTATATGAAAAGGCAGGGTCCAATTAGGGCCTCTCAAAAAAAGTGATTGATTAAAGGATTTCTTCAACTCTTTAAAATATTGTTGGAATACTTTGATGTCCATTCAAATTCAATGTCCTTACTCAGCAAAACAAACAATGGTGCAAAAATCCTACTAAAATCTTTGATAAATCACCTGTAGTAGCCTACATGGCCAAGGAAACTTATGATATCTCTTTGCTTTTGTGGAACAGGAAATGTAGATATAGTTTCTATTTTGTGTGGATCAACCTAAATCCTTGCACTGGATATAAAGTTCCCTAATACTATTGAACCATTGATTTTTGGTTCTTAGGGCTTCTCTAACTCTTCTAGGGTTTTTCACCTAAAAGGAGAGAAGTAGGCCAAAAATGGTAATGGTTCATACAATTTAATGTTATGTGTTATGTTGTATAACCTAAATGAAGCTAACTAAATGCAATTGACTGATCTAAATGAATGAAAATGAATGCAAAAGTGCAATTAAAGTTATATTTGAAAACACACTGTGATATGTAAACAACTAAGTAAATGAAGAAATTATGCATAACAAAAAGGAAAGGGATGAATTTGAGTGCACCTGGATTGAATGTGATGATTCTAGAGTGTTTTAGATGCTGATGGAAATTACTAGTTTTTCACAGTGGGACTCATTCGTCCAGGGTGGCGAATTAGTCCTCCTCCTGATGAAAAAGTGTTAGAAACAAGTTTATGTCTGTCGAGATCTGGAATCTAAAAAAATTTAGATTTTAGTCCTAAGGTGGGACTCATTCGCCAAAGGTGACAAATCAATCATCTCCCAAATTTTTGAAAAATCAGGAGACAACTCTACAACACTAGATCTGGAAATCACTGCTTGTTGGGTTGTTGAAGTCAATTATGCGGGAAATAGACAAAAAACCTTCTCTAAGCTTGAAATAGACTTAAGTTGACTTGAAGCACCTAGTTGACTTGTAAACCAATCTTCAACACCAACAAGCTTTTCAAATTTGCATACCTAGGTCTACAAACAAACATGCAATACGGAAAAATGGTTTAAGGTAAGTGAATAGGGGTTTGCCTTGGTCAAACCCTGTTTTGGTAATCAAACCTTCAATAAAATAATGAAATGCAAAGGAATGATAAACTAACAACATGCAATTGCTATTAACTTACCAAACCCTTGATGATGCAATTCTAAAGTAATGTTAATGGCTGCTTCAAAGTGCTTGAAAGGATGTTGTAAAATGCTTGAATACTTGAGTGAATAGGTGGATAAGTGAACTTGATGAATTGGGGGTTAGAATGAGATGAAAATAACTTATGTATACACACTTGTGCCTTAAATGCCCATTCATACCTCATCACAGGCCAACATCAAGTGATTTTGAATAAAATCCCAAAAGGAAATTTAAAATATTTTGAATTTGTGGCCAAGGGGGACTCATTCACCACCCATGGTGAATGGATCCCACCTAGAACTAAAAACAAATGTTGGGAAATATGTTGTATTTAATGTTGTTTATCAGGATAATACTCAAAAATACACTTAATTAAGCATATGAGAGCATAAAGGGGTCAAATAAAGCATGAAAAAGGGATAAATAGTGAAGATGTGCCTAGAAAAGCGTAAAAGCTTGTTACAAGACTTTACAACACTTCAAAATAAGACTTGTTGATGAATAAAAATGTGATTTTTAGGTGAATTGTAATTAATAGAGTCTAGAAGAATGTAGAAATTTCTTACAACACTTCACAAGACCTTCACAAGATGTCGTTCTTTGAGTTTTAGTACCTAAATAAGCATGTTCAAGCCATATTACAACATAAAATCAAAGCAACATAGTTCCAACACCATGAAACAAGACCTAAAAGGCCATGAAAATGACAATGGGCCATTTTTCTATGACACATTTAGCCCCCACTTTAGTGAGAGGATGAACTTGCTTCAAACTCACACTAAAGTAGTCATGAACATTGAGGGGAGGGTTCAAATGCACTTAAGTTAGCAAGATGGAATGCAATAGTCAAGAGGGATGATTAAGCCCCTAAGATGAAGATCCCATGGCAAACTAGACATAAGAACAAAGGAACACACAAGTGTTGAGATGAATTAGATGAAAAAGAGAATGTGTACTCACTCTGGGGCGACAGAACATGTGATGGTCTACTAGGTGAGAAGGCCCAAATGTACTCACTCTGGGGCCACAAAACTAGTTGTTCGCAGGTTGAGAAAGCCCAAAAGGTAAGATACATACGCTAGTTGGTATGCACTCACAAACATAAAAGTGGCTATGGGGAAAAGTCATGCTGCTAGGTGGGCTTCCCGCTCAACCATGCCAAAGTTATACCTGTTGATAACTTTAAGAAGATGCCACAAGGAAAAAAATTCTATGAACAAAAAGACAAAGGTACCACAGTCATGCAAGTTGTGTTATGCAAGGTGGAAAAAATGCAAAAAAATATAAATGTAAAAATGTTCAAAGGAGTTTTGTTCAGTTCATACAAGGTCAGTCACTTAGGGAACATTGTGTCTAATGTCTCCAAGAGAGGACCAATAAAAGAATAGTATATTTTCAACTTAAGGGATGCATTGCATCGCATTAGGCCACCAAGAGGAATGTAATATGCTAATAAAGATCATACTTATGAAGGACATCACAATCAATGTCATCCACAAAGTGACAAACACATCACGTAAACAACAAAGCTACACTAGGAACCAATAATGTAAATGAATTAATGGTAATGTATGCCCCCCACTTTAAGGGAATTGCTACACATCTTTCTGTGAGAAATTATTTTAAAGTAGAGAAGAAAAGAAAATGCAAAAAAAAAAGAAAACAAGACATGAGACCCAACTTGGAAAGCCCTATGCCAAGTCATATATTTTGAAGTTAGACTAATTCATGTTAAGGAAAAATAAAAAACAAAGAAAAGGAGTTTCCCCCAAAAAAAGAACACACCAAACACACAAGGGATCTATGGATTTTGCGTTAGCATGTTTGTTGCTACAATGTGTTTATGAAAGAGCGTAGAATTGTCATCATTCCCCAAAGTACATAGAACTAGAAGAATGACACAAAGAGAGCGAAAATAAAGGAAAAATAAAGTTTGTTTTGGGTCAACATGGAAGAAACATTGTGGTCTCAACGCCTTGCATCGTCCCCAAAAGGAAAACACAAGAGAAACGAAAATGAAAAAGGCAAATGAAAATGAAAAAGCTTTTGGGTCAACATGAAGGAGACATTCTGGTCTCAATGCTTTGCATCATCCCTAAAAGGAGAACACAAAACAAAAAGAGAAAAAGACAAAGACCTTGTGGGTCAACATGGAAGAGACAGAGGGTTTCTCTACGCTTTGTGTCATCCCCAAAAGGAAAACACAAAACAAAAGTGAAAAAGACAAGGATCATTTGGGTCAACATGGAAGATACATAGGGCATCTCTATGATTTACGTCATCACAAAAAGGAAAACACAAAATAAAATGAAAAATACAATGTATGACATATAGAAGAAGAGAGATATGAATAGAAGTGTATGAAGAGAGGAAAACATCAAACACATGATACAGTGGAACACGATACGCACATGAAAAGGAAAATAAAAAAGAGAAAAGAAAAAAGGCTAGTTAGGCGAATGCAAGTCAACCATCTAACAGGTCATCTGCCTCCCAATCATGTTCAGTGTAATGCGAGGGTGATTGATTTTCCAAAGGAATAATTACAAGTGTCGAACCAGGAGTCATACCAAGTTCTTCATTTTGTGAAGAGGATGTATCATTTAAGCTCATTGTAGATGAAAATAAAGAATTTAAATCATTATGTACTACATCTATTTTTGTTATTGTCACATCATCATCATCATCATCAAGATTAATGACAACATGAGAATGCAGGGTGATTTCTAATGATGGATGGATCAAAAGTGGAGGTTGTTGGATTGGCTCAATTTGTTGTGAATGTTGTATTGGACTATTGTGCGGCAGGTCAAGAGAAGAATGGTGGTCATCTATTATTTCAGTCAAAGGTAAAGGTTGATTTTCTTTATCTTCTTCTATGCGAGATTGATGAGCAAGGAGATGACAATGATGCCTTCATTCCCTAGCACCATGGTTTTGTTTAATTTTGTTTTGGATTTTTTGAGGTGTAAGAGTGGATTGAGGCATCATAGGTTCTTCCACTTCCAAAGGGGGAAGAACAAAAGAGACCGAAGAGGGTGGATAAACCGCTTTCTCTTTGGCTTTATACACTTGTTTAAGGCGAGGAGGCATGACGGGAGTGGTTTCATTTTCCCTTGGTCATTTAAACAATGGAGGGGAAGTATCAAGGGGTGGTTGTTTAGGATGTCGTATGGTTTGTTCAATGTCAGACTTAGGTTGAAGCATGGTTTCATCTATGATAGGAGGTATGGAAGTGGACAGGAACGAGTTATGAAGAGACAATTAGGCTATCTTTTTGGATTTAAACTTTTGATAGGTTATGAAAAAGAAGTCACATCGAGGTGTGATAGGTTCCATAGGTGTAGGCCAAAAGGCTTCTAATGAAAAGTTACCTTTGGAAGATAAAGTATTAAAGCCACTATGATGTATGGTGACTATCTCATTGTCATGTGGAAACTTCAAACACTTGTGAACAACTGATGAGACTGCTTTCAATGAGTGAAGCCAAGGGTGGCCTAGCCGCAAATGAAATTGGTTAGATTGTGGAATAATTGAAAATTTTACCTCCAAAGTTTTAGGTCCTATCTATAAGGGTAACATGATTGATTCAATCGTAGGGCATGCAAAACTAGTATGTGTCTTAATCCATGCAATTGGTTTATTATATTCATCTTGATATAGCTCATGTAATACTAGAAACTCCTTGGTGATCACATTCTCACCACAAGTGGGATCTATTAATATCCCATTAGTGGGCTTATTATAGATTTTGCCTGCTATGTAAAGAGGACCATCAGGAAGTTTTTGTAGTATGTCTTTAGAAGAAAAGGTGATATCAAGAGATTTAGTGGTTTGGCCCTTACGAGGGATAATGAATATCATAGCTACTAGCGCATCTAGAGGACTTTATGTAGTAACAAGGGGAGGTGCATTATGTTGTTCATTATTTGTATCATTGGTTGAAGGTTTGCTAGCCTTGACAAATGAGGTAGTATGTTTAGGCATGGGATTAGTGAAAATTTGCAAATTTTGATTAGGGGGTACAACAAACTTATTGCCTTGATCATTAACACCCATAATGGACAAATGGCCTGAATCAATGAGGTCTTGAACTAGATGTTTAAGATGCTTGCAATGTTCAGTGTCATGTCCATTATGGCAATGAAAATGACAATAAGCATTAGGTTTGAATGTGGGTGGTAAGGGATGGTTTGGATCAAGCAGTCGGACAAGTGGGAAAGTGAGCAGGTGTTGTTGAATTAAATGGTTCATTGTATTATGAAGGGTATCGAGTAGGGCAGTAAACTGTCTCTTCGAGTCCCCATAGGTGTAAGGCACCACTACTTTAATAGCTACCACTTGATTTAGAATGGATTGGGTTGGTTGTGGTTGAGGTTGAGGAGGTGGATTAAACTAGAAAAAGCCTCTATTTGGTTTGTGGAAGTTTTGTTGTGTATTTTGGTTTTGATTGTTGTGTTCAGGTTTGTCAGCTTGGTTAGAAGTGGATTTTGAATGACGGCTTGAAACCAAATTATGGTATTCACACAAGGTTGTGCATAAATGCATAAATGAATGGAATTTCATCATTGTTAATTTATCTTGAAGGTGTGTGTGCAAGTTTTCGATCAACATCTTTTGTAGATGTGCATCAAGAATCTTGACATCAATTTGAGCATACACAAATTGGTATTGTGAGATAAAATGTGTGAATTTTTCATCTATGTTTTGTCTACATCACATAAGGTTAGCCATTGTCTTTTTAGATGTCATGTGAACTTGAAAGTTACTTATGAAAGAATCCACCAATTCATTGAATGTACAAATGGAATGATTAGGAAAGTTTGAAAACCATTCTAAGCCAGTGTCTTTCAAGGTCCTTGGAAATAGTTTGGCTAATAGTTTATCATCAAGGACGAAGTCACTACATAAAGTTGTATAGGAATTAACATGGTTGACAGGGTCTCCTTTTCCTCCATATTTCTCAAACTAAGGCATTTCTATCCTTGGTGGCATCAGGGTACGTAAGATTTCTAAGGATAAAGGACTACTACGGACATGATATGTAGGTGGAGCGGATTGTGTTGGGGTTAGAAGCAAATATCTAACAGTTAAATGCAAATTTGATCAATAAAACAAAGAAATAAAACACACACAAAATTATAGCAGAAACAAGACAACGCAAAGAATTTAACGTGGTTCACCCAATCTAGGCTACATCCACAAAACTGCAACCATCCAATGATTTTATTATCCAGTGCAAAACTTATTACAATCTCATGAATAATTGCTTTTATACATATTGTAACCCCCATCCCAACCCCTTATAACAAGCCTTTTAGAAGCTTCCAGAAATTAGGGTTTTACAAATTCATTTTTATTCTTTTTCGGTGATTTTTCCTTTTTCGATGATGACACGAAAAAAAATGAGAAAAAATTTCTCGAGGGCTGCCGCCCCCAAACCCTCAACTGGGGCCCAACCTAGCCCCAAACCCCAACAAGGATACATGTTGAGGTGTACAATATAGAAAAATCAATTGCCACATACCAACAGATTGACCTTGGCTAATGGTGGAAAATTGATGTTGCATAGATGAAATGGTAGCAAGGAGTTGTGTAAGAAGGGGATCGGGGTATGTGGGTTGAGGTGGAAGGGAAAATGGTGATGGAGTGTAAGTGATGTTAGGTGAAGTGAAAGGAATACTATGAGGTGTGAAGGTGGTGGAAGGGACTTGCGATGCCACAAGAGAAGTAGAAATGCTAGTGGAAATCAGGAAAGAAGTAGCCTGATGCATAGTTGTATGGACTTGCGGATTGGTATAAGTTGGGATGGAAACTATGGTTGAAGGGGGGGGAACTTGAGGTCCTCCTTAGCTTACAAGAATGGTTGAAAATTGGGTATTAGAAGAGGCATGTTTATTGTAAATCTCAGCAATTCTCTTCATCACTTGGAAGACATCATCATTTTCAATCAAATGATGAAGATTGTCAATGGCAGGCATGGCAGTTTCGGAAATGTTTTCAAGTGACAAGTCTTGTTGTAAATATGAAAATTATTCATGAATATTGATGACCTTGTCTTGAGGGAGAGAGTTTTTTTGGTTTTCAACATTCATTGGATGGAAAGGTGAAGGCATGGAAGTGGTATTGTCAAGGCCTAATGCACCATTGTCCATACTAGGAGTAGGAGCTCGTGAGATCCCAAGGTCCACAATGAAAGTGTTATCGTGGAAGGCCATGAGTCTAGAACTTCTTCTCACTAAATTATTATCAACGGGGAACCAAACACTCATGAAAGTACCACTAAGGAGGGGTGAATGGAAATGCAAAGAACATAAATGTTGCTGACTGTAGCAGAGATCTAACTACAGAAAATAGAAATGCAAACAAATGCCAAAAAAGTACTAAACTGTTGTTTAACAAGTGCAAAGGGATTGATTCACCTTGGGTGGCAAATGATTCCTAGTATGAATTTTTTTTGTATTTTTCAGAAATTTTTAGATGATTTTAATGTCCTACAGAATGCAAAAAATGATACAAAATGCAATTTTTTTGTTTTTTCAATGAGATGGAATGCAAAAATGAAATCTAAATGAAGCTTTCACTAATGCAAGATAAAATTTTGTACTAATTGAATGTTAATGCACATGAAAAGTAGGATGCAATATGAAATCAAAAATGAAAAGTGCTCAAACGTCGGGTTCACCAAAATGAACCGTTGATTTTTGGTTCCTAGGGCTTCTCTAACTCTTCTAGGGTTTTTCACCTAAAAGAAGAGAAGTAGGCCAAAAATGCTAATGGTTCATATAATTTAATGTTATGTGTTATGTTGTCTAACCTAAATGAAGCTAACTAAATGTAATTGACTAATCTAAATGAATGAAAACAAATGCAAAAGTGCAATTAAAGCTATGTTTGAAAACACACTGTGATATGCAAACTAAGTAAATGAAGAAATTATGCAGAACAGAAAGGAAAGGGATGAATTTGAGTGCACTTGGATGAAATGTGATGATTCTAGAGTGTTTTGGATGCTGATGGAAATTACTGATTTTTCACAATGGGAATCATTCAGCTAGGGTGGCGAATTAGTCCTCCTCTTAGTGAAAAAGTGTCAGAGACAAGTTTTTGTCTATCGGGATCCAGAATCTAAAAAAATTTAGATTTTTAGTCCTACGATGGGACTCACTTGACACAGGTGGTAAATCAGTCCTCTCCCAAATTTCTGAAAAAATATGAGACAACTCTACAACACCAAATCTATAAATCACTACTTGTCAAGTTGTCGAAGTCAATTCTGCAGGAAACAGACAAAAAACCTTCTCTAAGCTTGAAATAGACTTAAGTTGACTTGAAGAACCTAATTGAATTGTAAACCAATCTTCAACACCAAAAATCTTGTCAAATCTGCATACCTAGGTCTACAAACAAATATGCAATAGGGAAAAATGGTTTAAGGTTGGTGAATAGGGGTTTTCCTTGGTCAAACCCCATTTTGGTAATCAAACCTTCAATAAAATAATGAAATGCAAAGGAATGATAAAATAACAACATGCAATTGCTATTAAACCCTTGATGATGCAATTCTGAAATAATGTTAATGACTGCTTCAAAGTGCTTTAAAGGATGTTGTAAAATGCTTGAATACTTGAGTGAATAGATGGATAAGTGAACTTGATGAATTGGGGGTTAGAATGAGATTAAAATCACTTATTTATACACACTTGTGCCTTAGTTACCCATTCATACCTCATCATAGGTAGACATCAAGTGATTTTGAATAAAATACCAAAAGGAAATTTAAAACATTTTTAATTTGAGGCCAAGGGAGACTCATTTACCACCCATGGCAAATGGGTCCCACCTAGGACCTAAAAACAAGTGTCAAGAAATATGTTGTATTTAATGTTGTTTGTCAGGATAATACTCAAAAATACACTTAATTAAGCATATGAGAGAATAAAGGGGACAAATAAAGTATGAAAAATGGATAAATAGTGAAGATGTGCCTAGAAAAGCATGAAATTGTTACAAGACTTTACAACACTTCAAAATAGGACTTGTTAATGAATAAAAAGGTGATTTTTTAGGTGAACTATAATTAATAGAGTCTAGAAGAATGTAGAAATGTCTTACAACACTTCACAACACCTTCATAAGATGTCATTCTTTGAGTTTTAGTACCTAAATAAGCATGTTCAAGCCATATTACAACATAAAATCAAAACAACATAGTTCCAACACCATGAAACAAGAACTAAAAGGCCATGAAAATAACAAGGGGCCATTTTTCTATAGCACAACTATGCCTTGTGTCATCATCATAAATAAATTTTCACTGCTAAGTGATAGGTTGTGTTCTTTACATTTTTTTAACACCTTTTCCATATTTCCAAGTGCTTCCTCATAGGTTTCACCATATGTAGTGAAATCATCCATATATATCTCCATACAGTCATGTGCATAATTAGAAAATATGTTGAGTACTTCCCTTTGAAAGGTAGCTGGAGGATTGCATAAGCCAAAGGGCATAATAGAGTAGGCATAAGTGCCCCATGGACAATTGAATGTGGTTTTGTCCTGATCTTTTGTAGCAATTTTTATTTGATTGTAGCTGTTGAAACTATCTAAGAATGAAAAGTACTTCCCAGCTAGAGAATCAAGCACTTGATCTATGAGGGGAAATAGAAAGTGGTCTTTCCTGGTGGTTGTATTCAATTCCCTATGATCTACACAAACTCTCCACTTCCTTTCTTAGAAACAATTAACAAAGGTGAGACCCATTCACTATCAAATATGGGATAGATAAAACATTCATCTAGAAGATTTTGAAGTTCAGCTTTCACTATGTCTCTCAAAGCAGGGTTCATGCATCTTTGAGGCTACCTAATGGGTCTATAACCATCATTGATATAAATCTTGTGCATACATAAGTTAGGATCTATGCCTTTCATATCATGGTAATCCCATGCATATGTTGTTGAGTGTGCCTACAACACTATGTGCAAGGAATTTTGTTATTCTTCAGTAAATGCATTATTTATGTTCAATGTTCTTCCTGTCATGACTTCTAATTCCTTGGATGATTCTTGCACAAATGAGAAGTCAAGGCTTAGAATTATTGGTACATACTATTGAAGTATTAAGGAATGAAATATCTCAAATACTTCTTTAGAGGAATTTGTGGGTATAATACTTTGCAAGGGGTCTTGTAGGCATGTGAGACGGTCATTTTAATGTGGGATCCTATCACAATCATTCTAAATTATGTGAGCAATGAGCTCATCTTCATTTTGATCATCCAATAAAGGCTTGTGTTATATGATCATCAATGTTTGCAAAGAATAGTTATCTTCCTCATCCAAAGTGGGCCAAATAGTTTGCTCAAGATTAGCATAAGGTTGTTCTAAAGGATAGAGAACCAACTTCTTGGTTACTATCCCATTAGATATTATCATATTTCCAAACCTACAACCTATGAATGCATCGGTTGTAGCTAACTAGGGTCTGCTTAGGATGAGTAGGTAGCTTGCTAGATTAACCTTTGGCTATTGAACTATAAAATCAGCAAGATACTCCCAAGAATCCAATGCAATAACTAAGTCTTCAATGATTCCTTCAAGCTTGACTATTGACGTATCAACTAGCTATAAAATAGTTTGTGTAGGTCTAAGGTTGGTTAACTGAAGTAATTGCATTGTTTATTTTGTCATAACATTGATTTTTGCCCCTAAGTCTATCAAAGTAATCTTGATGAGGGTTCCATTAATCTTGATGTCCACTACTGGACTACCAAGATCAGTATACTTAGGGATAGTGATGTTCCCTAACATGATATCTGCAAGGTTTCCCAAGACATGCACTATTTGAGGATCCTTCCTTTTTCTTCCTAATTTCTTAAGACATAGATCCCTCATAGTTTTAGTATAAATAGGGATGTCTTTAATAGCTTGGACAAGTGGAATATTAATTCTCACATCTTTTAATTGACCCAAGAGGTTTGTCTTAGGTTGTGTGTGATGCTTTTGAATAGCTATGCATTCAAGAAAAGGAGGCTTTGGACTTGTGATAGTTTGGTGTACCTGATTTGACTCAAGTTCCAAAAGTGTTTTTTCTAAAGCTTCAACTGCAGTTTCCTCATCCTCCATCTCTGTAATTTGAAGGGATGAAGGCCCAACAAGTTGTTTTCCTGATATGAAGTGGACATCACTCACCTCTATCCCATAAGTGGGGTATTGCATAGCTTCATTAGTATAGGCCTTTTGAACATGCTTATTGTTAGGGTTAGCTATAGGTTGGGTAGGTATTTTTTCTTACTTGGGTTGTTGGGATGTAGGATTTGATGGAGGCATAATATCTTGTTGTTGTTGTGGAGGTGGAAGCATAGGTTGTTGATAGTTCATGTTTTGTTGTTGCCATTATTGACCTTTTTTCCATTAAGGCTACCATTGATTCTACTATGTTGGCCATTAGGATTATAAGAACCCTAGAAATTTTGTTGTGGCCAAGGATTTGGCTACTACTAATTCCAATTTTGTTGTGGCCATTATTGAGTTTTTTACCACTAATTTTGGTTTATTGGCCAAGGCTGAGAGTTGCAAGCAAAAAAGTTATGATTCCTAATAGGAAATGATAAATCAAAATTAAGGGGGTCTTGTGGCATACATTTTCTTTATTTCCATGGCCTCCTTTGTGCTATATAAAAGAGTTTTTTGTCATCTTCTTTAATTGGCTAAAAATCAGGTTTCTCAACTTTATCTTGTTGGATACTAGCCACTCTCTTGCATTTACAGTTTGTCTTTCTTTGCCTACAAATAGGATAGTATTTAGTGAGCATGCCCTCAAATTCCTCTTGCTTCTTCTTGATATGGAGAGTATCCAACTGATTTTCTAAATGGTTGATAATGTCCTCCTTCATGTTGGACAACAGGTTGCTTAGCTCTATCTTTGAAACCCTTGTGGATGATTTACCAATAGTAGATGTTGTATCTCCTCTTGGCCATTTAGTGAAGGTCCTAGAATAATTCCTATAGACCTTGCAGATGTCTTAAAATAGAATTTGAGAAATATCTCCTTGTCCAATGAGGTTTAGGGAATCCATACAATAATCATTGACTCCTCTCCAAAATAGTAACTTGAGGGACTCTTCTGACAACTTGTTTTGTGGGTTTTTCTTCAAAGCAAACGGAAATCTCTCCACATAATCTTCTAGTGACCAATTCATCCTGCTTCTATTAATTTCTGAAAATTTCATCTTTCCTCCTATTAGATCCCCTACAATAGTCACGATACTTATCTAGGAACGATGTCTTCATGGTGTCCCAATCAGGAACATCCCTACCTAATTCCATGAACTATCTTAGGGTTGCATATTTTAGAGTTGTAGGGAAGAGTTTGATCCTATGAGGACAAAAAGTATAGTCATAACTTTTGCATAGGACATCAAATTCAAATAGAAATGTATCTAGGTCCTCGATCATTAACCCATAAAATATTGGTAAGGCTGAAGGAGGGATATTCTTTAGCACTGTAGCCCTTTCCTGGTTAGTGATTGGGAGCTCAAATGTTGTACATTTAGGATCATCATCCACTGCATCCCCCATGGTGTGGTATGTTCTCCCTATAAGTGTAGTAGATGTTGGTGATAGAGAAGTTTCTTCTTTAGTATTATACTCACTCTGAGTATTGGTTTCACCCATTTTTGCTATAGCTTCTTGGCGTGAAGAGGGAGGGAATCTACCCAAAGAATCTCTCAACCTTCGCATACATGAAATATGGCTTTATATAGCAACAATCCTATGTAATGTTAGTGTAACTTCTAGTGTTGAAAAAGATTAAGTCGATTAGTCCTAATCATGAAAATAGAATGTAAACTATGAAAGCTTGTAAAAATAAGTCCATGAAGATAGCACCATCCCCAACAATAGCACCAAAAATGTAGATTCTAAACTAATGTGTTATAAACTTGGTAGAACCTACATAATTCATAGGTTTATCTGATTGAACAGTCCACTCAACATTGCAAAGACTACATTAAAATTTCAACCCAAGGTTTGTAAACTTGTAATGGTGCAGCATTGTATATGCCTTCAAAGCTCAAAACTACCTAAGCTATCTTATTCAAGTTATTCTACTTGCTAGAAATTCACAAATTTTTAAAACAATAAAAGACATAAACCAGAACTAATGGCTACAAGTACCTACAACTTAGACTATAACTAGATTGTTGCTAATAAAACGTTACTGTATCAACTCAAAATTGATAAAAAATAATGACGGCTAATTTAACCTCTAGAGTACTATTGGTTAACCATTGCATGCATGTTCATGAACAATTATTATCAATAAGCAAAGTATGAGGTCCTAATTTAACTTGCAAATAGTTCATTAAGTAGTGATAAACTAAAAATAACTATTAAACATAAATAAACAACTGGAAAATGAAGTGAAGAACAATTACCTTGAGTGGCTTGCTCAAATGGTTATTCTCACTTTAACTAAAACCAAATCTAACTAACAGATTCTACGCATCCAGTGAAATCAACTTCATTCATTGCATATCATGAAATATTTACATAAGATCTCCTCATAGATTTTATTTAATCATTTTGAATATTCATCATGTCTATAAACTAAAAATAATTGATAATGAAAGGCTAAAAAACCAAATTATCTACGAATTCAACCATCAGCTATGTACAAGGTTGAGGGAATCTTATTCAAAGCAACAACTAATTGCAATCATTAACTTCCACTCCTAAATATCAGAGCATATAGTTAAGACTGAATTGTTCAAACCACAACTGAAAAGAAAGAAGAATTCTAATAGGACTAAAACTCTATAAAATAGAATTGCATGTAAACACACAAACATTTGTCAAAATCCTATTAGTAAAGGAGTCCTTCTTCGACACTTATTAACTTGTCATAATGATGCACGTTCAAGCTCCATTAGGTGCCTTTATTCAACAATCATCATGTTAGGTTCCCAAATCTGCACCCTATTTGCTAAGCTTTAAATGAACTTAGCAGATTTGGACTAACATGGAACTGCTTTCAAGTTGTGGGTAACTTGTTTGAAAGTAGACCTCCAGTGATAAGGGTTGGCTTCCCCTTTTGATGTCACCTAACTATTTAATCTTTGAGGTAAAGGGTAGAATTTCATGAAAATAAACTTAATGCTGAAAAAAACCTAAGGTGATGCACCAAAACAACCTAGACCTATTAACAACCTATCACCTTCAAATTAAAATCATAAAGCTTGACTCACATAACTCACTTTCCAATGCAGTTTACATAAATAATTTATAAGGAGGTCTGTAACAGTGCTTTTAAAAGGAAAAACAACGGTTTCACAATTAACAACACAACTTATAACTTGTAAACATACATTTTCTACTAAATGGATGCATAAACATGAGACAAGTTTGCAAGGAAAGATGAATTTTCACAAGAAAAACTGATCAACCATAATGGCATACCATGAAACATGAAGAGAGAAGATAAAAATGCTTTAATTTGTTATTTCAAAGTGCTTACTATATAATAGGCCCATCTGAGTTACAATACTACTCTATGAAAATAGCTCCAAGAAAACAAAGCTATCTTGCTACTGGAAAGAAAGAACTCCCTCAAAATGTTCAAAATGAACATACTTAAGCAAAAACCCACCAAAACCCCGCACACAAGTGCTTCCAAAAGATTTTGGTCGGATACAACAAAAAAGGCCAAAAAGAACCTTCTAAAAACCCTCCAAACTGTCCTCCACATGAAGAAAAGTTAAGCCAAGTCAACAGTCACACTAAAAATGTAACAAAAATGCCTCCAAACAGCCCCTTTTCCTCTAAAATCAGTCAAAACAGCCTCTCACACATCCCTCATGTCTGCAAGTCATCATTGGTCTTCACAAAAGTCTTGACCCACACTCTCCTCATGCAATATGTGTGTTTTGAAGCACAAGACTCCAAAAAGCATTAAAGATGATCTTGATTAAGTAATTCATAAAACATCACTTAGCAAGTCATTTTACATTCAAAGCACAAAATAAGGGGCCCGCCATCCTTGAATTACATTTGCATTAAAAGACATAATAAAAGTGATTTTCAAATCACTCAAATGATATCTTTAAACATTGGAATAAAATGCAACATTTAATGTCATATCCAAAAGCTTTCAAAAGCTTCCAAGGCACTTGACCATCTCAACTTACCTCATTCTACATTTTAGTCCACACATGGGTAATATCACCGGTTTTCAAAGGCATCATAGAACTCCAAAACACTTAGCCAATATGGCCAACCTCCAAATTTCTTGGAAAGCATATTCCAAGTCACGTGATCATTGGGAAAAAGAAACAAAGGCATTACACATAAGCTACATGGCGTACTCCACATGTATTTGTTGAGGACTTAGCACAAGTTTGAAATAAGGGGAAACACCTAAGGCATAACATAGCATGCCTAAGTCAACAACAAGTTTTGGTCCCCATGCATTAACACATGTTTCAATTTTGAAAAACAATGGGAAGAAAATCCCATCAAACTCAAGTAGGGTCAAACCCTAATCATCAAAACAGCCAAAATAATGAGGCAAGCCCATCATTTTGTCGTTGAAGAATCTAGAACAAGACTCTGCCACCATGGGGTTTGAGCAAACACAAGAAAAAGATGGAGATTCACCACAGTTTTGTTGAGATTCACTAATGAGAAACAAGGAAAAGGAGGTAAAATACTTTTCTGTAGCTCGAAATCTGCATTTTTCTATCATTTGGAAGCCATTTCAAAACTTAAGGCCGCGACCATGGACACATTTCTAACTCATATGTTTCATTTTTTTCTTTTTGTTATTGCTCTTCTCCCTTACAACCATCATGAGAACTCAAATGAAGCTCTATTAGAAGCAAAAGCTTGAAATTTTTGCAAGAAATTATGAGCAAAAGCTCCAGGTGAGTTAAATCAACCACTCCATTCTGATTTTGAGCAATAGAAACTATTTTGAGCCCTCCATCTTGAAAAGATAACAACAAATGTTTATTTTCTTCTTTGCATTTTTTAATAAGGGTACCCCATTGTTGTTTTTGTTGCTTTCCTAAAGAAAATAACTCCCTGGCCACGGCCATGGACAGAAAATAGCATGTTTTTATATGGCCCAGCTTCATTTGAAAACCCTATATTGTCTTTCAATTTTTCCTTTGTATCTACAATTGTTCTAACAACCCAGATGGGTTCTTGATATGTGGAAAAGAAAAAAACGGCCTGTGACCTCGGCCTCCATTTTTCAACATGGGTTTCCTCTATATTTTTGCATTTCCTTTTCTATTTTGTAATACAATTGCAAAACCCTTAAGTGGGTTTTCTGTAGCACATATATTTTGTATCTGTAAATGTTTTCAAAAGAACCCTAGTGGGTTTCTTGATTTCTTGAAGAAACTCAAATTTTGTGTAGAAATGCAGATGGTTTTGTAAATTTACTCCATTTTTTTGTAGAATATAGCAATGTTGCTTCATTTATTGAAACCTTAGGTGGGTTTTCCATATTTTGCAGAAAAGAGGTCAAACTTGACCACGATCTGTCATAATGCATGAAATGGCTTTCATTTGTCACTCCTATAGGATGTTTTCTCCATTTTTGTTGCCTCTATATTAGATTTTCATGATGAACCCAAATGGGTCTTTTCAGTTTGAAAACAAACTTTAGATTTTGTTAAAAAATGATTCAATGCCATTGCACAATGTGAGCATAATGAAAAGCTCCAATTTTGAAAACTGGGTTTTTTGTGAGCATCTGAATTGGCTTTTTGCATTTGATGATAATGGACATCATGAACATCTATTTTTTACTCTAAATATGAAACCACTGTTATTGTACCTTCCATACATGGATAATGGCTTCCACTTGTTGCTTTTGAGGACAATGATGACCACCTTTGTTATTTTTTGGCCCTTGGCTGCAGATAAAATTTGTAAAGCATTGCTAAGCAAAACTAACCTTATTCATGACTATGCTCTGTTCTCTTTGTAGTATCATGCTTCATGATGGTTTCAATATGTGAATTTTATGAGCTCATGTATTTCAATCAATAAGATCATTGCCATCTTTAATACCATTGTTCTTCTTTGAATCCTTTTGTCTATGCTTAGAGGAATTATTTCCAAAGGAAACCATTTGGAAACTTGCTCAATCATTAACATAAGTTAATGGCCCAGTATAGAGAGTAGAAGACCCCTGTTCTTTGTGTTATGGCATAGCAATTGTATCTTGATCACATCATATGAGGGTTTCAGTGCTGTCATTGACTTCCTGTAATGGCATGTTCATAAAATATGACTATCCCTTTTCTATTATCATGATTTGTTGCTCCAATTTATGATATGAAGAATATCTTGGGCCTCATATGCTGAAATGCAACCTTCTCCTTAAGCTTGGACTGCATTCCCTATCTTTGACATTGATACCATAACACTATTATTGTGCCATGCCTTTTGCTTATCTCAAAATGCATTTGTTCTTACCACACAAAATTATCATTGTTCATTTGTTCTTGTTGTCCTATAGCATAATGATTGTACCTTTGCTTCTGTTGAGTGAATGACATTCATTGTTCAATGTGAACATTAGATACCTCTACCTTCCTTTGTAATGTGCATTCCATCCATGGATGACCATGCTACCCTATATGCTTCTTTCACTGTTTGTTGTTGTACTTCAATGCTCCTGCTCTTTGTGCATTGATTGTTAGCCAGCAAACTTGTTTGTCTAATGTTTGATTAAGAAGGCCTTGAATAAAGCCTTGTGTAACTTGGGCTTGTCTTTTGGTATTCCTATTACATTCACTCATGCATGTGCAGTCCACCTTTGCATGAAAATTGATGATGTTGTTGAGTACCTTCTTTGTTTTTTCCACCTTTAAGATGTTCAAATGTTTTGCCCCAACCTTTCCATCATCTTTAGTAGGTGCAGTGTTAGTAACAAGCTTGTGTTCATCAACACAATTATCATGTATTTGTATGTTAGAGGTAGGATAACCCTCTAAATTGTTATTTGATTCATCCTTATTGACTATATCATTATTTCTCCATGTTCCTGTAGCATTTTGCAAAGGTGTTGTCCTATTCACTTGTATCATGACCTTCTCTTCAAAGGGGTCACTTTGTGTTGTTTCTTAATTGACTCAACCATTGCTTTCTTCACTTTTGTTTCTATCATTTCATTGTTTCAAAGCAATAGATTGTGTAGCCAATGGTGACAACATTTCATGTCCATTAAAAGTCACACTTTGTAAGTTTTGAAACTTGACTGCTTCTCCATTTCCATCAATAAAGTTATTGTCAACTGCATATCACTTGTGGAGGCAATCCTTGGATCTGAGAAACTTCAAGAAAATTAGATGACAGTTGATCATTATGTGACACTGAACAAGGCAGTTGAAATTTTTTACTACCCTTCCTTTCTTTTTCATTTGTAATGTAATCTCTTGTAACCATTCCTTGTTTGCCTTAAGTAAAGTCAAAAGACATTGTTGTTGTCTTGTATGGCATGAGAATACATGTTTTTGTCCCACCTAAATCTACTATCTAATTCCACCACATTTGTTTCCTTTTTTCTCATGTGTGATACATAACTATCTCCCCACTTTGATCCTAGTGGGAAAACACATTTCCCCTATGTCGATGACCTAAAATATCACCATCCTATGTGATGTGTGGTTGTCCAATAGGGTCCAAGTGGGAGGGACCTAACAATACTCTAGATTGTCCTCTCATTATTTAAGAGATGCATAATTGAACTTGATGCATCTATGATTGGACTTGATGCATCTCCAAAATCACTTCTTTTATAAAATGGATCAAGGGTTCAATTAAGAAGATTGAAAGACATATTCAACAAAATGTGTTGCATCCTTTGAATCTAATAATGAAAGTTGATCAACTGGTGTGATTCCATATTGATTTAATGCATTGATAACAAATAAATCTTTGATCAAGTTGCTCAATTTCCTTTTTCTTTCAAAGCATGTTGAGCTCTACCCTCGTGGGAGCCACATTTACCCCACATGTTGTAATTAATCTAAATCATAACAGTAACCAAACTTGTCCTAAATTTGTACATGAAGCAAACAAGTTAGAAAAATAAATGCATATTTTGGATGTGTTTAATGACTTCGTTGTTTTCTAGGACATCCAAGTTTGCATGCTTATTTAATGCACTTATGGATTAGTTTATACATGCATAGGTAGATGTGTGTGTAAGGATTGAGATATTTCATTGCTTAGAGCCTCGCTCTAATATCATGTTTTTCAGATGCAGGAGCTAGGAGCACTATGGAGCTAGGAAGGACATAAGTAGCTTGGAGTAGCCGCAACAGAGCAACCGTGCAACCTTGTAACCAATCATTCTTAGGCAATGATTGGTCTCCATTCTTATATGCACATTGTTTGTTTTTTACTTATTCATGTATAAATTGTTTCATATTTCCATTGAATAAGTAAAGTTAGTCCCTTGGCTTGTGAGGGACATGTACACTTCAGGATTATCAATAAAATATTACATTTGTATGTCTATGATTCTCTTTTCTCATTTGTTGTAATTGCAACATTGGAATGAAAAAATGTAATCTGTTTCATTTGACAATCTTTTTCCATGCATATTAAACCTAGTAGATTTCTAGTTTATGTTTTAAATGTTTAAATGAACAACACAAAAGAATAAACACTAAACATGATTTTAATTAAAAGCTAAAAATCAGGTAACACATCACATTCAGCTTAATCTGGAACTCCCTTGTTTTGTTATCCCAATCTTCCTTTTGTTGCGGGTTACAACATTCAATTGCTACATGCTACGGTTACTTCATGGCTACAAAAAGGGTAATTCACTAAGCATGTACACAAGACTAACTATCATAATTAAAACATAGAATTCCATCCACATTTCATGCATATCTACATATAAACCATACAATACTATATGTCATAATCATATTTCCATCATTATATTTTAGGTCCAAGTCTGCATATTAAGTATGAAAAGGTAATATAATGTAGGAGTATTGTCTGGAAAATATATCTAAAAGTGTATGAAAGTATGTATGAAAGCAATAGAAAATGAGCTAATAACTAGACCCATCAATAATTCCATCTTGATATACAAAGAAAAAATCTTCCATTTTAAAACTAGGTAAAAAATATGAAGCACATGTGCTAATGATTGTACTTTTAAAGAAGAGTCTATGGATGCATAGATGTGTCATAGTTAAAGTGAGCCCTACATGTGGGAAGGTGTCACTGGCCCAACAATTCCACAAAAAGATACTTCAAAAATTTTGTGTAAATGAAATTAAAATGTATATAATGGAGCAAATATTTGATAAACCTAATAATATGACATATGATAATTGAAGCACATACTAGGTTGTAATGACATATCAAATGATTACTGAGAAATTAAAAATACAGTAAGGATGTCACTAAAAATTATATAAAAACATATAACTCAAGTTAATCTTGGATGGAATCAATCCATTGTGATTTCAAGATAATATCTAATATTGTACTAATTAATCACAATATTGGTCTATGTTACACCACAAAAACATATTTTATAGTAACTTATAAGGTCTAAGGTACATATGGTTTTAGTAAAATGGTTTACACGTGGAAATGCGTTAGCATCTCTTCATATTAATAGCATTTCTCAATACTTCAAATTTTTAGCATCTAGATTTAAAAATATTCATAACTCAAAGTGGTTAGTAATTAACTAATAGGTCATGTGGGAATTTTATTGAAATAAAGTATTTCTCATGACCAAAAAAAATTGAGTGGTTGAAACATTTCTCACCTCATGCTTGAAAACAAATTTTGACTGGCAATTAATATTTGTGTTTAAAATGCTACCAAAATCTTGTCTCAAGCTCAATAATCTACTAGCTCTAAAACCTTAGTATTTTAGATCTAAGTTTAGTATTTTGTGAATAGATTGAAGCATTGACTGTACGGAGATTGGTTTTGATTCATCTCATTTTTATAATTTTTACTTTAGTAGGGTTTTGTAATATTTTTCCTACAAATTTTTCCCATTTTTCCTTATCGACATGGTTAATAAGACAACACAATTTATGTTAAAATCTTAAGGCAAGTCACTTTCCATGGTTTCATTGAGTTTTTGTAGGGAATTTGTATGTGGGAGATTAGACAAGGTATGTGAAAATTTCAATTTAATGCCTCAATAAATGTGATGTAATGGAACACAAGTTGTAGCATCAACACACACCTAATTAAATCTATTGAAAAGGATTATTTCAAGAAACTGTTCCTAGGAAGTGTAAATACCATTTGAATATCTGTGTGTGTGTATTCGTGTGTGTGTGTGTGAAATATAGATAAACTTTGTTAGATTTAGTAATTGCAATGCTCTTTTCCAACATCCTTGACGCCTTTATTAAAATGGGCACTTTGAAAAAGGAGATGAACATCCATCAAAGCATAATAGAAAGGGGATTTTGATTATTTGGAAAAAAAATTGTAGACATGTATACAAAATGTGGAAACATAGACAAGGCAACGAAATGTTTGATAGAATTCCTCATAGAGGTCATATCATGGATTGTAATGATTGAAGGATATGCATGAAATGAATATGTTAATAAATTGATAGGGTTTTAAAAAAAATAGATGATTGTAAATGACTTGTAAGGTGAAATTCTAAATTTTTTTCTAGTAAGATAGATGTGTTAGCATATATCTAAAAATACTTTGGTAGCATGGTGCTTAGCTTTTGTAGTTCTTTAACAAATTCCTCCCTGCCTATGCAATAATGGGTACATATGGGGAAGAAATTTTAGGGAGTTATGTGGGCTTGATTTAGATCAAAATTTTCACAATGTAATCATTCCATCTAATGTGAAACCTAAACCTCTTTACCTTGGAACTACTACTCATATAGTTGTCATCCTTGTCAGAATTTTGAGTTTATTGAAAGTTCTTGTTCCACTACAAGATGATGATTTTTGCATAATGTTTCTTAAATATTTTCTTTTTAATCTTCCTACTTATCATATTGCATCTTCAATCCAAGTTGTGTGTAAATTAGTGAGCAATGTAACGTGTTTACAATTCTAAATTTTGTGTGTAAGATCTCAAAGGGTTCTAAAGTTAAGTGGAGTCAGTGAGGATAATCTAAATTATCTAATAAATAAAACTAAAAATGTGAGAGATTGGTTGGAAATTATAAATGTAGTGTCATACTAGTTAAACATTGGACAAGAGCATAATTTAAATGAAGTCGTTGTTTCCTCTTCTTGGGCTAAATGATGATAAATAAAATATTATTAGATTCATTTGTTCAACAACATTGCTTGGAATTTGTGAGTTAATGGTTCCTACTTTAAAAAGGTGGCTAGCATACCATGTTTTAATACCCTCATGATCCATATGTTGGCATTGGATATCCCTATAGATGGTGAAAGATCATTCTATATGGAAATGTAAAAAATATGGTTAATACTCTATATAAATATAACTAGAAACCTTTTACTAGTGGGCGAATGTGCATAAGACTAGAAATACAAAAGGAAATGTGCATTATATAAAGCATGATATAACAAGTTGATTATATTGGTTGCATTGGCATCATATGTACTCACTTGAATGGACTTTTAGGTTTGAAAATAAAAGAAAAAAACGTATACGTAAAGTAATAGAAACATGAACAAATCATATGAATTGTTTGACAAATGCATGTATTGTGTGAATGAATAGAGCAAGCGGGTAAATTGTTTGACAAAATGCTTTGAAAGAATGTTCACCTATAACCAAAACACATATAATGCCTTAGAAATTTTCACATGTAGATTTTGCAAATGAATCATTTGACACAATGGGATGATAACTACATGCCCATCAAAATCATGTAAAGATTTAATATTTATTATTAGGTCACTTTATAAAGTTTACCATATAATTATTTTAATGGGATATGAAATATACACTTAATTTGGGGTTTTCATATGTTATTTAAATATTTTGTAAAGTTCAAAGAGGAAGTTAAACACTTACTAGGAAGGTGAATGATTGGTTCACCTATTTATTATAAAAATCAAGATTGTAACAAGACTTGTTGCCAAAAGGGCACATAATTGTACAAGGGATAGCCACATGGAACTTTGATCCCATATTTGAACTACGAAGAATATTTATATAGAAATTTGTACCTTTAGATGCTTCTTGGGATCTCATGCCATTCTTAGATTTGATCTAAAATAATTTATTCATCTATTCTTTGTATTTTATGTACAAGAAAGATAACTAAAATTGTGTCCCTTTCTATTCCTCATGGATTTTCATAATATTCTTAAGCTTTGTGTGACGATTCATTTCTTTGTCCCTTTCTTTACGTGTTTTATAAAAATCAACAAATAGTTAAATATTTACTTTTCTATTAGTGACACATGTAAAGTTGAACTCAACATATCTATTTAATTCTACACACACTACTCTTCTTGTTTATATCTTTTTATCTATATTCGAGGAATCCTAGATGACCTCCAATGTTTGTCTCAGTTTACCACTTTCCTCCTATTTTGTCATTTCTCT
This sequence comes from Sequoia sempervirens, assembly GCA_007258455.2. Lineage (NCBI taxonomy): Eukaryota > Viridiplantae > Streptophyta > Pinopsida > Cupressales > Cupressaceae > Sequoia > Sequoia sempervirens. Next base: position 109,903,554 of record VDFB02026320.1, read on the forward strand.
TTTTGTGCCCTTTTGTAATTTTTAATAAAAACATAGAAAAATATATAAATACTCCCATCATATAAGGGAGCTATCCCTCTCAAACGTAGAGGAAAATTATTCATTCGATGATTTTTTCAATTGTCGCAAGAATTTATTATTATTTATTTTATTTCAATTTAATTTTTCATTTCCCACTTTATAATATATGTCTTAAAACATATATTTTCAACCACAACCTAATACAAAAACAGTTTTATCCTCCTCGTCCAAATTATATTTTCTTTTGTTGATTTACATTACTTAGAATAAAATAACTTCATATTTAAAATAACATAGCTTCTCATTGTTCACACTATATAACTTTCTACTAGAATGAGTTGAAAAGTTTTGGATTCTTGTAAAAAAAATCCTTATTCCATTGTATAGGAATGAAATGAATTACAAATAAGTGATGCATGATAAACTCATCTATGAAATTCACCATCAACTACAGTTAATGAATGTTAATGGTTAGCAAAAAAAAATTAGGGTAATTAAAAAATATATTCTCAACATTGCAACTAGATATATAATACAAATATTTATAAATTTAGCTTTTCTATTGAACAAGATTATGTTTATGATCAACAACAATTTTAGATGATATTTTATGTGTAACAAAAATATTTTTACTTAACATGTATCAAAATATTTTTCATGAATTCATAACGCACATAAATATATGGATTAAACTTCCTTCTCTACTCTAACTCTATATTACTTGTTGTTGCATAACCATTTAGATGATTTTCAATGTCCCTGTTTCTATACACAACAAAAATCATTGTTCAACATGTCGATGGGCATGGCATCCAAGATTGCTACAATGACTCATGTCAAGACTCACCGCCTAATGTTGCATCAAGATGATGGATATTGTAGATTGTGTTTACACTCCTAGGATGTGTGGAGATGGATGAGGCTAGGATAAGATTATTTGTCAAATTTCTAGCAAAACATTCCAACTTACATGGTAGTCAATGCATAAAGGATAACCTTATGCAATGGGCCCTAAACATATGGTAAAAGGCATGGTTGTGTTATTTTCACCAATACAATTTTCCCCTCACTTTGATGCCCATGCAACTAATATGAGGATGCATATCAAACTAGAACAAGAAGTCAACATAGAAAGTAAATATTTTAAACACTCGAAGGACACCAATATAGATTATTAATCTTGTACTCTCATCACAATGAGCACTCCATTGGAAACATACAAAATAGAAAAAACATGTAATGAGTAAAATCTACCACATTTAAAATAAGCACCAACTACAACTTGCTCAAAAAAAACTAAAAAATGAAAAGGGTAAAAGATTCCATCTAAATGGAAAATAGTAGGACTTTGACTAAGAAAAATGATGATTATGACTGAGTAGAGAATTCTAACAATGTAGAAAGAGTAGTAAATGTCCATATGAAATGAAAGTAATTTTGAGCTTATTACTACAAAATAAAACTCATAAACGAAATGGTAGAGACATATAGGACCCCCTCCAATTAGTTGCATTCAAATGATACAAGGGATTAAAGGTAAGTTGAAAAAAATACGATCATGATAAAATATGTAAAAATGGTAAAAAGTATTGGATCATATGATAAACATGTGAGAACATGGGTAATACATATCATGTAAGCACGTATAATTAGGGAAAACAAGGTGTCCCCCAATGTACCTCCCACTAAAGGAAAATAACATGAAAATAAGGATCATATAGCCACATGTAATTTGTAAGATATAAACATGATAAATATCATAATATATAAGATAAGTAAACATGTTAGCATAACGTAAGATCATAGTGGATAAGCATGAATTGCATGGAAACATACAAATTTCATAAACATATAACATGTTTTTGATTAGATAAGCAAGGGAAGGGCCCTGATCCCGTGGTACAAAGTCAGAATAGCTAACAAAGAAACAGACTAGGAAAACAACACCAGTCAATACCAGGCATAAAGGCACGCAAGCCAATAAACCAGACTTGCAACCACAAAACCATTATCAACATAATAAAAAATAGAATACCCATATTAATCCCCAAAATGGTACGCAACCCATTTATGAGATTAACTAAAGTCCAACAGGTATGACACAATAACAAAGGTTTCAAGAAATAGTAGTCTGGGACAATACTCCTAAGCACTGAAAGTTTCAGAGCACTCATTTGGCCAAAGAAATTAACAACCAATTTTCACCAAATTGGGGCACAAAATCCTCCCAAGCAGAGCCATCTTCAATTTTTAGGACATACCTTATAGTCAACGAACTAGGCCAACAAGCCACCCTCCTAGCAGACAAAACTAAAGTCTGAAACAACAACCACTCCAAGGGTGGATAAGATAAACTGTTCTTCCAACTCATACAAGCAAAGAACCATCCCAGATCCACCCTATTACTTAGAGCAACCTTTTCAAAACCAGAGACAACATTAGCACTAATGGGGTAGAGAGCCCCCATCCACCTACTTGCCTTTCCACCTTTATAGGAGAAAGAAAATCCCAGAAGCAGAACCACCCAAGCAACAACACTTGAAGAACACCAGCCCCTCAAATGAAACACCAGCTCTGGACCTGAATTAAGAGCATAGCCAACAAAACAGGCTTGCAAGCCCCCCATCAGGTTGTAATAACAACAACCTTTAACAGCAACCACCCCTCGGGTGGCTAAGACAACTTGAACATCAAGGCCTCCATATAGAAGCAACTTCCAGATATAGGACAAATTGTTTTTCGAACTTTTACAAGAAATTTTAAGAGGGTCCTGAAATCCAAACCACTAGAAAACAACTAAGTCCAACAAGACTCTTTGGTTGGACCATACCACATTGAGCCTGGTACAAAGAGAAACCAAATAAGAACTAGAAACAACCATAGTGTTGATGGGGTAGAGAGCCGCTATCAGCCAACTTTCCTCTCCACCACCATAGGAGAAAGCATATCCCACAAGCAGAATCTCCCAAACAACACCACTAGTAAAACACGAGCCCTTAATAATGAGCAAAACCAACACATCATAACTTTCTACCACAACAAAGGAATGAGATAGCTCAACAAAACATTGAGGAGCAAAAGCCAACCCAAAGAACCACCTCAAACCAAGCACCAACTCAAACTCCACCTCTATAGGAGAGATCTCCCCTCTTAAAGAGAGGGTGAAGTGAGAACCAAAAACACTAGTGCCACCAATCTCCTGCACGAACTAGCTCCACCTCAAAAGGGACCAACAGAAGAAAAGGGAGCTTCCCACCCCAACTACGACCTCCAACTCCACCTCAAAAGGAGAGGGCTCTACCTTTGAAGGAGCAGTCTCCACCTCCATAGGAGACCTCAACTATAGAACCAAATAGGAAGCCAACACACCAGTTGACAATGTTGTCACCACACCACATGGCAACCCAAGTAGCAGGTGCAAGAGGGAAGCGAAAGAAAGCTCCTCGACCAAGAGAGGAAACAAACTACCAAAATCCTTCAATATGAACATTTGGAACCACACCATCATGAGAAATGAGACAAAATAATCTTCAAACCAACCATGCTTAAAGGCACCAAAGATTGAAACATGGGTCTTCAAGGAAAGGAAGAGCCACCCACACCACTTCCAAAAATGACCAATCTCCAAGGGAGGACCAACAACAACCTTGGAACCCCCGAGACACTGTTTCAACACGCAGAGACTAAGGAAACCCAACACCCACAGAGCAAAGCAGAGCACCTCCAACCCTAAAACCCCATCACAACCATAATTGAGGGTCAAAGAAGAACAAATTTGTTAAGAGCAAAAGAGCACCACATATAACACAAACTTGCAAACACGGGTTCAAAACCACCTCACAAATGGTGATTCCATAGACTTCATCAAAAGAAAGTCCTCTCAAATAGATCCCCTTCAAACCAACTTCTAAAACAAACACAACAACCACCCAATAAGTACCCAACTCACAATAGGCACCAATAGCCAACATTGAAACCAAACTAAGGCCAGTTTCATTGATAACCACTAAGGCCAACAAGTGTGAATCCAAGAAAATAGAGTAGAGGAGAAGATATGCTAATAAGAACAAAGACATGCAGAGAAAAACAAATTCCAAAACAACTTCAACACCCATGACCAAAATGCGAACAAACCAAGCGAGAATATAGACTAAGGTAGGGGCAGAGACACCAAGTGCTTGCCACAACACCATAAAAGGCAACACCTCATTAGTTCGCAGCCTCCCGAGACACCCAAGAGTAGGGAGAAAGCACAAAGAACAAGCCCCAATAAGTGAAGGGGCCTCCCCAGCCAAAGCAAAAAGCCAACAAAGAGACAATAGGGATCCCACAGTCACCAAGAAAGCCACTGATCCACTCAACCGAACCAGAATGCAAGGCAACATAGAGGGAAGGGAAAATACCAGAGAAGAGAGCACTGAAGCTCCCACATCACAGCCCCTAGAAGGCACCCAAAGGAGCCCAAATGACCCCTGAGCAAAGAGAAGAGATAGGCCAAAGGCACCAACTGTCCCTTCCAGGCTAACAAACTGCCAGAGAAAAGCAAAAAAAATGAAACCACCACAGGGAAAAGCAACCCAAGAACCACCCAACGAAATACAATAGCAAAGTCCTCAGATACTGGACAAGTGCTAAGCAGAACAGAAAAATGCCTAGGCAAATGGAAATCAGTAGGATCTCCTTCAAAATTATTGCCTTCATCATCTTCACCATCAAGAAGTTTCAAAAAATGCCTACCTCCACCTTTCCCGCTCTAAGCATTCATCGATGTTAAGATAAGTAGTAAGAATTGTTAAGAATATAAGCATATAACATGTTATCGATATGATGTAAATGAAAAAAGATTATCATGATAAACATGTAAGAGTGATATCATAAATATGTGGAATCACATTAGGAGCATAATAAAGATAATGTCACATATCGATTCTCTACTTACATAGTTTTGACATTATATTTGTTATCACCTAGAAATGCACCCTATGCAAAGTGATGGAAACTGAGCTTTCTAGAGAAACATGGGATCATTTCAAGGCTGTGGGTCACCTGAAGTTGAAATGAACCTCCGGAGAAGGTCGGCTTCCTTTGTGTTATCACCTAAACTACTAATCTTTATGAGGTAAATGGAGAAGGAATACATGAAAATTGAGACTTAAACCTACGGTGATACACCAAACTGACAGAAATCATGGAATGAGAACAAAATGAACATACACTAAGAAACTATTAAGAGATCTTTCATTTATTCAACATAACTTTATGAACTTATGCATCATTCTTGAAAAGGTTTAATCTGCACATATATATTTTAAGAAGGAAAGACGGATTTCACGACTTCAAATTTCAAATGCAGACTTAGAAAAACATAGTTCAAAACTTACATAATCTGAAAAGAAATGAAAACAACATGAAACACCAACACTGATTTCCAAGGTAATCTATGTATGCTATATTCCAGATTCCAGTTGAGTTACAAAACATACATCAGCTGAGAAAGGATTTAAGAAAAATCACCAACTCTCCAAAATGCATAATCTGAACTCCTTTACAAAGAGGCAAAATGCCCTATATACAAAAGATAACGGCCCCCAGGGCTTACAAAAAATATCTGCGTTCAGAAAAATCTACCCTTAGATATTTTTGATGAAATTATTGTTGCATCCCCGTGGCCATGTCGGTGTGGAGTCGCTCTAGGAATGGCCTCCTTGATCTTTTGCAACTACCGCATTCACTTCTGGTCTTTGTGTCCCTCGTCTTCGAATCTCCTTGTCGAGCTACTTTGAATGCTTCTAAGCTCAGGGCAGATCCACATTGTGTTCCCCCTGTTGATCTTCTTGGCACTGGTCAAGCTGCCAACGGTCCTCCCGTAGCTCCCCCAAATTGGTCGAATAGATGCCACACAAGCTACTTCGGGCGATCAAAATCTCTTCATCAGAATCGCATCTCAGTGAGACACTAGAAGTGTCTCACCGATGCGATTACGCCCCTCTGCAGCTATCAGCATAACATGAAACCGTCGGTGAGAGCTCATAGCGAGCCCAAAAGTCATACCGATATCGCCTTTTCTATGGGCAAGTCAATCGCTATTGGCAAGACACAACTCTTTCGACAGGACCCCATAGCAAGCTCCCTTTCATTTCGCCGAGAACACCATGTTATCGGCAGGACATCTCCCCAAGCGTAAAACTTCCTCTCAGAGTCTCCCTGATCTCAACCTTGTGAACCATATCAGCAAGAGCTTATTGATGTCATAGGCAAGGCCACGATCAGTCGGCAGGAGGTCAAAAAGAATTCCTTTCCTCCCCCCGAGCTCACTTTCATTTCGAGGAGACCTTTCTGTATCGGCTAGACCTCGCAGCGAACACAAACCACTTTCCCTGAGTGCAACATTTCTTTCGGTGAGACACTGGAAAGTTAGGAAGACCTCGCACCAAATCCCCCATCATTATACCGCTGTGCTCCTCCATCGGTGAGACACTCGTGTGTTGGTGAGACCTCTTACTGAAGTCAACTCAGCAGCCAAGAGCTTACCTTCCTGTTCTCAATGGTCAGCGAGACTATCGAGTCAGGGAGACTTCTCCCTGACCTCAAAATGTTATACCAAAGGCACAAAACATATCGACGTGACTAACAGCCATCGATGAGACATCCTGTCGATAGCACCTCCTTTCACCGAGCCTTCTTCAATTCGCTGAAACATCTCCCCGAGCTCCTACTTGTTCGGCAAGACCTCCGGCCTTCGGCGGAACCTCATACCAAACCTCTTTCCTTCGTCGATGCCGCTTCACTTCATTTTGGAAAGACAAACATTCATTAACAAGAGGTCATAGCGGGCTCCATTAGTCATGTCGATATCCTTTTCCATTGCTGAGACCACACTATGTCGGAAAGACATCACTCTGACGGTCGGATGCTACATCGATATCATCTATGTCGGGGAGACCTTCTGTTATTGGTGAAACCTCTTGGCAAGGAAAAACCACCTCCCCCGGGCTCAAAATGTTTCTTTCGGTGAGACATGTTTGATCGACAGGACCTTATGCCAAAGGCAAAATCCTTCGGCGAGCTGAGACTGTTTTGGCAGGACCTTAGAGGGTTGGGAAGACCTCATGCCGAGCTCAAAATCTTCGGGCGAGCTCATCTCATATCGAGGAGACCTCCTTTGGTCAGGGAGACATTATAGCGAAGGCACCAACCTTTGTCGAGACCCCATCCTTTCAGGAAGACATCTCGCCAAAGGAAAAACTTTATGTCGAGAGCTCCCCGGTGAACCAATGTCGGCATGACCCTTCCTAGTCACCAAGACATCATGTCGACACCAACTTGTGAACAACCTTCGACGTAACTTTCGTCTGTCGGCAGGACCTCGCGGCAAACAAGGGCTTCTTTTCGGCAAACTCGTTTCATTTTGGGGATACCTCACTTGATTGGTGGGACTTCATACCAAAGGATTTATCTCTTGGTGAGCTCGGACCTCTTTCAGGGAGGCCACCACCTGTCGGCAAGATACTATATCGATGAGACTCCATGTCAGCGAGACTCTACGCAGTCGACAAGACGTCTCCCCGAAACCAACCCACTTCGGCGAGACATTCCATTATCAGTGAGACCTCATACCGAGCTCAAAACCTATCACCAAGAGCTCCATTCACTTCGGTGAGACTCTCCCTCATCGAAAAGATGTCACCCCAAAGCCACCTAATTTTAGCGAAACCTCACTCGATGACATCCTTCTTCGGTGTGACTTCCTAGGTCGTCGGGACCTCATGTCGAACACAAACCGATCTCCCTGAGCTCATTCATTTCGGCGTGACTCCCACCTAGTCATCGGGACATCACAACGAGGCCCTTCCTTTCTCTGCGATGAGATTTCTTTTCGTCGAGACATCTCAGCAAATGTGAACCCCTCTCCCCAACGCCGGCCCTGTGAATAATTTTTGGCAAGACATCCCCAAGCGGAGAGAAATATTAAACTTTACAGCAACCGAGATGTCTTGGCGACCATGAGGATTTCAAATGGGTATAACACACTGCTAGTCGGCAAGACATTCAACTGGTCTCAGCGACCTTTTTTTGAGGATTTTATGCTTGATCCGACTGAGGCAGACTTTTCACATGAGCTCCTTGCGAAATGTCATCAGATGCATGACCCAACCCTCGATGAAAATGTCCCATTTGGCCTTCATGAACACCTGAAACATAATGTCCTGCCTAATTGAGCCCGTAGGAAAAAATTGAGCAACAATATTATTTGGAAAACTAAATTAGACTTTGGATATTTGACATGTGTTAATCTATGAGCGATGTTTATAGATGATAGCTAGATGTATTTTGAATTTGATGTATATTTTATATAATATGATGATGTAATGAACATGTTTCTCTTGGATTATGGTTTATGGGCTAACCCTATTAATGAAAATTTGAGTTCAAATGAGTGCAAGTACATGTCAAATACAAGAACATGGTCGAGGTAGAGGTGTTTAGTCGATTGACATGAGTGAATATGATGGAAATCTTGCACACACCATGTAGATTCATATGTTTTGCATTTTCATATAGTATAGCCAAGTATATTCTATGAGTGTATGCATTGTGTTTGTTTGAAAATGAAGAAAACTAGTTAAAATGCATTTTAATGAGGATATTAAGTCAAAAATAAAATTAATTTAATTATAAAGACTAAATATATTTTTAATCAAAATGTTTTCTTATATTGTGCAATTTGTTTGTTTTATTTTTAAAAATTGAATTAAATGAGTTGGAGAAGGTTAAGATTTTACTACCAAATAGAAAACCACTTTTGTTGTTTTTAATAAAATAAGACATTATTATTCTAGAAATTAGTTAATTTAAATTGTTTGAGAAATTAAAGCTTTGCATGATCAATAAAAAAATAAAATAAATTAATTAAATAGGTAATTGATAAACAAGTTTTAATTTAAATAGAAAATTAATTTAAAGAAGTTAAATAAATATATTTATTTAAAATCATGCAATTTTGAGTTTCAATTTTATTAATCATGCATGTTATATATGAATGTTAGATTATGGAAATATTATTTTCATAAGTGTTTGTGAAAAGTTTACCTTTCGGGACGATGTGTTGAATATGGGTAATAGGGAGCGTAGACATTGTTTTTTCCAGTTCTAATTTTATTTAGCTGTATACTACTATATGCTTGGCCAAGTGACTTAGACCACTGAAATAGATGGGTTTAATATGTATTTTCTCTCTTCCATATCCTATTATCGATCATAGCATGTTCTTGTATAATAAAAATGCATGTAGATATATTAGGCATGCACCAAATTCCATCATGTTCATCGATTTCTTTTTTCTAAGCATATCATGCAGGGTCAGTGATTCTTCATGTTAGGAAGAACTCTCTCAGGAAGTGTAAGCTTCATGGTTCGGTGAAAAAAGCACCTGAACCATGTTCTCATCTCTTAACTTGTAGATGGTTGTGAGGGTCGATGGCAATCGAAGATTACATTATTTATATCTCCACATTATATTGAATGAGTATTTGTATATGTACTTTCAAATTATACATTTATTGAATTGTGGATGATTAGTGGATTAGACTATGGATGATTCTAATGTATGTGTACATTTCCTGTACTCTTATTGTATTATTATTATGACTATTTGGCGATGGATTACCTAAGTCAATTATTGTATCACATTATCTCATGTACCTATGATTTACATTGTTGATTATTTGGATTTTGTGATGAAATTTTGGAATCGTACGTTACATTTGGTATCAGAGCCCTAAGTTAAACAATAGATCCTTTGTCTACTAGGCCAAGATGCAAAACTTGATGCTAGGTAATTTCATAGCCATTCTAGCAACACTAAGATCTCTAAGTTATGTTTTTCCCATGTGGTTTTTAGCACTTGATACATGATCGTGCAAATACTTGTTTTGGTGAGTCAATGTCGTTGAAAAAGACAACTAAGAGGGGGGTGAATCAGTTGTACCAAATTTAAACTTTAAATCATTCACCAAAACTTAGATCAATCACAAATTCTTAACTCTACTAGAATGATTAATCATTAAGTGCAAGTGTAGAAATTGAAAACCATCACACAAACATAGTAACACCAAATTTACGTGGAAAACCCAATGAGGGAAAAACCACAATGAGGATTATCTCACACTACAGAGAATATCAAAATCAATTACAAAGGCTCACTTCCAAAACAAGGACTCGCTGTTTGAATTAGGACTCATTGTCCAACAAGGTTAACCACCCGAAGGGCTCACTGCCACAGAGATACAAAGAAGATAGAAGAGATATGTTACAGTGAGAAGACAATCTCAATGGAACAGAGATTTCCACCACAATTTTCTCAACCACTTGGAAACATGCATGAAAGATAGAGTATACCTTTAGCTCACTACATCTAGAAACTCAACATTTAGACTTCACACTAATTTTCCACATTTGCATCACACACACCCACTAATTTTCATCTATTTCACATCTATTTGCTCTATTTATTTGCACTTATATCTTTGTACATCTTTACCACTAACTCATCATATATTTATACCTTCTTCAACTTTGAAACATATCCAAAGTCAGTCATCCATCATCAAATTCAAATTAGGTTGGCGCAAAAACATCCTAGGGTGGAATTAGAATGAGGGCAACCCAAACACACGCTTGATGAGGACCCAAATAGATCCAACACACTTCATCAACTTCAAAAGTAGTGTTCAACACAAGGTCAACCAAACCAGTGTAAAACACATAGAACAATTAAGCACACAAAACCCTTAGCACGATCAAATCCTTCCAGGCACCAAAATTATCTTCAACACGATCATATCAACTTAACTCTAGAACCGCAAGTCATAAGACTTAATCAACAAGAAATTTAGACCAACAACATTTCTCCTGGATCTCAGCCAAATACATAGAAAACCATAGTTCACAACTGGTGAACATAACTTGCACTATACAATGAATCAAAAGCCAAGAATTTGGATATATCAACTTCCAACAACCATGATCAACATATATGAACCACACAAACATAGGAGAAAAACCTGGAGCAAAAATAAAAGCAACCATTGAACACTTGCAACCTTTCTTCATTACAATTTTCTCAATATCCTCAACATGAACAGTCAATAACCTGCATCCATGACATCAATGACAACAATAACTAGTTGATAACCAATTGACCAGTTGACATCAAAGTCATAAGACTTGACCAAAAAGAAATTTGTACCAACAACATTTCTCCCCAACCTTAGCTAGATACATAGAAAACCATACTTCACAATTGGTGAACATAACTTGCAATGTACAATGAATTAAAATCCAAGAATATGGATATAGCAACTTCCAACAACCATGATCAACATGTATGAACCACACAAACATAGGAGAAAATCCCAGAGCTGAACCCGGAGCAACCACGGAACACCTGCAACCTTTCTTCATTACAATTTTCTCAATATCCTCAACATGAACAACCATAACCTACATCAAGGACAACAACAACTAGTTGATAACCAATTTTTACCCCTTAGTAGATAATCTCTTTCACATGATACTCTTCTCTTTTTCACATTCTTCCTCTCCCCCTTTGACATCAATGGCAAAGGCAAAAGATATTTTACATTGATTTCCCCTTTGACATTAAAAAAAATACTCATACAATGACAACACATGACACTACCTGCTCCCCCTGAGAGGTAGCCACCAAAACATCAATCCTGAAGAAAAATAGATCCATAGGCCCACCAAACTGATGCATCTCCATATGCATCTAGTTGAAGAAAAGAGGGGCAATAACCCCTAACTTCTCCCAGAGATACTCAAAAGTATCTTTAGGAAGAACCTTCATAAATATATCAGCAATTTGATCCTTTGTAGGAACACACTCAAGCTTTACTTCATTCTCCACAACCTTCTCTCTCAATAAATGATATATGATAGATATATGCTTTGCCCTTGAGTGCATCACTAGATTCTTTGAAATGTTAATTGCACTTGTGTTATCATAGAAGATAGAAATAGGATCATCATACACAACTATGATATCTTTCCATTTATGTTTCATCCATAAAACTTGTGTACAACAAGATGCAGCAGCAATATACTCAGCTTCAATAGTAGACAAAGAAATTGAATATAGCAACTTCCAACAACCATGATCAACATATTTGAACCACACAAACATAGGAGCAAATCCCTGAGCAAAACCCAAAGCAACCACTAAACACCTACAACCTTTCTTCATTACAATTTTATCAATATCCTTGACATGAACAACCAATAACCTGCATCTGTGACATCAATGACAAAATCAACCAATTGATAACCAATTGACCAGTTGAAATAAATTACAACACCTTCATCCTTGCAAAAAGTGTTTGGTTCCTTGCATGGATTCCTTGGGTGGCATTTAGTGAGTTCGGTGTGAACCAACCCTTGCAGTGTGTTTAATGAGGAAGATTGCCTCCTAGATCTTAACGCATTTGATAGGAATGGAAAGATACCCCAGGTTGACAATCTCCTAAGTGGGGAATGATCATTCTCTGATGAGTTGCTCATTGTGTGAGAACTTTGGTTGGTTCTTTGCATGTGTGATTGTGATGTTGGTATCAATTATTGTTTCCATTTTTCCCTAGTATGATATGTTTGATAAATTCTTGCTTTTGAGGGTTAGTTAGGCCCTTGAGTTTTCAAGAAGTGAATTTTTGTGTGCAAATTTTATCTCAATGCCTTGATTATATTAAGTATGAATGTGTAGCGATCCTTGAGTGGTCCTAGTTATGTGTCCTCTCAAGATGTGTATATGGATGCATTAATTGGAATTGTTGTTAATGTTTTGGTTCATGATAGAGTATTATGAAGTCTCTTATGTGACTTATGCATTGAAGGCAATGTGGATATGTCTTATGCCTAAAATGTAAAAATGTGTTCTTCTGGTAATGTTTCTTATGATGCATTGTGCATTGCATTCTTAGTGAAAGATCATTGTATGTGTTAAGTGATCATCTAAGTGCATTAGTGGAATGTTGCATTATCATAATAAAACGGTTGGTTCAATGACTTATATCCCCAAATCATGTTATCCTTCGGATTCTCATAAGAACCTAGATAGGTATTTGGAATTGTTTTCCTCTTGCATGAAATGAATGTTTAATTGTAAAAATAAGTTATGCAAGTATTAGTCTAGCATTATGTTAATTGTCTTAGAATCTTAATTGTAATGTTCCTTGTGAAAGACATAGATATATTTTTGTTTTACCATGCGGTAGTGGTGTATGATGTGATTAATGTGTGTGTCATTGCATTTAATTGAAAATACCTTGTTAAAGAGGTACTTAGGTGAAGCCCTGCCCTTATATGGATAAAGATTGTGGATGTCATAGTGAGCCTTGCATATGCCTTCTTGTATTATAATGCGATCAGGTTGAGATGAAGTGTATGAGTTAGTGTGGTTCTCATTAGGCATGGTTGAGTGAAATTGATGGATTATGTTTGTATTGTGTTTGAGCATACTCTCTCTAACACACTTTGGATGGGGTACCCCGAAGGTGTCGTGTAGTTGTCACTCCCTCAAATGTGGCTAACCTTAGTCACTCAGTTTATGTAATCTTTATTTTCAAAGTTTGATGCTTTATTTTGGTTATTGATGAAACCTCTCATTTGTTGATTATGGATTGACATTTAGTTTTTATTTTTCTTATGAGTAGACTAGTCACCAAATTTTCTATCTATCTATTTTGTGGCCCTTATTCACACTTGACTTATTATTTGAACATTACATGCATTTTATGATTTACGGTTGGAATTGATAATTCCCCCTCTTGGGTTGTATTTTTTCCTTGTGGTGGCTATCCTAAATGTTTGAAATTGTTGATCTTGTTATATGTTACATTTTTTCCCTATCATGTTCATAACAAACCCCTAGTAGAATGTGCAAGGGAGTAGATGGGACAGAGTGGTAAATGTTGAGGTTTGTAGAATAACATTTCTTTAATTCTTGTTCTTAATCAAATAAAGTGGATGTTGTGTGATATTTAAAAATTATTGTGAAATGCTTGTATTTATATGGTTTCTAGCTTGGAAGTTACTTCAATGTGTGTGAATATCTATGTGCTTGAAATTGAGTGAAGTGTATTCAAATCTTTGCATGAGAGTGTTTACAAAATTATTTATGTTCTCTGAGTGAGATTGAATGTTTGGATAATTGTGGTTGCATCGTACTTGAAGATAAATGGTTAAGTTCAATTTAGTCCATTTGTGTGTGCTCTATCATATCTTGGCTTTGCCTTTTGTGGTCTTGTGACCATGTTTTCGAGTACCTTTGCATTAATTGAGTGTTCATTGAGGTGTCTTGGGCATCGAATTCCATGTTATTTGATAGTGTGAAGATGCACATTGAGTCGTTGGGTATGAAAATGTGTTAGTAAGTGTTTATCAAAGATTATTATGTTTATTACATTATATTATTTATGTCAGCCCTTGTTAAGTTTCTAGTTGTCCTGGTGGGTTTCGAGGGTTTCTCCTTGGTTGATTAGTGGTGTTCCTAGCTTAAGGATATAATTAGAAGTAAATTCTATTTGAGGAATTGGTTGTCTTGAGAATACTTAGAGGTTGAACTTGTAGTGATCTTTGGGATTTTTTTCAATCATGAGTTCATGATCTTTTTGGGTTCTTAAATACTCAGGAGGGTCATAATGAGCATCATGATAGTGAAGATTTGAATTTTTTTCCTATGCTTGGTGTTCAATCACTTTAATTGTAAAGCCTCATTGTTGGAGGGCTTATACCTTTCGAAGGTAGTTTCCAAGATTCTTGTCTCTATGAAACCTTGTGTTATTCTTGGTTTCACTTAAAGGAGCTAGTGTGGTTAGAAGAACATAGTGAGTATGTCATAGTTGGAAGAAAGACATGCTCTTTTTGAGCTTGGAGGAGAGGTAGTGTTGCTCTAGCCTTGTGCCAATGAAGGGTTGGAAAGCTCATGTGCCTTAACCTTGATTGTGTTAGTAGCTAGATGGAGTTCCTAACTATTGTCGTGATCCTTAAGTAGGACCTCGTTGGCTTGTGGTGACCCTTAATGTGGTTGAGCACCTAGTTGAGGGTGGCCACTTATCTTGTGCATTTATAGAGTTGTGTATTTTAAGTTTGGTGACTAGATTCGGTGAGAAGTCTAGAGTATTGATCTGTGTATGACATGTTTAGAGGATCCAAAGGTGGTGTTGGTGGATCCCACTCGAATTATTGGAAGACGTAATGTAAGTTGCATAATACAAACATTTCCAATATAAGTTCTAATGGGACTAGTGTCCTGTGGATAGTGATGCATGGGAGGATGTAGTGGAATTAGATCGTTCTTTCCCTCATTTGAGTGCATAGATTTAGACACATGGTTTTTTAGATGATATACTTGGTTACTTTGTTTTGCATTCTATGATTTTGCATATTGGGATACTTGTGTAACATATTTTGATACTTTATTTACTTCAGTGTTTGTTTAATAAAACATTAAGATGATGTCTCTTCGTAGTGGGGAAAGATGTCACATACCGATTCTTTGCTAAGATAGTTTTGACATTATATTATCTGGGAAACTAAATTAGACCTTGGATTTTTTGACATGTTTTAATCTACGAGTGATGCTTATAAATGATAGCTAGATGTATTTTGAATTTGATGCATATGTTAGATTATATGATGATGTAATACGCATGTTTCGCTTGGATTATGGTTTATGGGCTAACCTTATTAATGAAAATTTGAGTACAAATGAGTGTAGGTACATGTTGAGATGAGAACATAGTCGAGGTAGAGGTGTTTAACCGATTGACATCGCTGAATATGATAGAAATATTGCACATACCACGTAGATTCATATGTTTCACATTTTGCATATAGTATGGCCAAGTATATTCTATGAATGTATGCATTGTGCTTGTTTGAAAATGAAGAAAACTAGTTAAAATGCATTTTAATGAGGATAGTAAGTCAAAAATAAAATTAATTTAATTAGGAAGACTAAATATCTTTTTGATCAAAATGTTTTCTCATATTGTGCAACATGTTTGTTTTATTTTCAAAAATTGAATTAAATGAGTTGGAGAAGGTTAAGATTTTATTACCAGATAGAAAACCACTCTTGTTGTTTTTAATATAATAAGACATTATTATTCTAGAAATTAGTTAATTTAAATAACTTTGCATGATCAATAAATACATTAAATAGGTAATTGATAAACAAGTTTTAATTTAAAAAGAAAATTAGTTAAAAAAAATTAAAGAAGTTAAATAAATAGATTTATTTAAAATCATTCAATTTTGAGTAAAAAAGATCCAGTTTAAAACTTTGAACTACAATTTAACTAAAAATGCATGACATTAAATATCTTAGAACCATACGTTAAATGCTTTTGAAAGAAATGTAATTTAGGTGGAGAGAATCAAGCCATGATAGGGGCATCAACTGATTTTTCTTAAAGATTGCACAACCACAAAGGGTGTGGTTTTGGAGGAATTGGAGTTTACAAAATTGACCGGGTCAAGTCGACATGATTATTGGTTGGCTTTAATAAAAGAGGCACAATTTGATAAGAAAGTTCTATCTTTAAGGTAGAGAAGAAGAGGAAGCAGTGGGTAGAGCAATGGCTGGTGTAATTTGGCTTCATGCAATGAGAGACCTTTAAAATATTTCCATCATGTCTTAAAATCTTACAAGCATTCACCTTATTAGAAGAGTTGCTCCTTTAGAGCGAAGAAACTGAGGAGAGAGAGGTGTGTGGATGAGGAGAAGAAGCTTAGGTTCAGGTTGGTGAAAGGATAGCTCTAGAGGCATGTGACCAACAATCAAGAGATGAAGCCAAGAAAATGAAAATTACAAGGATCAACATAAAGGGGTTGCTAGAAGAAGGAATAACTGGAAACGAAACAATTCTTATGCAACTCCTCAATCCACTAATGAATATTATTACTTGGTTTCAAGAGTTGCTAACTTGGCAAAGACCATTCACGACAACCTTAGTGTTCCTTATTACCCTCCTCATAACTTACATGTAAGTTCATTTTTTATTCTTTTGTATTTTGTGATTTATAGTTCTTTAAACTATGAAATTATTTGAGTGTTCACTTCTATTTGAAATGCATGTATGAGTCATTAAAGTTGCTTAACCACAAACAATCGATTAAATTTTTAACACAATAACTTATTGGAGGAAAAGATTCATTTGGTTGTCCTACACATTTCATAAGTTAACATTCAAAATCTTTTAATAAATGGAACAGTTGATCCATCAAAATTCTTATAAATGAATTTGATTTTGAATTCAATTGTTTGTTCTTTAAGTCAAAAGGGAAAAGTGGAAGAGCGTTTTCTACATGTTTAATATTTAGCCTTATATAGCAACCCACTAAAATTATGAACTAAGTATAGCACAATGATTGAGTATACTATAAGTCAGTCAAAAAATAGCAAGATCATGATTTGGAGTGAAATTTTTCATACATTAGCTTTGCAAGTTTTTCCAAAATATCGAACAGTTTCTCCAAATTCTTGAATTTTACTTCTTGTTTTTTTAATTTTCTTTGGCAACTTCTTTTAATTTCACATCTTCTACAAGTTTCTTGGTTCTTTATGGAATTCTTCTTTGTTGTCCAGTGGGCACTACTGTGACATTTCTTACCTTTATTGGATCTATTGAAAATTCTATTATCTAAAATAATGTTAGGTGGAGCTCTACTAGGGTTTTCTTGTGTCTGCGGTCATTCTTGGCCCCTCTTGTGTCATGTTGCGCTCTTTGTGCAGAATTTTCCTCTTTTCCTATGTGTATGACCACATTTATTGTGGTTTTTTTAATTTTAATATGCCTTCAACCGACTCTAACCCAACAACTCATGTTGGTGTTAGCGGTTCGACGACTCTGCTCAATGGCTCCTCCAAACAAACAACCCCAAAAATTTGTTTTGAAAGTGTTTCACGAGGTAAGTCTTTTGACTCCCCAGATGATGTGGTTTTACCTTTGCCTAATTTTGATTTTTATTGTAAATGGCTTGAGCAAAATACTCTTGTTAGGTACCTTGGTGGGAGGACTCCCCCTGAAAGTGTGCTTAAAGAATGGGTCCACAAGGCCTAGGTCTCTCATGGGGTTCGCCTTAATATGGTCCAAAATTTAACCAAGGGTTTTTTTCTTTTCCATTTTGTAGAGGTCAGTCATGTTTAGGCAATCCTAAATCATGGTCCCTAGTATGTCAAGTCTTCTCTGTTGGTTTTCCAGTCGTGGACCTGGGACTTCACTGTCTTGGATGACACCAAGTTGCAGGTCTTCGTCTAGATTGAGTTTTCAAGGTTTCCCTTTCCTTGTGTGCCTTTTTTGAGTCATATTATGTCCTCTCTGGGGAGGGTCATTTGTATTGAGCCAAATAGGTTTTTCCAGGCCCGACCCTAGAAACGAGTCTATGTTGAAGTGGACCTTTCACAAGATTTGACAAACTCCATTGATATTCAAATTGGAGATTTCTGACATACCCAGAAGGTCCCTTATTTTAATTTTTCGAACACATGTTATAGATGTCAGTCCATTGACCACAAGATCAGGGATTTCCCTTTGGCAGTGACTCATACTCCTTCCCTAGCACGGGAATTTGAAAAGCCCCGTTAGGCGGATAATTCTACTACCAAACTTGATGAGAAATGGACCACAATTATGAACCGTAAACAAAATTCCAGTGGCTCTGGGATGATTTCCAAAGTCCCTGAGCCAGCTAAAGATGCTTCAAACCCTTTGGCGAAGGGGAAAGAAGCCCCGGTTGGGGTTGACAGTATTATGGTGCAGCCCAGGTCGAAGGCTATGCCTTAGCTTGCTACCATTATGATGGCACATCCAAATGTTTCTCCTCCCATGACGGGAGCTCAATGGTGGTCTCGTAGTCCTTCTCTTCCATTAGAAGGAGAATATGTGCAGGAGAAATGAAGATTTTATGCTCTAAATATTCAAATTGGGTCAGTTCCGCTAGAATTTTTGCAGAATCGCTTCTCTACTCTGGTTGAGGAGGAGCTAGACTCCTACGGTATGAAGGAGTTTCATTCATGAATATCCTCTCATGGAATGTTCGAGGTCTAATAGGCCTCTCTAGGAAGTATTATGTTAGGGATACTTTGCAAAAATATGTTTGTATTAAAGTGCTTTGTCTCCAAGAAGTTAAAATTTCTAGTTTTTTGCTTGCATCAACTTGTCATTCTATTTGGCCAGCCAGACATATGTTT
Organism: Sequoia sempervirens; assembly: GCA_007258455.2. NCBI lineage: Eukaryota > Viridiplantae > Streptophyta > Pinopsida > Cupressales > Cupressaceae > Sequoia > Sequoia sempervirens. The sequence continues at coordinate 109,922,845 of VDFB02026320.1, forward strand.
TGTATTGCGCATTATGTTGGACGTGGTGGAGCTGTCACCCTTTTGTCCCCATGGTGGCATGCTTGTGTGGTTGACCATGGGTCTGACCCCACACATCGGCTTGTCTGGATCCTCCTTAATGTTGATAATCACTCTTTTGGGATTATTAATGTTTATGCCTCTAATGATGTTGTGGAACGCTCTATGCTTTGGTGTTGGATTGTTGATTCATTTCCAGTTGCTACCTAGCTATTGTGTGAGGATTTCAATATGGTTGATATGGCATATGATAAAGATGACACTCTGCCATTCAGATGGCCAGCTGGCGAATGGGAGGGGTGGCTCTACATGTGTAATAATTTGGGGCTCTTTGATCCCAATATTGGCCATCACCATTCTCATTCCCTCTGGCACACTTGGTGTAATTTTAGGGTTGGTTCCAACAAGATATTTAAGTGCCTTGATCGTGCCATGATCTCAATCCAATCTTTCTTTTCTTTTGACAGATCTTCACTCCCAGTTAAGTAGTTAGTTGATGTGACTTTCTCAAAGCATTTCCCCATTTCTTTTCGCATTAAATGGGACACAAGACAACCTCAGGCTTACAAAACATAGTTATTTTTTAACACGTCTCTACTTTTTCATTAGCCCACATTGGCCCACATTCATAGAGTCTAGAATTTGGAGTGCAGGCCACCTCATAATACAGGTTGGATTAATTGGTGGAATGATGCTATCACTCGCACAACTAGATTTCTACGCATTTATGGGAACCAACTAGCCATTTTTCACTGGTGGTCTTATGAGGCTACCATAGCTGACTTGCACTCAACTACCGAGGCTCTGGTGGCTAGCCCTTTCTCCCCATCATTACAAGTCAAGGTGGTGGAATTAAGACATGAAAAGCAAGTTGCAGATAATTATGCTGCTAGAGGTGCGCAAATCAAAGCCATATTGCATTGGTTAAAGATTAGTGACCGTGCCTCCAAAGAGTTTTTCTGGCCTTGCATGCCAAGCACTCATCTCCTGGCATTAAAAAAAATAAAGATGGAATTTAGGTGCTTTTTGAGCTACCTGACATTCTCCAGGCCTTTGTTCAACATTATGAACAAGTTTTCATTACTCAGGAATACACGCCAGAGCGACAACAAGCCCTTCAGGATTGTTTTGTTGTTGTGCCAAATAGGCTATCTTCAGCCCATAAAGCTTTTTGTGTACAATTTCTCATAGTTGAATACTTAAAGTAAGTTGTTCATTCCATGGTTGATGACAAAGCCCCAGGGATTGATGGTTTCCCTTGTGAATTTTACAAGGCCCTGTGGGATTTTGTTGAGCATGACTTGCATAAAGTCTATCTTGAGGCTTTTCATTCCAAATCCATGGGTAATATAATTAATAAAGGAAATATTAAATTCATACCTAAGTCTAGAGATCTTGAGAATATCTACAACTGGTGGCCTATCACGCTCCTCAATGTCTCTTACAAAATTATCACCAAAGCTCTAGCTCTAAAGATCTGCCATCTTTTGCCTTAGATTGTGCACCCAGAGCAAACTAGGTTTATCAAGTCCAGATTCATTCTTGACAATATCATTGCTATGTGGGAAGGTATGGAGTGAGCCCGACGTTCGGACCATAAATCTTTTCTTCTCAAAATAAACTTTGTTAAACCTTATGACCACATTGAGTGGCCTTTTATTTTGGCCATGTTGAGAGCCTTGGGGTTTGGGCCTAATTTCATCCAGGTTGTCCAAATTCTCTTCTCAAATACCTTTGCTTGTATCACCATGAATGGTCGCCAATCTCTTGCCTTTGGGCTATTCCACTCCATTCAACAAGGATGATCACTTGCTCCTTCTCTTTATGTGCTTGCTGCCGAAGATTTGGCTATCTCTTGGCCAATGTGGTTTTCTCAACAGTGTGTTAAAGGCATTACTCTGCCTAACTCACAGGCTCAACTGGTTAATGGTCATTTTGTTGATGACTCTTTCTTCACCCTTCTAGAGGAAGAGAATAATAATAAGGTGACTCTCAAATGTCTTAACATTTTTTTCCTTTCATCTAGCTCCACCATTTAGCGGCATAAAACTTTGTGCCATAGGCAATCTATTCTGCCCATTCCTTATTGGCTTCAACAGTACAGTTGGAAATGGATTGGGCCAGGGGAAATCTTTCAGTTTTTGTACATTCCCTTTGCCTTCCAGGCTTCTCCAGCTGAGTTGTGGCAAGTTGTCCTCTATAGGATTGAATAGAAGCTGGCCTATTGGATTACCAAGCCTCTTTCTCTGGCAAGGAAATTCCAAGTGTGCTCCTAGATTTTGGCGGCTACACATGTCTACTACTCCTCTTGTTGAGCTCCTTTGAAAGCTACCTATGCCAAGCTTGAAAAGTTGCTTCGACACTTTCTTTGGGCCTTTGTGGAGTCCCACAAAAGGTTTCACTGCATTACTTGGGAGTTTTTCTACCTTCCTAGAGACTTTGGAGGACTTGGTATGCTCTCCACTCAATGACAAGGGACTCCCTTGTGTGTGAAATGGATAATTAGAGCCCTTACTGGAGATGAATCCTTGAAAATTCTCCTCAGGCATTGCATTCAATCTAACTTTCTTGTTCATAGACCCACTTGGAAGGGGATTGAATTTCAAACCCTTTTGGTCATGAAGGAACCAGTTCAAATTGTGGGTACTTTTGTGGCCAAGAGCATTTGGAGAGCTTGATAGGCGATTAAGCCTTGGCTCTGTTGGGCCGGCTCTAGTTTCTGTGATGGGATTTTGCTCAATCAATAGAATGTTCGATGGTCACCTCTCTTTGCTAGTAATGGTCAGTCGTTGGCGAAGTCACCTTAGCTTAAGGTGCTAAGGTTCCACAAGAAAGGCATTCAAACTTTGTATTAGGTGTTTCACAGACCCACAATGCACATCATGTCGTGGGATGATTTTTGTACCCTTTATAGGCTTCAAAACCAAGACTATGATACTTATGATGGTCTGGTGAATGCTTTTCCTACAAATATGCTTCATAAGGTGGGAATTTGTGGGTCCAAGCCCTGGTGGAAGGATTGGAAGTGGTACCCAGACACCCCTTTCAAGAATTACAAGCCTAGGCTTGGTTATAGTTGACTTTCACCACACTTTCCTATGATTGAAAGTCTAAACCAGAGGTGGTTTCTTCAATCCCCTACTCATGTCTAGTGAAAAAGATTCTCTACCACTTGGTCTGCAAGTGTTGAGTTGAAACTTGCCCACTTTGCTTGGTATATTCTTTTCCAAGACTTGCCTGTGGGGTCTCAACTTGTTCACTTGGAGGTCCAAGACCCTTGGTGCCCATTTTGTGGGAAAACTGAGTCTTTTAAGCATCTCTTCTAGTTTTGTACTAGAGCGCAACATTTTTGGAATTGGATTCATGACTTCTTTCAACCTTTCAAACCAGAGACCTCCTGACATATGGTTCTGTTGGGAGACTCACCTAGAATTCTTGCTAAATATACCTAGCTTTGGCACACTTTTAGGGTGGAAATCCTCTTCAATATCTGGAAAGATAGAAATGCCTGCATATTTTCTAACACACAAATGGATAAAAATGTTTCTTTGTATTCTAAAGCTATTATTTTCTCTAATGTGCTCTTGTAGATTCAAGTTCAAGCCAACAAGGTTGCACTTGAGGTGGCTCACCTTTAGGTGCTTTTGGATCATTAGGGCAATGCTCTGTGTATTGTTTCTCGAGTTCCTACTTCACCCACTTCCTCTCGCGGTCGGTCACCCTCTCGGAGCCAGCAACAAAGTGGCTCTATTCGGCCCCACTCTTAGCCTCCTTTTCGGTGTGGTTCCCGCCCTCCTCAGTGAACTCATTGTCCTCCTTCGTGGGATGGCTAGGGTGGCCCTCTGGAGGAGCGACAGGGAGCAACAGTGGTAGTTTCAAGTGGCCCTCTGATGATACTCCTGTTACTGGCTCTAATTGGTCAGATTATGGTAAATGATTTTTGCATCTAGCACTTGCAATCTTGCCTCAACATAAGGATAAAGATAAAGATGTTGATAATGGTTGGGGTCCTCCTCTTGACGTCACTCTAGACCCCACTGATGTATGGGGGAAAAACATGGATGACAAAGACCCTCCTGGCTCTACTGGTACTCATTTGGCCACTTGATGGCCTTTTTTAATGTTGGTAATTTTGGACTTCTGGGCTAGGCCCATGTGACTATTTTTTGGTCTTCTGGGCTAGGCCGTGTGACTGTTTTTGGGTTTTCTAGGTGTTGCTCATGTGACTCTCGGGGTGTGCCTTTTTACCACCCTCCTTTTTTTGTGAATATGTATTTTAATCTTTATTATTAATATAGATTAGTGCCTATTCATAAAAAAGAATGTTAGGCAATGGATCTCAAGATCAAATAGTCAACTTAATGAATAACATGATAACCCAATGACTATGACTCTTGGTGTATCGATGAAACTAAATGTGCAATCATATGCCTTTTGATCTATCAATGAGTCAACATATTTGTCATATTCTACAAGTCCAAATAAATCTTTGAGAAAGATGGATAACACTCAAATCCCTAAAAATCAAAGTGGGCTCAACCTCTAAACCTTCAAAAATAACATAGTTAACCACCACATCTAATCTTGTAGTAAATCTCATTGCAAAACACCTTTAAATACTCTACTTGATCATACGATTGCCATTGCATTTGCTTAAATGTTTATAAGCCTTTTTTAAAAAAAAACACCCCATGTTGCCTTAAATTTCTTATGTTTGTCTTTTCCCTAATGTTACACCCCAAGTGATATTACCTATTTACTACTACTTGTTTTGGTTAAATTGCTTAAATAAATGAATGTTTTTTATGGATATTTACATGAATGTGTTTTATGAATCTTTATATGAATATGTTTATTGAATTTTGAATGAAAATATGATGAATGAGTTATTGATGCAATTTGTTATTTTATAATGATTCTATCTGTGAAATGTATGATGAATATAATTATGTTGTGTTCGACTAACTACTATTATGATGTGCCAAGTTGAGTGCAGGAATAGGTTTGAACATCTAGAAGAGAGGGGAAGTATCACTCAGGAGAAAAAATTGGTCTAGTAACCCTTAACGAGCCTAACTAGGCATTCACACACTCACACCCTAGTTGGTCTTAGTGAGTCAAGTCAATTTTGGAAGAGGTAAGTAATCTTTGGGTTAGATGTGAATGTTGTGATTGACGATTATGAATGAGTCTTGATGTCATGTGATAGTCTTTCCTTGTGTGCATATTGTGGTATCGATGAGATTTATGCATAAAATGTATATATATGTATAGGTGTACATGTCTATGGTAGACTCATACATGCGAGTGAATACATACATGAGTATACGTAGGTAGACATACCTATGCATGCTCATGGACGGATTACCCATATACATGGGAATACCAATTGGACTAAAGGTGACATGTATATATATATGTATATATATTCCATGTATATGTCAATCGATGGTTATGATTATGAGTGTTTTTGTAATGATATTGGAAGTGGTATTATGTATATGTGTATATATATAGTAATATATATGTGTGTTAAGTAATATAATCACATATATTAATATATATACATAGTAATATTATTTATATATTTATACATGTAGTTATTATTCAACAATCAAATGTATTTGATAAACTTTGTGAGATAAATATATATTGATATAGATATATGTATACATACATACATACATACATATATATATACATACATACATATATATATATATATATATATATATATATGTATATATATATATATGTATGTATATATATATATATATATGTATGTATATATATATATATATATATATATATGTATGTATGTATGTATGTATACATATATCTATATCAATATATATTTATCTCACAAAGTTTATCAAATACATTTGATTGTTGAATAATAACTACATGTATAAATATATAAATAATATTACTATGTATATATATTAATATATGTGATTATATTACTTAACACACATATATATTACTATATATATACACATATACATAATACCACTTCCAATATCATTACAAAAACACTCATAATCATAACCATCGATTGACATATACATGGAATATATATACATATATATATACATGTCACCTTTAGTCCAATTGGTATTCCCATGTATATGGGTAATCCGTCCATGAGCATGCATAGGTATGTCTACCTACGTATACTCATGTATGTATTCACTCGCATGTATGAGTCTACCATAGACATGTACACCTATACATATATATACATTTTATGCATAAATCTCATCGATACATATATATATATATATATATATACATATACATATATATATATATATATATATATATATATATATGTATATGTATATGTATATATATAGAAACATACGTGATAATGCTAAGTGTAGTAAATAGCGTTATCTTAAAGTAAATAGCGTTGCTAAAGTGAAACACATATATTATGCAAGGCGCGACCTTTGGTTATATCTTGCCAACACATAAAATGTTTTAAATACTTATTCAACCAAAACAAAAAGCACATATGAGTATGCTACTGTGTAAAGTATTTAAAGGGAAGTTGAAACTGTTTGCAAGCCATTTTGAATAAGTCAGCCTACACTAGAATATGTGGCACAAACTTGGGAAGGTGGCACCAATTTGTAGAGTATGCATTGCTTAAGAAGTTTTATGAATTCACATAAGTCTGCTAATAGTTTGTGAGACTCAGTCAAGTGGAAACTTGCCATCAATTTGTGAAGGAATTTGAAATAGGAAATTTGTTTTTAGCTTGCTATCCCATTTATGAAGTCGACTTAGCCATTTAAATGATGAGGATTGTGATGTGTTGCAAACTTGTGAGTTAGAATAATGAGTCGTTGAATGAGGTTAGAAAGGTGACAAAAATACTAACTTGTTTGTAGCCTTTGGTTGCTCAAAAATTAGTATAAATAGAGGTGCTCATTCTATCGATTGTTACACTTATCATTCTGATTATCTTGATGTTATTTTGTTGTGATTTTTGAGTTAGTGAGTTGAGAGTTGTTTGGTTATTTCGTATTTGTGGTTATTGGGAGAGTTAGTGAGGAGTTAGACGAGGGTAATCAAGTGGATCTTGAAGGAGGTATCAAGCAAGCATGAGGATTTGAACTAAGGAGTTTAATCATTTGGAGCATTATACATGCATGCTAGTTTCTATACCTTTATCATTATTTTGGAAAGGTTAAATTAGTTTATTTACTATGTTGGAAAATAGTGTTTTTGAATATGTTGTGGTGTTTGTTTGTGATTGCATGTTTCTTGGTTGTGCATTATGTTGTAGAACCTATCTTAGTAGTTATGTTTTTATTTATCCTATATATGAGAGTTTATATGAGTGCAACATATTTATACTATACATAGTTGTCATCACTACATGTAGGAAATCTAAATTGTATGTATGTTGCAAAAGTAAGAAGTTGCTAGAATAACCTTGGTAGTTAAGTCATTTTGTTTATGAGTTATGTGGGTTATTCCCATGGTTTATTTGATCCATGGGAAAGGGGGTAACCTGGGTATACAGTATGAATGGTCATTAATCCAAATCGAGCTAGGAAGGTGTGTGAATAAGAGACATCTACTCTAGGTTATAGGTGATGAATACTTTGGCCAAAGTAGTGTAAGTTGCCATTGTTTACACAATCAGTTTCATTGTGATATGTGATTACGTACTAGGCCGAGATGTACATACACATGGGGGGTTAACCACTATATGCCAGTTTTAGAAATGTATAGGACACAACACCAAGCTTAGAAAAGGTTGTTGTTATGATGTTGCCAAACCAATCTCTTCGTCGAAGGGTAGGGCCAACTTATTGATTAGGTAGATGTGTGGGGGACCATAGTAAGTTTGTGGTTGGCAGAAAAGCGCTTGAGTGATACTTCTTCTCATCAATTGGCAGCCAAGATTTGAGGGGGAATTCTTGGATCATTTGTACTTTATATATTCTATAAAGCTTGTTTAAGCTATGCTTGTATCTTGTATCCATCTCAATGAGAATTTGTAAATATGAAATATCGTATGGAAATTATGTATCATCATTATTTGAATTAATGAAAGGAATTATTTTGTATGCAATGGGAAAGTTGAAAATATGTTTCAAATGTGCATTTATTATTCAAAGGAAAAGAAAAAATTTATTGCTCATAAAGGTTAGATACATAAACTATTCACTCGTGGGTAAAACATAGAAAATTTTACTGTAGAACAATACGTAAATTTAATTCCTCTATCCTTTTATTTAAGAAGATTTTTTATATATTTAATTATCATTTACTATTTATATTTTAACCCCTATTTGATCTCAATATAAACATGTAAACTTTAAATCTTCAATCTATTTTTAGAATTATTGTTAGTCAATTCGTCATATATCGTGTGAGTAGTTAGTTTTCAAACTATTTAATATGGTCTTAAATGGATAGAAAGAAGCATTGTATTATTTAATTTATTAATAGTATTACTAGATGGAACAAATAATCAATCAATTTCTATTATGAGCTGCTCATTAGTTAATGCAAATATCTCCAAACGATTTCTAGGTTTTGTTCCTCTATTTACCAGCTTTTTGTATCATTTTAAAGTATTTAAATTTCATAAGCAAATGAAAAATTTATCACTATTTTATTAGAACTATGTTAAGTTGATTTCTTGCGAATTTGGAGTTTCAAATTTTGAATGTTTTAAAATTATTAGTCATGCACGTTATATATGAATGCTAGATTATGGAAAGATTATTTTGATGAGTGTGAAAATTTTACCTTCTGAGTCAAGTTCCGAATATAGGTAATAGGGAGAGTAGCCATTACTTTTTCTAGTTCTACTTTTATTTAACTGTATATGGCTATATGCTTGGCCAAGCGACTTAGACCATTGAAATAGATGGATTTATTATATATTTTATATCTGACATATCCTAATATCGATCATAGCATGTTCTTGCATAATAGAAATGCATGTAGATATATTAGGCATGAACCGGATTCCATCTTGTTTGTCGATTTCTTCTTGCTAAGCATCTTGTGCAAGGTCGATGGTTCTTCATGTTAGGAAGAACTCTTCGAGGAAGTGCAAGCTTTATGGTTCGATGAAAAAGCACATGAACCATGTTCTCATCTCTTGACTTGTAGATGATTGTGAGGGTCAATGGTGGTCGAAGACTACATTATTTATATCTCCACATTATCATTGAATGATTATTTGTATATGTACTTTCAGATTGTACATTTATTGAATTGTGGATGATTAGTGGATTGGACTATTGATGATTCCAGTGTATGTGTACATTACTTGTACTCTTATTGTATCATTATTATGACTTTTTGGCAATGGGTTGCCTAAGTCAACTATTGTATCACATTAGATCTCATGTATTTATGATTTATATTGCTAATTATCTGGATTTTGTGATGAAATTTTGGAATATGTACATTACAGATAAGAATTATATATAGGAATTTTAGAATAATAAACAAAATTGAGATAACATTAAATTCCTATTCTAAAATACATGCAAATCTCAAATTGAACATTATCCTCCTTTTGTTTTAGAATATTTTCTTAGGTGATAAAGAGATTGTGGATTCTCAAATGATCATGTAAGATATTGCAATGTATACATGCAATTGATTGACTATTTGAATTGATTTAATTGATGATTTTTTATGAAGAATAGGGAACAATTTTCTAGATTTTCAAATGAGAAATAATTTTGAGATGAAACTGCTTAATATAAAAAACTTGAGTTTGCTTTCAATTTATAATTTAAAATTGATTTGATTTCATTCTAAATTGCTTTGATTAAATTTTTCTTTATTTAATTATGGAGTGTGCAAACATAAATCAAGGAATTAGCAACTTGTACAATTTGATAAGTGGAAGACATGGATTTTCAATAATGAAATTCAATTAAACAAAATTATGAGAGGATTATTAATTAATTAATTATGTGTGAATGGATTTAATTATAAATTATTTAACTAGTTCATTGTGATAAGTTAATTAATTAATTATGAAGAGAATATGAGTGAAATTAAATGGTATCAATAAATTTATGTGGAGAATTAGTTAAACATGGTGATGTTAGAGTGAATTAGTTAGGATAAATTAATGATAGAAAGTGGAAAAATTAAGATGCCTACATTTTCCCCTCTTCAAAAGGGAGTTTCAACTAAAACAAAGTAATGGATTTAAAAAAAAGAGTAGAAGAAGAAAAATAATGAATGTAAGAGGATGCCCCAAGTGGCATAGTGGTTAGGGAGATGCCCCTTGAGAGGGTATGTAAGGATGAAAAGTATGGATGAGAGATCAAAATGAGAAGAGGGGTAGTAAGTGGAGGAACTTGGGCTAGAATTGATGGGTTAAAATTAAAGATGATGGGTGGGAGAGCTTAAGAAGAAATGTTAATTATGGATAAGTGATTAGAAGAATCGTGTTTAAGAAAGATGATGAGTGTGAGTGAGGTGGTGATAAGTATTACAAATTTTGCACAATATTTTAAAATTTTAAGCAACTTGATTTATTAGAGCATAAATCAGGATGCACCATGATATGGAATAAGAATGATGACATTATTGTCATATGTTATAGGACTGTCACAAACACAACAAACAAGCAAAATAAATACAAAAAGAAAAACAAGAACACACAAATTGAAAGAAAATGAAGAAAAGAGCATATTTGCATCCTTGATTAGCGTAAAACTCAAGATTTGGAGTTCAATGATTGTGATAGATTTAATTTCCCTAAGTAATAATATATGTGAGGAGGTTATAATGGGTGCAATATATCTTGATAAAGTGGTAATGATTTGTTTTGAAATTGAACAAGGCTTTTAACCAAAGGACAATATAAGTGGATTTTTATTTTTATTTTTTGGATTCTTCTATTTTTAAATTTTTTAGATATTTTATCATTTTAAAATTTTTTATTTTGGATTTAAAAAAAAAATCTAATATTTTGGAATTCTTTGATTTTCTAAATTTTTGGGTTTTCTAATTTTCTATTTTTTAAATTTTTTTTAGGGTTTTTTCTATGGGAGTATGGTCTATTTTGAGATTACACTAGAAGTGTCCTCTAAAGAAGATTTAACATGTCGATATTTTCCCTAAACATGCCTTGAGACTCTATTATGTCCTTAACAAGGTCAAAACAAGAAGGAATGGGTGTGATCTAGAATAATATGGGTTGGACAAAGTGGGCCCTACCCCTAAGTGTAATTGTAGATAACATACTACACATGATTATAGAAATTATTTTTTATCATGGTACTTGCCCATGACATCATAATAATGGTTTTCACTTCTAGATGAAATTTTTCTCTTTACATTTTTTTAATTTTTCTTTTTATAGTAAAATTAAGCCCTTCTAATGTTGAAGTGTTTGAGATGCACAATTTTCATAGGCTCGTTAATCTCTTGCCCGTATTATATGGCCAACTTGTATGGTCCTGATCCAAATTTGGCAATGATAACATATAAACCCAACTAATTAGGCTCCAACTTGAATTACTTTTCATGATCTTGATTAATGTTTCTTTGATTTTTATTTAAGGACAAACTCACCAATTTAAAACTCTCTAGATTTGATACTATTTTTGTGGCTTATGTATAACATGTGTTTGATATGTTTTCAAATGATAAAGTACACTAAATCATTTTTTATCAAGAATTTTGAACTCGTGACTACGAGCAACTTTGTATTTCTCATTACTAATCAAATCATGTAAGGATATATGCAATACTTTGTATTATCAGTAACAACAATTACAATACAATAGCAACACTCAGCTTCTCATATGTCCTCTAACTTCAATAAGAATCTGGGATAAAAAGTGGCAGCATAACGGTGTCTCATAAATTATTGAATTACAATCTCCTCAATACTCTAAGGCATAAATTATTTAATAATTAACAACAATAATGAATAGAAGGCTTCATCACATGCAATATTCGAAGCCAACTCAAAGTGCAAAGCTAAGCTTGAACCAACATTATTGATAGTCTTTTGAGGATTTTAATGAGATTTTTATTAGAAGATATTGCTTGGTCATTACCTTGAGGGCAATAATGTAGTGAATGCTTATGTTTGATATGGAATTGTTTAGACAAGGATTTGAATTTGTTTTTCTTAAAGATTTACCATTGTTAGTAACAATGGCTAATAGGACCATAGTTATAAATGAGGCGATTAAGGATAAACTTATATATTTGTTTGACATTTCTGTGTGTGAGGGTGATTCAAATTCTTTCTATTTGGTGAAGTGTGAAATATTGAATGATTGCAATGATATATTTGTGGCCATCAAAAGAAAAGGGATATATCTTTTCAATGAGATTGAACCCCCCAAGTAGAGAAGGGCCATATAGTTATGATTAGTTATAATGATGAGAAGGTTCATGGATGAGATCTCTATGCCTTTGATATGATAGACATCATTTAATATAATAACTATCATCTTTCTCCTAGGTAGGTCAATAGTAGCATGTTATGAGAAGTTTCTTCATTAATACCGTGCCACTAGTATGTGCTCCATGGATTCTATTGTGAAATTTCTTTATTGATAAGTTATTTTCCTTCAAATTTAAACATCTTAACAAGGTATTAGATCACAACCCCTATAATAGAGTGCCATTGAGGAGAGCAAGGGAGATGCACATTAGATGAAGGATTTACTTTGATTGTGAAAAAGAGTAGAAGGGATGTTGTTGTTATGGAGATATGTGTAAATATCATGATACTAAGGGGAATTGGGACCAACAGTCTTACACACCATTTTTAATTTTTTTACATTTTATGTTGGGATCATTAACTATTCAACCAAAATTTGACACTATTGGGTATCCTATTGCATCTAAAAAAGTGAATGAATGGTAGGAATGGCATTTGCATACTTATTATATGCACAAGAAATGTGTCCAAATATAATATCCTAAAAATAATATTTCAAGTCAACTATTTTTCTTAAGTGGCGAGTTTGTTATCTTTAGCATGGTTCTTATTGTTGACTTATTTAATGATGAATTGGGAATTCCCATATATTGACAAGTACTAAATGTTCCTCTAGAGTACTTTTTAGGCCTAAAATGAGCAATTCATACCCAACAATATCATCAATTGGTGTAAGTAAAATTAAATTTTAAATTCTTGGGGATGAGATCATCTTGTGGCATAAGGAACAAAATTCATGTCCCCAAGCCATGAATAGTGAAGGAGACATCAAAATTAAATTTCCATTCAAGTGACTCATTAAGAGATATAATGGACTCACTTGAGAATTCTATATGCAAAGGTTGATTATCATGTACTAGTGCTTCTACATGGAAATTTATAAATATTTTCCCTATTTTAGCTTTTTTACGTACACAATTACTATCACTCTCATTAAGCACAGTTACCTATGTTTCCATTCTACATGTGAGAGCTAATTTTGTTAGAAAAGACTTTAAAAGATCAAACTTGGTAACAAATTTGGTTTTGTTGTTGAGCATACAGTGCCTTAATTTTTGAGAAGCAACAATAACTAAGAAAAATTTCTCAATTTGGGTGCAACCAAGTTCATAGGTTTGAATCAGATAGTAAATAGATATTTTTGTTCCTTGATGATCATGTTGAGCTAGAAGCGATCCAAAGGAAAAAAATCATTAAGATGCAGAGTAGTAGGGGTTCTCTTGGTAGATTTGAGAGATATTGTTTACGGTTCTCAAAACCCTATTAACATTCTTTATTCCAATAAAATACAATGTCGTTAGTTAATAGATGTGTGAATGTTTGACACTTATCTACTAGTTTGAGATGAATCTTTTGATTGCTTATAATTTTTTATTGTAAATTGTGTAGTTGCATGAGGTTTTAGGAAGGATGAATTTTATGATGTCTTTGATTTTGGTTGGATCAACTTCAATGCCTCTTTTGGAATCAATAAATATCAATAGTTTGCTTGTTGTGAGACTAAAAGAACACTTTTTTAGGGTGCAAACAAACTTTGTATTTCCTTAATCTTTCAAAAATCTTTGTTCTAATGGCGGGATGTTCTTTTTTGGTTTATAATTTACCTAATATCTTATCCACATAATCCTTGACAATATCACGAATCATGACATGAAAAATAATGATCATAGCTTGTTGATATGTTGCACCAACATTATTCAAGGAAAAAGGCATGAATTGGTAACAAAAAATTCTTAGGAGGTAGTGAATGCTACTTCATGTTGATCCTTGAGTGTAATTTTGGCCTAGTTAAATCTCAAGAAATCATCCATGAGAGATAACATCACATGTCCCGTTGTCAATTCAACAATCATGTCAATATTGAGTAAGGAAAATCATCTTTTGGACAATCCTTGTTGATGTATGAAAAAGTTGTGCACACTTAAATACCTATTGGTTTCTTACTAATAAGAATAATGTTTGATATCCATTTAGAGTAGTTGATTGGTTATATAAACCTTACCTATAGAAGGTTTTCAAGTTATTTGACAAGAAGGGCAACCTTGGGATACATATTTCTTAGTTTTTGTTTGATTGATTTAACATTAGCATGTACAACAAGGTGATGCATCGCAAGGAATGGATCTGACCTAGACATGTCAACATATGACCTAGAAAAAACATCTACAAATTTATTTAGGAGGATGATAAGAATTAACTATTTTGAAGGACTACAAGCTTGACCATTATGGGTTTTCCATTTGTTCCAATGTTCACATCACTAGTATCCTCAACTAGCAATTTAGGACCCTCTTGTAGCTAGGATGGTTTAGGGAGAAGGTCAAGTTTCCCATCTATTAGCACCTCAAATACGTTTTTACCAATAAAATCATCTTTAGTTTATTTATTTTATTTTTTTAGTCTAATAGTGCCTTAGAGAGGTTTTCACTAAGGGACTTCAATAATTTATTTTTTGTTTATTTTTAATTTTTTTTGATTTCTTTTGCTAAGGAACTCTTCCTAATCCCTGATGTAATAAGGATGAAGATACATTGTTGATGTCATACTCACTTTAGAATATGTCTTGCGCTTTATGCAATATTAGAATTTGTTGTGGTTCAAATCCAAGTCCTTTGGGTTCAAACTTGAGTACCACAACCTTGATATGGTATATCATGATAGACTTGGTCATGCGTGAATGAATTGAAAGAATGTGGGTGCAAAGACTATTCACTTTTGCCTTTTTTGTGTCATATTTTATTAAGTTAGTATTTACAAACACTTTTGGGGAGATTATTGGATCACTAGGTCAAGTTTTTGTAGGTCAACCTCCTAGACAAATCAACTTTATGATTTTGAGTGAAGAAACATAAATGCCATTCACAAGCATGCAAATGACCTCTATGATTCTTATGCAAATCATGATTCTTTATCCCTTAGAAAAAAAAATATGGTCTAATGATTTATCCTCATTTGGCCATCCAACATATATGATTTAACTACACATTAAATATCTTTAAATATCAAAACAGAGAAATAAGTTGCATTGCATATGTCAAGTTGACCCACAATGATTAATAAAAAGAGGTGAGAATTTAAATATTTAAATTTCATGTTTCTCCTCAAAGATTAAATTAAATTAACTATAAAAATAGATACAAATTAAAAAAACAAATAATCCAAACTTAACATAAAAATACACTTATTAGTACTTCCCGTCAGAATATACTATTGCAATGAGTTTTTTTTTTCTTAGTTAACTAGTTATTAATAAGTTAGCTTTCAACCAATCAAATACAATAATTCTTTTTGAAAAAAGTAAAATTCAATTTTATAAAGTGAACTTGTTAAATATTTAATTTTATAAATTATAAAAATCATTTATTGTGCTTATGATTGGCTAATAAGTTTTGTGTGTTATTGACAGATTTTTAGGAAAAGTAAAAGTGAACTATTATTTTGTTTATTTTTCAGAGAACAAAACTATTATCTTGCCTATTTTTTAGCTTTAATGCACAGAGAAAACTAGATATCTTGCACTTAAGTGCAACTTGGCGAATTACTCCATGCAAACTACTATTTGAAGTGTTCTAATTTCTTGCAGATTTCTACTCTCCAATGTAACCCATCAGTAATATGGTTTGCATTTATTAAAAAAAAATTACTTTTGTTTTGTTTTCCAAAAATTACGTGCAACCTTGAACCGCCAATGGACGTCCACTATGAAAACATTGTTTTCTTCAAACTCCTTCAACATCGACATGCTTTCTGCTCGTTAGCCACGCATTAAGAGGAGTATAAATTTTTACCGTTTCAACAAATGGGTTTTGATTTTTTTTTTAATGTAATTTTTAATTTTATTTTTTAAAATTTATTATTTTTGTAATATTAAATATTATATATTTAGTAATTTTTTAAAATTTTAATTGAACTCAAAATAATAATTATTAATATTAATTTTTTTTTTTTATTATTAAAGTTCAAATGATTTAATGATAATTTTTTTTTTTATTTCACATAAATTATATAATACATATATTTTTTTTTATCAATAAAAGGTTATAATTTATTATTTATAAAAGAAGATTTACATATAAGCTTTTAATACAATATATATCCTTCCCAAGCTTTATCCAAAAAGAATTGCAGCTTTCAAAACACTCCCATGAGCACCATTCTACCTTTGTTTTCGCTTAAACCCTAAAACTAAATTTTGAAAAACTACTTAAAACAAACTATCCCCTCCCCCTGGTTCCACCCATTGCTATACTTTTCCTGAAATTTTGTGGCCCACTAAAAGCACCAAAAAACCATTACTGCATACCAAAAAACCAACTCGTTCATCCTCGGATTCTTGTAGAAGCCGGACATTATCGTATTTTGTTCTTCAACCTCGTCCTCCCGGCAGCTTCAAACCCCTAGCACCTTTCGCTCCACAACGCCAAAAGTTCTCTTTGATGAGAATCCAAAAAACCTTGGTGTCACTTTCATCAACCCACGCTTGCTGTTACATTCTTGTCTCGTTGTTTGCTCCTCCTCATTCCACACTTCTTTCATGGGAAATGACTCGGCACCCTTGCATTCACCTGTCGCCTGGCCTCATCCTGTCGATGCAATTCTATTTTCAACTTTTCCCATGCCACTAAAATTATTTGTTTATACTCCTCTCTGTCAGTTCATCTTCTCCACCTAACAAATGGAATCAACCCTTCTTCAGTGGCCTCGTCCATGTCTTCTATGCCTTCCGATACGTCAAAACCCACACTCGGCACCGCCCATTCCATGAACGACTCCAATTTTCCTAACAACGCTTCATCAAAAAGTGTTAGCATTACCCATTTGGTTTTCTTAGCCTCCTCCCCTAGCTCCATTGCCCACGCAAACACCATTGATGCTATGTCAGCATTTAGACGTCCCCTGTGTGATGCATCCATGAAATGCGGTCCTAAAACCCCCACCACCGCATCTCGATTTACTTTTAGCACCTGTTTCAGACGTTGCACTGTTGGGGGCCCAAAAAAACCTTTCTGTTGCAGTTTTGTGGAGAAACCCCACATCGCCTCCATTTGTTAATAGCTCGCGCCCTGAAACTTCGCTGAAAGTTTTGGTAATTATGTTACCAACTTTTTGATTTTTCTCTATTTTAAACTCGGACGCCTTTCGCTTCATTTTCTTGTACTTCCGCCAGGCTTCATTAAGAACCGTAACTTTCATTTAATACAAACTTCATACCGCTTAATGGATTTTCAAATTTTAGCGATGCACCATCAAATTCCCACATGCCATCCAGTTTGCAAACGTCCTTCGCCTTCAGACCTCTCTTGTCATCGTCCTCGCATCCTTTAAAAGGACTGCCACTTGTGGAAAGAAATTAAATTCTTCTTGTCTGGAAGTTAACACTTCCCTATACACCACCCACGATTTCAAAAACCACCAGCATGCTCATCCATTACATTGAAAAGTCAAAACAATAGAAAAAGCTTTATCAATCACCACCACATCCACCATAAAGCCGAACCCGAAATGCATTAAATAGTGTCACCCCTTAAATCCTCTACGACCACTTTTTCAATATCCTCAAAAGAAACGACCCACTTGGATAAAATATCTGCCTCCCTATTCCCATCTCTCTTTATGTGACTAACCACAAAATCTTCAAAGGATTCCAAATCTTTTGAAATAGTTTTGAAAAAATTCTGAAGATGCCAAGCCTTCGTCTCCCCGAATTTGATAGCCTGTAAGGAGTCCCCTTCTAAGTGCAGCTTCCTAACACCAAATTGTTTGGCTAGCTTTACCCCTAATAAAGTTGCTTTAGCTTCCGCCAAATTATTAGTTCCATCTTCTAACTTTTTTGCTGCTAGAGCAATTGTGTTTCCTAGATGATCTCTTAGGATCACGCCGGCACCAGACGGGCCAGGGTTACCTTTGGCTGCCCTGTCGAAATTTGCTTTAATCCAATCATTCATAGGTTTTGCCCATCTCACCACATTTTTAAAATCACTGCCAGATTTCACTTTCACAGATCCCAGCCAGGATTTGTTTCGGATACCAGGCCACTCCTTTTGTATTCTCCTATCCTCCAAGGAGAAAGGATTGTGAAGATTCTGTGGCTGGGAGATTGCACTGCTCACAACTTCTTCAATACTATGCTCAATTCGCCATAGTACTCTTTTAATAGATTCACTTTTCTCTACGAAGATTCTCCTATTTCTTTCTTTCCAGAGCTCCTAGATCACCAATGAGGGCATCACAACCCAGATGCTAGACAAAAAGGAACCTTTCACCATTCTTGGCTAGCTTTCAAAAACCTCTCTCACCGTCCTTTGCATCGAACTTTGCCACCCCAACTTTTGTCGCACAAAATCCCAACACCTTATAGCCATCTCACACTGTATTAGCAAATGATCAACCGATTCTTCATCCTTGTCACATAGAACACACTTGGAGGGGCCAGCAAAACCCAGACGCTTCCGCCTATCACCAGTCAGAATTCTACCCTTGACAGCTAACCAAGCGAAAGTTCCTGCTTTTGGAAGAAAATGCTTGTTCCAACATAAATCTTTTGCCCAAAAGATCTCCCTCTCCAATGAGTCCAAGAGTTGATATCCTATTTTAACCGAATAACAACCAGTGGAGGTACCACACCAAACAAGCTTATCTTCATTCTCTGAGATAAAAAATTTCCTTTCCTACAACAACCTCTTCATACATTGAATTAGATCATTTGAAAGCTCCTCCCCCACAACATCTTTCCACACCCATTCATTTCCTAGAGATCCCTGCTTTAAAACCATGTAGTCACGCACCTTAGTTCCCCATTTTTGAGAGAAATACTATTTTAGAGCCATTAAATCAGGCCCTTCACCAATGTTTGGCAAACCATCCCATGAGTCCTCCCAAAATTTAGCCTTCAGACCATTGCCTATTTTCCATGAGAGATGGTTTAAAATCACAGGTCTACATGACACAATAAAATTCCAGATCGCTGATCCTTTTGGAGGATTGCGAATTGTAAAAATTCTTTTCTCCTCATTTGAATCAAGATATTTAGCCTTTAAAATTTTAACCCACAACAACTCTAGATTAGCATATAAATTCCACACTAATTTCACTCCTAGAGCTTCATTTAACAACTGCCAATTTCTTAGCCCCACCACTAACCTTAGCCCTACATATCTTATCCCAAGCCAGCAATGGGATTTTTTCTTCTTCACTAGCCCCATTCCAGAAAAAATTCCTCATACGCTGACCTATGGAATTCAAAACTTTCTTTGGGATTTTTAGACACATCATAGAATAAATGGGAATGGCAGAAACCACCGATTTAAGCAATAAAATTCTTCCAGCAGAGGTAAGCCATTTACTCTTCCATCCATCGATCCGATTCATACACGAATCCACAAGGTCCTTCCATATGCTAGTTTTATTCACCCCTCCAAACAAAGGGATACCTAAATATTTACTTGGGAGAGTGCTGACCTTCATTGCAAGAATCCGGCTAATGTCTAGTTGTCGTTGAATAGGGGTATTAAAAAAGAAAATTTTGGATTTTTGCCAATTAATGCATTGGCCTGAGGCCAAGCCATACTTATCAAGTGAGCTTTTCATCACCTGAGCTTCTCTTAAAGATGCATCCCCCATCAGAAAGGTGTCATCGACAAACTGTAAATGTGATATAGCTTCAACACCCTTCGCCACTTTAATACCTTTCCAAAGGCCTTCACTACATTTTTGAGAAATTAACCTTCCCAAAACCTCTGCCAGAATAATAAAATGAAAAGGTGACATAGGATCACCTTGCCTGATTCCCTTGCGAGAGCCAAAGAACCCTTGAGGACTTCCATTTACCAACACAGAAAAACGTGGTGTACTAATGCAACTTTCCACCCACGCCCGCCATTCCAACCCAAAACTGAATTTCTCAAGCACTTTTAGCAAGAAATTCCTATCAACCTCATCATAAGCTCTTCTTATATCCAACTTAACCATCATTTTCTCAAATTTTTCCATTCAAACTGAATGTATGACTTCATGAGCAACAATAATTCCTTCAAAGATTGACCGATTTGGAGAAAAACCACTCTATTCTACAAAAATAACAGACTTCAACACCAATTTCAACCTGTTAGCAATGACTTTTGCAATAACTTTATAAATCATATTACATAAAGAGATAGGTCGGAAGTCATCAAAGGTATTAACCATAGACCTTTTCAGAATTAAAGCTATAAAGGTGTTATTTAGCTCCTTAAGAACCAGACCATTTCTCCTGGATTCTTCGACCACCTCCTTGATATCATTTCCAAAAATGTCCCAGAACTTTTGAAAGAAGATTGCTGGGAAGCCATCAGGCCCAGGAGCTTTGTCCTCTCCTAAACCAAACAACGCTTTCTTCACTTCTTTTAGAGAGACTTCCTCCATAAGCATTTTATTTTGTGCTTCTGATATACAACTTGGAATGACATCCAATATATCAGAATTAGCATCAGATCCAACATCCTCTGCATTAAAACAGTCAGAGTAGAACCTAGTGGCCTCCAAATTTATTTGATCAGCATCATACAAAGTTTCCCCCAACCCATCCTTAATTGAAAATATTTTGTTAGTAGATCTGCGGACTTTAACAGAATTATGGAAGAACTTGGAATTCCTATCGCCATCTTTCAACTAGGTTTCCCTAGACTTCTGTCGCCAGAAGATTTTCTCGCGCGCTAGGGCTTCAGAGTAGTCTTTATTTAGCTTCTTTTCCATTTCAAAGTCCACCTCTCTCATCCCAGTTTCAATAACCTTAGTGTGCAGGTCACTTAAACTTTTCTCTAACATTAGTTTTTCATTAAAGATGTTTTTAAAAGACTCCTAGTTCCAAGCTTTTAAACTCTCTTTAACGTATTGAAGCTTCTTCAAGAAGATGAACGCTTTACAACCAGTCCGTCTTGGAGCATTTATCCACAACCTCTAACCAACTCCTTGAAATTGTCTGCCTGAAACCACATCGATTCAAACTTGAAAGGGCATCTGTCTGGGGTAGAATCCTCTTGAACCCTCAAGCTAATTGGATAGTGATCCGAACCAGAAATGGGGAGAATCTCCGCCCCACACAACCAATTCACTGAAGTCCAATCACTAGCCAGGAAAAATCTATCTAATTTTTCCGCAATGTTAAGAAAGCCCCTTCTTCTGTTAGTCTAAGTAAATTCTCCTTTCTTAAAATGAACTTCACACAACCCATTGTTTACAACAAAGTCACTAAAGTCCTGTTGACTCTGCCCAGCCCAACAGACGCCCCCAGATTTATCTGAAGGCCACAGAACTGCGTTGAAGTCTCCACCCAGGAGGAACCTACTATCACCTTTTTCACTTAAACGCCCAGATAGCTCTTGCCATAAAGCCTTTTTCTGCACAGAATTGTTTGGGCCGTAAATATTGAGAATATAAAAACAATTTCTCAATTGTTTAGATTCCACCTTTACCCACTGCCAGTTTTTTTCCTATCTCACAGTCTGAACATCGACCATAGAGGCATTCCAAAGTAGGCCCAAACCACCCGAAGCACTGTCAGCCCCGACTAAGGTGCAATTCCAACGGGCAAAACACTTTGTGAAAAGAGCAAAATTAGACTCTTTTACCTTTGTTTCTTGGAGCAAAAGTAAAGCCGGTCTCGTTTGATCAAGACATCTTTTGATCAAACGTTTCTTGTCAGAAGCATTGCAGCCCCTGACATTCCAAGATAAGATTTTCATGGCTGTCAGGGGAAGGCGTAGCCTTTCCCTGACCTCAATTTACTTTGACCCGCAGCATTGCCGGCCAATTCCAGCCTCATCTTGTTAGTTTTAGGACCCCTCCTCTTTTTTCCCCCTAACTTTACCTTGTTGTTTAGGGCTAGTGTTTGGTCTATGGTTCTCTTTTCAACAATGTCAATGTTGTCTTGCATACCCAGAATATCTTCCTCACCATCATCCTCCTTTGAATCTGACTCGGAAGTTGCATCTTCCAAGTTCCCACCACTATCTCGAACCCCTTCAAAAGCATTATCTAAGTTTCCTATTGGAGATATAGGGATATCCTTATACAATTGATCTTCCATCTCGTTTCCATGTCCCTCCATCATTGGAGAAACTCCTACAGATCCAACTATATCCTCATGTATTTGTTTTACCAGATCCACTTCTTCTACCGGTTGAACCAAACTGAACTGTTTCACCTTTGCTTCCTTGGAAGTGTCCACCTTAGGCCTGGAGTCTGGGTCAAAAGAGGTGCATTGTAAAATGTTACCTTTCTCACTTTCCTGAATACATATTTGCTCCATGAAGGGTGTAACTGCATGTTGAGGTGAGCCCTCTTGTCTTGCCAGAAAAATATTATCACTCCTAATGTCCTCCAGTCCCATTGAATTCCCCATCGCCAGATCCATGACAAAACCCTCCTTTTGCCCTGTAATAAACTTGATAGTTCTATTCACCGAGTGATCTTGAGCAAGCTGCCTCCGAGATTGCACTTCATTGGCATCCACAAACATAGAGTCTATTTCTGCTTTTTGAAAACCTTCCCTAACCTCCTCCACACTCGGTTTGAAAATGCCCCAAGAGCATTCCAACTCCCAAGACTGAGTTTCAAAAACATCACTAACCCTTGCCTCTAAAAGGTTTATTATTTCCTCCAATGAATAGTTTTGAGCAGGATCTTTACTTTTACCACTTGGATCACGACTATTGTTAGAATGCACTTTTCCCACACATCTCAAGCATTCAAAGGGGTTATCAACTATTTCTAACTTCTGACGCCAAATGCCTTCCCCTGTTTGCAATTCTATAGTTTCTGGCAGAGTGTGGATCCCCTGTCTCATTACACATATCTTGGGGTATATGCTGAAATCTGATATGTCCACCGATTCCTCAGACTTCACAAAACCCCCCAGCTTACTACCTATTTTTCGCAGGGTTTCCGGATCCCAATACTCGTGAGGAAGGTTTTTCAGTTTTATCCAGACATGGACTTCCTCTAACATTGTTTCATTAGGGTTAAAGTTCAGAGTCCAATCTTTAATGAGAAACCCTAAACCTTCCATTGCAAACATGCCACTATTAATGATCCAATCTTTGTCTTGTGCGGTTTTACATATCACCATATAAAACCCATTCTCCAGGGTTTTAAGTTCACATTCTTTTCCCCAGTTTTGATCACACCAAGCCTAGATTTTTGTAAAGGCAGGCCATTTTTCCCCCCCATTTCATAAAGAAAGCTTTGGCTTTTAAGAACCTAACAGTATCACTCCATTCACTATTTTCTAAAAGCAGTGAGGTCATAGTTGTAAAAGAGATATTCGACAATACCTGACTTGATCCAGCTTTTTCTAGTTGTACCTTCGGCCTCCAGAACTTTCCTTCCACCCGTCTGAAGTCCACCTTCTCCGCTAAATGCCAAGACCTAAACTGCTCTCCCTTCTTTGGATGGAACCATCCATTCCGTCCACCATTATTTCGGTTTCCTGCCCTAAAAACCTTGTTCACCAGAGCCTGCCAAGCTTGATTTTTTCCAGCCCACCTGGTATTCTGAATATTCCGGCTCCAACGTTTATTGAAAGGCCATCAGACCTGACTCCCTGCACTATAAACCAGATCCCCGTGTTTCCTAAAACCTTCCCTCTGCTGTCGCTCCACCATTTTTTCCAAATTATATAATACATATTGTTATTTAACAAAATTATTATATAAATTTTATGTTTAAATAATTATTATTTAATTCTTTTTTATAATTACATTATATAATCATTTCATTTTATTTAATATAAAATAATTTAAAAAATCATTATTTAAATTTATATTATACAATCAATAAATATTATTTAATAAAATATAATAAATTTATATTAAATTTTATATTTATATAATTATCATTTTCTTCTTTTATTTGTATATAAGATTAGTAATTTTAATAATATTGAGATATGTAATTTTTAAAGAATTTTTTCTATTTCAACCATCAACACGCGAGTTTAAGGAATGGTGATCAAGACAAAGTTGGTTGATGTAGGTATTCCCAAACATCCAATAATGCAGACCAACACTAAGTAAATTAAGCTACAAAATAGGTAAATTAGAGATAAATTAAATAATAATAGTAATAATAAAAACACTATAGATTTAAATTTAAATTCATACATTGAACCAACTTGTTATTAGCTCTTTTTTTCATTAATAGATTTTTTTTCATTATTTCGCATAAATTATATTAAACATATTATTATTTAACAAAATTATTATATAAATTTAATGTTTAAATAATTATTATTTTATTCTTTCGTATAATTATATTATATAATCATTTCATTTTATTTATATTTTATTTAATATAAAATAATTTAAATCATTATTATTTAAATTTATATTATATAATCAATAAATATTATTTATATATTATATTATATATATTATTATGTAACATGATTATTACATAAATTTTATATTTATATAATTATCATTTTCTTTTTCTAATTATATTATACTATCATTTGATTTGATTTTTATTTTGTTTGATATTTATAATTTTTTATAATATTAATTGATTTTTATTTAATATAATTAAATTAAAATTTAGAATTATTAATATTAATATAAATACACATAATTAGCTTTTGTTTCATTAAATTAAAATATAGGCATGCATTATTTGACAATTTACATTATAATGATTAATATATTATTTACAAAATTTAAAGATTTACTAATTTTGATAGATTATTGATAAGTATTCCATATTTATATTTACTTCGTCACAATTAAAAATATAATACAACTATAAAAACTCTAATTACAATTTTACAAAGGCAAATATTTGCCACTACGTGGCACTTGTTAATAAATAATTATAATAAAATGTTCCAACAAAATTAACCCAAAAACTAAATTAGCATTACAACAATATTAAAAAAAACAGTGACTATTATCATAGGACCTGAAATTTACGCCATATGACTGTCCCGTCTAACCGTGGAAAGAACTGATGTTTACACAATCAATGTAAATAACAATCCATTGAGTGAATCCCCACAAAGCTCCCACACTCTGCCATGCGACCGTGCTCGTAACCCTAACCAGCTCCTCGACTGGGCAACCATTGGTCCACAAATATACTATCGCCCTTGTATATAAATTCTGCAACAACAAATCAATTCCTGTAAATGAGGCAGCAATGTTGTTTCTCTCAACATCCCAAACCCAGCTGATTGCGGTTGTAGTCATCCTTTCAATCCTCTTCCTCCTTCCACTTCCTCTGGATCGGCCTGCAGAGCGTTCGACGGCGAAAAACGCCGAACCTTCACGGGGCCGGGGGCTTAAACTTGAGGAATTGGTGAAAGGCCGCTACATCGTAAGGTTTAAGCAATACAGGCATGCCCGAGAGCATAAGCTGGCCATGGAGCAGCAGCTCGGGGCTGACAATGGTTGGAGATGGATCGAGCGCAACAATGCCGCGTCCGCTTATCCCACAGACTTTGGCCTGCTGGAATTAGATGATGATCATAGCTTAATCGATGAAATTAGGAAATTAGGGTTTGTCAAGGATGTTTCTGCAGAGGCTCGTTATTCGCGTGGATTGTTGTTCGATGAAGGGGTAAATCGTGGAGCCAGTCAAAATCCAGGAAATCTCTTAGACGAAGACCGCAATATTTTTTCAGGGTGTGAAGAGAATAAGCGTCCAGGGAAATTCTTTACGTCCATGTCATATGAAGGCGTCAGTAATGGCTCGTACGGTTGGGGTCGGCAGCTACTATTGCAGGTTTGTTTATTTTTTGAAAAATTACCGTGTTAGGAAAATATCTTCTCTGACATTATTATTTTTCCTTAAAATCAAATTTTACATTATTGTCTTAGTATTTACGTTCGGGAGAAACCGAAATAAAAGAGGCAACTAAAAATAAATAAGCTATATTTTGAGAAAAATCAAATTCAAGAGAAACAATATATATTATTTTCTTAAAGCAGATATCTCCAAGCGTCTAGAATTTCTTTATGAGTAATTTTCGATCTTCATTTACCTTTAACTAAGGTTAGAGGGAGCGAGTCAACTCTGTGAAGAAACAAACAAAACTTTCTATACATACATATATACCGATTGAGTGGCCCTTTGCTATTATGTAACAGGAGAAACATATTTTCCAATTGGAAGGTTGCAGCTAAGTAACCAAACAACATAAAACTGACAAAGTTCAAGTAGAAGGCAAATAAGCTTAAAACCAGAAGCAACCCAAATAAGTCGGAGCCAAGCATAAAAGGAAGTGAACCATGCCAGAGAATGCACCTATTCATGCAGCAAGCTGTTCTCCGAAGCTCTCAGATGTTTTCATTAAAGTTTCTTGTTGAACAAATGGGCCCTGGCCTATATTGTTGGTCAGGCTTCCAAGGCAGAATTTCAAACTTGCCATTCTCAATCATCCTGCCCATTGGGTGAAGCATAGTCAATGGCTTTGGTAATTTTCCCAGCAGAATTGGGCTTATTAATGACATTGGCGAGCTTGGTTGTTATGCTTCCAACTGTAGCATTCAATCCTATGTGAATTTTTTGATCCAATCCAAATTTAGCACCAGTCGCTGCTGAGTTGATAGAATTCCACTGCTCCACAGCCAGCCATGCCTCTGCTTTTCAAATCCAAACAGCTAATTGGCTGCAGCTGTTGTGGGTTTATTCTCCTTAGTTTCCTTCATTACACCAATTTTCTTAGAATAGTTTAAAAATTCAGTAGTAAGTACAGATCAAATGTGAATGTTAGACTTGATGATATTGAATCCTCCTCATATTTTGCCTGACTGACGTTACTGCCAAATGTTAATTTTTTGATTTGAGTGACGTTGAATCATCCTCACATGCTAGTGGCTCCTATACCTATCCTCTTTGTGGGCTCATACTTCTCACTGCCATCACTCCACCTCTGTGCAATCCCATTTCATTGATTCTGATCTCTAAGAGCGGTGACCTGCACCCAGACATGGGTCTGAATCCCTGTGGGAAAACTCTATGGTGAATTTGATTAAAGAAATAACTTGAATCGCAGGTCATTGGTCCTGCCCAAAAATTATTATTATAATTCAAATTAAGTTCTCAGCTTTCTCATTTTCTTCTTCTGATTTGTGCTATCATGCATAAGGAGGAAAGGCTGTCTGTTGTCTGTGAATCTGAAATTCAACCAAGGCCTGAAAGAGGCATAGATGATTGCATTGTTTCCCATGTGACACATACTTATGGTCTTCATACGCCATTAATCTAGAGGGAAATCATCATGGAGTGCTCTTCCTTGTTCCATAAAAGATGCTCTTGGGTTTATCAGATAATATATGGCACTATAGATTCTAGCAGAGGATGATCCAGAAATCTTTAATACATTAAATGGTCAATTCTAGCCGTAGCTCCTCTCTTATCTGTCCGATCTTCAGGTTTTCCCATCCATACTTCCTATATACATGTTTCCTTTTTCTTGTTTTCTACCATGTCTTCTTTTATAAGATGGTCTGTAACAGTCGCATTAGATAAAAGGGAAGGAATTATCTCAAGTCCACAAGTGAACAAAGTTGGTCAATAGGAATTCATTATACACCAACAACAATAGCTTGTGGGAGCCAAAAAGTAGTGTCAATCCTATAGAGACAAAAGACTGCAATCCTAGTAATGTCAATTCCAACTAAGGGAGAGAAGCCCACAATTGAGTGGGGTCCAATACTTGTGATGTTACTTGGAAATTAACAGACCATTTGTTGTTTGAGTAAATCTTGTTAGATTTGACTTTTAAAAGTAGTATTTTTATAAAAAGTACTCATAATGATAATTCAAATTAAACAAATAGCAAATCATGTGATTACACATAGGCACACAAGAAAGACATGACTTAATGTACATGTTATGGACTGTTTTTTTTCTTTGTATTAAAAATAGCCTTTTGTAGAAGCTTTTAAAAACAACCTTCCACATGATTCAAATCCCTGAAATGAAAATTATAACTTAAGAAAATACTATATTTCAATGATAAAATTATGGTTCATTGATGTGACTCCCAATGAGCACAATGAACTTGCCAACATGGGGTGCCTAACTATTAAGTGTTCTTCCCTAGAACAGCTAAACACAAAATGGACTCAAATCATGTTAGGACAAATAATGTCATAAATTTCAAATATTACATATAACGGTGAGAGCAAGATTTGTTGAAATAAAAGAAGATGTGGTTAGTAGAGAGTAGGAAAGGAGACAAGGGTTGGTCCTAATTTATATTAGGAGGACCAAAATAATATTGCCCATGTAAATCAATTAGATTAGAGAAGCATTGAAAGATAAAGAGAGGGAGCTAGTCCATGTAAATCAATTAGATTAGAGAAGAAAATTAGTCTTGGGTACCACTATTGCCCTTGTTGATGGGTGTCAAGGACACAATCATCTTTGAAGGTCCAAGGGAAAAATTTGTGTCTAGTTACTAACTAGAGGAAATATTGCCCTAGGATCCAAGTCCTTGGAAATGGAAGACGAGCTTGAAGATGTTCTTAGAAGAAGAGGTTGGGCAACAAACTTAGTTTGGAAAATGTATTGTTTGCGATATGTCATGTTGGAGCAAGAAATTTTGTAGCCTCTTAGTGTGTCCCTTGTTTGTAGGCCCTAATCTTAGACCCACACATTACCATCGGTTTAATGATAGTGCCAAAGAGGTACATTCATAAGGTTATCTTGGAAATATATTCAAAAGCATTGACATTCCAAGATATCATGATTGGGAAGTAAGCTTAATTTTAAGAGATGCACTTGTGAGTTGAACTAAACTTACTAGATACTTCCCTTCCAAATCTGGATATTGGTATTGATGTGCCAACTATACTCTTGGATATGACATGGATATTGTATCTCGACTTATCCATATATGATCCTATATTTAAGCGTTATCCAATACATCTATAAATGAAATTGAACTATTTGATACCATATCTAATTTAGGGTTCAAAATTTGAAAAAAAAAGAAACATAAATTGTTCACATATATATTTGCAAGCACACACATACACATACTTTGATATCTAGGAGTTGGTAGCCCAATGACCTGGATCAATCACTATGGGAATATGAGAATAGGGCAAGCTGCTATAACTTGGAGCCATACCTATACTTATATACTAAGTCACAGGATTCGCCGAATATCAAGCATGAAGTTTGATTTTTGGCGAATTTCAAACATTTCTATTAAATTCGTTAAAATTCGTCTTGGGATTCGTACGGAAAAATATGGCCCGAGTTTAAATCCAAATAATAGCTAACCCCCGTAGTTTCGGAAAATTCAATCAATCAAGCCCGCTTGATCATCGCGATAAGGTAAGATTCAGGTCCGTTGCATTGATAGCATGCTCTGTAGCGCCTTCAAAGCTCAGCACCATTGTCATGAGGAATTTATTTATATCATCGCCATTATCTCCATGATGAAGGAACGAATATGGAGCCTGTGTGTGGCTACACCCATGGTGTCTCACTATCTTTTGTTCTTGATGGAAACGTGCCAGGAAGGGAAGCGCCCACTACTACGCGGCTCTCAGCCAACAGGATGCAAAACGGTTGAGCCAGCGGCGGGAGCTTACATCTATTGCTTTGTCCTCTTTTTTTGGCCCGTCCCTATGGATTTAACTATAATGACGGAGCTCGAACTATTTATTTCTCGAACCTTTGGAGTACTTGCGTTTCTCGTCATGAAAAACTAAAAAAAAACATATTTAGATTAAATTTAACAAATTTAAAGTATTTAAATTAAATTTAATAAATATATTAAAATTTAACATTTTTAAATTAAATTTAACAAATATATTAAAATTTAATATATGTAAAGTATTTAAATTAAATTTAACATATTTAAATTAAATTTATCATATTTAAATTAAGTTTAACAAATATATTAAAATTTAACATATTTAAATTAAATTTAACAAATATACTATATTTAATATAATATTATTTTATTTTAAATTTAGCATATTTATATAAGGCGAATTTGATCCAAATTTTATACTTTTCGAATTTTTTCCTTGCCGAATTTCATCCGAATTTCATTGTTGCCAAATTCGAATCTTGTGACTTAGCTTATATATATTATGTCTACATTATATTGTGTGTGTATGCATATATGTATATATGCATAAAGATGTAGACATAAAATAATAAAATAAATGTTTTTTTTGGATAGATCAAGTGAGGGGTTAGGGCCCTCTCCCATTATATTAAAATGCAAGAGTCCAAAATGAATACATAAGAGTTCCTTAATAGGGATACCGATAATTTAGAAGCTCAATTTAAAGACATATGAGGCAAGTATTTTACCAAAATCAGCCTCCTTACAAATTGAACATTGGCCACAATGCCATATGCCTTAGGGTGGAATATACAAAAAAATTGACTATTGAGTATTAACCTATATAACTTTCTATACTATGAATAAGACTTTAAGCATAAGCATACATTATATATTAAAACATGCTGATGCAATTAGGGCTACATGTGCCATCTACCATCTTTTCCAAGGCTGCCCGCTTCATGAGGAACTTAATTGCCTTTACGCTTTTGTAACATTATAATGCTCTTGGAATGGACAGGATTTCTTAGGCCTATTCAATTTGAGAACATTCTGTTTCACTTGAAATGTGGGTTTTCCATTGTTATAAGAGAGATATTTTGAATGGTTGCCACCTCATGAATTAGAGCCTTAGGCCTTTTTAATTGCTTCTTATTGTGCTAACCAACACCAAACCTTGAAATTCTTAGCTAGTGATTGGGAGAGAAGAAAATTCTTCATAATAGCTTTGTTGACCTTGAACTTCTCCTAGACAAAATACCTCCCAAGGGATTTGGTGATTTCTTTGTTACTAGTCATGAGAAGCACATTCCCTACAAACATGGCAGAAATTTCAAAGTTGACGTGATGTTTGGTAGCTCCTTCAACAAAATCTTGACTTAGAATTTTCTATGTTACCTCCAAGACTTAATCCTCCTAAAAGAAAAAAAACCTTTCTCATTTTAGCTGCCATTATCTCTCTTATGATTGCTATTGGTTGAATTGTTGAACCCAACTATGGCAATGGTTCCATGTCTCAAAGTTGATAGGAGAGGGAGAAATAGAATGCTTGCATATGAGCAATATCAAACTTAGTTGAGTGAGTGGAGTTAGTTGTTAGTACTTTCCATCATGCGCAATGATGACTTATCTTTGTTGTCATCCAATGTGAAGTTAATTTGGCTTTGCTTCACAATCATTTCTCAACATGCTTTGAAGATCCCAACTATCACTCAATATTGGTGTGAAAATTAAATCTTCTAGTTGGTTGATGCCTTGGTTTTAAAGGTAATCGGCCAAATTATTACCTTCCTTATAAGAGTAATTAATGGAAAGTGTTGAGGACTATCTAGTATTACCCAAGCTTCATTCAATATGCTCATGGTTCTCCAATTTGCCCAGTTTTTGTTCCTTATGCTTAGGGTGATAACCATTGAATCACCCTCAATGATGATATTGTTGAGGTTGCGAGATTTTACTAGTTGGAATCAATGAGTAGAGCCTCAGCCTCAACTTCATTGTTCATTCTAGGTTTTAGTTTCTTGGAACAACTTTGGTCAAATTTCTAGAAGAATTGTGTATGGCACACCCTGCATCAAATGGGCTTGGATTGCCTCGAAAATGCACCATCAAAGTTTAATTTCCATAAGCACTTTTGTCCAAAAAGTGACTTAGTGAAAAAGTGCATGAGATGTCCAATGTCAACATGGAATTAGAAAAAAAAAGGGACCTAGGTGACAAAAGGCGGTTCTATTTCACTAGGTGAGCATTATCAACTTCAAGACATGACAAAAAGTGTACACATAGTGGTGTGGCATGCAACCTTCCAAGGAGTGTACGTTTAAATGAAATTTAAAACATGAAAAGTTGCACATCTACCGTATTGGTATGCACCTTGCCAAAGAGAGAGCAAAAGTGAACAAAACATGAAAAATTGCTCATCAAGACCACAAGTGTGTGCTTCATGAAGGAATGGACACAGTTTGAAAGTTAAAAAACAAAAAGTGTGTTCCTATGTGTTGGAGTGTGCTTCCTCAAAGAGTGGACAAGGTTGATGTAGGGAAAACCATCAGGGTTTTTAATGAGTTTATACTTTACAGCAGGTTTTCAAGTGTTTCATCAGCATTCAACGATGACACATCATTTGGTGTTCTTTTACAGCATTTACCAAGGGCTTTCAGTCATCTAAAGGGAAGTATATATTAGTTTGATAAAACACTGAAAATCTTTTCATTTCTTTCACTCTTCGTTCAATACATTTCAGGGTGTTGGTTTGACTTTCAACAAAGGAGATCATGTGGAGATTGTCATTAAGAGAAGTATAAATTTTCAAGGTTTCATCTATGACAGGTCCTAGGGTTTCAAATTTCTTTTATGGTTAGCGTGAAAGTACTACATTAGAATTACTGAGAGGGCCCTTTCACATGTCAAAATGACCTTTTTAGCCACAGCTATTTTTAGCTGTTGCTATTTGTGGGAGACAACAATTTGTGGATGATCTATTTGAGGTTCTCGTATTTTAAACAATGCATTTGAGAACAATTTTGTATATAAGGCTTGCTTTGTGTGCTAGCAGTATACTTTATTTATCTTGAATAAATTGCATGCAATTGTTTTTGGAAATGCTTATAAATATTTGCTATTGGGCATTGGCACATAGAGGTAATTTTATGGCAGCAAGATTTTTGTTTGATCTTGTGTATGAGCGATTAGGTAAATTGAATTGCTTCATTGAGAATGCAAGCTTTGTATTGCAGGTCTCATTAATGTAAGTGATTGCAGCTTTGTACCCAGTTCCTTTGTTCAATTTACTGAATCATGAGTGTTTTTCAGTCCAATTCTTGTTTTAACTCATCTTTTCTGGTGTTTGCTTTTAACTAGAAGAGGTGAGTGTGTATTTGTTTCTTGCAGATTAGGTTTTCTGTTTTAGCCAAAAACCATATTGTCTTTTGTGGAAGTGCTGAATAGCCTTGTGCCCTAGCCTGAGAAAAAAAGGATAGGTTTATTTGTATTGTCTACTCAAAGAAATCCCAATGGTTCGAGGTTTATATTTTAGTTTCACTTAAAAGGTAGCTTCCTGTACAAATTTGAAGAAAGGTTTTTCCTTACATGCTGGTCCATTTTGTGTTGTCTTGAAAGGGACAAATTAAAACACCAACACAACTTGGGGGACAACAACGAATTATTTCTGTATCTTTGGGTAGTGAGTGAGGAAAATCATGTCCTGTGCAAATAGTAGTATGGCAATTGAGACATCATGTAGGATACATCCATCCTATGCATGAGCATGCTACTGAATAAAGGCTTTGAGCTCATCAATGTAGATCCCAAAGAGGGTGTGACAGATGGAGGCCTTGCTTGACTCCAATAGTACTCTCAAGTTCTAATTTAATGGGAAACTCTATGGATAGTATGAAACCTTAAAGTATGATTCTTGTAAATCCTTCCATATCAATATTCAAATAACATTTTGCTAGGGAAATTTATCTTTTGAATTTTAGATCTATATTTTAATTATGCATTGTCCATTGATTTTAAGCTACTTGTACTATTCAAAGAGGGGTAAAAAAATTAGAATAGGGTAAATTAAAAAAATTTATGTTACATGGAGTTTCCTGATGTGGAGATGGGGGAATGGGTTTCGGGGATGGGGGGATGGGGGGATGGGGGGCCTAAGTTTGGGGACGGCAGTGGCGGGGTGGCGGGGGAGCGTTGCTGAAATACATATAATACTTGAAAAATTAGTTATAAAAAGATGTATAACTGTAGAAGCCTAAGGAATTAGTAAAGTTTAAGCACATTGCAATGATTGCATTGACTAGTAGTAGTTTTTAAATTTTTAAATTAAATTTTAATAGTGAACATTGAAAATCAAAATATAGACATTGGAATGAGAACTAAAAGTTTCAAAATTTCATAATCATGATTCATAATTACAATCAACAATGTTCAAAGTTCAAAGTTCAAAGTTCAAAAACAAAATAGTAAATACTAGATAGTAATACTAATGACTCATGACTCATGAGTCAATGGCTAATGGTCTGATGCCTCTAATCATCCCCAAGCTCCATGTCAAGTCTCCTTGCAAGTTGCAGCTCAAAGCCTCAAACTCAGGCTTTCACTTCACTCTTCCTCTTCAAGTTTAGACTGTAGCAATGAATTTGTGAATAAGATTGAGACTATATGTCTCTCTTACAAATTTTTTGAGAGGCCTTGGGGGTTGGGGCCAGCTTAGGGTTAGGGTTAACCCTTCAAAGCGACCTTTTTCCTTTAGTTTTTGAAAAAAATCATCAAAATAAATGTTGCGCTGAGGGAGCCTTCTGCAAGTTTCCTAAGGTGTCAAGGGATGTTTGGGAGTCTCGGGGATGTCCCAAAGTCCCCTTTTAGCGTTTCCTAGGAATAAACGTCCCCCTTTTAAGGAAACGTCTAGGAAACGGCAGAGGAAACTTGGGGACGGCGGAGGGACTGCGGGGGGTGTTCAGGGGGGACAAGTCCCCGTGGAACACTGAAAAAATTAAAAAATATTGAATTAAAATGTTTTTAAAATATAAAAATCTGCCCAAAACAGGGGCAAACAACTAATGAAAGTATATGTTTTATTCCA
This sequence comes from Sequoia sempervirens, assembly GCA_007258455.2. NCBI lineage: Eukaryota > Viridiplantae > Streptophyta > Pinopsida > Cupressales > Cupressaceae > Sequoia > Sequoia sempervirens. The sequence continues at coordinate 109,957,969 of VDFB02026320.1, forward strand.
AAAGCACTGCACAGTTTCTATCCCAATGCTTCTGTTGTTCAAAACTTCCTAGATTGCTGAGGTTTAATGAAAGTATATGTTGAATAACTGTTTTGATAGTCTATGACTGGTTTTGATTTATGTTTATTTGACTCTTTTATCTTTTTCCTTAGAAAATGAAATTTGTTGATTATATCCTTTTCTAAATAAGAATGTTTCTGAGGAAGCCAAACATAATGTAATCATGAAATGGTTGCCCTCGTTTTGCTTTTTGTCCATTTATTGATGATTCTGTCTGGAGAGGTAATCGCCTTCTTGTACAAAGACAATTTCTTTTACGGTGGAGATATAATGTAGCCTAATGTGCCGCAACATAAACACAAAGCATAAAATGATGTGCTGATCATAGTACTGCAGATTTCAGATATTTGTTTTATGTCTAATATTCCTGTTTATGTAGTATTCCTTTTGTGCTGCGTTTGCCTAGTCTGGGCTTCGTCATGTAATGCAATATAATTTTTTTTGTCATAATTTCTTTTTGTTGCAATAAGCAATTTTAAGGAGTATACACATATTCTCTAAGGAAGTGTTGAATTATCCTTTCGATCTATTGTGTTACCTTTGCCAGAGGCATAAAATTATTAGTTCATCCAGAGCTTCAGTGGCATTATTTTTTTCTTTAGTAGAGCTTTCTGTTTGTTCTGTGATCCTTTATAACTTTCCATTTTGTCTTGAGAGCTAATTTCTTATTTTTATTGAATCTGTCTCAACTTTTTCCTTACTCATTTTTTGTTGTTGCCTGTATCTTGAAGCGTTCACAAATCACTTCAATGTTTGGAGCTGAGAAGCTATGGGCAAAAGGATTTACAGGTTCAAAAATAAAGATGGCAATATTTGATACTGGAATAAGAGCTGACCATCCACACTTTCGAAACATCAAGGTAGTATACTAATATATTTTCATTCAAGTAGAAACTGATTTATGTTGTATCTTATTTTAAATTTGTGCTGCAAAAGTGGGAATTGAAGGGAACAAAGAATGATATAAGAGTTTTGCATCTTTCTAGATTTTTACTGTCACATCCCATTTTCTAGAATTTTTGTCTGTTTTTTCTTCATCAATTGAAGTGGGTTTGTTTTATACCATGCAGAATATTGGGTTTATTCTTCTTTTAGTTTTGAAGAGATTGTCAGCATAAGTTTCAATGAATATTCTGCCAGCTTCATATTTTATCTTATTCTTAATAGGCTATTTTACCCATTCTGGTCTCCAGCAGCCTGGTTTGGGGTACATTACATACCCGGTTCAGGTCTTGTTCTGGGTGTTATGTGGTTCCAGCCACAGGCCTGCTAAATGGATCTGGATTCGTCTGGGTTTGCTCTGCAATGTTTCCGGGCAAACCCAGGAAGAAGCTCATCACATTTCATGGAAAGAATGAAAAAATTGTCCTCACACCTCATCACCACAAACACCCTGCACCTTGCTGCAACAAATGCTGTTTCTCTGATAATGGTGGGGAACTACAAATGATGATGCTGTTACAGTTAGGTAGCTGAGAAGAAATGTGATAGGAATGCCGTTTCTCTGTTAATGATGCCTTTACTTCTTCCAAGGATGGCTGATGAGTATGTGTTAAAAAAACGGTGTTATAGTGGTGGTTTAATTATCTACTGAATTTTCAGCATATACTTAGATATCATTTGCTTTGACAAGGCTGTGTCCAACCATTCACAGAACTGAAGTGGCTCTAGTGTCTTATTGTTCATCAGCCATAGAGGGCACATAGCATACTCAGACTATTGCTTTAATTTCGCGCTTTATTGTTGGTTTTAAAATCATACAGGTTTTCAAGTGGTAGGAGGAGAAAATGCCATGGCATATTATTCTACTCAATGTTATTAGATTTCCACAATCCATAAGAATATGAATAGTAGTTTATTAAATTTTTTGTCCCCATGTTCTATTGCTTAGCACCCTGCAGATTTACTTCACATCTGCTCATTATTATTCTATCACTGAGCAGACTTATAATTTTTAGTAATTTAATCAAATTAAGGGTTATTTAAGGTTATGGTTTAATTAGGTAAGGGTTAGGGTTCAAATAAGGTTAGTGTTTAATTAGGGTTAGGGTTAGGGTTCAATTAGGGTAATGGTTAGCGTTAGGGTTGTTGGAAATATTGTCATTGATGTCAAACATGAAATGAAAAGATCATTAAAGAAAAGTTGAAGGAAGATTTATAAGAAGCATAAAATAAAAAGGAAACTAAGTGAAGGAAATCAGATCAAACATAAGCATAACAAGAGCGTGGTTGAGTAGTGTAAGTGGTTGGGTAAGTGAGCATTCTAAATCTGAAGTCCCATCTCCTTGTGTGGGCTAAGTGTGAGATCATTCATCACCAAAGGCAGATTGGAGGATTGGGATAGTGCAGGTCAGATTGAAGGCATCATCTTGCAACCATCAAGTCAAGGTTGGTGCCTTGCATTAGGGGCTGGTGCTCCTTGTAGGTTGGTGCCTACTAAATAATTAAGAGGTTTGGGTGTCCCTTGTAGGTTGCAGCCTACTAAATCATCTTCTTTGTAAAACAAGTAGGTTGGTGCCTACTTCCACTTGTAAAAGTCATTTAAAGTTTTCAATAAATTTGTGTCAACTTGTGTAAATTGATTCATATCAAAAGGTTGATGTTGATAAGAGTTTAAGTTCGTTTAGAAGATTGTAAAAGTTGATTGTAATAAGTTTGAAAAGATTCAGAATTGAAAGTTTGATCAATTTACTGATTCACCCCCCGCCCCCGCTCTCAGTAAATCTTTGTGCTCTTCAAGGGTTAAGTATAGGTTTGAATTAGGGTTGCCATATGGGTTAGGTTAAGGATACACTTAGGGTTAAGGTCAAGGTATAATTATGGTTACAACATGATTAGGGTTAATGTTATGGTTCAATTAGGATTATATTAGGATTTAATTATAGTTCAATTAGGGTTAGGGTTACAATTCAATTACGGTAATGGTTAGTGTTAGGGTTAAGTATAGGTTTGAATTAGGGTTGCCATATGGGTTAGGTTCAAGATTCACTTAGGGTTAAGGTTAAGGTTCAATTAGGGTTACAACACAATTATAGTTAACATTATGGTTCAATTAGCATTATGTTAGAACTTAATTAGGGTTAGGGTTAGGGTTAGAATAATGGTTAGTGTTAGGGTTACGATTGAGTTTCAATTGTGGTTAGGGTTATAGGATAAAGTTTAGGGTTTGAGATTGGGTTTGGGTTGGGGTTAGGGTTAGGGTTAGAGTAGGTTTAGGGTTTGATTATGGTTAGGGTTAAGGTCTAATAAGGTTATGGTTCTACAATAAAGCTTGGGGTTAGGGTTAAATTAGGGTTAAGGTTCAATTAATGTTTGGTTAGGGTTAGGGTAAAAGTTTTTAATTAGGGTAAGGTTTAGTGTTAGGGTTCCATTAGGGTGAGGACTCTATTAGGGTTCAAGGTTAGGGTTAGGGTTCAATTAGGTTTAGGTTTGGATTAGAGTTTTGGTTATGGTTTGTGTTCTACAATAAAGCTTGGGGTTTGGGTTACAATTCAAATAGTATCGAGGTTAGGGTTCAATTAAGGTTCAATTAGGTTTATTCTTAGGGTTCAATTATGGTAAGGGTTAGTGTTAGTATTAGGGTTAGGGTTCAATTAGGTTATAATTTAATTAGGGTTATGATTAGGTTTAGGGTAAAATTGGTGTTCTACAATAAAGCTTAGGCTTTGGGTTAGGCTTAGTGTTAGTGTTAGTGTTATGATGGGGATTTAAGAAGGGTTTAAGGTTAGGGTTAGGTACAGTAAGGGTTCAATTAAGGTAAGGGTTAGGGTTAGGGTTAGGATTTTATTAGTGCTAGGGTTAAATTAGGGTGAGGGCTTAGTTAGGGTTAGGGTTCAGTTAGGTTAGGGTTCAACTAGGCCTAGGTTTAAATTAGTGTTACATTTTAATTAGGGTTAGGGTTCAATAAGGGTTATGTATAGGCCTCAATTAGCGTTAGGCTTTAATTAGTTAGGGTTACAGATCAATTAGGGTTAGGGCTATAATTGTACAACAAAGCATTAGTTTATGGTTAGGGTTAGTATTAGGGTTGGCGTTAAAGCAAGGTTTAATTAGGGTTAGGCTTTAATTAGTTAGGGTTACAAATCAATTAGGGTTAGGGCTATAATTGTACAACAAAGCATTAGTTTATGGTTAGGGTTAGTATTAGGGTTGGCGTTAAAGCAAGGTTTAATTAAGGTTAGGGTTAATCCTAACTTTGACCCTAACTCTAATGCTAACCTTAAACCTAATACTAACATTATTTTTAACACCAACACTAACACTAATTATAACTTTAACCCTAAGCCTAACTTCAACCCTAAAACTAACACTAATTAACCTGGAACCTAACTCTAATTCTATATCTAACCTTGAACATATTGCTACTTCTAAACACTAATACCAACCATAATGAATCCTAGACCTAACCCTAATACTAACCCTTAGCCCCAATTGAACCCTAACAATAACCTTAAGATTTATCATAGAACCGTAACCCTTACGACAACCATAACCCTAATTTTACCTTAATTCAAATGTATCCCTGACCCTAATTTAAGTATATACCAAACACTAATTTAATCTTAACCCTAAACGAATTGTAAACCTAATTGAACCCTAATCCTAACACTAAATGAGCTTTAATTTAATCATAACCCTAATTATGGTTAGGGTTATGGTGCACTTAGGCTTAGGGTTAAATTATGGTTGGGATTGTGGTTAAGATTCAAATAGGGTCACGTCAATGTCAACGTCGATGTTAGGGTTAGGGTTCAATTAGGGTTAGGTTTACAATTTAATTAGGGCTAGTGTTCACTTAGGGTTATGGTTAAGGTTCAATAAGGTTAGATTTTAATTTGGGTTAGGGATAGAGCTTAATCAGGGTTAATATTCAATTATGGTTAGGGTTCAATTATGGTTAGGATTAGGGTTTAATAAGGGTTAAGGTTAGGGTTATAGTTGGATTAGGGTTAGTGTTCACTTAGAGTTAGGGCTATAGTTCTACGATAAAGCTTAAGATTAGGGATTGAATAGGGTCGGGGTTTGGGTTAGGATTACGATTCAATAAGGGTTCAATTAGGGTTTGGGTTAGTGTTATGATTAGTGTTAGGGTTCAATTAGAGTTATGATTATAGTTAGGGTTTAATTGGGGTTAAGGTTAGGCTTAGGGTTATATAACTTTAATTGTAATCGTAACCATAATCATAACTCAAAATCTATTGCTAACCCTAACTCTAACCCTAACATGGACACTAACTCATTAAATTCTATCTCTAACGATAACATGAATGCTAATCCTAATCTTCACCCTAATTGTAACACTTACCCTACCCTTGATCCTAATTTTATCTCTAATCCTAACACTAACCCTAATTGTGATGATAACCCCAACCCAAATTCTAATTCTATCTCTAATTGTAATCATAACCCTAACCCTAACCCTAATCTCTAATCTTAACTCTAACCCTAATTCTAACCCTCACACTAACCCTAACCCTAACCCTAACCCTCACCCTCACCCTCACCCTCACCCTAACCCTAATAATTTTATCTTCCATGTTGCACTGCGAATGCTACTACTATATAAAAATGCCGAGAGATATCCTTCTCAAGGCATCTATTGCACTTTTATGTGAGTAATTGTTTAAAAAATAGACGCCTCAAGAAGGATATCTCTCGACATTTTTATATATACTATTAATAAATAATATATATGCTAGTTTTTAAAACATGTGAAAAGCTGAATGGACAGAAGTTATAACTAGTTTTTCCTTCCTTTATAGATCAAAAATTAAGTTCAATGCATATCAAAGTTTCATATGATTATAAATTACAAATCTGTATTAGTGTTTTTACAAGTTTCATATGTGGAGAACATAGGCCCAAGACAAATTTAATTTTTGCTTTTTAAAACCAAAGAAGGGGTTCTGGGGCAGGGTTGAGGGGCAGTGTCCCTCATGGATTTTGGGGTCATTAAAAACCACACGAACCTTCAGACTCATAAGTCTTTGAGGGAAAACTTTAGTCTCTTATGACAAGGAGAGTCGTGAGTTGCCTAGCCAAAGGGTGCCAGGTATGGCAAGGAGATTGCTTGCTCAGCAAGGGGTCTGCTTGTGCAGCCAAAGGAATATTATATGTGGCAAGAAAGATACTTGCACAACAAAGACATTGACTTTGCATAGCAAAGTAGTGTCTTATGCAGCCATTGGAAACCTTTGTTCAACAGCTAGGATCTCTTGTGCATCAACTAAGATATCTCATGCAACAACTAGGAATGTCTTGTGCAGCAACTAGGATCCCAGGGATTTCCAGATTTCCTCCTTAAATCTGCTTCAAATTCGTTCAAATTTGCTCAATCAAATTTGCAAATGCTGTGTGAGGAAATGGCATTGGTTGGAATTGCTTTAAAAGACCAAAAAATCATGTTGTTCAATGTTCTTGCTGCATTTTTCCCGCATCTTGCAGTCTACCTGTGTACAGTAAGTTTGTGTAGCAGACTCCTTTGGTACTTGTGGTAAATCTGCAATGCGAACTTGCAAAAACTTGGTGAGTTTGAGGTCAAGCCGCTTGAGTGGAAAATTTCCTGTGAGTACTCTATGAGTTTTAAATCTATGGTGGTAATGGTGTTGAAGAAGGTGGTCTTGTGGGCTATATACTAAGGAGTGTAGGTCTATGGACACCCATTGTTAGGTGCAGCACCATGAGGTGTCATGTTGTGGCATTTTGCTAGAGATACCCTGCCTAAATAATAACATGTCTTGTTCTTTCTAGACATGTTACAAATGAAAACATTGTGGAAGGCAACTGCAACATAGTTCATTGGATGGCATATGTAACATGTTGGACTTAATCATATATGACCATGAACAATCTTGCAATGTTCAGAGAACAAACTGATTCCCCTTTCCATCATGTGGGGTTTCAGCTGGTAACAAGGATTCAAGTTAAATGCCAAGAAATACTCAAAAGAGATTAGAATATTGTAGATTGAACGTAGCCTAGAATCATTGGAGACTAAGTAGGCTGTGTTGTGTAAAAGAGTTCTGAGTAGTTAAATTTTTGGAGTGTGTTTCTATTAAGCTATTTATTGTCTATGTGCACATTTCTTCTGAACCAATAAAGTTGCTGCTATTGCAAGGTATGATATTTTGGCTTCCATCTTATGTTCATGCACTATGAACCTACTGACTGATTGATATTTGCTCATTTGACCTGCAACCATGTCACCACTTACCAGTAAAAGATTGAAATTTCTTTAAGAATTATTGTTGAAGTCAAAATATCATTCCTAAATGATGACAAAAGTAAAATGCCAAATAGCATAAACTTATAGTTAGCTAGGCAGTGGAAGTAGGAATGGAATGTGTAGGATCTATATAACCTTTATATGGCATCCACATGATCTGAAGCACAAATAGGGTGTTTCTAACATGGATTATAAGATGTGCATCTTGTTTCAGGTTAAAATGCTATCACATGTGGAACCAATCAACTGAATTTTAGCCCTAACTTGGTCATACAAAGTCAAAACGACCTGAATTTTAAGATATAGTGTGGTGAGATATATCCACTTGTGCCCAAAAAATTCACATTACTGGCTGAAGGCTGCTCCATCACTAGCTTTAAAACTCCTATTCTCCAGTAGCTGTGCGAAATGCATACTAGGAAGAGTGATATGGATTCAATATATTTTTTCCAATTACAATATTTCTTTAGATAATAGGATTAGAAATGTAACTGATATATGAAGAAAATATTCACCCATTCTGAACTTCCATGATTGAAGAGATCTTCATTAGGTGCAAGAAGGCAATCTTAATATCAGCAGTTCTGCTAATATTCTGCTTCTGGTTACATTACGAATATCACCTGGTGTGAACAGATGACATCACAAAAGAGTACTGGAAACATACACTCCTAGAACATGATAAGAGTAACATGCATGATAGCCCTATATTAAAAAATCAAACCGGTTGAACCATGGACACTAATGTTATTGCTATAGGAAGAAATACATAGACAGTGAATAAAATCTCTTAAATATTTAAGGGACAACATATTGATAAATTATAAAAAGCCAATGTCCTTCGTAGAGTTATGAAATGCCTCTGGTGCTTTATTTATCATGAATAATAAAAAATATTTTTGTCTTTTATATAGAGTTTTTGATTTGCTCCTTCTTTTCTATTGCTGGCCAAAGGTTGATAATGTTGTCTGCTATGAGCATTTTTCAAGGGGACTTGAGAATTGCATTTAGATCTGAAGTTATTGGCTGGAAAGGTATCTTGCCTTTATATCATGTGTAGATCTTCAGGGGCTGACCTTTCTTGGATGACACGCATCTAATGTTTCCAAACAATATGTTGGCCACTGAATTATGTTTAGTGATTTATGACATACATTCTCTTATTTGTCATGGAAGAGTCCACAGTCCTGCTCAAGTAATCCTGTTGTCTTGTTGCCTGATGATTTTATTTCTGTGGAAGTTATAGATCACATAGATATGACATTATAAACATAATCATTACACTGGAATGTGCTTGCAGGAGCGAACAAACTGGACGAATGAGGACAGTTTAAATGATAATCTTGGACATGGCACTTTTGTTGCAGGGGTTATTGCCAGCCAAGATACGGAGTGCCTTGGATTTTCTCCAGATTCTGAAATCTATGCATTTCGTGTGTTTACTGATGCACAGGTAAATGCTTCTGAGTTTGATTCTTCACTGTGATATATTAATGACATATTTGTGGTAGTTAAAATGTTTTGTTTTTGAGAATATATTTCTAGCTTCTGATTTGAAGGAAAAAAATGTAATTAATTGATTTTCTTTTTATTCCTTATATCTACTCCATTCTTCCAAATCTACAGCTCACCAAATAGCAGTTCTTTTCATCTAAAATTATAAGCAAATGCTTGTTCGGTGCAACTTAAACCAAATTCTACTTGCTGTCTATCTTGACAAAAACTCAAAATTCTATTGTAGTAAATATGTTGGCTGTAATCGTGTATTTGGCAATTGATGTGAGAATACCTGGTTGAGAGACTGAATGTATTCTTCTATTTTTTTTTCTCCCTCACGTACAGGAAATATAATCAGCTTTCTTCTAATAAGGTTATGTGATGAACCACAGCAACTGCCAGTTTCACCATAAAACAATACCTTTGAAATGATAAGATACACATTATGTTAGTACAGCAGGAATGCTCAGTGATGGGAAATTTCATAATATTAAGGGTTAAAGCAATGAAGTAAGAGGTTTATCTTTGGTGTCTCAACTTTGCAATCCTATGTGTAATATATATTCTTTTTGACAAGTGGGGTTGAAGGCTCCCCCACAAGGGGGTGGGATGGGGGATTGAAGAAGGGAGTGTCATGCATTTGGGAGGGCAGTGCCTCCAATTTTTTTTCCTTCTTTTTGTCATATTTGGGTGTTCTTCACATTGCTTTCTTGGCCCATGGTTTTGGTGCTCATGGCATTATAAATAACCTTTTTGATGTACCTATTAATATTCACACATGCATTAGGGGTTTGATATAGTGAGTTTTATAGGTATTGTTATGTTGTCAAAATTGCCCTAGATCTCTTGTTGGTGATACTCTTGTAAAGGCTTAGACTCTACAAGTGTATAGTAACCATTGATTATTGAATGATACATTGAGTTGCTTTGGATTGTGGAGTTTTTATTTTGAAAGGGTTGTACCCAAGCAAATCACTGTGTTATGGTATATTGTCTTTTGTGTTTATTTCTTTTTGATTGTATGATCAATTTTGTCATAAATTAGTGTAGGAAGCATATTTCTCACTTCCACTTCCTTTCATTTAGTAGTACAACTTGAGCACCTAGGGTCTTAGGTGATAGGGACAAGGTCTTTTGTTTTAATCTTGTTTTGATGGGAGCTTACCAAGAACGGGATCTTGTTGCAAGAAAATAGTAAGCACATCAAGGAAGAGATGGAGAGGTTCATCGACACTATAACTTTGAGCTGTGGAAGCTCAAGACGAGATATTTTTATAGACAAAAATCCATGGGGTGCTGTATCTGATTCAAATCCATTGTAGTCACAAGTCGATTGAGATCTATTCGACAGAAAAGCAAAGGGCCTCATTAGGAGCTGCTTGGTGTATTTTGTTTTGTTGAATGTAAATGAAGAAACCGCATCATAAACTCTTTTAAAGAAGTTGAGAGATTTGTATTAGGCTAAATCCTTGGTCAACAAATTTTTCCTTAAGAAAGAAGATGCACCTTGGGAATGGATGATGATGGTTTTGTGGCCAAGCATATAACATGTTCAATATGATTGTTAGTTGCACTTTGTTGGAGTAAAAATGGAGGAGGATTGTTGCATAACACTTCTATGTTCTTTGCTAGACTTGTGGGATCACTTTGTCATGGCAATTGGAAGCATTGCCTTAAAACTCAAAATGGATGACATAGTTGTTTCTTTGAGGAGATGTGGTGGATTTTGAATCTTCTAAGTAGGCCCTAGTTGTTCGTGGAAGATTAAAGGAGAAAGGCAAGATGAGGGACAAGCATAAAGAAAAGTCTACATCCAAATCCCATTAGAGATCCAAATCTCTAGGAAAGTCCAAGGTTGCGGTGGAATTGCAGCAAGATTGGACATTTTCGTAGACACTGCAAATAGGAGAAAAATAAAAAGAATAATGATTTAGATGATGAGTCTAAAAAATCTTTTCAAGATAATGTAGATGTGTTTATTGCAGCCTTGGCAACTCATGGATCAAAAGGTGTGTGATTGATATACTTTGAAGATTCCTTCCATATAACCATCATTGAAGGTGGTTTTCAAAGTAGGAAGAATATGATGGCAAGAAAGTGTACCTTGATGGTGATTCTCATTTGAGCATAGTTGACTATGGTAAAGTTCATATTTGATACCTTGATGGACAAGGGAAGGGGATCAATGGTGTGTTGCATATCTTTGGTTTGACACAAAACTTGTTGTCAATTAGTTAACTCAATGATGTGTTTGTGCAAGTTCTTTTGTTTAGAGGGTGTTAGATGGTGCAAGGTGGTATGATGCTTGCTAAGGGTGTTCGTGTGGGTACTTTGTTTCAGCTAGATACATGCACTATTTAGTGCAATAATTCTTTTGTTCTTGTAGTGAAGAGATATGTAGAATCTACACCTTCACATTCATAACCAACAACAAAGAGGGGCAATTTGTGTACTTTTGATGGCCATACTTCTTGGTTACCTAAGCGAGCTCTTATTTTAGAGAGCAGATTGCTTGTAGAGAAAACAATGCTATGCCACTAGAGAATGTGCTATATAGGTGAGAAGGGTCTAAGGATCTTCACAAATAAGAATATTGTGTTTATGGAAAACAAGACTACATTTGTTTTTGTTCTAGTTCTCACAAATCTTCTAGGGTGTTAGATTTAATTCATTCAAATGTATTTGATCTTGTTAATGTTCTTTTAATTTCTAGATCATTGTACTTTGTATTTTTTATGGATGATTATTCTAGAGTGACATGTGTGTATTTTCTTACGAGTAAATTTCAAGACTTTAGTTGGTTTAAGGAGTTTAAGGTTCTTTTTGCAAATTAGACTAGTAGGAAAATTAGTGTTTTGAGGATTGATATTGGCATCAAGTTTTGTTCCACAGATTTAAGAGTCAATAAAGAGCATGGGATTGAGAGACATAAGAGAACTGTATATACCTTCTAGTATAATTGAGTTGAAGAAAGAATGAATAGAATGTTAATGGAGAAGGCGAGGATTATGCTTAATGGAGCCATTTTAGCTCAATTTTTTTGAGAAGTTGCTATTGCTTGTTATTTGATTAATAGGTCTTTTACATTAGTTCTTATTGAGTAGACTCTTGTGAAGGCATGGATGGGCAAAAAAGCCTTCATTACAAATCTTAGAGTTTTTGGTTGCAAGACATGCATATGTGCCTAGGGAGAAGTGGTCAAAGTTGGGGAACAAAGCAATAAAATATATCTTCGTTCGCTATGGTGTCAGTGTGAAAGGATACAAGCTTTGGGACCTTGTTGTTGAGAGAGTTCTTTACAACAAAAGTGTTATTTTGAGAGAGATTAACCCTTCTCAACTAGCCCTAAAGACTAAGAAGGTTGAATCGGAAGCTCATGAGGGACTTAGAGAGGAGGAGAGCTACGATAGTTTTGATAGTTTGGAAGAGGAGGTAGAACCTCCACCTCAACTCCACTCAACAAAGACAACGATCATAAAAGTCTACTTCTAATTGTAGATGTGTTTTAGCCTTGATTACTAATATTAGTGACTTTAGAATTGTGAAGGGTGTGTTTCTAAGTCTTGGATGGTGGTTATGGATGAGGAGATAGTTGCATTGAAAAATAATGATACATGGGACATGGTATAGTTACCTGATGGATGGAAACCTATTGATTGTAAATGGGTGTTCAAGAAAAAGAGTAGTTTAGATGGCGATGTTGAAAACTATAAGGTTGGTTGCAAAATGATATTTGTAGGGCGAGGGGATAAACTTTGGTGAGTTTTTTTTCCTTAGTTGCCAAGTTGACATTTATTAGGTTATTGTTATTTGTAGCAAAAAAAATTGATATAGAGATAGAACTAATGGATGTGGAAACAAGATTCCTGCTTGGTAACTTGGAGGAGATTTATCATTTATGTGACATGTTGTAATGTCTTTACGATAAATGACTGGCAATATATCTTAAACCTTTCACAAGTATATATTGTAAGTGATATGCTTTGATACCATTGTAATGCCCTGAGCCAAATATTAATGGTAATATTCCTTAAATCCCCTACAAATATATATTTTAAGTGATATGTTATGATACGACTATAATGTCCCAATTGAAATTTTAATACAAATATTTTTGTAAACTCTAAAACCCATTAATGTTTACACAACCACCTTCACAGCTAAATGTTGAACTTTAGATTTAATTATTTTGCCCTAATCTAACAAACCCTAAATTTGCAGGTAGGGTTCATCATTAAAGATTGATTTCAGATTTAAATGTCTACCTCATATTGCAAAACCCTAAATTTCACACAATTTACACATTAATATTGATAACCCAACAAAAATATTTTATATTTATGTAATTTAGTCAAATCACGAGCAATCATGACCTACATTCTTACCTAGAGAGGAGCAATCACGAGAAGAATGCAACATTGCAGCAAATGACCTTGATGAATGCGTAGAAGCATATTCAAGAATTGATCATGACCTTAGAAGACAAATTCTATGAAGAGAATATTATGATGCAAGATCAAGAAATACCTCAAGAGGAGAAAGAAGGCAGCCCAACAAAGATTTACAACAAAGAGTAAGTAAGGTGACTCTTACTACTTTTGATGGTTTGGGGAAGGTCATTGCACAAACATGGATCCAAAAAATGGACACCTATCTTTCTCTTAGTCCCATGACGTAAGATAAAGCTATTAAATTTGCCATTCTTCACTTGGAGGGAACAACACATGAATGGTGGCATCATGGGCTAGTTACTCAAGGGTATCATCTAATTGTAACATACATTGACTTCAGAGAAAGACTCATAGAAAGGTTTGATAGAAAAACTTGAAGATACATTTTAAGGATTTATCACAACTAAGGCAACAAGGTATAGTAGAAGAATATGTAGCGAAATTTCAAAGAATATCAATTATGGTACCAAATATTATCGTAAAAAGGCTTAAGTTTTTATTTATTGAAGAACATTCAAAATCACTTAGGGGATTGGTTCGAGCTTTTGAACCATCATCCCTACAAGATGCTATTCAAAGAGCTTTAAATTTGGAAGACATCACACTTAGAAACTAGACTTATCCCAAGAATATACCACGAAGATTGCATGAGCAACCCGTTTATCAGGATAATTTGCAACCACAGGCATTACCTCCTCAATCCTACAAGGTGGAAGCATCCAAGAGCGAGCTTCGAAGGAAGAAATTGTGTTTTAATTGTAGGGGACCATGGGAGTCGAGTCATAGATGTTTTGAGAAGGAACAAGTATGCCACATAGAGGCAATGACAAATGAAGAATCAAAGGAAGAACTTGAACCTAAATGGAAGACAAGGAAACAAGAAGCAAAGTTCGCAAGGGGAACATTGGCAACACTTTCAGGGGCATCCACATATCGCCCTTTTCAAATTCGTGGTGTTTTACAAGGTCATAAGGTGATTGTCTTAATTGATAGTAATGCTACACATAACTTCATTGATGGAGGTCTAGTGATGAGGATGGAATTAAAGGCTGAAACTTTGAGGGGTTTAGGGTAGTTATGGCTGATGGGTTCACTACCCCTTGTACACAAAGGATTCAACAGCTGGACATCACTTGGGAAAACAACAAATAAGTGAAGATTTCCATGTGATAGGCATGGGTGATAAATTTGTGTTTTTGGGCATTCAATGGTCACATTCTTTAGGAAGATATTATGAATATTTTCAAAAGATGGAACTATGTTTCCAACACAATGGCAAGGAAGTGATTTTACAAGGTCTATCAGATGGATCTCCAAGGGTTGTGACAACCAAAAAGGATGGAGAAATGCATTTAGACATGAGCAAGTAGAACGGGCTGATAAAAAACAAATAGAAGCTATACTAAGTGAAACAAAAGATATGAAATTATTTCAGAAAAGAACATCACATTTCAGGTCATAGATGTGTGTCATGCTTCTAATTCTCATCCTTAATTTAAGGAAAGCTCTTTTTCCTACTCTGCCTCATGGAAATATCCACGAAACAATGCGAATCTTGGGCCAACCAAACTAGTTCCTTGTAGATGCAATCATAGTTGAAAAACTCGCCAAGCTTGAAAAACTTGACTCGGCAAAAACTCGACAACTTAAAAAATTGCTTAAACTTCATTAAAAGCGCATTTATTTTGCAAAAATTCAATGATAAGATGCATCCAATGAGTCAATAAATGAGTACTTACAAAATGGCTTCCTCATGTGGAATGCTCAATGTGTTGATATTGATAGTCTGAAACAAAATGAAAATAGCAAATTGTTTTTATAAAACTGAAAGTAAATACTACACTAATATATTTCAGTTTTTACAAATTCACATCTTCCTCTTCCCTTGTCTAGTTCTCACTAGGGGAGAGGGTTTAGTCGTAGGACTCTATTGTGGCTCCTCAACCTCCATCCTGGATGTAGATGCTGCTGCTAGTGGCACTGGTAATGACTCCTCCTCAGGCTCATCCTCAATGTTATCCAAAGAGAATGCAAATCCACCCCCCTCCATTGCCTGTCGCTCTAAATCATAGATATCATCCTCGGAAAACAATGGAAGTTGCTCATCCTGCCCTATCCAATCACTGTATGGATCTATCTCATCCAAATCAATTGGATTATCTGATATTTCCTCTACCTTTCTTCTGCACAACTGAAGATTATATTGCACAGAGACAAGGTCATTGAGGCATTTTTGAGCTAGTTTGTTCCTCTTCTTTGTGTGGATGGCCTCAAGCAAGCTCCAATTGTGCTCACAATTGGACGAACTACAAGGCTGGCATAAGACACGAAGGGAATTTTTTTGGAGATTTGGGGTATTTCCACCCCAATTTGTCCACCAAACATCTATAAAAAAATAATTAAGAGTTAGAAACTTAGAAAGGAAAGTCAAAAGTTCAAAACATACTTGATCAAATTATCAAATTATCAATATTTTTAACTTGTAACTTGTAAATTTCAATTTTTTATACTTGGTGACTAATTGTTTATTGCTCTCTTTGCTAGCTCTAAAGAAAAGAGTGCACCCCTTTTTTCCCTATAATTTTGCAATTCATTAACAATGAGGTTTGCCACCTCAACCTCGGGTGTCATCCTCTGAATGCAAGTAGTGAGGCCCTCCATAACCTCTCCATTTGGATTTGAGTAGGTGCCTGAATGGAAGAAATGGGGGTTCAAGAAGTACCCTGTTGTATGGATGGGTTGGTGGAGTTGATGGTTCCACCTCCTATCAATAATCTCCCAAATGGGAACAAATTTGAGGCTGTCCCCCTTATAATAATTTCTTATAGCCTCCATGGCCTCATAAAGGTACCCCATTGGGGTTTTATCCCCATCCACCAAGTGGAGAACTCTAACCAAGGGCTTCGACACCTACAATTAGAGTTACAAATTTACAATAAAAGACATTAAAAAAAATATTCAATTTGAATTTAAATTCAAAGTTTTGAAGTTACCATCACAATCTCTACAACTCTTTGTGCAAATAGGTTGTCGAAGACAATGCGTGCAACCCTCTCTCCTTCCGGCTTCTTCGAATAAGTTGAGTCTAGCCATGCTTGACTCACAAACATTTGTTTCAAAGCTGTCAATGAACCAAGAATGCTTTGCAATGTCAAGAAAATCGTTGCAAACCTTGTCACACCGAATCTTACCAACTCTTTCCCTTGGGTGTGATCCCTCATCAAGTGAAGAACCCAAGGGTGATTGTAGATAAATTTAGCGATCCTCCTTGCATCCTCTACAATCGGTGTGACCCAATCTAATTTGCCTATGTCCTCCAAAAGAAGGTCAAGGACATGTCCGACACAAGGTGTCCAAAAAATCGTGTGGTGTTTATCTTGGAGGATTCTTCATGCTGCCACATATGTTGCTGCATTGTCAATTAGATTTGCACCACATTTTCAATCACAACCTCCATGCAAACTTGCTCCAAAGCCAAATTTTCTGCATTTTTGACTATGTTGGAGGCATCCATTGATTTCAAGAACACCTCCTCATTTTTGTAAGCAACCAAATAATTAATGATGGTGCAGTTTTTACCATCCGTCCACCCATCAAAAAGAATAGTGCAACCATATTTCTTCCATTCTTCTCTTTGTTCTTCTACCGCTGCCCTTGCCCTTTCAGTTGCATTATTAAGCAACCGACAAGTACAAAGTGAAATTAAGTACACAATTTTAATTTGTAAATAAAAAAATAGTTTAAATTCATCATAAATTGCTATAAATTAAACTTAAAGAACATAAATTTATCAAAAAAATTAAATTAAGTTTAACTAACTTTCCACTCAAGTCTGTGCGAGAAGGCGCCTTGTAGCCTTTTCTTGCAAGTGTCAATGTGGTAACCAAATTGTGCCAGTAAGGAGAACTTGCCACATTGAAAGGGATGTTGAAATACCAAAAATCCGCACAAGCAATGTCTGCCTGCTCATGGACTTCCCTATTCCACCCAGTTGCCTCTAAGGAAGGTTGTGCACTAGGTGTGTTTCTAGGCACAAAAAAATCATGCATGCGTGTAGGTGCTGATCCTAGTGCTCTACTAGAGGTAGATGAAGGGCTCGTGGTGGTGGTGGGTTGCCTTCGTATACGTGGACCACAAAGAGAGCCCACTATGCCTTGGACTACATCATCCGACTCAAGGTTGATTGGAGCACCTTGAGAAGAAGCAATGGCTGTTTGCATTGCTACCTTTGCCCTCTCTTTTTGCAATTTTTTTCCTTTTGCAGCTGCAAGTATGGCATTCATTTGTCTTTTTATTTTTTTTGTGGTGTTAGGACAAGGCGTAGCATCACGATGAGGGATGCCTGCAAGGTGGTATTTGAGGTGATTGATGCCTCCACGTAATACTCTTTCACATTTAACGCAAAAATTGAGCTAGGTTCAGGTCCTTGATAAGCATATTTCCAAGTAGGATCTCTAGCTCCTGGAGGACTATTGCCTACAAATGGTGGGGGCATGGATGGGGCAAAGCCTGAGGCAGAACCAAATGCAAAAACTTCTGTATTTGCCATTATCAATTAACCTACACACACAAAGTGAAAGCACAACTTGTTAGTTTTTTAATAGAAAATTTAAAAACAACCTAAATTAGATTAAATCAAAATAGATTACTTTAAATTAGTAAAAATCTAAACTAATCTAAGATTCTAAACATTTTCATTAAAAAAAATGGATTGAAAAAAAAAATAAAAATAAAAAAAAGTGAAAAAAAATTAAAAAAATTTAATATAAGATTGTAAACATGTTCAACAAAAAAAGGATTCAAAATTAAAAAAATAACTAGGGTTTGAAAAAAATTTGAAAAAAATGAAAAATTCGGAAAAATATGTCAAAATCTTGTTTTGATCAATATAAATGTATTTAAATCATTTTTATTTTCATGATGTTTTTAAACATACAATCTGCAAAAATGAAGAAAACTTAGAAAAAAAGGAAAGAAAAAGAAAAATCAGAAAACCTACTTGGAAATCCAATTTGCCTTCGAAATTCGATGAAAATCCCCTTCAAATCTTGTCTCCTTGATGCAAAATTGCTGTAAATAGGTGCAAAATTGTTTGGAGTGGGTTTTTGCTAAAGGAGAGCAAGTGAATCAGTGAAAAAAACAAAACAAAATGACCTTTTTCCGGCTGTGGGCCACTTAACCTAGATTGGGCAAGTTTTTTCTGAAAAACTCACTAAAAACTTGGCGAGTTTTTCAAAAAAACTTGGCAAGTTTTTCAAAAAAACTTGGCGAGTAAATTGCTCATAAACTTGGAAGAAGAAAAAACTCGCAAGTTTTGAAAAACTTGTCGGGTTTTTGGCGAGTTTTTCATCTATGGATGCAGTTGATGCATGGGGGGAAATTAATTTTGGAACCCGAAGCTATCATTGACACGAGAGAAAGGAAATTAAGAAATAAGGTTATTCTTGAATATTTAGTTAAATGGAAGAATCTGCCCATATGGGGGACACCACTTGGGAAGGAGCAAATTTTTTCATCATCCAAATTTAAAATTGCTTGAGGACAAGCAATCTTGGGAAGGGTAGACTGTTATGGTTCCCCCCGCCAAACACCCGATTGCAGCCTTTAAAAAAATATGATCAACAACTAAGTGATTTAAAGATAGCGCCCATCTCCAATGCAATTAATCCAATAATAAAGTGGTGCAAGCAATAGACTGCAGTGCTAGCAAATTAACATATTAAAAATTAAATTATTATTCTCTAAATGCAGCGATGAAGTGTTGTAACTATTGCAAAGGCAATAGAGGTGAAGAGGTGTGACTCCCTTAAACTTGAGATATAAAAGGGAGAACATTTCATTTGAGGACATCCATAACATCATTCAATCAATCAATTGGGAATGGAACATTAATTATGTTCTCAAGAGTAGCAATGATGTGAGAAAGGGTGCAACTCTTCCATAAAGAAGAAGATATATATATATATATATATATATATATGGAGAACATTCCATGAAAGCAAGGAAGCAGAAAAGGATCAATCAATTCATAATTCAATCATCAAATCATACATGTATCAAATCATTCTATCATCACATCATTCAAACATTAACTTGTCAATCCATCAAGAAATATCAATCAGCAATAATCTAGCAAGTTCATCAAGCAATCAGTTTTGAATTTGAGGAAGTGTCTTGCAAATAGGAAGGATGAAACCCCTTCCAAGTTCATGAGAGGAAAAGGACGAAAACCCTTACTGCTCTTAGGAAGTTTGGACAAAAACCCAAATCTTGGTCAAGGAGGGCGAAAACTCTTCAAGATGGACTAAGAGTTGGAAGGACGAAAACCCTTTCATGCTCTTGGCAAGTTAAGGGCGAAAACCCTTGATATTGCCACTGTTGATTTAGGGACGAAAACCTCTAATTCAGCAGATTTGTAATTATTTCCAAGGAATTCACGATATGATTGATTTTGAGAATTGTGTTATGATTTATTGATCTAAATATTATCATAAATTCTTAATCTTTTATTAAGCTATTATCATGTTGTGTAAATATTATTGTTTAAAGGCAAAAAAATCAGGAATATCCCAAAAACGGACATTACAATATATTTGCAGCCAAAAAAAAGGAATCAAGTTTAGAATACCACATGGCATTATATAATAAACAAAACCACCATAACTTCAAATGCCATTCAAAACATAAATGATAAATATTATAAAATATTCATTGTTCAAACTTCAAGTTCAATATTAAAATAATAATGTGAATCTCAACAATCAGGTTTTGTTAAATTTATGATCAGATTTAATGCACAGAAATTAATTCAAAACTCAAACACACAACACAGCAGATACCCTGGGAAAACCCTCCTCCTGAGGGAGAAAAACCCAGCAATAATATATCTCTTATATATTAAATCTCAATGAATTCTTCTTTACAATGAAGGCCGATATGAAGCCAAAGATAAGGCACCATAAACTGATGCAATCACAGAAACTGAGTGAAGCAATCTGCTAACAAAGATTTCTGCCTTCTACACAAATGCCGATCTGTACTTGAGACAATTCGCACTTTGATGAACCTTCGCACTTGATATCATGTAATGAATATGAGTGAATGGATGATCAACAATGAAACTTCATCGAATATATATACACAAGGAGATGGGAGACGCGACCTTTCATAAACATGTCGGCCACAGCAAAGAGGTATGCCTCTATCAAAAGGAAGGTTGGCCACATAGAGGATCACACTCCTTAATAAATTCGTGACCCTTCAAAAAACAAATATTAAATATAAATATGAATTGTCTTCAATAAGATTGCGCCATAAGAGATTTGAGCCTTCATTAAAAATCGAGCCTTCTTTACAATTCAAATAGCTGTTAGGCTATCATTTGAATTGCCTCCAAATGCAATCGCGTGGGTCTGGAAGAAGCAGCCGGACGCTGCTAAACATCAACAGGTTTCAGCATCACATGGGTCTTTTAAATTATCATCATCATCATTGACTAATAATGTAAATCTCAACAATAAGGTTTCAGCATCACATGGGTCTTTTAAATCATCATCATCATTATTGACATTAAATGATGCAAGAACATTTGAAGAATTGTCAATAGTGCCATTGCCACTTGCACTAAAAGTGTGCTTGCTATTTGGCTCCTCAAATGCAATGTGTTGGGAACTAGAATTATCAAAGTTAGTATGCTTTGGCTCCATATTCCACAACCTTGTGTCCCCTTCGTTGTAGCTATGTTTGTGTGAAAGGAGACAATCTCATGTTTTATTGAAGAAAATATTAGGGAAGCCACCTACAAGGTCTGCTTCAATAGTGGCTTCCCCATAACTATTCTTGGAGACATTTTCTATTCAAGAAGATCTCTTTATTTCTTCCCACAAAAGAGGCTTATTGGAGAAGGCATTCTAGAATGAGGTAGAGGGACAATGGTCTTCCTTTCAACTTGGTGGAATCACCATATTGGTGAGAAATGGGAAATGGTGACAATAATCAATCAAACGCTGTTTGGTTATTTAGGCTGTGGGTATGAGAAGGTGCACACCACTTTATTGGCAAAATAATTTTTGTAGAGACATCACTAGAACCAATTAAGGATTCATGGGTTGAAACACGAGTGTTTATCATTTCTAATGGATTGAAGGATTGCAAAAACTGATTTTAAATAAATATCATTGTAGTGTCCCCTAAAGGGGCAATGTTTTTGAAGGCAATTGATTGTGAGGGATAAATGAAGGATGCAAACTTCATTTCCAAACTCCTCATTGAGTCCATAGACATAGTGGGTAATGAGAACGCCATCCAATTCATAATGAACAATGCAAAAAATTGCAAGGCAATAGGTGCTTTGATTGAGGAAAGGTACACACATATTTTTTGGACATAATGTACCGTCCACTTTCTCAAATTGGTGATGTAAAAGATTGGCAATCAGGTAGAGTGGGTGCAAAAAAAATACATTGAGGGTAAGGAGATTTAGATGATCGTGATAAACCATCATATGGCACAACTCATAAGACATTTTTAGGGCTTTCTCCAATTTGGAATTGTTGAAGATAAATTTATGAAATTTCAATATTTATTTTAAATTTAATTTATGACATACACATTTAAATTTTAATTTGTTATTAACTTATTTTTTACACTACATTAGGCTATTGAGATCCACATTGCACACAATTGTTTTGAGATGACTTGTGAAGGTGCATGAGGTGTTGAGCAGCATGGTAATTAGGCAATCAAATTCAGAGTGCCTAAAACATCAAATCATTGATCCTGAGTGATGATTGGTTGGTTTGTATGGATTACATCTTGAGTTCCATTGATTCCATCATGAGTATGTTCACATTGGTTGATACAGATCGGTCATGTTTGGGATAAATCTATGATGGCATGGACTCCATAATAAAAAAAATAAAGGCCATAATTGCAAAGGAGATGACCCAAAAAAAACATTTTTCTCGAGGGTGAAAAATATCATTCTTGACTATTGAGACAAGATGACCACACCCTTGCATCTCCTTGCATATGCATTATCTCACAAATATTACAGCTCAAAGATACTTTCTTTGCCTAAGAGAATATATAGAGACAATGAAGTTGTTAAAGGGTACAAGAAAGTGTTCCCAAGAAATTTTTTTGATCAAGAAGTGGTGGATGATGTTAGGACTGAATTTGGAAGGTTCATCTTGTCATGAGATCATAGTATTTGTGCTCTTTGAGACAAGTACAAGGTGAATGCTCATACATGGCGGTACCTGCAAAGGCAAAGTTATATGTTCCTCCAACCTCTTGCAATCAAATTTTTATCACAGGTATACATTTTTATTTTTTCACATTCTTACCATTCTTTTGCATTTAAGTTGTATTGACTTTCACTCCAATTTCAATAGGTTGTGAGTTCTTTCACGGAGGGGAATTGGAATAAATACTCCTCTATCCACTTAGTTAAGTGCAACTGATTGGCTGCAAAAAATGTAGAAGATTTGGTCTACATCATTCCCATTTGTGCCTTCCATCACATAAGGTGGTTGACTAAAAGCAAGTGGTGTTGAAAAAATGGGATATAGCTCCTAAGTGTACCAACTTGGATGCATTTGTTTTAAAGCTTGCTAGAGTTAGTATAGATGACAACAAGGCTCCTACACATGATGGTCATGTAGCTAGTGGGAGTAGTACTGCGGTTGTTTGTGGTTCAAATGAAGCTGACTTAGATCTAGATGCTTTTGATGGAGAGCAAGATATGATTTTTTGATTGTATTTATTATTTTCAAGTTTTGTAATGATTTGTCATATAGATATATGATATAACTTTGAATTATCAAGTATCTAATATATTTTAAATTTTGTATAATCATTAATCATATGTGTGCGTGTGTGTGTATAGAGCCATATTAGCATACCCGGTCAAGAAATTGTCATATTGGTGTACCCAAACCAGCAAGCAACTTCATCTTTATTGATTTATTTTGGTGTTGACAGATCTGGGTTAAGATTTGTAAATCCAATCATTTGATTAATGTGCAGGGCTATATCCTCGGCAATTTTATTATTGCATCTGGTTCGTATACAAGTTCATTTACAGCCCAGTTTGCGTTTATGTTCCAGGCACACCACCTTTACTTTTTCCGTCACTATTCACCAGATCATCTCTGGTTGTAGCTTGCATTTTCACTCTTCTTCTCCACTCTGACAAATATCACAAAATCATCAGTCTAATTTGACAATACTAGGTTAGACCATTGTTGCTCAAATGCTTGAAATGATCAAAGCATGTTTCAACCTTCACTAATATGCTAGGTTCTCCATGATCAATATCCTTTCAGAAATTTTCAGCTCTATCAATTTGGCTTGTGATGTTTCTTATTCAACCATTTATTGTTAAAAATTTCTCGATCAGTTTGATATCAATTTCACAAGAATCTACTAGACAGGCAAGGCATATGCCATCTTACTGTTATTTCTGCTAAGGTACCCGAGTTTTACCTCTTGCAAAGTTGCTAGAATTTTTTTGGCCTCCTCAACTAAGTCCATTGCCCATAGATTAACATTTCTATAAATTGCCTCAGTGAGAATAATTGTCTTTAAACCACAATCATCTGCTATATTTTATATTACTCTTTCCAAGCACCACTTTGAGGCTATGGCTTTGGTTGGACATTCCAGCTCTGCACTTGTTGCATTTCTCTGTACACCCTAATGACATTTGTACATGGTGTTAGTCCTGAGTGTTGCCCTTTAATATATTCTTTCGTCATATGAATTCAATAATGCAATTTACTTTTCTTCTGGTCAATTATTTCCTTATAAATTCATGGTGTCTTAGCATTAATTTTGGTTAACATCTTTCTCAAGATTGGGGGTCCCTGCGACAGGGGAGGGATAATTGGGAAGTCCAATTGTTCTCCTTTTGGTCAAGATGAAACTTCCGAGTCAGCCAAAAGGATGGTATGGAAGATAACAGGTATAAAAGTGGATTTGTTTCCAAACAAAGAGGATATTCATCGATCACTTTAACGAATCAATAAAGTTTGGTATATTGCATATAGATGAACAATACAGATGTCCTAGTACTTCTAAGAAACCTGTTGAGTATTTCAAATTATTGACTTTGCATAAGGTAATATTTTCAATATATTGTAGGGTCAGACAGGATAGTTGACTTGCAATTTTTTCCTGGAATCCTTGAAGTGTGCTACTGGATCAAATGTTTGATCTTTTGACCAACTTGCATGGATTAGAATACAATAACATGTTATGGTTGCTTGTCGTGTATAGATCATTTAAGTTGGATGCAAAGTATGATGGTAACTTGTTTCATATGTTATGACTAAACAAAATTCAAAACTATTGCTAACCATAAAAGATCCATGAAGTAAGTTTTTTTTCCTCCCTAAATATTAATTTTCATTTTGGATATGAAAACACATGTTTTGGATCAAATATTTGATCTTTTGACCAACTTGCATGGATTAGAAAGACAATAACATGTTATGATTGCTTATTGTGTATAGATCATTTAAGTTGGGTGCAAAGTGTGATGGTAACTTGTTTCATATGTTATGACTTAACAAAATTCAAAACTATTGCTAACCATAAAAGAACCATGAAGTAAGTTTTTTCTTCTCCCTAAATTCTAATTTTAGTTTTGGATATGAAAACACATGTTTTTACATTCAAGTGTACTTAGAAAGACAATCCTGAAATGGAAACAATTTTGTGGGTAGTCACATGATTCAGACACTGCTTGTACTTCACAAGGCAAGTGATTTGGAACTTGGCAAGAGATTCAACAATTACATGTTCCATAAAAATATCATAAAATTTTCATAATTGAGTATTGAGTCTAACAGATCCTATGGGACAAGTGTAGGTGAGTTTGGTAATTCTGGCTTAATCTAACTATTTTAGAAATTCAAGAAAAATTGATTTTGATGACTTTGATTGATGGTATTGTATGCAGGAGTTTGTTTTGTTGTCAAGTGTTATCACATATATCCTAGAAGCATGGGAATTACCGAACCATTATCACAAAATTTTTTATGTATCATAACGTTATAACAAATTTAGCTTGGTTGAATGTATGCTAGTTTTTCCCATTTAATTGCTATGTTTTTAGTTTCTGGATCTTCGTTGAGTCTTTTTCATATCTTGTTGACATGCTTGACGGCTTTCCAACAGAACTATCATATAATATTTTACAAGTTTCCTTGAACTTAATCAAGAGTCATAAATTGTTGACTTCTGTTGAAATATGTAGCATGAATTAGGGTATACCTTGTTGATTCTTCAGATTGAGTAACTTATATAGGCTGATGGTGTTTTCTTTCTGAATTTTTGTTCACTTGTAAGCTTTATTCCAATATCATTGAATTTTAATGTTATACATTACAAGATTATGAGAGGATGGGTTTTCAGCTTGGTTGCAGGTTTCATATACATCTTGGTTTCTGGATGCTTTTAACTATGCAATTGCAACTGGCATAAATGTGCTGAACCTGAGCATTGGGGGGCCTGATTACTTGGACCGTCCATTTGTGGAGAAGGTAATGTGTCTTCTACCAAAGTTTCAGACAATGCTTTTAAGCACCCTTTAAAGCATTTAAGTAGTTATATATTAGGGATTTTAGGCTTCTACAGTAAATACATGAAATATATTCTTCTGGAAATGGCTTTAGATGCAAAATAGTAAAATTGATGCTTGAGATTGCAACATGGGTTTCATTAGGATGACATTATGTTAGGATTATGATCTCGAGCTCTTTAGATGGACAGTTCTATTAAGCACTCAAGATGTAGATTGGGCTTCAGATTTTGGAGGAAACAGTAATTAATAAATAACTAAAACTAGCCATCAGAAACTAGCCGTCAATAAGCTAGTTCTAATCAATCAATCAATTAAAACATTAATTCTTTAATAAATAATTAAAACTATAATTAAATAATCTAATAATTGATTATTCCTCCCAGGTTGAGGGAGCTGCTCCAAATTTGAGCATGATCGGTCTCCATGATTGACTTAAGCTTAGACCTTTGTTTTGTCAAGTTGTTTGGATGTTTTTCAATCTCCAAAGGCTCCCTTAGTCGCCCCTTGTAAAACTGAGCTTCCTTAGTGATTCTCTGCTACCTCGATACAAATGCAGGGTTTCCCAAATGTTGGTGGCTTTCTTTTCGCAAATGTTGAGATTTACTATAGATATTGAGGCAATTTCAGTCAGTCATTTTCAGTCAAACTCTGTTTAATTCAGTCAATATCAATCAGTACTTGGCGATTTTACTAGTTCTTGACCAGCACTTGGCAATGCCTAGGCAAAAATGTCATGAAGTAAAGAAAATATCTGAATTTCATCAAAAATGATTTTTCTCATTCTGTTATGCACTGCCAAAGGTTATGTAGCACTGCATCTTGCTGGAAAGTGTCACAAGGATTGTTAGTGAATTGAGCAATCTTCATTCCATAGTTGCTTTTTAAGATACAATAAAGTAATAATGAATAATCGATCCAAAACTTTACATTTGAATTTAAGTCAAGTCTTCCATTTGCTCTGGCATCGTTGCAGCCATCAGTGCACAAGGGCTTGGATTCTCTATCTGTTATAATGTTATTTAGCTAAGAAGAATTACAAAATTTATTTATGACCCTGGACTTGGATCTCAATTTACAGAAAAAAATATGGCCATCTGAAAGGGTACACAAATTATGTGAAAATAATGTGGGCTTAATACATTTAATAGATTCATTCCCTAAAAAATACAAGGGAAGGAAAACTTGGGCGAGATTAATATGGTGAAAAGGCTTTATAAATTGAAATTCTTAGGTGATATGGCTTTTTGTAGCTAGTCCTTTGTCATGGAGTAGAAAATATACATGCCCAATGAATAATACACAGAGGCTATTTCTGCCTTACTCATAAGATTATTTGATTATGGTCTCAATGAATCTTTGGAGGGACTCAATTCTTGTTTATGTAATTTGTCCTTGCTATTTGATCTTGTGTTCTATTTTCAAAATTTTAGTTTCTTTTTCTTTTTTGCTTGGTATACCTTGGTGACATTATGAGTTACCTTCAGTGTGGTGTGGGGGGGATCTTTGTTGGATAATGTTTGCTAGAGTTATGGGATGCCTTATTGTAGTGGGGGATTTAAACTTGATTCATGCAATTACTTTTATTCTTCATTACCTGTAATAACACTATGACCTTGCCACCTGTTTGCTAGAGTTATGGGATGCCTTATTGTAGTGGGGGATTTGAACTTGATTCATGCAATTACTATTATTCTTCATTACCTGTACCATAGTTCAAAAATCAGACTCGACAATAGCTCGGCTGACCCAAAAATTTAAAAACTTGGGACTCAACAATAACTTGAGGAAAAACTTGGCAGTAACTCGACAAATTTATTGAGCATTTAAAAATACACAATTTTAAAAAAATGTTCTTAAAAAACACACATAATACTGATTTCCTAAATATATAATTCAAAATTAGAGTTCAATACATATCAATGACCAAAAGCAATTTTTTAGACTTGCCAAATCTCCTACTTTTAGATGCCATATTTTTTCATAAACCCAAAAATGGAAATAGAGCCTAGCAATAGATGAATAACAAGAAAAAATTAATCATCTATATATTTCATGTCATTGTGAATATAAATCCATGTTCCACAAAGTCTTGGGATGGGGTGATGAGGGGACACGGGAGACGGGTCTTGGAATAGGGGGACCAAGGGCCTAGATTTGGGGATGGCAGGGGGTTGGTGGTAGGTGATGGTTTAGGGGTTGAGCCCCTAGTAGGGTTGAGGGGCAGCGCTCCTTGCAGGATCTGGGGTAATAAATTAAGACCTTTAAAATCACACAAACCTTCATGGTGCATGCCATTTTCACAATTTTTTTCACTTTGTTTTTTGTAATACCAAGTCCTTACTAATTCTGAAACTTGGAAGTGATACGTGTTTTTTATGTTTATGTATGTATTCTTATTATAACATGCATCAATCTATATTAAGGAAAAAATTGGTGAAGCTAACTAGCATTAAGCACTAAATGAGGGATTATAAGTGAAGGTGAAAGCGGGAACTTGGAAGCTTGAAGTGGGAGCTGAAGTCTATTAGAAAATGGAAAAATCCTTAAATCGTGCTGTAAATCTGTTCGCAGCTACTGGAATTCAAATCATGCCCTAAATCCATTTGCAAAAACTGAAAAATCTTTGAATTGTGGCCTAAATCCATTTGTAATAAGTGGAGAATCTTTGCCTCCTTTTATACCAATTGCTGGGTGAATTTTTACACATGACTCAGGAATTTTTTTCTGATTTATAGCAATTTTTTGAAAGCACCACAATTTTTACCTAAATCTTGTCAGCAAGTTTTTCTTGCAACTAGTCACTAGTCAGGATATTTGGTTTGTACTAGCCGATTTTAAAACTATGATCTGTACACCACAACCTCTTGGACCAAAATTTTATATTATGTTTTTCCCAAAATAAACCAACTTTTTCTTTGTAGGTTTAGTGTTTTTGGTAAATACACTGTTTATCTATGTTTCTTTCATTTTTGAGAGGATTTTTCATGACACCCCCAGTTTAGTGTTGTCTAAATCTGTTATATTATTCTCCCATTGACTTAATTGGTTGTTAGTACAATTTCTGTCTTTCTTATATTTTTTTTGTGTATAGTATTTGGGTGTTGTGAGTGAACTGTGCAGCTCAAGAGGCAAGGTCACCAAATGTTCCAAATGGTGGGAGAAAGTTAGCATTGAAAGTCCGTATGGAAATCATGATGCATTATATTTTATGGTCAAATTAAATTCAAATGTTTTGGCATTCTATTAGAATGATTGCAAAAGATATACTCTTCATGGATGGATTGGTGCATGATATATTCTTATAAATACAAATATCTAAGTTTCCCACCAATATTTGAGCAAATAAAGTGCCAGTGCAAGTCTTATGCATAGAGTGGTCATTTTCTGATATCTATTGTCAACATTTACTGCTAGTTGACATTTCTTTCAAGAATGTAAGTTCTGTAAATTTGTGCACATTATACTCTATTTGGTATTTCAACTGAAACATAAGGGTGATTATTCTGTAATTGTGGCTTTTCAAAAGCAAGTTAACAGTTTCTATGAGTTCTAGTGATTATCTTAGAAATTTATAAATTGCTGGATTAGAAAACAGAATCAATCATGATTCTTTACTAATTTCGCAAGTTCTGAGTTTCTAGTTTTGAAATCAATATTTTGAAAATCAAATAAAATTTTGCTTCCTGGCTATCTTGTATGGGCCTTACTCATGTCCTTTTCTCTTCTGCTATTAATTTTTGTAAAATATTGGTTAGTATGTTTGGTATTTTGAGATGCCATGTCATGTTTCTGGTGGTCCTTATTGTGATATAAGATGCAACTACACCATGAAAGTATTTTAGTAAGTTACCTTATGTTTTTCAATTGAAATTTGGTGCAGGTTTGGGAAATAACTGCAAATAAGATTATCATGGTATCCGCTATTGGAAATGATGGTCCTCTTTATGGTACGCTAAATAATCCAGCAGACCAAAATGATGTTATTGGGGTTGGTGGGATTGATTATGATGACCATATTGCTTCATTTTCATCTCGTGGCATGAGTACATGGGAGATTCCTCATGGGTATATTTCATCTTTCATTTCTCTTTTGCTAAAAATCTCTGGAGGTTCTTGTTTTCATTCTAGTTTAATTTCCTCTTTCCTGCACTGACATTCATCAAATTGGTGCTACTGGCTACATATCACTGGAAAGTGATGTATTAGGTTTTTGAACAAAATAACACCAATGTTGAAGCTGGAAGAATATTCACATGGAGGTTAAGCTCATTTGTAGTCTGACATGCAATAACTTGTATTTTTATTAATATATTCAAGACCCAACAAACTATCTGACCTATAGCAAGACTTAAAAAGTTAATGACAAATAACGAATATTGTAAATCTAAAGGAACTATGACAGCACTGTAATGTTACCGTGGATTAATTCTTTATTTTGTAAATGACTATGGACAGAAACAGTTGGATGGGATGCACATTAATTACTTGGAAGTTCTCTCTTTTGGAAGGATATCCTCAAATAATTTCAGAGAGAGAGAGAGATTTCTACAAATTAATGAACAGCAGTATAACAGCAACAATATAACATGACACTGTTAAAATAATGTTGGATGATGTCTGCAGAAGACTGCATGCCAACCACATTCCAAAAAGAAATTGTTTGTTTGCACTTCTCACACAATACCACACTGTACCAGACCATAGTGAACACACCTTTAATCTCTTTTGCAACTGACAATAATAACTGACTCAAATACCATATCAAGAATTTTGAAGTTTCAGACTGTTTTGAACAATGAAATCAGAAATCCAAATTATGGCTGTTAGTGTTAACTATTATATAACTTTATATCAACTATGAATCTGAATCATGATATATTTTTTGCTGTTATACAACAGTTGTTGCTGTTGCTGCTGTCATGATTAATTTAATTGCTGTTATAATGCTGTCATGATATATTTAACAATTTTTTTTTTTAAGTTATCTACGATTTTTTTTTAAACATCATAAAAAATTGCTTTGCTGTAGGGGACGCCTGGCTGTCCCTGGGATGGTCGAGGGATGTCTGAGACATCCCTGGCCACCTTGGGGATGGACAGGTGTCCCCTAAAATGGGAACATGTTTCTGAGATGTTTCCATAATTTTCTTGTATGGGGGGGTTGCCAGGGGATGTTCCCTTGTGTCCTGCCATACCTGAAATGACTAAGGGGATGGGGATGGGGGTTTGAGGGCTGGGGATGTGTCCTTGTGTAACACAGGCTATAACCATTTACTACTCACGAATAAAATCCCTCTCCATGCCTTCACAACTAAGATCAACAGAAACATTTAGAAGGAAACACAAGTTGAAGTGAAAATCAAATAGTAAATAATATAGCAAAACACAATAATTTGACAAAAAATACAGATTTGTTTGAATTACAAATTAACTTTTTCTAGGAAAAGGCTTTTCATTGAGTGGTAAAGAAGCTTGACAATAATGATGAAAAAAATAACAAAAAAGTGTAATATCTACGAGTATAATACGCAAAAGGAAGGCAATTCCATTAACTTCAAATAATATTTATCAATTGGGTTTCAGTCCATTTGCGTGAATCATTTTGGTTCTTACACAGCAAACTAGGCTATACTGTGTAAAAGGGATGAGGATGGTGATGGCTGCCTGTCTTGGGTGACTTTGGAGTTGTTTCTCCGCAGACCTTTGTATCTCAGCTGCAAGGAGTTGTGATCATTCATGCAATCCCTTAAGTGGCTTTTGATTCAAGATAGCTTGCTAACAAAGAAAAAGAAAACAGGATTCCTTGGTAGAATAGTTCGACTTCATGACCTTATTAGAGGTTACAAGATCTAAACTTTTGAAGTTATAACAGTTCTACAAGCATATTAAAATTCTCATTTTTTTTCAACATTTTAATAAAGACTCCGTAGACAATGCAGTCTGAATTAACAATCTGTCTCCTATTCAATGGCATTCTGTTAGAAACAGAGGACATACATCTTCAAATATTTTTTGAGGTAGAAGCATTTAGAATGGAATGAGTTATCATCATTAATTCATTTGTTTTGGTTAATTTATGGGGAACTCTACAGAGGTCCCTTCCTAAAAGTTAGATCAAAGAAAGCATCAAACCAATCCATCCATCAAAAATATGGTTTACAGTAAACCAAAGCAGAACTGGATAGAACAACAGCTAAAACAGGCTTAGCCAGAGCCTCAGGTAAAATGGATCAAACCAAGCAACAACACCACTATATACAGCTATCAACAAGCTACTGATGCTTAAATGAGCAAAAGAGCTCAAAAGAGAAGAGTCTCCCATTCATAAACAACTTAGAAACTAAGAAAAAAATGGAAACCCAACCAAACAAGAGACTCATACAAACATAACAGCAACAGCCATAAACTTGAACTGAGAGTCACTGTCAGCTGAACAACACCACCTTCACTCTGATGCCAGCATCCTGTCTACAACCCTCATCATTGCAAACTCTATAGCATCCAGAGGCACCATTTGTTCTGTGAGTGCAACCTCTCATCCTTTCTAGAGAAGGATTGCTTCCTTAAAATTTCTTACTTGGCCATTAACTTGACAAGTCAGGAATGAACAATTGAAGAAGATACTAAGCATTAGGGCCTTGAACTCAGCAGTGAAGATGCCTGTAAAAGATATCCTGCAGTTCTCTTCCAAATGTGGGGAGGCCAATAAGCCATCCCCCAAAACTGCTTTCACAAAGTCAAGATCATGTCTGTCTTCAAGCTTGAGAGCAGCTCACAACTCTTTGATTGACACACCAGAAACTTCGATTTTCTCCCCACTCAACCTAGCTCTACATGTTACCCACAACCCCAGAAGAGAGCATAAGCATACTGTGAAGAAACTAAGAGGGGAAAGGGAACTTTTGAAGGCTGTTTGTTGAGGGCAATACAATGTCCAATCTGCCACAATGGTAGTTCAAAATGGCACCTGCTGGAAAGGAAACTGTGTGGAAATGGCAAGAAAGGTGTCTCACGATGATCAAGGTTTTCAGGGGTTTAGTGAAGAACCTTATGAACCTCCCTCAAAATTAAATTGGCCAACTACACCACCTTTAGAGGAATACACCATGAGATAGGAGAGTCTAAATCAATGTTAGATAAGTGTTTGGCTGCTATTTTTGCTTCATAGAAGCAGTGCTGTATTGACACATCCTAGAAACTTGCAACTAGAAATCGAGGTTCTCTTAAGATCAAAGCTTGTGAACAGAATGCGATAAGAATGCTACAATAATACTGTGCTTCTATATTTTGTTCAATGAAACATAATACAAATTTATAGGACTTACATCTACTATATTATAGTAGAGCTTCTATAACCATTCCTTTACATAGATACTCACAAGATAAAACCAGAGCAAACACTCATGGGTATTAACAAACAAAAACAAAATAACATAGGATTATTGTATGTAACTTGAAGACACACTAGGAAACCTAGAGACACAGGTATGGTGTAATATTCCTAACACTCCACCTTATTACATCATTCTCCAAATAGAGATAGGTGGATTAACAACACTTGATGAACATGTTTAGTAGCTCATGAAAAACACAAGGTATTAGTAGGGACAGGCACATCCATTCGTGATAAACAATGGTGGAACTTGCCTTGCTATGCTTCTTTAGTTGGATTGACCTTACTAGACTTTATCCAAGGATAGGGGCAAATACACGTATATGTCATCAGTTATGAGAAGGGACACACACTTCTGTTCACAACAATTGTGATTTGGGAAAAATACATCCAATCATAATCCTTCAACAAATGTGATTGGGAACAAGCACATTCAATGTAATGTGCCATTTAATTCCTGAATCTCTGCAGCCTATGCTTCAAAAGAAATCAATAAAGATAATTAATATTACACCAAACTGGCATTAAATAAAGATTAAGTTGTTAAGAATGGTCAATTGGCATATGAAAGGTTGTGTCCCTAAGCAAGACAAGGTATATAAGGAAGTTGGAACTAGAAGGAAAGGCAAGGGAAGAGAATTATTATGACTGATTACAAGTAATACGCATCAGCGCTAGCAAATTAACTTATTTAAAATTCAATTATTATTCTCCAAATGCAGCGATGAAGGGTTGTAACTATTGAGGTGAAGAGGGGTGATTCCCTCAAACTTGAGATATAAAAGGGAGAGCATTTCATTTGAGAAAGAGATGAATAACATGATTCAATCAATCAATTAAGAATAAATATGATGTGACTCCTAAATGTGAAAGTTTGTGACTCTTTCAAATATTTCAAGGATGTGAATAATAAGATATAAAAGGGAGATAATTTCCTTGTGGAGAAGGCATCAAGTTTATGTGATTGGAAAAAGGAAAAGAGGAAATTGGAATATAAGATATCTATTGGAAATAAATATTGTTTCAGCAAGAATATTATTGGGAAGTAAGTTTGGGAATATAAATTAAGAACATATATATTAAGAATAGCTATATATGCAAATATATATATGCTACATATATCATAATTGTGTAATAATATTTTATTACCAATTAATATAATAGATTACTTTAGCAATCTATTTTGAATTTATAGAAGTGTTTTACAAATAGGGAGGTCAATCAACCTTTTGAGTTCACGAGAGGTGAAGTACCAACCTTTTCTTCATCAAGTACACCACCCCGAGATGGAGTGCTTGTGGGCTGGGAGGCGAATGAGTGCACTTGGGCTTGATCAAGGAGGATGGAGTGCCTCCAAGGTGGATTGAGGGATAGAGTGGACTTGAGATCCTGCCATATTTGTAGGGCAGGAGGCGGATGAGTGCTCCTAGGCTTGAGGGTCTTCTCAAGTATGCCACCCCAAGATGGAGCGCTCATGGGTTGGGAGATGTATGAGTGCTCCTAGGCTTGAGGGTCTTCTCAAGTACGCCACCTTGAGATGGATGAACACAGACCCATCGATGCTCTCACAATACAAGGATAACCATCCTTGAGGTTGTAGTTTGTAAGTGCTTCAAGTGAATTCCTAATATGATTGGCTATAGGAATATACTTTGGAATAACCATTAATGATGTTAAGATATTTTGAATCCACATGTTAATGATGCTATGAACTATATAGATCTAACTATTATGATGTATTGCTCTCAATATTATAATATTTTATGTGTTAATCTGAATATAACCATAAAGTTTATACTTGTTATTACTAATATCAGTTTTTAGTGATTATTATTGTTTTGTAGGCTTAAATTTAGGACTATCCCAAAAGGGGACATTACATCCAATCGCTACATTAAATGTTTGAAGACTAAGTCTTCATTGTTGTGTATGCAACCATCATTATAGATCACCACCACTCTAATCACAAATGATAAAAGATGGTTACCATTGCTGTTTGGGACATATCTTAGCTTTATTTATTTTGGCACAAATAGTTTAGCCACCATTACAATTTTGTGGCCTCATTGCTAGTGATTGACTAGAAGATGTTAATGATATCAAATCTCCACAATCCATGGTAATTATACAGATGATTTCTGGATTCAATTGTGTAGAAGATGTTGCTTGTCCTCCAACCTCACGTGCTTTGAGGCTCAGCTTTAGAATGCCCCCCTCAAGATGGATACCATGTACAAGCAATAGTGTGTCCAATTACAATTGAGGCATTTAAAAAAAAATATTTTTTGGCATTTTTGGATATTGATAGATATACTTTAGATGACATGATGATTAACAACTCATGCATTGAAGAAGAAAAAAATGGACCCTATTCTAAATAGAATGATAGAGCTTGACTTTAACTTGCTTTGATAACATACAATATTTTAATTGGACTTTTGGACTATGACGTGAAATATCATTATAAGAATTAATAAGTCATTTTCAGACACTAAATTGACAATAAGTAGACATATCAAGTTTCCACAATCCATCAAGTAGTGCTATTAATTTCTGGATTTGATTGTGTTTTGGTTTTTCACATCGACGTTTCAAATCATACTACATGATCCATTTTCTTCTCCTCCAGCTCTCTTTCATCCTGATGATGGATCATGTAGTATGATTCGAAACGTCGATGTGAAAAACCAAAACACAATCAAATCCAGAAATTAATAGCACTAATAAGTAGACAATAAATAATAATAACAACCTACCGCTATGAAACTATTAAAAATTCAATCTAAAAGCTATCAAACACTCAATCTACAAACATAGACTTTTAAAATTAATTTAGTGACTCAATTCAATGCTAATTGACTTAAACATTAATTTCTAATATACTCACAAGTTATAATTAGAAATTAAATCGATTAAAACACAACTTGAAACCTATGTGTTGGAGGTGTAGAAGTATGATTTTGATAGCATGCAATGGTTCTATAAGCATGGAGACAATGGTTGGAGAAGGACATTGATAATGCACAAATAATAAGATGTTGACAATAGGTAGTAGGAAAAAGATCACGGTTTATTAAAAACATTTTCTCTTTTGTTGGAATCATTTTTCCATCCACAAAGGTTTGTTATTTTCTTGAAAGCATCCTATTCAAAATAATTGATGACATCGTTGGAATAATAGGTTTGGAATGTTGTCCACTCATGTATGCAACAACAGGTTTTAGACAGATAGATCTTCACCACTATTGCATCAATGCACCTTGTTCATGCCCTTGCCAATCTAGAAGAATACATTGTGTTACTGGAAGAGATATAGAGCCAAACATGGATATGGTGAATGAACAAACATGACTAGAGCTAGGCAATCATTAATTTACTCAATATATGGATTGGGAAATAGCAAAAACAACCATTGATTTGTTATGTAGTATGTCCACATTGGTTACTCCATTGCAAAGACTCTAAAGCAATTGTATGCTATGCATGGGTGATAGGCTATTTAATAGATGTTTGAATTTGTTTGAAATCAAAATATGCTCACATGAGGAGAAGGCTGATAGAATATCTCACACACTAAACTCCACTTTCCGCCCATCAATAAAAAAATATATTTGTGAAAGCTGGAAAATAAGTAGATGTTGTGAGTAGTAGAAAACCTAAGATCCTGGTTGGTGCACCGTCCCGAAGCACTATGTTTGGAATGTTGATTTGATACCATGTAAAAGGGATGCAATAAGAATGCTACAATAGTATTGTGCTTCTATATTTCGTCATTTAAACATCATACAAATTTATTGGACTTACATCTCCTATATTATAGGAGAGCTCCTATAACCACTCCTTTACATAGATACTCACGAGATAAAACCATAACAAACACTCACAAGTATTAACAAAATAAAACAAACTAACAATCCTAGAGACATGGGAATGATGTAATATTCCTAAAAAATCTAGCTTTGAACTAAGAACTGAAATATCTTGCAAAATGCTTATGATAGGCTTAGTTGTTAGAATAGTTTTTTATTACATCATAATAATTTTTGTTATTAATAATCCATAACTAATCATATAGTTATGTTGATCGGGTATGCCGGATCAAGGTTGGTTATCTACGAACCTTTTTTATGTATTTATTAATTCAATTGCTCGATTGCTCTCTCTCATTCTTCATTAGCCACCTTCAACTATAACTTGTTGCAACCAAAGCTCAAAGCTAGCTTCAACCTTTCAACAAGCCTAATGGCATTAGCCAATTATTATTGTGTGTTTATCAATTCTGCCTCCTCTTGCTGGACTTGTATTCCCCTCTACTCACCATCAAAATTGTGTTTATGGACGTCCAAAGGAAGAACCCATGTCAAAACTATATATATCATATCATCCAAGTCATAGGGTCAAGGAAATGTAGATAGGATATGGATATCCCAATGGTTTTGTCTATAGGTGATACCCACTATTTTTACTTACACTTGCCATGGTTTTTGATATGTTGTTTGTTTGTTGGTGAATATTGTTGTTACCATGTGAGAGTAGTGGAAAAAAGCCTAGGGGGAGTATCATAGTGCTCAATGATAAACCTTAATAAACTAATTACTTGATGATTGGTGTTAGATATGTTCATTTCTCATTTGGTAGTTGTTTCTATAGACTTGGTTGGTTTCATGAGGGATCTACCTAATAGTGAGGGATTTGAGGTTTTGAATGGATCATGAACCTAGCTCACTTTAGTAAAGAGTCTGGAATTGTGTTAGAGACATCACTACCGACTTTGGTCATTGGAATGTTATTGTTAACACATGATGCTGATCATTGGAGAAGGGGCTATGCAAGACATTGAACTTGCTATATGGCATGCACCTATGGACATTATTTCTTTTGCAATATTCTTAGATACAAGTTTGTAGTCTCGTGTTCTTGCAGCTGTTGTGAGCATATGCTATTAATGCGGCCATTTTTTTATAGGTTACTGAGGAATGGCCATTGCATAACATTAAAACATAGACATCTAGAACCAAAGAGATATAGGTACCTTTTGGTCAAGGTAAATGGATTCCATCTATATGATGATAGTAACAAAATTATATCTCATTCTTCTATTGAATAGAGGCGTGTAGGAAGACTGATGTTTTCAAGCTATTAGGACCATTCCATTTACATAGCATTGATTTGGTGTGGCATAAGTGTAAATGGAATTCAACTACATGGGTTTAATATGGGGAAAACATGGCAAAAACTTGAGAGAAAAAAAGTACTAGTTGTAAAAATATAGAAAAAAATTAGTATTGCTATTTCATGTCAAATGTAGTGCTTAGAGATAAAATGACACAATATCTTATAAAAATGGGAATCATAAAAAATAGCAAGGATTAAATATACCATTTTATCCATGTCTAAATTACCGAATTGCTCGAAAATAAGGACGATTTTGTTAATGATATTGAGCAGCTTCGGGTTCATCCTTCCAGCCTCGAGTAAAGTCATAAATAAATGTAGCCTATTGGCTATTTATTTATATGTGAAGATGGACGCATCTCTTTGTAAATAATATATTTATTATTCTGGGCCGACCTTCTTTGTAAATTATATTCATTGATTATTGTATCTTGGCCGACTTGTTCAAATTGTAACTTATGTTGAGGCCGACCTTGTGAGATCTCTTATAGCCATGTATTTATAAGAGACAACTTCTCTCCTTGTAATACAATCAAGAAAGCTTGACTTATTCCTTCATTCAAGTGCGAATTCCTTCAAGAGCAGATTGCGAATCTCTCTAAATGCAGATTTAGATTACAAGGAAGAGCAGATTATCATCTGTTATTGCATCCAGAGCTGATGCTGGATATTGGCCTTGTGATTGGCCTCATTGTAAAGAGAATTGTTGCCATTATTATATATACAAGAGGATCTTTGTTGCTGGGTTTTTCTCCCTCAAGTGGAGGGTTTTCCCAGGGTATCTACTGTGTTATTGTCTGATTTGAATTAATTCTCTGTGCATTAAATCTGATCTTTATTTTTCAACATGGTATCAGAGCGGGCTTTGTATGAAGATCCGATCAGATTTGTGGATTTCATGGAAGTAATCAAAGTTGTTATTCAATCTAATGATTCTCCTGTGCTTCTCTGTGTGCTCATGATGCTCATGTCGCTGTATGTCTTCACGACTCTTGTTCAATGCAGCATCGGGAATTTCCGCTTAGTAATTGGTCTCCCTCTTCTGTATTTGTTTTGACACAATGAGTCTCTGTTCATGCGTCGCTTCTGATGGCTGGAGTTCGCATGTGCGTGATTGTGCATCCGCTTGAAGGATTTGATATTTCCCTGCATGTGTATTCTGTCTCCAATCTATTTCCGCTTGGTGGTTCTTCTAGCGGCTAGTGATTTTTGTGCTTGGAGCGACGATTAAAGTCGCTTTTTGTCTTTGTCGGGATTTTGTTTCATCCTCCATACATACTTCGACTTTGAAATGAGATCTAGAGGCTCGATATTGAGATTGGTCACTTGAGCAAATTCTTGGATGCCGGTATTGAGTGCATTCACGTCGACCTTGATATCATTTGACTCTGCTATCGGAGATCTCTTTGGTGTCAACTGAGCTACAGGTATTCTGCATCACATGTTGTCTTAGGAATTGGCCTTCTGAAGCATATCTCGGGAACCACCAGTGGCGTCAATATTGGAAGATGAATTGAATATGTGAGATATCGAAGAGTTAAGGAGCCGACATCAGGTATGGTCGTATTCACCATTGCTGTTGATTGAAATTGGAATTGATAAATTTTCATAATTGCGGGAGCATTCACGAATACTAAAAATAAAATAAAAATAATCATTGACACCAATAAACATATATGCTGGAGGCATCTACCTATAGTAGCGTAATTAGTCTAAAGCAAAAGGCAAATTCACGGAAAAAGGCTATTGTCATCTATCAAGAGATAATCTGAAGGTGTGACACTACCGTATGAAGGAAAGACCCGAGACAACCACCGAGACTACTTTCCCTAGTAGTATGGGTTTTTCGGATCTCTCTTCAGAAATCTTAGGAAGTCGACTATGATCTGTTGATCACAGAATCTTTGCTTACCCGAGTCGGGTATTAAATGCTATCTGATGGGTCTGAGAAGTCGACGCTGTCTATTTTTTTCTTGGCACTGTTTTTGTTAGGTCATTTATTATTACTATTTAGAGGATTACTGATGCTAACTATTGTGTATCTGATGTCTTCAACTGGAGCGAGATTTCCTCCTTTCTCTCAAGGCTGCTCAGATTAGGAAACCGCACTGTTGGTGTAAAGTGTGTGCTGAATGGTGCAAAATGAAGACTTGAATTACTTTTGCAGCAGACCATGTATTGCACACTGAAGGTAGGTAAGATGAGTCACAGCCACAGATCCAACTCTTTGGTGTACCTTCAGAATACCTAAAGAGATAAGTATTCTTGTTTTTCCAGCTATATTATTTATTTGGATCTTGTGTAATCAGTAAAGAGAGATTGTGGTTTCCGTTGGATTGTGTTCTCTATCATAAGATCCTTTGAAGTTTCAATCTCTTCATGCTAGTTGCGAAGATTTCTGAGTGTGACTCAGAAATGAAAGAGAATTGCATTTTCAATGATGATTAGTTGGTCACATTGATATATTCTCTAACGCATGAACCGTGATAGAACCTTGAACTCTTGGAGAGAGTTGGTTCTACATGCTAACCGCTTATTGCATTCAAGAAATCTGTAGTTGTGCAGATTAATCTTTTGTTGTGCAGAGTTTGGCACTCTCGAGAGGAGTAAAAGATGAACGAAAGAGTTATATCAAAACTATATAGAGATAAGTTCTTTATCCCTTTAGTTTAATCTTTTGATATATTTCTCTTTCAGAATGATTTACTTATTCATGTTCTAACATTATGCATAAATTCTTATGTAATTCATGCTATAAACCTTGAGATAGTCAATCATGTATGCTTCCAGCAATAGTACTTCTCTTCAAGATAGTTGAGTTCCATGAACTATTAGTAATCTCTTATTAATGCTTTCATAACATACCAAGAAGTGTAAGGGATTGCTTTCTGCATTCTGTAGGTTGAAGCATGAAGACACATCATGCAGTCATGGAACCGAGTGGATGGTTGAAGACATCTCTTCGAAAAGGAAGATTTAACCTTCAGAGGGAGTTCAGTGACTTGCTGAAGTGAAGATTGCTATATTGTGAGAATAGAGTGTTCTGAGAGGACAGCCCGTACTTAAAGATGCAGATGAAAGCATTGAAGAAATACAAGGCAAGTTTCATAGCTCGTGGATTTTCACAGAAAGAGGGAGTTGATTACATTGCTCCTGTGCTCACTGTTTCAAGGTACATGGGAAGAGTCACATGTTTTTCAAAATGAAGAAGGCCTTGTATGGTCTTAAGCAGGCTCCTCGTGCATGATACGAAAGGATAGATCAGTACCTATCAAGTTTGGGCTCCTGAAGAATGATGCTGACCCAAATCTCTACTTCGAGGAATTGACTTCTGAACTTGAGATGAAGGACCTTGGGCTCATGCATTACTTCCTTGGCTTAGAAGTCTGGCAGAAACTAGATGGTATGATTCTAAGTCAAGGGAAGTACACCATTGTCATATTAAGGAGATTTGGCATGATGGATTGCAAATCCATGTCCACATCCATAGAGGCTGCAGCTAGTTCAGATTTGGCGGATCCTACATTGCATAGACAGCTGATTGGATCATTGATGTATCTAGTTAACACTAGACCTGATATTTGCTATGCAGTGAGTGCACTTAGCCAGTCTATGTGTGATCCAAGATAGATACATCTTGTTGTAGCTAAACATATCCTGAGATACTTGCGTGGCACAGTTGGATATGGATTGATGTATACTTCAGATGCAGACTTAGAGTTACTTAGCTTCACTGATTCTGATTGGGCAGGTTGTGTCTCAGATCGGAAGAGCACCTCTGGCTGTTGCTTCAGTTTGGGTTCTGCTATGTTTTCCTGGTGCAGCAGGAAGCAGTCTTCTGTAGCATTGAGTACAACAGAGGCTGAATACATTGCAGCTTGCATAACAACTCGAGAAGCAGTGTGGCTTCGTAAGCTCGTTGCAGGATTGTTTGGACAATCAATGGAGCCTACTATCATTCATTGTGATAATCAGAGTTGTGTGAAGCTTTCTGTCAATCTTGTGTTTCATGACAGATCCAAGCATGTTGAGATCAAGTACCACTATATCATAGATATGGTACTGCGGAAGGCTGTACAGTTGAGATACATTAGCACTGATGAGCAGACGCATATATTCTCACCAAGCCTCTCGCCAGAATAAAGTTGTATACTTTCGAGACAAGCTTGGTATGGTGGAGAATCCAGCCTTGACTGAGTATGAGTCTCAGTGCCAGTGAAGCCTTGCTTAATGAGTTCTTCTCTGTGAGAGAAGTTCGAGGTGAAATCCCTTGTTAATGCACTTTCTTCTGTGACGGAAGAATTTGAGGTGAAAGCCCTCATTTCCACCCTCTGAGAGAGTCATGGTGGATGTCATGTGTGCGACTCCATGACATATCTTGTACTTGTGTTTCACCCTCTGAGAGAGTCATGGTGAAAGTCACTTGAGGTGGCAACATCACGCAAGTGATGAACAGTTGTACTTACTATTGCACTTTCTTCTATGACGGAAGAATTTGAGGTGAAAGCCCTTGTTTCCACCCTTTGAGCTGAGTCAAGGTGGATTTCATGTGTGTGACTCCATGACAACATCACGTGAGAGAGTCCGTGATGATCTTCTTGTACCTGTGTTTCACCCTCTGGGAGAGCCATGGTGAAAGTCACATTGAGGTGACAACATCACGCAAGTGATGAACACTAGCACTCACCATTTGATGGTTGATATCGAGACGATATCTAATATCACATTGAGGTGATATTCCTCTCTTTGTATCTGATTGCAGGCAATGATGGCAGATGGACCTCATATTGAGATGGTTCGTATTGTGCAGCTGGAAGTTCTCTCCCTAGCTGAGAGGGAGTGTTAATGATATTGAGCAGCTTCGGGTTCATCCTTCCAGCCTTGAGTAAAGTCATAAATAAATGTAGCCTATTGGCTATTTATTTATATGTGAAGATGGACGCATCTCTTTGTAAATAATATATTTATTATTCTGGGCCGACCTTCTTTGTAAATTATATTCATTGATTATTGTATCTTGGCTGACTTGTTCAAATTGTAACTTATGTTGAGGCCGACCTTGTGAGATCTCTTATAGCCATGTATTTATAAGAGACAACTTCTCTCGTTGTAATACAATCAAGAAAGCTTGACTTATTCCTTCATTCAAGTGCGAATTCCTTCAAGAGCAGATT
This sequence comes from Sequoia sempervirens, assembly GCA_007258455.2. Classification (NCBI taxonomy): domain Eukaryota; kingdom Viridiplantae; phylum Streptophyta; class Pinopsida; order Cupressales; family Cupressaceae; genus Sequoia; species Sequoia sempervirens. The sequence goes on from VDFB02026320.1 coordinate 110,001,533, forward strand.
GCGAATCTCTCTAAATGCAGATTTAGATTACAAGGAAGAGCAGATTATCATCTGTTATTGCATCCAGAGCTGATGCTGGATATTGGCCTTGTGATTGGCCTCATTGTAAAGAGAATTGTTGCCATTATTATATATACAAGAGGATCTTTGTTGCTGGGTTTTTCTCCCTCAAGTGGAGGGTTTTCCCAGGGTATCTACTGTGTTATTGTCTGATTTGAATTAATTCTCTGTGCATTAAATCTGATCTTTAGTTTTCAACAGATTTTGGGTACAATACATCCTAGAATTGGAGTTGGTGCGGAGTCAGTGCAAAAAGGTTAGGGTTTGTTAATTTTTGTCCTTGAGTATTGACTTCCCAATCTTTGAAAAACCCTAAACATAAAATTATTTACTCCCAAAAATAAAAACCCTAAACATAACCTTGGTTTGTATTATGAGTAAGAACCTTAGTTTGTTTTAGACAAAAACTATGATGGGAATTAGAATAAGCAACATTGAATAAGAATAATAGTGACATGGGGAAGGAGCGGGAGGAGCAATATATGGATTGTAACGTGAATAAGAATAACAGGCATGGGGAAGGAGCGGGAGGAGCAATATATGGATTGTAATGTGAATAAGAATAACAGGCACTTTGACAGGGGAAGGAGTGAACCCCTATGGTTAATAATTAATATTATAAAATAGTTTTAAAATTTAAACTATTATACACTATATAAAATTAAACTTATAATTACAAATAATATAAAATTTATAAATTAAACTATATTTTAATAATTATAGAATAAAATTATAAATTAAAATAATATAAATTCATAATGTATATATTTAATTTTTAATATATATATTTTAATTTACAATTAATATATTTAATTTTTCATATATATATTTATGATTTTTATATGTTTTTTGTATGGATGTACCTAGTCCCCCAATTCTTTTGTTGTACTAGTGTATCGTACCCATGTACCCGATTCCGATCCAATTCCAATTTGGCAACTTAGATCCATGTAAGAAGGTTTATGTAAAAACAAATGGCCATTCCTAAATATTAGGACATTCTGCTACGGAATATGGCCTACCATGTTAGGGGAAGCCCTATTTTTTTAGCTAAACGTGACTATGTTATTATTAAAGAAAAAACTCTCATATTTTAAAATTTAACTTGTACAAAAAATCTATTCACAGTAAAACTTAAAGAAATTTGAAAATATCCTGATGCTTAAAATAATTGTTCAGTCTACCTATGCTTTGTAATTTTTGGCCTCTTAAGTGCAAAAATGAGCCAAAACAGAAAAAATATAGCTTGTATAAAAGGATAGAATATCAGAACCAGTTTTTGAAAAACTCGGAAAAATCTTAGTTTTGAGTGTCATTCTTTGTTGTGATAATTCAAGTATTTCTATCCCTGTAATAAGCTCAGGTGTTCAGATCAAAGTTCAGGAGGTCATAATGCATGCAACATTGTATATATTATGTTCATTGCTTTCTCTATCATTTGGTTAAATGATATGAATTAAGTCACCTAATATTGAGTTAAACTTTTCAATTTGAAGTGTTTGAAGGTTCTTCCTCCATCTAATGCTGTTGAAACTGCATTACAATTGAAGCATGGAAGAATTCCAGTTTCACATTGTTATTCTATTAGTCTTATAGTTGCCACACAAATTACTCTGTCATCAGGGTGAGTTTGCCACAGTCCATGAAGAATTGTTTAATTACTTTTGGTTTTAACTCTGTATATTTTTCAATTGACATTTTGGACCACACTCAATGATCTATCATCAAGAATAGGAGAGTGATGGATTGGATTGCAGAATTAGCCTTAAATAGAGGTGGGAGGGGGAGGTGAGGTAAGGACTGGAAAATGAAGCACAGTAGGAAAGAGGGGTAAGATAGGATGGACCCAAAATATAGGGGGGTAAGGTAGGATGGACCCAAAAGATAGAATAATTGCACAGTAATAAATAAGACAAATCAATATAGTAAACTAGCAGATAACAAACATTTATTGTTCGCCAAGAAATAAAATGACGAGGGCATAAATAAAGTATACGCATTCACTAAAAATTAAAATGACAAGAGGATGAAAATAAAGTATCTGCTTAAAAAATACAAAAACTACATGAATATAGAAGAAAGGATGAATATATGAACGTGTGTAATATGTATGGATATGATAAAATTGTGAGGGTGTATATAGGCAGATAAATGCATTCATTTAGATGAGAGAAATATGAGTGTGTGCTATATGTGTCGGTGTATATAAATTGCTCTGTTATAATATGGCATTGTTTCTGAGGGTGTTTGCCATTGACTCACTATTAAATAATTTTGGTTTGGGTCAGATCTGCCTGTATTAATTGAGATATATGTGTGCATCAGATCACTAAGGCTTTGCATCTGAAATCTGGATGCTAAGTTAAGCAAAGGATGTTCATAATAATGTAAACCAGCCATGCTGTAATATGTTCTGGTTGGTGTGGAGGAAAATAACCATATTCCACTCCTAGTAATTTTCTTTTTGAGTGATATTTGCTGACGTATCTATTTTGTTTAATAGCATTTCTTTGACAATGAAACTATTCCATTTGAAAGATTAGTTAGTGGAAAGTAGTTCTTTTATTGCTTCTTCTGAAACTTTATAATGTTACAATGTGATAATCAAGTCAGAGGTGAAGCTATGTTATTTGATCTCTATTTTGTAGGTACGGACGTGTCAAACCAGATGTTGTTGCATATGGAAGAGATATAATGGGTTCAAAAACTAGTACTGGTTGCAAAAGTCTCTCAGGAACAAGTGTTGCAAGTCCAGTAGTTGCTGGTGTAGTCTGTTTGCTGGCCAGTGTGATTCCTGAGAATATTCGCTGGGATATTTTGAACCCAGCAAGTATGAAACAAGCATTAGTTGAAGGTGCTGCAAAACTTGGTGGACCAAATATGTTTGAGCAGGGTGCTGGTCGACTTGATCTGTGAGCATATTTTTTTCTTTCGAAATGTTTTATAATTTTATTAATCCTCTTACCTTTAGGCATGGATAATAATATACATTTAATAAACTCTGACTTTCTGGACTAGTTCACAACTTAAAATGCATGTGTTATGGATTATCTGACAGCTCTTGAACTTTATGTAATGCTTCCCTTTGTCTTACCCAGGCTTGAATCATATGAAATTCTTCTCAAGTACAGACCTCGGGCAAGCATTCTTCCTAGTATTCTTGATTTTACAGATTGTCCTTATGCATGGCCCTTTTGTCGTCAACCATTATATGCAGGTGCAATGCCTGTTATGTTTAATGCGACTATTTTGAATGGTATGGGAGTGACTGGGCATGTTGAGAATGAACCGGTATGGCATCCCTTCAATGATGTTGGGAATCTACTCAATATTCACTTCACCTATTCTGATGTTATTTGGCCATGGACTGGTTACTTGGCTTTGCATATGCAAATTAAGGATGAGGGGGCTCAATTTTCAGGACTTATAGAGGGGAATGTAACGTTCACAGTAGTTTCACCTCCTGCAAAAGGGGAAACCACTCCTCGGAGAAGCATTTGCACACTTCTTTTAAAAGTGCAAGTTATTTCCACTCCACCTCGTTCTCAACGGATTCTGTGGGATCAATTTCACAGTATTAAATATCCTCCTGGATATATACCTCGAGACTCACTAGATGTGAAAAATGATATTCTTGATTGGCATGGTGACCACCCACATACAAATTTTCATGGGATGTTTGATATGTTGAGGGATGCTGGATACTACATGGAAATTTTGGGGTCCCCATTGACATGTTTTGATGCCAGCCAGTATGGGACACTCCTTATGGTAGATCTTGAAGATGAATTTTTCAAAGAAGAGATTGGCAAACTGGAGAATGATGTGAAGGTTCACGGTTTGGGGTTGGTGGTATTTGGAGATTGGTATAATGTGGAGACAATGTTGAAGATGAGATTTTTTGATGACAATACTCGTAGTTGGTGGACTCCGGCTACTGGTGGTGCCAATATTCCTGCACTAAATGACCTACTCAAACCTTTTGGTATAGCATTTGGGGACACTATCCTGAATGGTGCATTTTTCTTAGCTGGAGAAAGAAGTCATTATGCTTCTGGCACAGATATTGCAGAGTTCCCAGCAGGTGGTTTCCTTCATAACTTCTCATTTCAAGATAATTTTGATGGTAGCACCACACATGATGTAGTGCAGGCATCTGGTCTAGCCAAAGTAAGTTCTTACTTACCTTGTGGGTATAGTGTTTCATACTCCACATTTTAGATCAGTTCCCTGTCAAATCTTAAAAGAAAGCATATGAATTGTTTTCTGTGCAGGTAGAATCTTCTGTTCTTGGAGTTTTAGAAGTGGGTGGTGGAAGTGGTCGTATTGCAGTATATGGAGATTCAAATTGTTTGGATAGTAGCCATATGGTGATTAATTGCTACTGGCTTCTTAGAAAGCTTCTAGATTTCACCAGTCAAAATATTCAAGATCCCATGATATTTTCAGCATCAAACAGGTTGGCTTCTCCGCTGATCAGGAATAATGGTTCTTTTCCAGCCCGGCGAGAAGATGTTAATCTTTCATCATATTCTTTGGTGATAAATCACAATCTAATGTGTGGGAATGATGCTCGTTTTGAGGTGTGGGGAGCAAAGGGTTATAATGCACGGACTTGGAGGAATGTAAATCTTCCGGGGATTCCTAGTGCTTTCATAACACGACAGCCAATGGGAAGCAATCCTGATACATCTCAAAGCATGATTGGTGCAAGGCCTGCCATTGGAAATTCAGAATCAAATGTGACAGCTGAAAGGGAAACTTCTCGCTCTAAGAAATATCCCTTTAATGCAACCAAAGATGATTTTGGTCTTGGCAAAAATCAAGGTTTAGAACAAGTTGGGAATCATTCATTGAAGATTGCTTTATCAAAAAGAAATATCTCAATAAACATCTCAAGCAGAAGACAGCGTGCAAAGATGGACCTTCTTGGGTGGCTCAACAGGGATGAGGTAAGCATTTCACTGCATTCACTTACAAACTGAAAGCTCTTTAGGCAGAAGGTAATTTAATCCTGAAATATAAAGATATTCATTAAAATCATGAGTGTTAGGATCATCTTTATCTGCCAGGGATCATTTGAAACTATGAAAGTTGGAGCTTGTAATAATTTTGGCTTCCTGAAATGACTCAGCAAAAATCTAACTTGTTATGAAGTTTGAATGGTGCAATGCCAGGAAAGCTATATTTCTGCTTACAGGGATTTTGCTTTTATTTACATTAGGAAAGCTGATTTAGTATGCTTCTGTTAATAACTGTTAAATATTTTTTTGGTTTGAGCCTCGTGATTTTAATCTTTGGAAGTAATACCAGTAGAAAAGGGTCAAAGGAAGCTCAACACCTGATGTGGTAGAGTCCCAGTTCTTAATAGATATGAAACAAGTTTCACGTAAGATTCATTGAGGAAAAACTTAATAAGTATCCCATGAAGGATGCCAGCTTATTTTTAGATGAAATGCATTTCGTGGAGTAATTAGATCAGAAATATACATTTTAGAATTATGCCCACTATTGGTTACAGATATCCTTTACAGGTCTTGATTTTCAGATAAAACAAATAGATGAAAATATACTTGAAAGTATGCAAATACTTCCTTATTACTTTCTTAACTAAACTACTCATTGGTTAACTGTCAAACAAGAAGCATGATATATATTTTAGAATATAAGCTCTATTATACTCTGATTTCTTGACTCTTTACTTGATAAAGCAATCCTGGATGTGTGATGTTGATACCTAAAGTTAGTTCTTAATAGCCCATCAATCTTATTTTTCTTTATGATTTCCAAATTCTATATGAAATAGCATTCCTCGCCTAAGTAAACAATTGCTCAGCTAAGTACTTACCATTTCATGGTGTTTACTTTGATTCAAGAAGCTTGAAATAATAGTTTATTCTTAAACCTATTGAATATTTCATATACAGTCTTCTTTTCATGTGGCTAGAAATATGAATGGACTGCTTGTTGCCTTGTTAGGTACATTGATTGATAGCGTTTAGGATTCTTAAGATGAGTTAGAACCTCTTCTGTTAACTACAAATTGCACGCTTATACATACATGTTCCATGATGGAGCAGATAAGAGCAGGGACTGGATTCTTAATGGTTAAATTTTCCCATGTCATGCAGTCAAGATAGAACTCTGATATAGCAACATTTTCAAAGTCTTCTTCCTTCTGGAAGTGAACTGTATGAGTTGCCAAAATATACATTTTGTCCACTTGTTGGTCCTTGTCAAACTTTTCCCTTATTAGCTATACTAGATTTTCCCTTGCACCTCATCTAAGTTGTCGAAGATTCCTTCATCAACAATATATTTACATGGAATTTGCATTACGAATCTAGAAACAAAATTTTCACCTGATGTAAGTCGCTCGTTTGCTCCGTAAAGATGGATGAAGCTTCATTTAGGATTCTCATGAGGAACAAGTATAGCCTTTTCCATTTAAATACCCTACCCTTTTGCTCTTTATTTAATTTTAGAGCTTCCATCTGCTTGAGTTTTTCGGCAATTTGCTAATAGGATGGAGGTGTCTCTATCATGCACTTTTCATTATATTCAATCCCTTGAATAACCCATTTTGCATTCTCTATCAATTGGTACAAACTCTTAAATACTTTAATAACTCAATCATGTCCTCAAGCCACTTCTCCAAATTCTTTCTTTACACCACTAGCTGATCTACTCACTCTTGCTCTTTGGTAGACTCCAAGACTTGGTACAAACATTGTGGGCTCTGAAGTGGATTGCAGAATATGATAAATGTATTATCTGAGTTGCTTAATCCCAGCTCTCATGGCTGCTTTATCATCTCCATCTTCGATAAATCTCTTTAATTTTATTGTGACCACCTCTAACATGTTCACATCTCCATGATGAGTACTCAAACCCAGACCTGTCTTTGATAATCTAAAAATCAGAGGGTTTTGAAACATGGATGGATTTATCTTCTGGTGGAATGGCTGTTTCAATAATTAGATTTCCTTTTTTAGTCTTGGTCATCCTGGATTGGTGCTTGAGTTTCTTTACAATGAGATTTCCAACCACTTTGACTTTTTTATTTTCTAGCGATGGCTTTGAAGGAGGAAGTGTTTTTCCTGCTGGTGGCTTTGCAATTGAGGCTTTTTCCTTTTGAAACTTGTTAATTTTTTTGCCATTTTCGAACTATATTGGCCCTTAACTGATTTGAAAAAGTCTCTTTGTTTGACCAATTAACAAAGGGCAAGGATTGTTGATTCATCTTATTCTTTATGAACTGCAGTGACAAGATCTATCAGTGTGTTGATGCAAACTATGATGTTGAATCCTTAAGTGCCATGATGAGCCATCAAGTACACATGGTAAGATGTCATCTAGAACTCACGAGCCTGTTTGAATTTCGTCAACTGTTTGTGTAAGCAATCATTGATCAAAGTAGACCAATAAAAATATTCACTACTATTACATGTAGTGCTAATGAGATAGAACATCCACAACTTGAAATTGTAATTGCAAATTCATCTCTGAATTCTTCTCAACTCAAGTTTTTGTGCAAAATTTATTTTTCTCAATCAACCAATGCTTGGTGACTTGCCTTTGACAATCAACTGAATGGTTCAACCAATCCTTCTCATATTCCTCTAAATCAGTGTTCCCTGGGGATGTGTTCCCCCGCAAAAGCCCTGCATTTTCGAGATGGGGATGGGGACGTCTTTGAGATGTGGGGACTTGGGGGAAACGTCCCCTTGTTCTCCCACCACTATCACTCAAGTCTTGGGGATATTTCCAAGATACCACCTAGTTTGGGGACTCCAAGAGGTTCCCAAGACGTTAAGGAGATTTGAGGAGTCTCCCAACCGTCCTAGGGGTTTCCAGCTGTTGCAAAAAATAAGTGATGAAATTGTGAAAATGACACTCGCTATGAAGGCTTGTGAGGTTTTGAAGGCCTTAATTTGTGCTTGGTGGTGGGGGCTCCATCTCTCAACCTTGCCGTGTATCACAATGCGCTAGGGGCACTTCCCCTTGACTCCACTAGGGGCTCTACCCCTAGACCCCTGCAAGCGGCGCTGTCCCCAGGCTCCTGCAAGGGGCACTACTGCGTGACCCCAAACCTCCACTCACCATTGTCAATGTTCAATGCAATCATTGCCATGTTTTTAACGTTTTATTAGTTTAAACTTTACTTAGTATGCACAAAGTTTCATTTGCAATTCTTATACTTATTTGAATATTTCTGATTTGCCCCAAACCTCTACCCACCATTGTTAATGTTCAATGCAATCATTGCCGTGTTTTTAATGCTTATTAGTTTAAACTTTACTTAGTATGCCAAAGTTTCATTTGCAATTCTTGATACTTATTTGAATATTTCTGATTTTCCCCCAAACCTCCACCCACCATTGTTAATGTTCAATGCAATCATTGCCATGATTTGAATATTTCTGATTTGCCCCCAAACCTCCACCCACCATTGTTAATGTTCAATGCAATCATTGCCATGTTTTTAATTTTTCATTAGTTTAAACTTTACTTAGTATGCCAAAGTTTCATTTGCAATTCTTATACTTATTACTTATACATCTTTTTATAACTATTTTTCAAGTACTATATGTATTTGTGCCACCTCCTCACCACCTACCATCCCCTCGCCATTCCCAAATTAGGCCCTTGGTCCCCTTTTCCCCGAAACCCGTCCCCCCCACCTCCCTGTCAGTAAACTCCGTGGAACTGTGCTCTAAATCCACTTAAAATGATTCCTAATATGGGATATTGAAAAAGTTAACTCTGTCATCTGATTTGTGGTTGTACAAACTCGTCCATTCACAAATCTTGTCTCCCTCTTTTGAGGATCATAATGCTTTACACAAGCTAAAATGAATTCTAGGCTTTGTGTGGTGATTGGAAGCGATCGCACTTGAACAAGGGCACAAACCATCAATTTTTTTGTCGCTTTACTTCCTTCTTTGATTTTCCCTTCAAGGATGGATCTCACAAAAAAAATGTGACATAAGTCAGTCTCCTACACCTTAGGGTGTCTCTGTGAACGAACCCCAAGGGTACCTCCAGAGAAAACTGAATATTGAATCTTGGAAGTAAGAAAATAATGATTTGAATTGTTTGGGATGATTTATGCTGCTGATTATGACAATCTCTGCTTTCTTTGACTTGAATTTTGTAGATCTTAGAAGGAAAAATGATGAATTTGAAGAAATATAGCTTCCATATACCTACAAAAAATGCAAATTTATGATAATAATTCTGCTGTACTTTGTTATTCCTCCTGTATCTGCCCTCTCCTGCTGGATAAATTTCTGTGAAAATCTCTTCCTTTTGAATGTTGATTCTGCATTAAATTCTGCTGTACCTGCTACTGACTTGGGACTCACTAAGTCTGGGTGAGGCCTGCTGAGTCTTGTAACACTGCTCTATAGGCACCACTAAAATGGTTGTCACGAGCATACATTTGACCAGCAAAGTTTGACCCCAATATTTTTGTAAAGGGCTTTGTAATTTACAGGGATTTTCACAACTGATTAATTATGTCATTCTTCCAACCTTTTCCAGTGGTTGGAACTTGGAAGTGTTTAGTGTGTTTCAGATGCTATTGCCTATGCAGATGATGGGATTGCACCTCTGTCTGGGGGCAGTTACCAAGGCACATTCCTCCTCCTTTTGTTCCAAACATGGTGGACCTGTTCAATGAAATTAAGGGTTTGCCACTTCTTGCTCATATTCCAGGATATCCAGTCAGATGTGTATTATGGTTTACGAGCTTCCTTTCTATCGCTGTCATTCATGGAGGGTAATAAATTTTATAGGGTGCATTCTTAGTGTTCCCCAGGGCAGTTCGACTAGATCCATCTAGTCTAGGTCATACTTTTTTGGACATTATCAAATCTTCTATTGGCTTTTACATGTTTGTTGATGAGTATGCTAAAAGCTAGAATCAGCTTTGATCTTATGTCAAGTCTCCACCAGCCTTCATGTAATTTTAGAATAATATGACTCTTATCTGTATTGACATGTTTAAGCCTTAAGGTTTACCCCCCACTTGTTTGTTAGAATCACAGCTTTTTCTGTGCTTTACCTTGTAGCTTGTAGTATTTTGTCGTTTTAAGAGTCAGCACTCCTATTATTAGTGGTTGTCCCTGTTTACCTACTGTGGTTATTCATGGATATCGATATAGTTTGTCTTTGTCTTCCATGCACTAACTTTCTTTGGACTTTTTGATCAGTCATTCACGGACATAAATATAGTTTGTCTTTGTTTCTTCCTTGCACTGCCTTTCTTTTGAGGTATTTTCTGCAGTTTATTCTGTCCAGAGCTTCACCTTTGGAGCTTCACGTTGTTTAACTAGGAGTGATTCAATGATGAAACACTACTTTTTCTTTCTTTGGACTTTTGTCTTTTTGAACTTCAGTTCAGTATAGTGCGTTTCTTGTAGTGTGTGGAATAGTCACTTGCGTATAGAGATCGCTATTCTTTTCAATCGTAAATGTTGGAATTAGAAAATTGCGGTAAATTGGCATGTATAATGTCTCTACTTTTTTTCTCATGAAGTAATGGTGTCATCGTAAATGTTTAGAAGCAAATCTCTTGGTTTTAGTTTGTATCAAAAAGTTCGTCTAACTGTCAAGTTTAGGGTTGCTGTTATTTTCATTCATATCTAACATATATAAGACTCAACCTTGCTGGCTATTTTGCAGCTTGATGTACCAACCTTAGTTGCAGTTCAGTGGCTTGTGCCAGTTTTTCTCTGTATCACTGGTGAGTAATGGATATTTGAAGCCCTAAGGGTTCAATGTTTATTTTTGCTATAATTATTTCGTTTCCTTGTAGGGTTTCTTCTGGGTTTGAGCTTCTGGCGAATGCGGCAAAGGCGACGTAGAAGAGCACGGAAAGGAACAGTGCGTCCCATTCCTTTGTAATAGTTCGATGAAACTTCTAACAGTTTAGACACCAAAAATATGCAGTGTTTAGCTGTTGGCGCAGCAAAAAGCAAGTCTTCATGGCCTTTCAGTTGTTGGCTAGAAATGATCTTTGATTTAAATGCTGTATATTATTTTTATCATATTTTGTATGAGATGAGGAACTGAGATATCAACTAGTATGACACGGAAACATCAGCTATAGGTGTATGGAGGCTCCCGTAAAGAACTATTTTGTGAATACAGCAATTCAGTAGCACGACTTTTTTATGTAATTATAGAAATTTTGTCAACGTAACGTGGAAGGAGACTGAGATGGCTTTCAAATATCAGTTTGATGTAGCTGCTGGCTCTCTCTTCTCTGGTTTTGCTCTATGCCTTGTCTTGGTTGTAGGTCTGTACCAAACAGTGAAAGGATCCGGTTCAGCCTGCAAAATGGCAGGAAAGTGAGTGAGATGGTGCTTTCTCTATATCATAGTCAAATGGTTGATGAAGGGCAACCCTAACGTATGTTCTGAATAGTTATTTTTCAGTTGTCAATGCAATTTTTGCTTCCCTCAAAAGAAGACTTCTTAAGCTTGTTTGCTGGTAATAAGATGACGTGCACATGTTACGTAGTTGTAAATTTCCAATGCTAATAATTTGTAGGCATTAATGTTGTGTCTTTAGTCTTCTTAAGCATTTGTTATCACTTAGGTTTGTAATACCTATAATAATTCAGAATCCTTAAATTAATGCCCTCTCCATGATTTTCGAGGTTATTGATGTGAGTTGATTGGTTTGATGGTCAAAGCTGGTCATCGATCATTGGAAGCTAGCATATTTGATGTTCCAGTAGTATGTATATAATATAGGACTCGAGGGAATAATGCTTCTCAATGGATGCATATACATAGGGTTATCATATTGCATTTCAACTGAGCATGGAAGCCAAAAATAGCTAATCCACTGGTGGCCGATGCACCTCCTAGACAATTTCATTGTTCACCTCTTCTTGAAGAAGAAGCGAGACGGCGATTGCAACAAACCAACGTGCGAGAATTCTGTAATTTTTTGGTTGGGGCTAAAAAATGCAAGGTTTAATTGCGCTGCTTCTATGGTGTTTGACATGTAAATATTTCTTCCAAAAGAAAGATGTTATTGTCATGACAGATAATGGCATCTTGGATTACTACAAAAAATCTCACGACTCTGGTTTCAGTGTGTTCGATAGACGTTAACACCTTACATAAACAACTGTTAAGTCTTGAGCCTCGAAAGTCTAACCATTAAGAGTTCAATCTTTGGTTGCATATGTTCGTACTAATGAGCTCGACACTTTCGGTGTCTAGTGGCTTAAATATCGTTGCACATGTTTCGCTGTAGAGCTTTACACTTTTGATGTGTGACGATTGTTCAATGCTTAAGGTTCCGTTGAACAAAATCGAACACTTGGGTGAGATGTAAACAAGGATCTCATAAAATGAAATATCTGACATTTTTGTTAATTATGAAGGAATTACATCATCTATTTCATAAGATATATTAATGCATCCTGAATTGACACTCCAAATATAAACTCAAATGACGTGCAGCAAAACGAACAGATGTAATCTTTTGATTCTACACCACGGGAATATATATTCATATCAAAACACTACGTGTTGCAAGCTGTACCCATGCAATCTCTCTTGGACTTCCCGAGCAATCTTTCTTGCAGGCTTGCACGTATGCATTCCTTGCAAGCATCCTCCTTTTCGATGATTTCCGGTTAGTTGGTACAAAAGTAGTGACTTGACCACTCTAAATTAAATTAAATTTTTATCTTTATGATTATTGAGTGTTTTCGATGGAAGAATAAACAATGGGAGAATGATAAAATTGTAGAATTATATTTGAATTATGGAGATGAATATCCCAATACATGTATCTATGCAATGATGAAAATTGATATTCATACTAGTGGTCTTTTCTCATGTTTTAGGTTCGCTTTCATTAGATTTTCCTCTATGCTATAATGATTCTACAAGAATGGAATCATGACTTTACCCTAACATGTCACCATCATCACTCATTCGTAGGTGCTAATTATGATCCCTTGAGCTCTCATTTGTTACTATGCTGTAGATTCATGTGTGCAAAATTGACATAATTCACTTTCATTGTGAGCTGATCTATTACACATTTATCTGAATTTGTGTGCCATCCTATTGTATTGAAGGACATACCCTAGCTTCTCATCTAAACCTATTAGGGAGCATTCATGATACATACATAGAATAGCATAAATAGAGTTCAATATTGTATCATCCATTTTCATAATTTTATGCATATTGTTAGACTAATCGCCAGTGTTTCCCTTCGGATTCGAGACATGGACTAATCGCCTCTCGTGTATTTGTCTATCTTTGGTGTTTGTATTGAGCATTAACCGCTCGATCTTTTGGTGCAACAACAAACGTATTCCAACAAATGGTATTAGAGTCATGGTCGCGAGTTTGAATTGCCTTGGGTGACGCTGAGGGGGGGATTGTTGGACTAATAGCCAGTGTCTCCCTTTGGATTCGGGACATGGATTAATTGCGTTTTGTGGATTTGTTTTTCTCTTGCATTTGTATTGGACGTTAACAAGCCTGTCTATGCTGATTTTTTCTAATTTATGTATATTCCTTATGAGGATCTAGAATATCCAATATGATAAGGCTGAATGTAGTTGAACCTACTGACAATATTAATTCATGCAAGCATATATTAAATTAGTATAGATAACGAAATAATGTTGATATATGTTTATTATTAAATATTAATATTTTGATGTGTAAATAGTTGTCAAATTTAAGATAAAAAATAAAAGTTTTTGTTAATGTGTTCACACCATTATAGTCCACCCTTTGTTATCATTGTAGAATGCCTCTAACATTAATAATTTGTAAAGAAATAAATCATTTTTTTTCAGAATTATATTATACTTAATTAAATAGATATAAATTAATTAAGAATACATTATTTAAATCTTTTTGCGCAATGACAAATGTGTTCCAACACATACTACATGTTTATCTACTATCTTTGATATTTGTTTATTGTTATTAACTCAACAACTAGACACTTGACTAAAAGAGAAATCCTTGCCTAGCAAGCTCCCAAATGACGCTAATCAAAACCAACCCACTTTAGACATATGTACAACAAGCTAATGTGCATCTAGAACATGCATCATTTTTTTGTTTTACTTTGAGAGTTTGGTTCGTTTCCATGCATTAGGTTCTCTTTGATAGGTGTAGACTTTAGTTTGTAGGTGTGTATTTGAAATAGAGCAACACCCAATAAATTTACATTATTATGATGCAATTGACCAATATGCAACTATTTTCTACATGTTGGCAAATCATTTCTTTACATCTTCAAAATATTCATGCATCCCAATTTCAAGCTATACATTTCATTTATTTAAACTCTATAAATTCAATTCTACTTTTATTGTTCTAGTCCCATCTCCCTATCCTAGGTTGGAGTCATTTATCATTGTGTTCTAATTAATTTTAGATAGGATAATTATATAAGGAAGATTTTATCTTCATCACATTTTATGGTGAACCCAACATTCGAGCCCCTCTAGATTTATTCTAGGGATTTGATCTTCTTGCTTTTTATTTATTTATATTTCAAGTCAAACATTTTTAATTGTTATACTTTCATTTCATGTTTCATGGGTTTGGAGTATCCTTTTCATGTGCTTTATTGTTATACCTCCTTAAGGGTTTTGCTTTCCATTATGAGACCTTATTTTAACCTTTAGAGTTTCATTTGTTGATTTATTTGAAGATATGATTGCACATTGATTTTTTATTTTATATTAGAGCTTCCTTATCTTTTATATCATTTTTCCTTCAGGGTCGTGTCATTGGTTTGCATTCCAAGGTTTCACCCACATCCTTGGTTCCCCTTAATAAGCAGTCCTTGTCTAAATCCTTAAATGACCCAATCTGTTGAGAATACTATTTTTGATGGTCACATGGGTACTATTGTTGAGCTTGAGGTTGAGAACTTCAATCATGAGGCACATTTGGATCAATAAATTTTGCACATGAGCTTGCTAGTTTGGTCAATGTTCATTGTCTTGCACATTTGTTTGAGATCCTTCATGTTTTGTTGATTAATAAGCTATTTGGTTTAGAGGCTCTTCAAGGCATTAGTGCCCATGTTTCTCTTCAAGTTCTTTGAATGTTGCATCTTCCCTTCCCCATCCTACCCAGGTTATTTAATCTTTCCATCATCCACTTGGTTTTGTTCCCCTATTTGGTATGCCTTTTTTTGCTCCCCCTCCTACTTCTATTTTGAATATTGCTATTTAGCCTATTTATCATCTTGAGCTTTATACCTCAACCTTTCTTCATTCTTCCTTTTATCCTACTACTATTTTACTTCCTTCCCATGCTATCCACACTAGTGCCATGGTTCACCATGTTTCTAATATTCCCTCCACCACTTCCATTCCCAATATTAATGTTGTCTTCTTGTCTCCTTATTAATGCCATTCCTACCTTGATCCTTGCCATACCTCATTCCATCCCTTATTCTATACCACAATCCATGCCTCCCACCATGACCATGTCCATGCCTTATCATCATTTCTACTATCAACCCATCAAATGCATCTCTTGTTGCTAGTACCACCATCCCTAATTCTACATTAGACACACTTATTCAAAATATAGATAGAGAAGAATTTTAGATAGATACCAAGTTGAGTAGTCAAGATACAAATGAATATGTTCAAGCACATAAATCTCCACTCGCTTTTGAAATTATTACTTATCCTCTACTTAGAGGCTTTGTAGCATGTTGTTATGGAATGCACAATGGTAAAGGTGATCCTAATATACATTTGAGACCCACCATTTCTTTTTGGCTGTTATTTACACATACTTTGAAGGATTATATTATTAGGAGTTTTTTCTCTTTACTTATGAATCTATTTGTTCTTTTTCTGAGTTAGGCAAAACATTTCTTAAGCATTTGAAAGTTAATATGGGCTTAAAGACTTATTTCAAATTTGTTTGAGTGCACTCAAGGACATGGTGTGTGCATACACAATTACATTATTAGATTCTAGTCCTTATGTGCTAAGTTACAACATCAAATTCTTGATTATGAGCTACAAAATGGTTTTACTAAGGGATTGTTGCTACCTATCAAAGATAACGTGTATCTAAATAGTTTTACTTCTTTTATGAATTTGTGTGCTCATGTGAAGAATGTTGAATTGAATTTTCTTGCCTCTTATATGTTTAAATATGGTTTATATTTTCATGGTTCTTCTATTTCTTCTCACCCTTCTAAGTTCCAAAAGTTTAATATTTTTTAGCATAATGTTCATAGAGAAAAATGATAACATGCATCATGTTGCTAATACTTCCAACATGCCTTCTTTTAAGTTTTGTAGTTTCATAAATTTTACCAAGTAATAAGAGCCCTAGGATACTATGCTTCAAAGTTTTTTGAGTACTAATTTGATTACTCTTGGATCTATCAATCTATTAAATCTAATTAGAGGGTGAGAATGCATTTTGTAATTTTCATAGAATAAAGGGTTACCATAATCAAATTTGCATGGATTTAAAACATAAAGTGAAAAATTTTGTAGGCAATAATATGATTCATGTAGAAGATATCAATGATGTGGCAATCTTTCAATTACTTTGCTTACCAATTTTTTTAAAAATTTATACTAGTCCATTTCCTAGCCATGTTAACAATATTGATGCACCTTGTTAACATGATCATATGGTTATGGTACATGAACATGTTGATACAAATTTTATGGATGATTATTATATTGATTCTCATACATTGTCACATACAAATGCTTTTGTGGGTATGCTACATCATAGAGATGCATATTATGTTCTTCCATTAATTATATTTTTGATGATGAGATCCCACAATATAACTATTTTGGTTCATTGTATGTGATTGATCATGTTAGTGGTTCTTCACCTGGTTGTTTTCTCATTGATATTACAGGTTAGTTTAACATAGGAATTGAAGAGCTTTTTTAATCATCTTATTGAACAAGAAGCTTATGCACATTTAGGTGTTTCGTTGAAAATGACTAATAGTATATTGATTGAGACTGTGGGTTGTATTATCTCATATTTAACATTTGGTCCTAAAGAGGTCCTTATGAAATGTCATGTCAATCCATTGCCAAATTGATTTGGGAGGTTGCTTGGTAGACCATGGATAGAACAATATCAAGCAATTCCTCTATTTTACATTGATGTTTAAATTTTGTTCATGAAGGAAATGTGGTTAAAGATGATAGAGCTCAATACAAGACATTATCCAATTTGAGTAATTTTGCTTTGGAAAAATTGTGGAGACTCCTAAGGAACCTCCCTTTGAGCACGAAGATATTATACATGATTTAAACAAGTTAAAAAAAGAACAATGGAGCTCAAAATGAATAAGAATTAACAATTTATTAGATCTACGGAGCCTAATGTGGTTCAATCCAAGCTTACTTATGCACCTTATTTTAAAGTGACTAAAGAAATGGAAAGGCCTAAAGAATCTCAAGTTGCACATCCTACAATGTTTAGGCATAAAGCTCTTGATATATGTATACCTTTAAATACTCCTTTTGAGGAACATATTACTCATGTACCAAGACAAAAAGAGAATTATATATGATAAATCCACATTTAGTTCTAAGAGAATTATTTCTTCATGGGTACCTAAGAAAGAGGTTATGATTAAGAAAATTCACAATTTCTCTTAGTTGGCACCTCCAAAGAAGCAAGAACAATGGCCAGAGAAAAATAAATCAACTTTTGCACATATTGTTAATGTTTTTAGTAAGAACACCTCTTAAAACACCATGTTGTTTATTGAAATGAGGATTATCTCTTGGATACTTGTCTTTTTAAAGTTATTAGGTGAGATATTAAGAATTCTTATGCTTCATTTATGTTTACCTTGTCTTTTTCTATGTGGATCTATTTTCATGTTCTTAGTTATTATTTTCTCTTTCTCATGTGTGTTTATACTTTGGCATTTTGTTTATGTTATGTTTTTGTGAATCTACTATGCTCATTTCAGCTTCTATATTATGTTTTATACTTTATTTCCCCTCTTGGGGGCAACCTTCCTTTGGCTAATCAATGTCTTGTTTTTTGTATTAAATTATGAGGATATACTATGGGACCTAATCCTTGAGCTAACAACAACAAAGATGAAATTATGAACAAAAACATTTATGAACAACTCTTAAAGGAGCGGTGCAAGTAGAGAATGAAATATAAAATAAAACAAACTACATTCAACTACATATAACTATGTGAATATATCAACATTTCCTATATTTTTGATTATTAAAGAACCATGTGGCTATGATATATTTTCTTTGAAGCATGGATCTATCCAACATTATCATCTTTGGCTTCAAGGCTTGACAAAATAGGTGACTTAAACAATGAGAAATAATTGCTAATAGTGAGTCAAGAATATTCACCTTGAAACCCCATTATGTTGCAAGAGTCAACACCATAGAGGCAATAAGAGTTTACACCTCAAAATACATTTGAGGAAGACAAAAACCAAAATCTTCCAAACTTGATATCATAATAGACTCTATAGTAGGAGCCACAAAAGGATGTATTTTCACAGCTGAAGACATACATTTTGAAGAAGCGACCTTGTAGTAGAGGACTACACCAAATTTGAGGGAGAGTTAACATCTACAAAATGAACTTCCCTATCATGAGAATGAACTTTCTTGACTCCAAAATGAAGTGGAGGAGCCAAAACCTTAGTAGAAAATGAGATTTTATGAGCAACTTCACAACCCTACAAATATTCAAAAGAGAGCAATACACATTTTTCCACCATAGAACCTACCTTGCAACCTTAGGGTTTCCTTTTAAATAATCAACGACCAAATAAATTGCCTCAAAGCATTTTTAACAATAGAATGCAAATTTTTTATAGTCAATTTGTTGTTTCCAAGTGTGATCCTTAGGTTGAAACAAAAAAATCCACTAGTAACCATTTCACAATATCAATCTCTACCTAAGTTTGAGCATAATTTGGATAGATGAGAGCATTAGTTTCTCGTGAAAGAGCCAATATCTAAGGTGTTATCAATGCCACGTAAGCATGGATTAACCCAAAAGTGGATTGGGATGTAAAGCAATCTAACCCACCTTGGAAACATTGATAAGGATTTAGAGATGGTGTTAAAAGCTAGATACCGAGGCTTAAGGAGTAGAATAGACTTTCCAAAACCACAAACCCTTCTCAAGAATACTATCCCTATCTTGAATAGAAGCATGCAAGAATACAACAAATCCTTGTGAATATGGAAAATTTCAATCAAACTCTTAAGAAAGTGTTGCAACAAGTGGCCTATTTATGTATTCAAATTCAACATACTACAAAAATTATTAAACTTACAAATCAAACCCTTTTTGCTGAAATTTGCCTCTTCTTGCAACACATCCTTATCTAGCATCAATGCAAGGGGATCCATTGAGAAATACATAAGGAAACACCTTTTCAATGGTCTAGTTGATGTGGTAATCCTATGGGAGTTCACCATCAAATCAACCTCTAACTTGACTATCAAAGACTTAGAGTGATTATGAAAAACAATATTCAAGTAAAAGTACAAAGTTGTTTCATACTTTCAGCCAACTTATCAACATAAGTGAATTTAAGTATCTCTAACAAAAAAATAATTTTGGTCAAATATGTGATTTAGTAAGATTCATTCTACCTAAGTTAGATGTGTGCACAACTTTTCCAACTAAAATTGTTGGCTAAATGCATATGTAGCACCACTTTGAAGCCAATTTATTAAAAAAAATAAAAATTATTTGAAAACTTGATGTTTCAATTTGTACTATTGTAAATAATATTTTTTTGAAATATAAAAATTACCCTTTTGTAGATCCATAAATGTAGTTTTCAAAAAAAATTAAATAGTTTAATTATTATTAATATTTAATATTTTATTTTTACTGAAAGTAGGTTATCAACAAAAAATATTAAGTTGATTACCACGTCAAGAAAAAATTCTAAAACTTATTAATTTTTTTAAATATGATGTACTACGTAAAAGAATCTATATCAAGATGATATAATTTTTTTTCTTTTAGATAAATTGCTAATATGAAAGTTGACATCAAATGAAAACAATCACATTTTAATTCACACATTTTAATATTTATTTATCAAAATTAGAAAAAAATATATCCATGCACTAAAGTTTCAAGTTATAAGTACACAAAATAAATGAAGGAAAAAAAAATATTATATAAAGATTGATGTCTCATGTAACTTAATTTTTCAATATTTTATTAGCAACAAAATTATAGTGTCAATTTATAAAAAAGCTATATTCAAATATTTTTAAAATTTTTTCAAAAAAATCGAAACATAAAATATACTAAAAAATACACTTTTTTTAGTTTACATTATTTCAAAATTCAAAACATATATGCTACTTTTTAGTGATTCAAGTTTAAAAGTTGGATCTATGTTGGTTGTTTCCTTTATAAAAGTGTGACACAACTTTGTACTTATAACCATTCCCATCCTCTAATCATCATTGAAGCATGGAGATCTATCTTGTAAGGAGTGACGAGGTGAGGGATATCTCTTTTGTTGTCTTTGTGAAGCACATAGCCACAACTACTGGTCTACATATGGAAGGTGCTAACATACACCAATAGACCAAAGAGAATTATCAATTTAAAGAAATGAAAAAAATCCTTAAGAAAGGTGAGAAGGTGAATAGATTATGCAACTTTGGATGGTCATTTCAATAGATTTCATTCCCATATTTTTCATATGTTAAATCATTTTCATCATAGTGTTAAGATGAACTTTGCTTTCTTGATTCACTTTTCCCTAGAGCAATCTGTGAAAGCAGTTTAGGATAATGGGAAGAAAACAAAAAGGTGTAAAACACCCACCAAACCTTGATTCTCAAAAGAACTAGAAAAACCAAACACCCCACCTCGATAGAGGTTTTGGGAAACACTGCTGACACTTTAAAGCATCAGCTTTCCTGTAGCTCCAATCCACTCGAATTTCCAACCCAACCTCCACCTCTAAAAGAGAAGGCACCCCTCTATAGGTGAGGACGATAAGAAAACCCTTACTAAAAAACCCCCATCTCTCCAGGCCATACAAGTTCCACTTCAAAAGGAACCAGTGCTCCACCTCTAAAGGAGAAAACTCCCCCTCAATAGGAAACAACAACTGAAGATTTCAATGGTTAGCAACTTCAGTAGCAAGGGTTGACCTAACATCGCTTGGAAAAACAAGCTTCAGGAGAACCAAGCAAAAAAACCCCAAGGTGAGACAGGAACAAATCCCACCCAGCAAGCATAGTAGTACCCTACCATTTGCTGCACCACCACCACCAAAAGCTCCATCAAAAGGGAATCAACACCATTAGCCACAAGCTCCAAGCAACTTCCCACAACAACTTTCACCTACAACAACCCTATGAGAAGATAAAAGAAACCCTCACAAGAAAAATGAAGGGACCCGACCAATCCATTAAGCACCCCATCCACCTTGACATGTCAGGCAAGAATAAGAGCCAAAACTACAAACCCACTCCTAAATTAGGAAAACCATACCTCACCCCTAGCAAAGCCCCAAACGAGAAAGGGACCACATGATGGGAAAAGGAAGCCTCCACAAAGAAAGGTCTGCAGGAGCAACAACTAAGGTAACAACAAAAATAATAATAGTCACTTCAGACATGAGCCCACCAACAAGCATGAGCTCCCAATAGCTACCCACAACAACTTCCACCAATAGCAACTCAATTGTTGACAACAATCCTTTCTTCAACAACAAAAGCCTCCACAAAGCAAGGCCTGCAGAAGAAGACACCAAGGTAACATCAACAATAGCCACTCTAGACACGAGCACACCAACAACCATGAGCTCCAAGCAGCAACCCACAATAACATCTGCCAAACACAACCCAACTGTCGACAACAACCCATCCACCATCAATAGTCCAATAGGGAGATCAGAGAAACCCTCATAGGAAAAATGAAGGGAACCAGCCGATCCATTAAGCACCCCATCCTCCTTGACATTCCAAACAAGAATAAGAGAAAGACAAAAATCCCAACACAGTCCTGATTTAGGAGAACCATACCTCACCCCATACAACAACAAGAAAGCCGTTGTCGACAACAACTTAGAAAAACCAATAGCAACATTTCCTAGAGAGATGCCATCTGCTTCCCTACCAACTCCAAGAAGCATACTGTCAGAAAGCACGAGACGCAAACCATCTGCCTTGTCTTCAAAATCAACTTCTCCTTCATCCTCTACACCCCAACTCTGTTTCCACCCTCACCATACTACTTTTTAAAAATTGTATTAAAATTGCATCTAAAATTCAATTCAAAAGTAATTGAAATAAAATATTAATCTAGATTTGCATGCAAATTTTAAAAGCTTTTAAAGAATAAATTAATATTTTCTATAACTAATTAAAATAAAAGAAAAAATCATTTAACTAATTATAGAGATAATATATGAACGCAAAAACATTAAATCCAATAAAACTATGATTACTTTCAAATTAAAAATCTATAAAACTACAAAAATAATATTATTTAATTGATAAATTTAATTATATAATTTTTTGCTTAAATTTTATTCTATTTCAAAATTTAAAAATAAAAAAATAAATAAAATTAAAAGTTTTACTTTGAAACTTTTTCAAAAATTTAAGACTCAAATTTTAATAATTTTTTCTAAATTAAAGTTTAATTTTAAGACTTAAGTTTTAATTTTTATATATTAAAAGTTATTAAATGGAAAAAAACTTTTAAAATATTAAATATTTAAATACAACCTTTTAAAACTACACTAAAATTTTAAGTAAAATATTATATTAATTTAAAATTTTATAAAGTAATTTAAAAGTTATATATTTTTAAAATTATAAATATAAATTAAATTTAATTGTAACTTTCATAAAATAAATTGAATGGAATTAAAGTGAATAGAACTATATAATTCAATCTTTAAAAAATAATAATCATAATTTTCAAAAACAAGAATTAGCTATCAATTAAATTTGTATATTATCAAACTATTTAAAATTTTTGCAATAAGATTATTAATCTAGAAATTGGTTTTTTTTCTTTTTGCTTCTTTGGCATGTTATTTGTCTTTTGTGTAGCAATTCTCTTATTTTTCATTTTTTTAAATTTTCTCTTTGTTTTCTTCTCTATTTATAATCTTTCATGAATAATTTATTTTCAATATTTAATTATTAATTTTTGTTTTACATCTTTGAAATATTTTTCAAGATAAATAAAAAATAAAAAATATTAATTAAATATTATTTTATTCTTTTCAATTCAATATTTTATTTTTAAAATATTAAAAAATATATCAATTTTAAAGCAAATTAAATAATTTAAAGTTGATTCAAGATAGTTTAACATTATTTTAAAAATACAGATAATTATCTTATTTCTTTTATAATACTTTTTTCTATGAATAAATTTGAAAGAAAAAAATAATTCATCCACTTAAAAAATATTTATTCTTTATTTTAATTTATCATTATTTAAGATAATTATCATTTTAAAAACTAACTATTATCCTCATCTCATTAATAAAATATTTTAAAATTAATTATCATTATTTTAAATTAATTTCTATTTAATTAATCAATCAAGTAATAATTACTTTAGAATATTAATTATAAGGTTTTAAAATTTCAATAAGAAGATGCCATGAAAATCTATTATAGACTTCCCAATGCATCTAAGGTCAATAGTCAAGAAAAAATGAAGAATTAATTAGCATCGATGCCATTCTCTATATAAACTAAATATATGATGTTATGATATTGCTATTAGGATTCAACTTTTTTCGAGTCAAACTTATTGACTCATGTTTCGTGAGTAGTGGTTCACAAGAATCCATCTCTCGTGATAATGAATGGCCCACTTAACAATCATTGCATCTAGGTGATGCTCAGAGAGGTGAAGCAATGGGAAGCAATGGGCCTTCCTGGGAAGTCACCCATCCCCGTACTACTCCAACTCAAGCACGCTTAATCATGAAGTTTTTCCCAAGGTTAAGCCCACTTAGTTTGCAACCCTGTTTACAAAACCTTCACCAAGTGTTGTGCCTTATGAACCATTCATTATAGAGTCTCCTTAGCTCATCAAACAGAGGCAACACGGAAAATATTATGGTTCAAAAGGATTCTTGAAGATTTGTTAGAACACTAAGTTTCATCAACATCTCTCCTAATTGTCAATCAATCTACAATCAAAATCGCTAAAAATCTAATCATAACACATTAACACAAAGTGATGTTTGGAAGAAAATTGGGTAGTGTTTGTGAACAATTCAGCCTCATTCGTAGTCTTTATCTGTGAGGTAGACACTATGAAACAACTGCCAAATTCATTAAGTGAGGATTTTAAAGCCTTTTCAACATACGTATGGCATACTATCTCTGCAGACATCTATGAACTTAAATGCTATCCCTAAGAGACTTCTCTGTCATGCAGTTTGTGTCTTCTCTGTGACTTCATTCTTTGCATATAAATCTAAGAATTTTATCCTTTAATCTCCTCTATGCATGTCTTTGAAGTATTCTGCACCAGCATGGAATTCATTTTGATTGAGTAGGGAAAAGTGATGTTTGGAAGAAAATTGGGTAGTGTTTGTGAACAATTCAGCCTCATTCGTAGTCTTTATCTGTGAGGTAGACACTATGAAACGACTGCCAAATTCATTAAGTGAGGATTTTAAAGCCTTTTCAACATACGTATGGCATACTATCTCTGCAGACATCTATGAACTTAAATGCTATCCCTAAGAGACTTCTCTGTGATGGAGTTTGTGTCTTCTCTGTGACTTCATTCTTTGCATATAAATCTAAGAATTTTATGCTTTAATCTCCTCTATGCATGTCTTTGAAGTATTCTGCAACAGCATGGAATTTATTTTGATTGAGTAGGGAAAAGTGATGTTGGGAAGAAAATTGGGTAGTGTTTGTCTTCTATTTACGTACACCTAGTCTTAACTACAAATCTGTGCTCTGTTTCTATATTACCGCCACTGTCTTTACTTTCTCTAAGTTTAGCTGACATACACTTCCAACAATTAGTATCTTACTATGGAATTTTAGCATTTTTTATTATTGCCAAACTGCATTGCTCAGTGCTGGTCAATCTTTCATGATATAAACACTACCAGTCAATCAATTATTGCTCTGTGTTTATTTATATGGATTCTTCTCCTAATGGTTACTTCACTTAACATATATTCTTCTCATATTGATAGAAACAGTTTTTATACAAACCATTTGTTTGTAGGTGCTGATAGTCTGTGTTTGTGCAGATTTAGTTTTGCAAGTGAGCAAAGATGGAGATGAAGAAAGGATGGGTGGTCATGGTGATGGTTGCAGTGATGATGCTGAGGAGTGTAGAAGGAGATCCAACATGCAGCCCAGCTGGAAGAATCTCTTGCGACACAGAGAGGTGCTGCAGTAAGTACAACTGGTGTGGAAGCAGTGCAGCCTACTGTGCAAGGCCAAACTGCATTGCTCAGTGCTGGTCAGGTGGAAATTCCCTCATCTACACACCATCTCTTCCCACAATTGCTAACCACACCATGCCTCTGTCACCAAGTCCATCATGACCGACTTGCAGCGACGATATTCCAGATAACAGGCATTGCCCACACAAGAAGAATAATCCTCCATGCTATCTATTGGAGTATTTAGAAACTTAGAAATGTAGTATCTAGAATAATCCTCCATGCTATCACTTCTCTCTCTTTCTGCTTATCATTCTGATGATGGATTATGGAGTTTGATCCGAAATGTTGATGTAAAAAATTGCACACAGTTATTCCAGAAATCTTGTTCACATCTATCATGGACTGTGGAAACAAAATGTTATTAATGTAATAACAGTAAGGTGAAAAATGAAGCATGCGAACTATTGAAGTATTTAGAAATTTAGAATCCTATCATACTTTTGGGTTTTCAGATGTGTTTTGTTTATCAGTCACCTTTGCTAGGTGTTGGTGTGTTTACAATCCTATTATACTCTAATAATGTTGGGGGGTTTGGCTTTCCAAGCCTCTCTTTTCTTTTTTGATTTAAGATATGTTATAAAACTAAATGTTTATCGATCTAAACATACTTTTCCATGCATTCATACCTTATTTATTTATGTACTTACTTTTTAAAATTAGTTTTATGCACTTACTTTTAAAGTTAATGTATGTTTATTTATATGTTTGGTTTTGATGTGCATAATAATTTTTCATTTTTAATAATTTTATTTAAACAAAAGTAATTTCTAACAAGATGGATTTTTTAAAATAATAATAATTTTTCAAATTTATTTAATAAGTTCTAATATTTTGATTTTTTTTTCTTTTTAATCAAGAGTGTATTTATTATGTTAGATATTTATTAGCTTTAGATAAATATCTTTTAATGAATATGTTAGATATTTATTAGCTTTAGAATATTAAAAGTTATTAAATGTAAAAAAACTTTTAAAATATTAAATATTTAAATACAACCTTTTAAAACTACACTAAAATTTTAAGTAAAATATTATATTAATTTAAAATTTTATAAAGTAATTTAAAAGTTACATATTTTTAAAATTACTAGCTTATCTATCTTAATATATTAATCTATATATTATACGCCGAGAGATATCATTTTTGAGGCGTATTTTTTTCACTTTTTGTTTTTTTGAATTTAAAAAATACGCCTCAAAAATGATATCTCTTGGCATATAATATATAGATTAATATATTAAGATAGATAAGCTAGTAGCATCTGCAACGCATAATGTAAACTAATAATTTATCACATATTTTATTTTAAATAAATAATTATAATACTTTACAAATCATGATTCATAGCATATTTCTTCAAATGCACAAAGAGATGTGTACAATAGGAATTCATAATGAATGAGACAATTCATCTTTTATACCAAAAATTTAATATCAATCTTAATAGAAGAATTCACTTGAAAAAATATATACATCACATAAAAATGTTATGTTTCCAAAGATTTTAGTCTTTCTTGCTTTGTTCTTCTTTTGGCGAGTTGCTTTCCTGTCTTCATTTTTTCATAATGATCATAAGTAAATGGTGGTGAGATTCTAATTCCATCCAAAGACTTAACATGTGATATAGCAACAAATGTTAATCTTGCCCTTTCTCTTGGTCCTATATCAATTGTTTCCTTGGAAAGAGTTAATCCTTGTGATTTGTGGATCGTTAGTGCCCAAGCCAATCGTAGGGGAAATTGACGTGTGCAGCCCTTTTGTATTAGTGAAATTGGAATTAAATTTGGAGATGCATCTTCAAAAGGAATTCCAAAGTAATTATCAAATTCAACCATAACATATGTAGGTGGATCTGGTGGGCCACATCCAGCTTTGTATATGATATTTTTTATGTATCCTAAAGCTACATTCACAAGACCTGCTTCTATCCATAAATTAGATGTTAACATGACCCTTGCATCCTTTGAAACTAACAATTCAACATCTAATTCATCATTCTCACCTCTTGCTAGATTAGTGCTACCTTCTTTGGTTGCAATGCTATGGGCTACTGGTCTTCTTAATGAATGTAACTTTTTTCTGTTATGGCTATGTACATTATCATTTGTTGCAAATAGATGTTCATATTATTATCAAACTCGTCCTTAATTGTTGGATGTAATGAAGCATATGTTCTTGTCATGAGTAATTTCCAATCATTTATAGTTCCATCCCTCTTCAAGCATTTGGTGGTTTAGAGGCCATTGATATAGTGTGATTAATAATGTTTCCTTTATCTATCTCCAATATTGGACCCACAAATACATACTCATCTGCATTTGAATCAAACTCCATATAAATAGAATTCAGTTGGTCAAAAATATTTTGATCTGAATTGCATGTAAGTTCAGTAAGCGCATTTTCATCAATTTGAACATCTTTATAGAACCTATCATGTTCTATTTTATATTTAAGTGCTCTATATACCCTTTCTCTATTAACTGTAAAATTATAAGTTGTTCCATGCTTGTCCTTTTTTTGAACAATAATGACTGGTAAATCTTTTATTCAATGTGGTAAAATTTTAGCTATTTCTCTCACTTCTTGTGGAAAACATATGGTATGTCCTTTATATTTGTATTGCCCTCTAGTTGCATGTGTTACTTGAAGTGTTGGGTTGACATGTACTATCAACATTTCCTCTATTTGTGTTAAATTTGCAAGTTTTGATGGTTGTGGACAAGGATCCATATTTTTTAATGCTGAAAATCGATGTTCATTCCTCTCTTGTCGATATCGATTGCAAATAGGGCCCTCAGGTACCCGTACAACCTTCATTGTAGGATAACTCTCTTCACAAATATAACACATACTTGGTGTAGAAAGTTTATCTAGTCCATGCCAAAATATCATTTGTATACTTTTCAAATCAATCCCAGTAGTTGTATTATTATTAATTACTTCTTGATCTCTTCTATTATCAACATTCATTACATTTTGAATTCTATCATTTGGTGTTTGTAGCACACAATCTATTGTAATAGAATTCACCCCTTCAAAACTAACCTCAAAATTCCCATGAGATTGATGATGTCTTTTAATTGATTCATGATTGCGCGCTTGTATTTGTTGTCTTTCTATCTCATTCAATTGATCAAAATGCATAGCTCTTTGAATTTGTGAACAACGTGTTATCATTTTATCTGCATGTTGTCTCATTTCTGCTTCAATCTCTTCTGTTGTCATATCTACCCTATGTTTAAGGCTTCTTTCTCTATCAATTTGGTTTTGACGAATCCTTTCTTGTTTTCTTTGTACACCATTCATTTGTTCCTGTCGTTGTCTCATATAGTTATGAGCATTCTCTCCTTTGTTCTATTTGTTACTCTTAAGTTGTAAAACTCCTTGCTTCCTCTCTTTGTGCATTAGCCATTTGTTCACGTCGTTGTCTCATATAATTTCAAGCATATTCTCTTTGATGCTCTCTTTGTTGCTCTTCATTTTGAAAATTTGTCCTTGGACAACGAGGCATCCTGCAAATTTTAATAAAAAAATAATAAATCTATAAAATTGATAAGCATTTGTAAAGATACTTAACGGTTCATAGGTATATAAATAATTTTAACAACCAAATACAATATAAAAGGACATTGTTAAAAAAAGCATAATTACATATTGCCTTAGCTATTATTAGTTTTAAAGTAGTGATATCTGTTTATTTTCTACACATACCATGTCATAGTAATATTCACTTTTAATTGAAAAATATATTAACTTTTGAATCCAAATGATAGTTGAACCCACAACCTTACGATTATAAACAAAACACACATGTTTATTTTTATTTTTTTATGATTACAATTTTGTTAATTAATAACTTTTTCAATAAAATTAGTAATAAATAAATTAATTAAAAAATATATTAATTTTTAAACCCACAATGAGAGTTGAACCCATAACCCTTCAATTAAAAATCAAATCTATTAATCCATTGCACTATTTGCTTGTTTTCGTATGTGATATAAATTGTATGTGTTAAATATAAACATTATCACATAATAGATATTTTATTAAAAAATTATTTACTTACTTATAAAAAAATATTATAATGTAAGCATTAAAAACATTTTAAAAACATTTTAATGAAATTAACTTTTTTACCCTAAAAGAATAAAACTAAAAACAATTAATAATACATTTATATTTTATATTAAATTACTTTCTTATTTGTAATTGAAAAAGCATTATAATAGAATTACTTTTTTACCCTAAAAAGAATAAAACTAAAAAAATATTTACTTTCTTATAGATATTTTATTAAAAAATTATTTACTTATAATAAAACAAATATTATAATGTAAGCATTAAAATGTTTATAATGAAATTACCTTTTAACCTAAAAAAATTAATCATACATTTAAATTTTATATTAAATTACTTTCTTATTTTAACATAAATTATAGTTTAACATTATTTTAAAAATATAGATAATTATATTACTTCTTTTATAATACTTTTTTCGATGAATAAATTTGAAAGAAAAAAATAATTCTTCCACTTAAAAAATATTTATTCTTTATTTTAATTTATCATTATTTAAAATAATTATCATTTTAAAAACTAGTTATTATCCTCATCTCATTAATAAAATATTTTAAAATTAATTATCTTTATTTTAAATTAATTTATATTTATTTAATCAATCAAGTAATAATTACTTTAGAATATTAATTATAAGGTTTTATAATTTCAATAAGAAGATGCCATGAAAATCTATTATAGACTTCCCAATGCATCTCAGGTCAATAGTCAAGAAAGATCGAAGAATTAGTTAGCATCAATGCCATTCTCTATATAAACTAAATATATAATGTTATGATATTGCTATTAGGATTCAACTTTTTCCGAATCAAACTTATTGACCCTTTAGTTTAATGACAACCCTAGATTTTAATCTTTATGATTTAATAAATACAATTTTAGTAATTTTCCCCCTCTTTTGATTACTTTTTACAGTCAAACTATTCCGTCACCACCCATAAATAAGAA
This sequence comes from Sequoia sempervirens, assembly GCA_007258455.2. Lineage (NCBI taxonomy): Eukaryota > Viridiplantae > Streptophyta > Pinopsida > Cupressales > Cupressaceae > Sequoia > Sequoia sempervirens. Next base: position 110,032,124 of record VDFB02026320.1, read on the forward strand.
TATAAATCTTTATTGCAACCATTCTATCCTGCTTTTCAACCTTCGCCTCACAAAATCACCCAAATAATGCATATGCCTCACCAAATATGGATAGTTTATTCACTATTAAAATAATCTAAACACTCTAATTCATTTTTTAAATAAGACCAAGATTATATTCTGTGGAGTGTTGACTATGCAGCCGTAATCTGCAATCTCTTTTAAGCTTTAATCCAATAAAAAACATGATATCAGTGATTCCAGTCCCATGTTCGAATCCCACAAACGCTAAAAAAAATTATTCTATGACAAACACCGATGCTTTCCATATTATATATCAGCAATCTGATTTGATGCCTTCCCACTATCTACCCAACAATACTAAACAATCTTCACAGGAAATATAAACTAACTCAGAAGATTCTGAATTTGTTTTAAAATATTGAATGTTTGATATCTAAGACTCTCTGTTAGTGAATAAATCAGATATTATTTTACTGACAAAACATGGGAACAATTATACCAGTCAATTTTAAATTAACTTTTAGAGAATAGACTGCAACTTGTACTTTCTTTAAAAGTTTCACAGCATTCAATGTATTTATGTGTGGATTACATTTTTTTAAGGCTTCAAAATTATATTTTTATATGGATTTATATTTTAAAATGTTATATAGATGGATACCTAGTTTAAGTTATATAAATGATTAAATATTTTAAAAATGTTAAATTTTAATCATGTTTATTTTTTAATAATTTGACAGACAATTATTTGATGAACATTAAACATAGGATGATATAATAAATATTGAATACAATTATGTATATTGTTTACAATATACAATAGATAATATTGGTTGTATCTTAATATACATATGATTATTGAATTGAATGTTTTTGATATTAGGGATAAAACAGATTTTGAAGGGATCCGCAACCCTTTACAAAAAAACAGCTTGCAGCCACAAAAAAGCCAGCTCCCAAGCCAAGAACATCATGTTTTACATTTTGACTTACTCTTGTGGGAACGAAGCGTCATTTCAAGAGAAGGCCCGGATGCTTTTGATTTTTTACTCGTAACTGTAATCCAACCTTCTTCCACTTGTGTTGCCTTAGCCTGCCAAGCCAACACATCACTATCCTGGGTTTGTTCGTTTGTAGCCCTGGGGGAAACAACATTATTCATATGTGCAGGCAGGGTCTTATCCGAAGAGCTGCCCGAAATAGGAATCGAAGCCCCTCCACCAGAGAAGGCAGGAGGAGACCTGGACCTAACTTGAGAGGAAGAAGCGGCAACCGCCTCTGAGAAACTCTTTTTTTGATCAGATTTCTTCTCAACCGTATAATGATGTTGAGAAGCACCATTCCACCAGTTTGCCTTTTTTATTTTTTTCTCAAATCCGCAATGGGCAGCAGCATGTCCTGTTTTAAAGCATTTTCTACAACGAAAAGGTAATCCCTCATAATCCAGAGATTGAACCCAAATGCCCTTGGAGGACTCTAACGAAACCTCAACAGGCAATCCAATTGAAACATCAATTTCCACAAGTATTCGGGCAAAGGTGGAATGAAAGATATCAGAAGAAGCAACGTCAACATACAAAAAATCCCCAAGAGCTTCCCCAACCGAATTATTGAATTGAATGTTAGACAAAGTAAAAAAAGATTTTTATAATCATTTTACATAGTTATCTATTTTTTTCTAGCATATTCTCTTATTTTAAAAATGTTGAAAACATGGCATATTTTAAATCCTTTATCATGTATAGTATGCTAAAAGATCTTTAAAGATAAAACTAGATCAAACTTCTTAAAATATTTTAAATGGGTGTACTTCATTTTAATTGAAAAAGTATTTATGTAATCTATAGCTGATTTGGATGGCTAATTTGTCTAAGTTTGTGTTTCCACATGTTGTCACACAACAATACAAAATGTTTTTCTTATAATATCAAAGGAATTGTTTGTTTTATTTGTCAATTTTATAAAGAAAAATTCTCTCATTATAATCATATAATTTTAGTAAAAATATTAAAAAAATATTTGTGATAAATGATATATGCATAGTTATGACCTTGATAATGTTAAGAGAAAAATATTATTATTATTTCCATTAAAATCAATAATGAACAAAACATAATCTTTTGAAATAAAATCATGAAATTGAGATATATATGGTCAGTTAGTCTATTAATACTACCATCCAACATTTGATTATTACACTTATATTTTTTGTGAATTAGTAAGATTGTGAGATGCATTGCACCATATATATGAGACTATTATAAAACTAAATTTTCTACTTGAAATACACCTATGGTATGTAATAATGAAGATAAATGGGAAGAAGAAAGTACGAGATCAAAAAAAAAATCTCATAAATATTGTAGTCTAGCCTAATGAAGTCTAAGAGAAAACCTAAAAAAACTGATAGGAATTGCATCTACAATGGAAATGAATGAAGAAGAATGGGAAGAATGAAGTATGAGATCAAAAGAATTCTTAGAGCTACGTGATTCTATTTTAAAGAAGTCTAATGATTTTTTTTACAAATTAAAGCTATGAAGAATCATCAAAATTTAATGGTGATATTGAACACAAAAATACCACACAATTGTACATAACCAATCTATATCTATAAAATTAGAAAACATGCATTTAAATTATGTATAGTAAAACATTCATTTAATATAAAAATTAAGATTAATTAATTTGAAAAAAAAAGAATGCACACACTATAACTATTAAATAGATAAATAGAGATACATATAATTCATAAACAAAATAATTATGTAGGGAGAGTTTTCCCTTCCACCATTTTTCCTTAGAGTAGATAATTTCTTGGTAAGAATAATGGGTGGCCCCTCTAAAACAAGATATTGTGAAGTGACCATAAGTAGAATATGTACTAAAATAACATATTTTATAAATTAGATTTCTAACTACTCCCCCCTAGTGAAATGAAGACAAATATATATTTGAAATACCTATAAGGGAAATTGTGAGCCAAGATAACATGTGAAATTATTTTAATGGTTAGCCTTAGAGTGACTATTACATCTTCCTAAGGGATATACCATAATATTTTCCAACCTAGCTAAAAGCTTTTTAAAACACTCTTCTTAAAATGTTGAACTCCAATTGACAATCAGGAATTGATGTAACACCAAAGAAAGAAATAGAGAAAAATTTCTTCATTACTTTGAAGATATAGAAGCTTGTATACTAGGTTCCCTTGGCCAATCCTTGAGAAAAAAAATGTTAGCATCTTTATTACCAACTAAAATCAAGATATGGCCTTTCACTTATAAGTTCACTATATAATAAATTTTGATGAAGTTATTGAAAGAGATTTCAAATTCAAAATGACATGGAATACTAAAAATATTCTATAAAATATTGTATAATCAAACACACTTACTAAAGCATAAGTTATTTGGTAGAAGCAAGAATGTTTTGGGAAATAGAGTCAATAATTGAAAGCACATTCAAGTAGTTAAAAATCCTCCTCATATCACAATTCCTATAGTCAACCTAAGGAAAAAAACTAAATTAATAAAATAGATTTCCTTATGGGAACCCTTGGAAGAAGTGTTCCACAACCTAGTCAATGTAAACATGATCATATTGCTACAAAATAATCCTCTTGATGATAATAAGCTAATGCTAGCATGCTATAGAGAATTTTTTTTTTGTGAATATAATAAAATGAAGAGACATTCTGCCAACCAATGATTAAAACAAAATGAAAAAATAGATCTATACACCAAGATACTTTTTCAAATCATGATCAACCTAAATTAAAAGTAACCAAGGTTAAAACAACCACATAAATAATGCCCATTATAAAATATCTTCCTATACATATGATTCCATCATTGTACATGTTATGTGCCTTGAGAATTAGATATACAATATCAAAACAAAAGACCTAAGTCATGTCATTACCATAAGACGTAGTAAGGTCACTATCCAAGGGCCTTCTCTACCTACTTCCAAAGGTCAATAAAACTTTATTAAATAACTTGTGAATACTCCATCACAAATCTCAATTTTAGATCTTCTTAGTACATCCATTGTTCAAAAGGATGTATTGTATAAAGTCTGGTAAAAGTCAAGAGTCCTAAAAAAATCATCTATTATATTTTTAAATTCCCTTTATACATTAATCCTTAATCCATCATCTTAGACTTAGCCAATGTGACATGCTTCCTATCAATCCATGTCATAAGATGCTACTATACATCAACCTTTCATTACCAAGCATAAAGTAAAGAGGGTACTAGTAGACAATTTATTAGACTTGAAAATTTATACTTGGACATAATTAAGCATCTTGGCTATTCTAAGGAATTATTAGCTTTATAAACCATCACCATCAATGTGTGCAACAATGTAAAGAGATAATTAGAAAAAATAATGCATCTCCTTATCAAGGTTGGGCCCATCATAAAATAAGCCTTATTACATGTCATTAATCTTTATCTTCCCTACAATAACCGCCTTCATTGACTATGGATCCGTGTTATGTAATTTGTTCCATCTACCTAACATCAATGTACCAAGTTCCCCCACCTAAGCTTGGAAGCCACTATCACTAGAGATCCCATCTTTTCTAATATTGTAAATTGTTGGAAGGGTGATATCATAGAGCCAATAATGCGTCATCATTGAAGCATTCCCAACACCTTAACTACAAAAATTATCACCCTAGATATATCTAAGTGACCTTACATTCAAGGATTTTTTAGTGGTCAATCTTTAGCAATTGGCAAATACATTGCAACCAATGGGGTGACCAAATCACCTAGATTTTATCAATTATTAGTCAAATGTATTTTATTTTTCTATAAATTTATTTTATGAGGTATATGTAATTAATAATTTTACCATAACAAAATATGTGTTTTCAATGGTCTAATTAATATCTTTTCATAGAATTTCAGATGCATGCATTAATTCACCCACATATTTTCTAATACCATTAAAACTACATTATGCATGAGGACCTATTTTTCCAACAACATTAACTTTTCATTGCATGTGAGGACCCATTTCGCCAATAAAATTAAAAATTAATTGTATATGAGGACCCATTTTTCTAATACTGTGATAACTCCATGCTAATCCTAGGTCCATAATCATCTTAAAAACTACAATGCATGTGTTTTGTCGAGGTTTGATTCACCCAAAATTTACATGTATCATTTTTTCACATAGGATTCGCCAATTTTTACTATACCGGTTAAAAATCTCTTGGAATTCACCAAATATTGATTGATATAAATACAATTAAAAAATTAATTTATTTTTACACATTGTATTTAGTTTTGAACTTTTGAGCTCTTAATTCATATCACAGGCATGTTATAGCTATAGGAATTGTTGCATTAGCAAACAAAAAGTCAATGAAAACCTAAAGGTAAGTGATCATTTCTTTATAGTGTTATAAGATTATTTATCTCTTTTCCATTCTTGCTTCATTCTTACAGATGATATTGAGTAGGGATACATCTAGGACCCAAGGATCAGGTAAGTGTAAAAAGATGGTGGGCCAAAAAGGGGGCTTAAGTGGCCACTTTTTTTTTGAAATAAGGAAATACTAACCTTGGACATGAAATCGAGGATAGTTACACTCAAAATTTTGAGATGCAACAAAAACAAGGATCATAGTGCTCTAATTCTACTTTCTAAACTACTTATTTTTTTATGAAAATGGTTGAGATTGAGGGGTTCACAAGAGGGGACCACATAAATTGGTGTCATTGTTTTCAAAAAAACATAACATAGCAACTTTTGTGGCTCCCTAGCACGGTTAACTTTTTTTTTAGTATTTTTAAAATCACTTCAGTGAGAAATTAGCTAACAGTATTTAGTTTATGCTTGATTTTTCTGATCATTTTTTTAATGAATATTTGATTTTTTACTAATTTTCAAAGTGGACACTTCCTGAAAAATAAAATTTTGGCTGTGCTACCCCTATAAATTTTGGAAACTAATTGATTTTTTTTAATATGTATAATGGATTATAGTTTCTAAAAATGTAATTTATTTGAAATTTTGATGAACAGTTAATTTATAACAAAAAAAATACCAAACACTGGTTTTTTCCAAAAAAAAAACACATAAATAAAAGAAGTTATAAATCAAAGGCTTAACATTGTTAAAAAATGAAAAAAATTACATCGTCAGATAGCTAAGAGAGAGCCTAACATTACCTAGGTGTTCAATTTGTTTGACATTGAAACATGTGCAAACTTGATGATGAGCATGAACACAATTATGTGAAATATTGTAGAATTTGCAAAAACACATCTTTGGATGTTGGGAAAGCCCACCAAGCCTTTGGGTTGGTATTCCAAGGAAAATACCAAGCCCAAGGCTTGGGGATTCCCGAAGGAAGAAATAATGTGAGCGCATTATTTCTTAGTTTTGACATAGCTTTTGCATTTGTGCAAGACATAATGTGAGCGCATTATAATGTGCTCACATTATGTCTTACTTTGTGTTAAATGCTACTCTATTGAATGTATGTATGCTTGTATGACATGTATGTATCTATGTATGTATGGATGCTTGTATGTATGTATGTATGTATGCCTGTATGTATGCATGTATGTATGTATGTATGCCTATATGTATGTATGCATGTATGTATCAGTGTATGTATGTAAGATTGTATGTACATATGTACATGTATGCTTGTATGTAAGTAAGATTTTATGTACATATATGCTTATATGTAAGTAAGTATGTATGTATGTCTGCTTATATTTACGTATTTATTTATGTCTTTAGAGGGAGGAAGAATTTTAAGAGAGAGAGTTGTATAGGTAGGGTGGGAGGAAGAGACCAAAGAGAGAGAGAGAGTAGAGAGGTACTAAGAGAGATAATTGAGAGAGGGAGAGGGGGTGGAAGGGAGAGACCTAAGAGAGAGGGAGTGGGAGAGAAGGGGTTGGAGTGAGAGGGACTTAGCTAGGTAGGGTGGGAGGGAGAGAGGGAGAGAGAGAGGGGGTGGGAGAGAGAAATGAGAGAGAGGGGGAGAGAGAGGGGAGATAGAGAGAGGGGGAGGGAGAGAAAGAGAGAGTTATGTAGGTAGAGGCTAGGAGGGAGAGACCTGAGAGTGTGGAGGGGGGGTGAGAGGAGGTAAAGTGAGAGGCCCAAGAGGAGAGGGTGTGGGAGGGAGGACCCAAGAGAGAGGGAGGAGAGAGGGGTCCTATCTAGGTAGGGTGGGAGGGATAGATAGAGAGGGGGAGAGGGAGAGAGAGTTACCTAGGTAGGTGCCAGAGGGAGAGACCTGGGAAGAGAGGGGAGAGAGAGGAGGATGGAGAGGTAGTGAGAGGGAGATTTAGAGAGAATGGAGTGGAGAGAGAGTGGTAGGGACTGGGATTGGAGAAAGAGGCACATAGAAAAGAGGGAGATGGCAGGATAGACAATTAGAGAGGGTGCAGGAGAGAGTGGGAGGGAGAGAGATACATGGATAGATAGGAGAGGGATAGGCTGAGGGTATAGGGTTGAGGTTCCAAATGTATAGGGTAGAGGGCTGAGGGACAGTTTAGGGCTGAGAGTATAGGGTTGGAGTATATAGGCTTTTAGTAGGGCATAAGGTTGAGAATTTAGGTTCAAGGTTTTAATGTATATTGTAGAGGGTAGAGGGTAGAGGGTTTTAGGGCTGAGGGATTATGGTTTAAGGGCTGAGGCTTAAGGATTAAGGGCTGATGCTTGAGGGTTTGGTGGATTGAGGGTCGAGGGTGGTGGGTTTAAGGGCTGAGGGATTAGGGTTAAGGGATTAAGGGTAGAGAGTTTAAGGGCTGAGGATTAGGGTTGATGGTTTAGTGCATTGAGCTGAGGGTTTAGGGTTGATGGTTTAGTGTATTGGGTTGAGGGTAGAGGGCTTAAGGGCTGAGGCTTTGTGGGTTGAGGGTTGAGTGTTTAAGGGTTGAGGGATTAGGGTAGAGAGGGAGGGATGGATGGAGGGATAAGTGAGATAGAGAGAAGGAGAGAAGAGGAGGTAGGGAAAAAGATAGATGAGGGTTGAGAATTGAGGGTATAGGGTAGAGAGACAAAGTGGGAGAGAGAGGGAGTGGAGAGAGATAGAGGGAGTGAGAGAGAGGGAGAGGGAGGGAGGGAAGGAGGGAGAGAGTGGGAGAGAGAGAGAGGGAGTGAGAGGGATATAGAGCTAGAGAGAGAAAGAGAGATTTGTTTAGTTGTGTAGGTAGAGAGATAGAGTGGAGAGAGAGGGAGTGGGAAAGAGAGATAGAGAGAGAGGGGGATTAAGGGTAGAGGGTAGAGGGGAGACATAGGCATGAGAGAGAGATAGAGAGAGAGGGAGGGAGTGGGAGAGAGATAGAGGGTAGAGGGAAAAGGGTTTAAGGGTTAAGGGTAGAGGGGAGAGAGAGACCTAAGAGAGGGAGAGAGGGGTAGGAGGGAGAGACTTGTGAGAGAGAGAGGAGGAGGGAGAGACAAAGGGTAGAGGTAGAGGGTAGAGGGTAGGAGGTTTAGGGGTAGAGGGGAGAGAGAGGGAGTGGAGTTAGAGAGAGAGACTGAAAGAGGGAGAGGGGGTAGGAGGGAGAGACTTGATAGAGAGAGAGAGAGAGAGAGAGAGAGAGAGAGAGAGAGAGAGAGAGAGAGAGAGAGAGAGAGAGAGAGAGAGAGAGAGAGAGAGAGAGAGAGAGAGAGAGAGAGAGAGAGAGAGAGGGGACCAAGAAAGGGAGAGAGGGGTAGGTAGAGAGAGAGAGAGAGAGAGAGAGAGAGAGAGAGAGAGAGAGAGAGAGAGAGAGAGAGAGAGAGAGAGAGAGAGAGAGAGAGAGAGAGAGAGAGAGAGAGAGAGAGAGAGAGAGAGAGAGAGAGAGTGGGAGGGAGAGAGAGATTAGGGTTTAGGGTTTAAGGTTTAAGGGATTAGGGTTTAAGGTATAGTGTCTAGGGTTGAGGGTTTAGGGATAATGGGGATGGATGGCTAAGGATAGAGAGAGAGAGAAAAGAAACCTATAAAGGAACAACTTTCTCATAATGCGAGCATGTTTTGAAGAAGTTGAGATGTAGCCATTTGTTTAGCAAGACATAATGTGATCGCATTATAACACAAGCACGTTCTAATGTGAGCATGTTTTGTCTTGCTCTAAAAATGGTAAAAAAATCAATATAACCATGATCTCTAGGCCAAGATTATGCATATTCTCTTGGTAATGTCTGTGTTCTGACAAAAAGAAGCTTTTTGATGCTTTTTGAAGTGTGCATGCAAGTTTTTCACATTCTACCACCTTTTTTATGATCTTTCCACCACCTTTGCATGAAATAGCAGAGTTTTCATGTCAAATTTGATATATATCAATTCAAGTATCAATTCCATTCAAGAATGATATACAATTGAACTTTGGAGGGAAACAAGCTTTTGAAAAACTCAAATTGTTGAGGAGTTTGAAGCAAGAATAAGCAAAGGCTACATAATTGGGTAGAACTCCTCCATTCGAATCTCTATTTTTTAGGTATGTGAAGTCTTTACGCATTTTCTTTATATTTTATTTCATTATATTTTGGCTTGCTTTGATTTTGTTATTTTGCATATTCCTTGTTCATCATTGTCTGTTTGTTATTATAACCTTAGCTTGTCAATGCACATTTTAAAATACATAATTCTTTACACTTTCCAATTACATTTTTAAACCACATCTCTTTAAGACATTTTGTTAAACAATTGACTTACCTTGTGTATGCTTCCACATTTTGTATACACATATTTATGAGAGAAGTTATAAGTATGTAAAATAATACATCATTTCTCAATCCTTTTCTATGGATGTGCATATCCCGAGCTCCAAAGCTTTCATTTTGGTATAGGAATGGGGGATGTTGGAAAATGTAGCAGAATTTGGTTTTACACCTAGACATTGCATATGCTTGAAATTTTCTAAAGCATTTTCAACAAATCTATTTTGTGCATGTCCTGCAATCATTCTAGTCCATGAGGACATGTCCCATTGAGGTATTTTGTCAAATAGTTCTACCAAGCAACTGATTGCCTTGTCTATGCTACCAAAATTTCCATACATGTCTACCAAACCATTTTATCAAACAACATAGACAAGGCAATCAACTATTTGAAGAAATGCCTCAAAGAAATGGGGTCTCATGGTGATGTGCATTTTTTCAAACAACTGATTGCATTGTCTATGCTACCAAATTTTCCATGTCTCTACAAAATTGGAATATACTCCTCCCACATTAATAGATCTTTGAATCTATTTTGGTTTTCATCTCTATTTCTAAACTTACCTCATCACTAATGTTGTGATATATTTTAAATGTACCCTTGATTAGTCTACCTACAAGGGATTGTAACCCTTATCTCCATTGTTTCAAGAATCTTTATTCAAGGCTAAGTTAGCAACATGGGGAAAGGTGTAGCCTATCTTGCAATCATAGCATGCCACAAGACCACATTTCTTTAAGGCATTGGATCCAAAAATTCATGTGACCATTGAAAAGGTAGGGGGTTGTTTGAAAAATGCGTCATAGAAATGTGGTCTCATAGTGATATAAAAAATGCCTCATAGAAATGTGGTCTCATAGTGATTATATCACTGTGAGACCACATTTCTATGAGGCATTTTTTCAAACAACCCCCTACCTTGTCAACCCTACCGCATTGAAAAGCTAGTGAGCTCACTAGCTTGTCAACATGAGACCATATTTTTATGAGGCATTTTTTCAAACAACCCCTACCTTGTCAACCCTACCACATTGACAAGCTAGTGAGCTCACTAGCTTGTCATTGGTACCACTTTTTGCATACATGTCTACCAAAACATTATTGTCAAAAAATTCATGTGCCTTGTCCATGCTTCCATTTTGAGCCTATCTTACAATCATTGCATGCCACATGACCACATTTCTTTGAGGCATTGGATCCAAAAATTCATGTGAGCATTGACAAGCTAGTGAGCTCACTAGCTTGTCAATGCAGCAGGGTTGACAAGTTAGGGGTAGTTTGAAAAAATGCCTCATAGAAATGTGGTCTCACTGTAATCAATGTGAGACCACATTTCTATGAGGTATTTTTTCAAATATCCCATAATCACCATGAGACCACATTTATATGAGGCATTTTTTAAAACTACCCCTACCGCATTGACAAGCTAGTGAACTCACTAGCTTGTCAAAGGTACCACATTTTTCATACATGTCTACCAAAACATTATTGTCAAACAATTCACATGCCTTGTTCATGCTTCCATTTTGAGCCTATCTTGCAATATGGCATGCCACACGACCACATTTCTTTAAGGAATTCCATCCAAAAGTTCATGTGACCTTTGTCTATGCTAGAAATACTCTTCTACAAGATGATTATAAGTATTTTGTATGAAGCCTTGAATGACATATATTTCATTTATTTTGTATGGATTCATTTTTTAGGAACTAATATTTTTATTTTTATCATGCTACAAGTAAAATTATTTACCATGTTGAGAAAATGAACAAGGAATAAACCAATAGAGGAAGAGTACAAAACTAATAAGGAAAAGAAAAAAGAATGGATGAGGGAACATCGTCAGAAGAATAAATTGGATATGATTGATGAAAAAAAGCCAGTTGATGAGGAACCTCAACCATCAAAAAGAGAAAAGGCATTGGCAGCACAAAGGGCACGAAGGCGAAAGCATCATGCTAAGATATATTTGAATACCATAGTTGGAGACACACCCTCTACCACAAGTGAATACGAAGGGACACCATCTACCACAAGAGAATATGGAGGGACACCATCTACTGCAAGTGAATATGGAGGGACACCATCTACCCCATCTCAAGTTGAGAGTACATCATCACTCGCATTTGAGGAAGGAAGCATGCCATCATTCCCATGTCAACCTCAAGGTATGTCATCTATTCCACCCTCAATCAAAGGTATATAATCTATCCCATCTCACTTAAATATTGATAAAATTCATAACGTTGAGATGTATGTACCTAGGAGAACACCACCTAGAATTTTGCATAGAAAGCCAAAGTTTTTGATTAATATTGATGAGAATATTTTGCAGCCAATGGAAGATAAGATTCCAGAATGCACATGTAGAAGATATGCTGATAAAATTTTGAAATTATTCTTTGAAAAGTTAAATGAGACCACAAGATGTCAACTATTTGTTGAAATGATGCGAAGTATAAAGTATAGAAACATCATGCAGATTCTTGGGTTGAGAACATTGAATGCTTCAAGTGAAAGTACTATTGTGAAGAATCTAATGGATGCTTATGAGAGTGTGGGTAAGACCTCATGCTCAAAAGATAGTAATGTCACTTGATGTGTCATTACATCGAATTTGTTAAGTAATCAAACAAGGAGATCTTGTCTCATTAGAAAGACGAGTCAACAATAGAGAATTAATAGAATTTTTTTATCAAGGGTTGTTCAAAAGCACCAAAGAATTGAAGACTGATTCAACTGAATTATGGGCATTCTCGGGGAGACTCCCACAAAAAGATAAACCAGTTGTTGAAGAATTGAGAACATTAATTGAAGACTATTGGAAGAATAACACAAGGCCATTATTGAATTAAAGGGATGTGGTATGAAGGAGAATTGGTAGTTGAAATCGTGAGCCACATCCAAAGCATTTTTTGGATACGACTCAAACACAATTTTTTCATAAATTTCAAGAGGATTATCCTCAAATTCAAATTTTTTAAAGATATTTTGAAATTATTAAACCTTTTTATGTCAAGATAAATCATAGATGTACTACTTGTTGTAGATTACATATTGAATTTTCTAACCATTATGATGTTTGTCATTCTATATGTTTAGATTTGCATACTAATAATGTTTTACAGGATTGTGGTATACATGTCCCACCAACATCTTCAAGAGAGTTCTTATCAAAAAATTTATGTGAAAGAGAGGATGGAAAAATATTCTATAGGAAACTATGCTTGGATGGTTCATGTCAGCATTCTGGTGGCTTGCAATGTATGCTAGTATGTCAACATATGGAAAGCAAACATGCGGTTGGAAATAAACTAGTAGAGTTCGGGAAATATAAAATAGTGGAATACATTATAAAAGATGGTAATCAAGAAAAAAGGTGTGATTTGGTTATTCAGAAGATGCCAGTGTATCAGTTTATGTCTAAATTTTGAGATAGTATAGTGTATGAGTATGCCCATAGAGCTCGATGGTTGGACTTGTAATTCAAGTTATGCAAGGAAACCTTTCCATTTGGTAGCATAGTTTCAGTGGTCAACTTTGTAGAGAACTACACTCTATAGCCACAACATGAGGTGTATTCACAATATTACAACTTGACACAAGTTTCTATATTTGTGCACATAGCATTCATTCATGCAACTAATAGTACAAATGACCAAAGGAAGGTATTGAGGGAGTACCACTTTTATATTAGTGATGATCGTACACATTCTCTATATTTCATGCAAGGTTGTTTCTAGTTGTTCTATAGTGATTTGGCTCAGAGGGGCATAGCATACAATTAGCATATAATATGGTCGAATAACTATACAAGACAGTTCAAGAACTCATAAATGTTCTACTAGTTGAGCAAGATGCATGTTATTACAAGTGTTCAACATATGTGGAAATTTTGCGAGGCCAGGCATGGAAAGGGGAGCATGATGGTGTAAGATCATGTGTCAAAAAAGAATTAGCATGAGAAGAGTTAGAGTATAAAGACAATGCAAAATCAATTATTGAGTGGTGTAATTCTTTGATGGGTCTAGGTAATGAAGGTAAGTGTTTAGTTCGTAGATTTTTTGGTTGATGGATGATACTAACATTGCAGCATATGCAGATTGTTGTACACTGATAGGATTGAGTGAGCTACACTCTTTCCTTAGCTGAAATGTAGGTTCATGGAGTCTCCATACATGGAAGATGGCATAATTTTTTTCTTCATGTACAATACCAGCCTAGGATGAGTGCGAGCCAAAGGAGTGGGTTGATGAATGGTGGTTAAGTTATCTTAGCCCACTTCACATGTATCGAACTTTGACGGTATTGGAACTAGCACAGATGGAATCATCGATTGACTTTGACCATATATCAGATCTAGTTCAACCAAGTAATATATCTACTTGCATAGTTTTTGAAATTCCTATTGTTATCTTACTTTGTAGTGTATTTGTAATGTATACTAATTTCATCTAATTTATTGCACATATCAATGTAGGGAATGCTTATATAGTTATTGTAGATGAATACAACAAAGAGGGAATGAATTATTACTTGTGTCATTGTGTTGAGGCAAAAAAGAAATTAGAGGCCCCAATTATAGATGGAGAAAACATTGTATACCCTATAGGATCAGTGGTTATTAGTGGAATTTGGCTTAAAAGGTACCCACATAAGAGTGTTAATGTTTTGCTATTTCAGGACTTTGACACGCATCACAAGATTATTCATTAATCAAACCTTTTTGTGGCATCCAATGTTCATTTGATCAAACATGGGGGTAGACCTTTGAACAAGACCCTGTGGAATGTGCGTGAGTCTAACCATGAGGCAATACTTGATAAAATAAAGAGTAGAGTAGACTCATATGGTTTGCTAGATTAATTTGTAAGTATGCACATTAATTCTTAGTAATTTGTATGATGCCAATGCTATCATCTAATGTTTATATCATGTATGTAGGTGATTGATGAAGTTTTCAGACTTGCAAATGTAGCACACTTTATGTCTAGAACTATGGAAAAGGATACCAAGTTCAATGGTATTTCATTTTCTCTCAAAAATATGCAAAAAAAATTGATGTAGGATATTCTCAATAGATTAGTAAAGTGGAAGATTAAATTGGGTTGTTTTTATAATAGGTTACAAGTTTCCAAAAGGTTGGAAAGTAATAGTTTGGTTACATTATATTCATGTTGATCCTCATTACTTCGAGCACCCTCTAAAGATTAATCTTGATAGATGGGAGGTATGCTTGATATTCATATAAAAATTACCTTTTAAGATATTCAGTGGACTAGATTGACTAGTGATAAGTTATAAGATATTACATAATTTAGCACACAAGTTTTAGATTATTGACATATCACATTTTTATTTGAATTGATTATGTGATTATTAATATTTACAATCTATTTTCTTTGTTTAGGTGGGAGCTACTAAACCCAAATGAAGTTATAAAATATATGCCAAATCCAAGACTAGCAGATGGTACCAAATTATTCATTTGAAGATAACCTCATCATGACCACCTATGATGTAGACATTATAAAAGTGTGTCAAACTTAGTGAGAGAATTTCAAATTATTCATTTGATGTTAACCTCATCATGAGCACCTATGGTGTAGACATTATAAGAGAATCTAGAATGTATGAGTGACATTATAAAAGATCTAAGAGAATGGAGTACCTAAGACATCTTTGAATCCTATTTT
Organism: Sequoia sempervirens; assembly: GCA_007258455.2. NCBI lineage: Eukaryota > Viridiplantae > Streptophyta > Pinopsida > Cupressales > Cupressaceae > Sequoia > Sequoia sempervirens. The sequence goes on from VDFB02026320.1 coordinate 110,047,508, forward strand.
TATTTATTGTAAGAGAATCTTATAAGTTGAGTTTGTGTACATGAAATGGGACACATTGATTGAATATTTGATTTAAGTGGGGTGTTGGAATTCACATAGGTTGATTTTTTTCTCATGATTTTGTATTACCACTTGATAGTTTTGAGAAAGCATTGTGCCTACAAATACAAACTCTTGGGTGTCATATTGGTGTATGAAGCATATTAGACAATTGTAATACACACATAAGAATTAGGATTGCCAAATAAATCTCATTTTATTGTAAACATCATATTATTAATATAGTGAGTGTAATAACCATTGATGGTTACCAATCATTCTTTTTCTTCTTTTATTATCTCCCTATTATAACTAGCACCACTTGACTAGCTTATTATACAAACTTCATTTATTAAAATAAATCAACCTAATGATAATATATCAATATCAATATTAGCATACCATCTATTCACATAAACATTTAAGAAGTTTAATTTGTAAACATTTTTTATGCATAATGTCAACATGTCATAAAAATAATCACATTTATAAGTAATAGAAGCATGTATGCTTGTTATATGTTGTTCAAGTAACATAAATTAACTCAAGTACCCCACAAGTTTTTCAGACGTGTTTTCCAACTAAAAATTCATGGCCGCCCTCAAACATTTGTAATTGAGTTTGGGATCTAGTTCCCTACTACCTATTTATTGCTTCCCTCAAACATTTGTAATGATATTTACTAAAATTTTGAAATTTATTGTTGGCCTCACACATTTGTAATTCATGCAGTGTAATCCCTTAAGAGTCCAAAATGAAAAAGGGAAGCAATATTTGATGGCCTATTACCCAGAGACCGTGTTAGGTATGATAATTCCATTTGAGGTATTGGGATCACATAGAGCCCCTATACAACAACCTCTCTCATTTTTTGTTATCTCCAATTCATTTTCCCATGGTGTCCAATTTTCACATGATGGAAAAAGTGTCAAATGCAAGCAATGTAAAGTTACAAAGTTGTGCAACTTTTTTTCTACAACTAATATGACCAAATGGACTATTCCAACACATATGGATGGGTACGTTTATGTTAGGCATGGTCCTCTTTCACACCCAGACACATTGAATCACTTCGAGCTACGTTCAACCAACTTGATCCCTTAAGAGTCCAAACTGCAAAATGGTTGCAATCGTTGACATGCTATTACTCAAAAACTGTGATGCTTACAAAATCTCCATATAAGGCTACAAGATAATTTTGGGCCCTTGTAAAATTAAATCTCTTGGTTTTCGTTATCTCAGAGCCATTTTCCCATGGTGTCTAGTTTTCACTTGATGGAAAAAGTGTCAAATGCAAGCAGTGTAAAGTTGCAAAGTGGTACAAATTTCATTTTGCAACTCATGTGACCAAAAAAAATATTCCAACATGTCTGGATGGGTTCATTTATGCTAGGAATGGTCATCTTTTTCACCCAAACATGCTAAATCACCCTAAGCTACATTTAATTGACTCAATCCCTTTAGAGTCCAAAGTGCAAAATGACTATAATTTTCGATGGACTATTACTCAAAAACCATCATGCTTACAAAATATCTGTTTGAGGATAGAAGATCATGCTGGGCCCATCTACAATAAGCTCTCTTGGATTTTTTTTTTTTTTTTTTTTTTTTATCTCGGATTCATTTTCCCGTGGTGTTCAGTTTTCACTTGATGGAAAAAGTGTCAAATGCAAGTAGTGTAAAGTTGCAAAGTAGTGTAACTTTTGTTCTACAACTCGTATGACCAAAAAAACTATTGCAATTCATCCAAATGGATACATTTACATGATAGGCATGGTCTTCTTTTGCACCCAAACAAACTAAATCACTTTGAGTTGTGTTCAATCAAATCAATCCCTTAAGAGTCCAAAGTGCAAAATAGCTGCAATCTTCGACAAGCTATTACTCAGAAACCATGACACTTGAAAACTCTTTGTCTGAGGCTATGAGATCATGCTGGGCCCCTCTACAATAACCTCTCTTGGTTTTTGTTATCTTGGGTCATTTTCCTATGGTGTCCAATTTTCACTTAATGGAAAAAGTGTCAAATGCAAGTAGTGTAAAATTGCAAAGTAGTGGAACTTTCATTCTGCAACTCGTGTGACCAAACAGACAGTTCCAACGCATCTAGATGGGTACGTTTATACTAGGAATGGTCCTATTTTGTACCCAAACACACTAAATCACTTTGAGCTATTTTCAACTAGCTCGATCCCTTAAGATTCCAAAGTGCAAAATGGCTGCAATTGTTGACAGGCTATTACTCGGAAACCATGATGCTTACAAACTCTCCATATGAGGCTACAAGTGTTGGATGCTATGGATGTGTTTCTGATATGTGGTTTCCATTCATGTCAACACTATTAGCATTTGGTGTATCAATTGTATATGTAGAGGATATTGAGAAAATTGTAAAAGAAAGTGTTATGTGTTCTCAGTGGAACTGTGTAGGTCATGATGGTGTCCTATTCTGTGCGTTGAAGATTAGATGATATGGATTAAAGGGTTTATTTTTGAGATTATCTAGATCATCTACCGGAAGTTTCAGAGGTCCCCATGAATTTTTTAGTATGTTGTGGTCTGATAGTGTTTTGTTGGTCTTTGTCAGTGTTCCTGAATGAAGATTATGTGATTCTAGTTATCTCAGTTAGTGTGGATGTTTATATTTTGTTTCTTGGTGCTCTTAGATGTCTCTAGATCATTCTCTATCTTTTTGGTATGTCCACATTAATCATGTGCTTGTGGTTGAAGATCTTTTCTTGCACATGTTTGGTTTTTCATGTTTCTAGCTGACATGGTGGTAGTGTGTTGTGGATCTTCGAGGTGAAATTAATTAAAGTATTTTCATATTGGAGATGTTAATTTGGGTCTCCACTATGTTGTTTCCGACTTTGGTGGATTCGCATTAAAATTTTATTTGTAAATCTGGGCCGACATTGCAAATATATTTTATTTTTCTTGGCCAACAAAGTTGTGATGGAATCTCATGTAGTGGATATATAAGGGTGATTATTTCATTGATGAAGATGATGCTTCATGTGCTCTCATGTATGTGTGAATATCATTCGATTGCAGATTAGAGTGTGAAGAAGTTTGTACGAAGTGTGAAGAAGTGTTGAGCTTAATTGGAACTGTAATCAGGCTTGTGCATAAGCTATTTTCTTAGTTCATACCCTCTAGATTTTTAATCTAACTCTATTGGGTAGTAAGCCCCTTTTGTAATTGAGTAGTGAGCTCTAGGCAGTGTGCCTGAATGCATGTGCATTCCCCTTATTATTTCTCATTATACTTCTAGCAGAGTATAATCTTGTGGACTAACATCCACCATGGTTTTTCCCCTAACAAGGTTTCCACATAAAAAATCTTGGTGTTATTTGTCTCTCTGATGCGTTAATTGCTTGTGGTTAAATGTTTATTCATCAGATCTGAGATTAAGGTTAAGTTAAGTTAGAAAAGTTAAAATTTTTGTGACTATTGATTCAACCCCCCTCTTAGTTGTCTATCCTTGTGTTGCCAACAATTGGTATCAGAGCCTATTCCTTTGAAGAAGTCTAATAGCTTGAGGTGATCCAGGATGGCAACATTCAAGAAGGACAATCCTAGATTTGATGGTACTAACTATTCATTGTGGAAGATTAGGATGCAATGTCACTTAAGGTGTATTAGTGAAGCCTTCTAGAAGATCACAAGAGATCCATATACTATTCCTCAGAATGGCCCCTCTATTGTTGATGAGATCAAAGATGCTAAAAATAATATTAGGGCTATTGAAGCTTTGGTGAGTGCCCTAATAGATTTAGAGATGGCTAATGTGGTGGGTCTGCAGAGAGCTCATGAGATTTGGACGAAACTGGAAACTTTGTATGAAGGAGATGCATAGGTGAAGATGGCTAAGCTACAAAGCTTGAAAGGCAAGTATGAGAATCTGAAAATGGGTGAAGATGAAAATATCACTTCTGTTATGTAGAGAGTAAATGAGATAGTGATGGGTATAAAATGTATTGGTGGTTTTGTGGATGAGAATGAAATTGTGGCTAAAGCACTCAAATCCTTGCCTCCCTCCTACAAAATGAAGGTTCATGCTATTGAAGAGTTCAGATTAGTAAACAAGATGACAAGAGATATGCTGATAGGGAAGCTTGCTGCCTTTGAGATAAGTGAATTTGGTGAATCTACACCAAAGACTGAATCTGCATTCAAGGCTATTGTATCCAGAAGTAACAAGCAAAGATATAGTTTGGGAGAGAGTTCCAAAAAGATATCCAAGTATGATGAAGAATTGAAACAACTTGAAGATAAAAAAAAGAGAGATAGAAAAATTGGAAGCACTAATTGCAAAGCAAGAAGGAAGAGGAAAAGGTAAGTATGAAGATATATTACCTATTAAATGTTTTTCATGCAGTAAAATTGGTCATTTTGCATCAAGATGTCCTGAAAGAGTTCCTAGATCTAAGCCTAAGAAGTCTAGATTCCCAAAGAGATGCTACTTTGCTGAAGAAGTAGTGACTGATGATGAGTCTGATAAAGATAATAGTAAAGAAGATGATTGGGCTTTCATTGCTACCATTGAAAATAATCTTGTGGCTACTGAATCTAATAAAGATGAAAAAGCTCTTGTAGCTCAAGTTGAAGAAAAAGATGAATGGGTCATTGATAGTGGATGCTCACATCATATGATTGGTGATAAAAGAAAATTTGTGAGTCTAGAAAAGTATGACAGTGGAGTTGTAAGATTTGGAGAGAACAATGCTGGTGTGATTCGTGGCATAGGATCTATTTGTCTTGGTGGTAAGGATAACACTGATGATTTCCTCTATGTTGAAGGCTTGAAACATAACTTGTTGAGTGTTGGAAAGATGGTTCATAAGGGATATGATCTTCAATTCAAAGATGGAAGATGCAAGATATGTGGAAGTTTTGGGAACATGATTGCAATAGGCAAGCAAACAAAAGGTAATATTTTTCACTTGAATACTGCTAGTGGAAGTTGTTTAATTGCTCAAGTAGATGAAAGCTAGTTGTGGCATAGTATATTGTGTCATGTAAACTTTGACAACATTATCAAGATAAGTTCTACTCAAGCAGTAAGAGATCTTCCTAGATTAGTGAAGCCTACTAATGTAATCTGCAAGTAATGTCAGATGGGTAAACAAACTAGAGTCTTATTCCAGAGAAAACAGTTTCATTCAAATAATTTGCTAGAGCTGCTACATACTAACCTTTGTGGTCCCTCTAGAGTCAGAAGTATTCATAGAGAAAGGTATTTTATGCTGGTTATTGATGATTACTTTAGAATTATTTGGGTTTCCTTTTTGAGAGAAAAATGTGAAGCATTGGAGAAATTCAAAAGTTTCAAGGCTATGGTAGAAAATGAGAAAGGTCTAAAAATCAAGTTCCTGAGATCTGACAGAGGTGGTGAGTTCATTTCTAAGGAGTTCAAGGCTTATTGTGAAGAGCATGGAATTAAAAGACAATTATCTGCTCCTCGAACCCCTCAATAGAATGGAGCTGCAAAGAGAAAGAATAGAACAATTCTAGATGTTGCTAAAACCATGATGATGGGAGGAAATGTGTCTTAGATGTACTGGAGTGAAGTCATAAGTACTACTATGTATACCTTGAACCAGGTAAATGTGAATGGAAATTCTGGTAAGACCCCTTATGAGTTATGGTTTGGTCACAAACCTACTGTCAAGTATTTTAAGATCTTTGGAAGCAAGTGTTATATCAAGAGAGATGATGATATAGGAAAATTTGATGCAAGAAGTGATGAAGGGATCTTCCTAGGTTACTCCACTAAGAGTAAGGCCTATTGGTGCTATAAAAAAAGACTAAGACAGATGGTTGAGAGTGCAGATGTCAAAATTGATGTGGAATTTGTCAAATCATCCAGACAATGTAGCTATGATTCAGATAAAGACAACACAAGCCAAGGGAAGAACACTCAGACACCGAATCTACTTTAGATTATTCCATATGTTCCAGTGAAGCAACCTCAATTTGTTCTAGTAAATCAAGCAAGTGCAAAAGCATAGACAAGTGCAAGTGTAGAAGAAAGATCAGAAGAGTCAGAAGTCCAAGTAAGTCCCAAAAATCCAAGATATGTAGAGCTAAATCATTCTGAAAGTCAAATCATAGGAGATAAGAGTAAAGGAGTGCAAACTAGAAGAAAATTAGTAGAAGAATATTGTCTAATTTCCAAGATTGAACCTAAGAAGGACACTAAAGCCTATCAAGATGAACACTGGTTTGAAGCTATGAAGGAAGAGCTGACACATATTGAGAAGAATGACATATGGCTATTGGTTCCTAGGCCTAAAGACAAAAATGTGATTGGTACTAAGTGGGTATTTAGAAACAAGCTAAATGAAGAAGGTGAAGTGGTCCGGAATAAAGCAAGACTAGTATGTAAAGGTTATTCTCAAATGGAAGGTATTGATTTTGAAGAAACCTTTGCACTTGTAGCTAGAATTGAAGCTGTGAGATTATTTCTTGCTTACACTACACACAGGAATTATAGTCTATTAAATGGACATAAAGTCTGCATTTCTGAATGGATAACTAGAAGAAGAAGTATACATTGAACAACCTGATGGATTTCAGCTAAGAGATAAGGAGATATGGTTTGCAGATTGAAGAAAGCTCTATATGGACTTAAGCAAGCCCCCAAAGCCTGGTATGCTAGATTGGAAAAATATCTATTAAAGCTTGGATTCACTAAAGGTACTGCTGATAGCAACTTATACTTCAAGTTAGATCATGATAAGGAGTTGATTATAGAAGTTTTGTTGATTAAATCATTTTTAGAGGTGATGACAATCTATGTATGAATTTTGTTGATGAGATGAAGAGTGAATTTAAGATGAGCATGATTGGTGAGATGAAGTTCGTTTTGGGATTGTAAATTATACAATTGGACTAGGGGATTTTCATATCTCAGTCCAAATATGTGAAAGAACTATTGAAGAAGTTTGGAATGGATGACGCCAAACCTATTGGTACTCCCATGGTGACTAGATTTAAGTTGACACAGAATGATGATTCTCTAAAGGAAAATCAAATTAGGTACAAATCAATGATTGGTGGATTGCTCTACTTGACACAAACTAAACCAGACATTATGAATGTTGTATGTATGGTTACTAGATTTTAGGCTGATCCAAAGGAATCACATGTGACTATTGTCAAAAGAATTTTTAGATATCTAAAAGGAATAGTTGACTTTGGACTTTGGTATCCAAAGGATGATGATCTCACTTTGTGTGCATACATTGATGTAGATTGGGCTAGTGATGTAGATGACATGAAAAGTACTAGTGGTGGTGCCTTATTCCTAGGGAAGAGGCTAATATCTTGGTTGATTAAAAAGAAAAAATCAATTTCTCTATCTACTACTAAAGCAAAATACATTGATGTTGCCAATAATTATACTCAAGTGATATGGATGAAATAGATGCTGAGAGATATTAGGGTGATATATGAAGAGCCTATTACTATATACTGTGACAACTCAAGTGCAATAAATATCTCAAGGAATCTAGTACTACACTCTAAGACTAAACATATACCATTCAAGTTTCATTTCTTGAGGGAAAAAGTAAATGAGAAAGGAGTCAAATTGGAGTATGTGCCTACCAAAGAATAGATTGCAGATATATTTATCAAGCCTTTTCCGAAGGATACTTTTGAGTATCTTAGAGGAATGTTAGGGGTAATTACCCCTCCTGATAAGAACTAAATGATGCATTTGCTTGCATCAATCCATGAGCTTCATTGCTATATTTTCATCTGAATTGATGTTTCTGTGGTTGCTACTCAGGGGGAGTAGTCAGATGTGCAGATATGTGGTTCAAAGCATGTGCATGGAAAGTCCATTGTTACCTTTGCCATTGATGTCAAAGGGGGAGAAGTGTAATGTGAAAATTCCTTATGGAGAGAAGTTCAGTTGAGAGAAGAAGTCATTTTGTTGGGTTGATGGTATTTTTCACATCATGTGTTGCCATCGATGCCAAAGGGGGAGATTGTTGGATGTTGTGGGTGTGTTTCTGATATGTGGTTATCATTGATGTCAACACTATTAGCATTTGCTGTATCAATTGTTGTATATGTCGAGGATATTGAGAAAATTGTAAAAGAAAGTGTTATGTGTTCCCAATGGAACTATACCGGTCATGATGGTGTCTTGTTCTGTACATTGAAGATTAGCTGATGTGGATTAAAGAGTTTATTGTTGATTTTATTTAGATCATCTATCAGAAGTTTCAAAGGTCTGCGTGAAGTTTTGAGGTACGTTGTGGTTTGATAGTGTTTTGTTGGTCTCTGTCAGTGTTCCTAAATGAAGATTGTGTGATTCTGGTTATCTCGATTGGTGTGGATGTTTCCCTATTATTTCTTGGTGCTCTCAGATGTCTCTAGATCATTCTCTATCTTTGTGGTACATCCACATTAATCATGTGCTTGTGGTTGAATATCTTTTCTTGTGCATGTTCGGTTTTTCATGTTTTTGGCTGACATGTTGGTGTTAGCATGTTGTGGATCTTCGAGGTAAAATTAATTAAAGTCTTTTTATATTGGAGATGTTAATTTGGGTCTCCACTATGTTGTGGCCACCTTGGTGGATTCACATTAAAAGTTTATTTGTAAATATGGGCCGACATTGCAAATATATTTTATTTTTCTTGGCTGACGAAGTTGTGATGGAATCTCATGTATTGGATATATAAATGCAATTAGTTCATGGATGAAGATGATGCTTTGTGTGCTCTCATGTGTGTATGTGTGAATATCATTCGATTGTAGAGTAGAGTGTGAAGAAGTTTGTGCGAAGTGTGAAGAAGTGTTGAGCTTAATTGGAACTATAATCAGGCTTGTGCAAAAGCTATTTTCACAGTTCACACCCTTTGGATTTTTAATCCAACTCTGTTGGGCAGTGAGCCCCTTTTGTAATTGAGCAATGAGCTCTAGGCAGTGTGCCTGAATGCATGTGCATTCCCCTTATTATTTCTCATTATACTTTTAGTAGAGTATAATCTTGTGGACTAACATCCACCATGGTTTTTCCCCTAACAGGGTTTCCATGAAAAAAATCTTGGTGTTCTTTGTCTCTCTGATGTGTTAATTGCTTGTGGTTAATTGTTTATTCATCAGATCTGAGATTAAGGTTAAGTTAAGTTAGAAAAGTTTAAATTTTTGTGACAACTGATTTACCCCCCCTCTCAGTTGTTTGTCCTTGTTTTCCAACAACAAGACAATTTTGGGCCCCTCTACAATAACCTCTCTTGGTTTTTGTTATCTCTGAGTTAGTTTTCTGAGGTGTCCAGTTTTCAATTGATGGAAAAAGTGTCAAATGCAAGTAGTGTAAAGTTGCAAAGTGGTGCAACTTTCATTTTGCAACTCGTGTGACCAAATGAAATATTCCAACACATCCAAATGGGTATTTTTACACTAGGAATGGTCCTTTTTTTCACCCGAACACGTCAAATCACTTTGAGCTATGTTTAACCGACTCAATCCCTTAAGAGTCCAAAGTGCAAAATAGTTGTAATCTTTGGCATGCTATTACTCGAATACTGTGATGCTTACAAACTCTCCGTTTGAGGCTACATGATTTTTTTGGTCCCCTTTACAATAACCTCTCTCAGTTTTTGTTATCTTAGAGTCATTTTCCTGTGGTGTCCAATTTTCACTTGATGGTTAAAGTTTCAAATGGAAGCAGTGTAAAGTTGCAAAGTGGTACAACATTCATTATGCAACTCGTGTGACCAAATAGAATGTTCCAACACATTTGGATGGGTACATTTATGCTAGCCATGGTCCTCTTTCACACCCAAACATGTCGAATCACTCTGAGCTACACTCAATCAATTCGATCCCTTAAGAGTCCAAAGTGCAAAAATGACTACAATCTTTGATGAGCTATTAATTGGAAATCATGATTCTTAAAAACTCTCTATTTGAGGCTAGGAGATCATGTTGGGACCCTATACAATAACCTCTCTTGGTTTTCTCTATCTCAGAGTCATTTTCCCATGGCGACGACTTTTCATTTGAGGAAAAAGTTGTCAAATGCAAGCAATGTAAAGTTGCAAAGCAGTGCAACTTTCATTTTGCAACTCGTGTAACCAAACAAACTATTCTAACACATCCAAATGGGTATTCTTACACTACGCATGGTCCTCTTTTGCACCTGAACATGTCAAATCACTTCGAGTTATGTTCAACTGACTTGATCCCTTATGATGGCATGCAAAGCAAAGGAAAAGAGAAACATTCACACGACAATTGAAAAGTCTTAGTTTTCCACACCAAAAGCATATGGGTATCAAAATAGTTGAGGAAATCCTAAACCTTTTCATTCTTGAACAAGTTATGATCCAATTACTATGTGGATCTCATACTTACATTAAATTGATTATAAGTAAATTCTTCCCTTTATCCCTTTTAAATTCTTCCTTGGATTCGATATTGAATAAGCACATAAGTAAATGATACATCGTTGGTGAATCATTTTTAGAAATATTGAAGTTGTTTAGCATCAATCAATAAATATTCAAGACAAACCATGAAGGAAAATAATGAGCAATGCTAGGGCTAACCAATTAATAAGTATACATGTGAATAAGTGAAGCACAAGTACTCAAATACACATAAGCCTTGAAGTATACACATGAATACATAGTATACACATTAATACAAATTATATGCATGAATACAAGGTATACAGATGAAAACACGTAAGTCGCAAAGTATGCATTGGAATACACTTAAGTCACAAAGTATACACTTGAATACACATAACTCATATCTATTGAACCTTGAATTTATAATGAAAATATGGACACCAATGATAAAAAAGATTTATATTAACCAAATACCCATGTAAGCATACATCACTATATGTTGATATAAGAATAAAATATATACAAAATAGCCATATAGGCTTACAAGAATGCCATATAGGCATATAATATTAAATATATGCAATACAAAATATGTCCAAAAATGCCATATAAGCATACAACAAAGGGCTTTGGAGTCAAAAGTCATTGCTCTCTAGGATCTTGAAACAAACTCTTTCCCTTTGTTGGTTGGCCAGATGGTGATAAGTCTGTCACTCATTTACTATGAGGTTGAGGAGTGATCTTGGTGCTCCTCCTAGGGTTTAGTTCTTGATCAAGCTTTATCTGTTACAATAACAAGGACATTAATACATAGAAATTACATTATCAAAATGATATATTAAACAAAATAATCACTTACTGCCATTTTATGATCACTCTCCTTGAGGGAAATATTTGCATGCCCATATTGTGGGGTGTTGAAGCCCTATAGAAACCATCCAAAGAGAAATTAAATTATGAATCAATAATGGTTTGATTTTTCACTAACTAATAGCTATAACAATAAATGTAAATTGAAATGTAGTAATCTGCCTCATACCCCCATGAGAGGCATTGAGGATTCTATAGAAGAGAAACACCAAGCTCCACTGCCTTTTGAACATCTGAAGGTGTTTCTGCTTGCAACATCTGCAAATAAAATAAAAAATTATTCAACCATGAAAACTACAATAGTGATGCACGTCATGGCTTATAATATATCGGATAATGAACAAAATTTTGAGTACTTATAGAACTATATATTTCTTACAATCATGCTTACTATTTTCCCTATCCATAACTTATTGGAAAGCACCTTGTTTAGGCTTTTATCCATAGCAATAAGGAAGTGAATTGTTTGATAAAATGCTTTGGTAGATATGTACGGAAAATGTGGTAGCATAGAAAAGACAATGAGCTATTTGAAAAAATGCCTCAAATAAATGTGGTCTCATGGTGATGGAATGGAATTCCATCACCATGAGACCACATTTCTTCAAGGCATTTTTTCAAACTACTCATTGCCTTGTCTATGCTATTGCTTGCTATTATTCTTTGATAGATTTTTTTCGAGCATCCATAGTTTGTTGGAAAGGACCTTTTTTAGGCTTTTAGCCATAGCAACAAGGAAGTGAGTAGTTTGATAAAATCCTTTGGTAGACATGTATGGAAAATGTGGTAGCATAGAAAAGGCAGTGAGTTGTTTGAAAAAATCCTTCAAAGAAATGTGGTCTCATGGTGATGGAATGCCATTCCATCACCATGAGTTGAAATTTCTTCAAGGAATTTTTTGAAACTACTCACTACCTTGTCTATGTTATTGCTTACTATTATGCTTTCATAATTTTTTTCCAAGCATCCATAGTTTGTTGGAAAGCACCCTTTTTAGGCTTTTAGCCATAGTAGCAAGGAAGTGAGCAATTTGATAAAATGCTTTGGTAGACATGCATGGAAAATGTGGAAGCATAGAAAAGGCAGTGAGTAGTTTGAAAAGATGCCTCAAAGAAATGTGGTCTCATGGTGATGGAATGGCATTCCATCACCATGAGACCACATTTCTTTGAGGAATCTTTTCAAACTACTCACTGCCTTGTCTATTCTATTGCTTACTATTATGCTTTGATATATTTTTTCCAAGCATCCATATTTTGTTGGAAAGCATCTATTTTAGGCTTTTAGCCATATCAGTAAGGAAGTTCAAGTAGTTTGATAAAATGCTTTGGTAGACATGTATGGAAAATGTGGTAGCATAGAAAAGGCGGTGAATAGTTTAAAAAAATGCCTTGAAGAAATATGGTCTCATGGTGATGGAATGCCATTCCATCACCATGAGACCATATTTCTTCAAGGCATTTTTTAAAACTACTCACTACCTTGTCTATGCTATTGCTTACTATTATGCTTTGATAGATTTTTTCCAAGTATCCATAGTTTCTTGGAAAGCACCTATTTTAGGATTTTAGCCATAGCATCAAGGAAGTGAGTAGTTTGATAAAATGCTTTGGTAGACATGTATGGAAAATGTGGTAGAATAGAAAAGGAAGTGAGCTATTTGAAAAAATTCCTCAAAGAAATGTGATCTCGTGGTGATGGAATGCCATTCCATCACCATGAGATCACATTTCTTCGAGGCATTCTTTCAATCTACTCACTGCCTTGTCTAAGCAATTGCTTACTATTATGCTTTAATTGATTTTTTTCCAAGCATCCATAGTTTGTTGGAAAGAACCTATTTTAGGATTTTAGCCATAACAACAAGGAAGTGAATTGTTTGATAAAATGCTTTGGTAGAAATGTATGGAAAATGTGGTAGCATAGAAAATGCAGTGAACTATTTGAGAAATTCCTCGAAGAAATGTGGTCTCATGGTGATGGAATGGCATTCCATCACCATGAGACTACATTTCTTCAAGGAATTTTTTCAAAGTGCTCACTACCTTGTCTATGCTATTTCTTACTATTATGCTTTGATATATTTTTTCCAAGCATCCATATTTTGTTGGAAAGCACCTTTTTAGGATTTTAGCCATAGCAGCAAGGAAGTGAACTATTTGATAAAATGCTTTGGTAGACATGTAAGGAAAATGTGGTAGCATAGAAAAGGTGGTGAGCTATTTGAAAAAATGCCTTAAATAAATGTGGTCTCATGGTGATGGAATACCATTCCATCACCATGGGACCACATTTATTCAAGGCATTTTTTCAAACTACTCATGACCTTGTCTATGCTATCACTTACTATTATTCTTTGATAGATTTTTTTCAAGCATCCATAGTTTGTTGGAAAGCACCTTTTTTACTCTTTTAGCCATATTATCAAGGAAGTGAACTATTTGATAAAATGCTTTGGTATACATGTATGGAAAATGTGGTAGCATAGAAAAGGTAGTGAGATGTTTGAAAAAATTCCTCAAAGAAATGTGGTCTCATGGTGATGGAATGGTATTCCATCACCATGAGACCACATTTCTTTGAGGCATTTTTTCAAACTATTTTTTCAAACTACTCACTTCCTTGTCTATGCTATTGCTTACTATTATGCTTTAATATATTTTTTTCCAAGAATCCATAGTTTGCTGGAAAGCACCTTCTTTAGAATTTTAGCCATAGTAGCAAGGAAGTGAACTGTTTGATAAAATGCTTTGGTAGACATGTATGGAAAATGTGGTAGCATAGAGAAGGCGATGAGTTGTTTGAAAAAATGCCTCAAAGAAATTGGGTCTCATGGTGATGGATATCACCATGAGACCACATTTATTTAAGGATTTTTTTTAAACAACTCATTGCCTTGTCTATGCTATTGCTTACTATTATTCTTTCATATATTTTTTCCAAGCATCCATAGCATAGACAAGGCAGTGAACTATTTGAAAAAAAAACCTCAATAAAAAGTGGTCTCATGGAATGCCATGACAAGCAAATGCAATTGGCAGCTGCTCCTAGTTATTACTTATGCTATGTGAAGTAATTGCATCACTGCTTATGTTGACTTTCTAACCAACTATATTGTAATTGAAATTTTTTCATCTATCAACATCAAGTTATTAGTTATGCAATGTGAAGTAATGCTTTGAGTTTGAAAGATGTGCAATGTAATATAAGCAACAATATGAATATAAACTACACAAATCTATTAAGTACAATTCATTAGTTAAACTCTTTATTATATTACCCGTGTGAAGGTTTTTCCAACTCCATTGGCACCGGGAGGTGTTCCCATGAAACCTCCAATATTAGCCTATTCGACATCCAAAATTAGATATTAGAATATCATTCATATAACAATTCTATTCACATGTAATAAATTTATAATTGTTTACTAGTTACATACCTCAGCGGTAGATGCAGTGGAGTAATAAACAGGTGGAGGGCTAGTATATCCAGTATCAACACTGTGACCCTCAAATTTTATTACAATAATTAAACTAAATTAGTTAATCTTGCATTTCAAAAATGAAATTTAATAAATTAAATTCAATGAACATGCTAACATTTATTTGAGTATCAATGCTGAAAGTATCATTCAAAATGTCAATTGTCATCACCATCCCCATGGTTGTAAACGTATCCTACACACCATCCTTCTGAGTGTCTATTGGGTCATATGTACAAGCCGACCCACAAACATGACAAGAATGGGGTGGAAGCCTACCCTTCGAAGACTCCCCTGGATGGCACTGTACTATAGGACTAGCATGCTAGATGATACTTTGGGTCAAAGAGCTGATAGACTGCAAAGTTTCCACCTCAACACTCTCCTTCATGATGGAAGGGATAACAACATGCTCACAACCCAACCTAGTAAGAGCTCGTTTCCCTTGTCATTGAGGATCCTGTCATGCACCAGGTCTATCTTATGTCAACCCTCCACCTTTCCCCTAAAAGTCCCTCATATCAAAATAGTTGGGGATTTGTTGACGATGAAATCATAATAGAGTTTCTTCAAGAAATATTGGGGGACTTTGCAGTTGTTGCATGACGGATAGACAAAAACCATGTACCACCTATCCCAAAAATTATTCCTAATCCCTTGGTGGTGGCACCAATGGATAGAAAACCATTTCGAATTAAGGTCAAGATTTTGATTTGTGTGTGGGCCAGTGAATAGTGAGCACAAATCATATTTTGTAATTTTTTCATCTTTTACTTCTTTATATGATAATTTATCTACATAAAAATTCCTCCACACCTGCCTCCTATCTGCCCAACCACTTAATTGTTTGTTGATTGTATCTACATGTTTTAACATGTCTTGAAGTGAGCTCGCAAGTGTTCTTCTTTCCATGGTTGAACTTACAGGATTGTTCAACCTCATGATTAACTCAATCTATTTTTTATTGTTTTCAATTACCCTCATTAAATTTTGTTGAGTGCCACGAGGATGTTGAGGAATTGGTGGAGTTTGTTGTTGTGGTTGTTGAGGATTTTGTTCATGTGCTTGTTGCTGTGGTTGTTTAGGATTTTGAGGAGGGTTTTTAGGTTCATTAACATCTCCTACAAATTAAACAAATGAATATAAAAAACAACCTAAAAGTGCCTATTTAACAACAAATTCACAAAAAAAATAGTTCTTACTTAATTGACCTCCTCGTCGATGTGGCAACATCCTGGAGATGAAATTGCAACAAATAAATGAAGAAATTGCAAGTTTATCTTCTTCCAAAATACAAGTGTGCAAATGAAGGGTTTCTTGGCCACAAAAAACAAAAAACATAGTGAAAATAAAATGATGTGACCGAGCCTTTAGCTTGGTCATGCCAAGCCATAATGTGAGCACGTTATAACACGAGCGTGTTATAATGGGTTCGCGTTATAACATGAGTGTGTTATAGGATCGATGTTACCAAGCCTTTGTCTCGGTCACACCAAGCCATAATGTGTGTGTGTTATAATACGCTCATGTTATAATGAGCTCACGTTATAGCCTATCAAATTATTTTTAAAATTTTGGCCCCCCATCTTTTTGCACCCGCTCAATCTATATTATATGATTATTTCTTAAAAAAGAAAACATTTTTTGGAAGCTTTTATTTTGTGAGAGATGTCAAGAAGGAACAAGAATAAGAGTCCTGAAGGTGGTGAAGTGAGGCCATAAAAATGCAAAACCATAATGTCATACTTTGGCAATGCTTATGATCCATCAAATCAAGATGGAACTACGACATCAAAACTTGTACCAAATATTAATGAAAAAGGAAACACCTTAGAGGAATATTGAAATGAGTTAATTGAGTTGGATGATAATGACACAAAATATGTTTGAACAAATACCCAAGGTAGTCAAAATGAGTTAATTGACCTAGATGCGAATATCAACCCCATAGAATATGTTGTTGCAGGGAAGGCGAAAGAGAAACTAAATAAAAATAGAGCATGATTTGGATGTGATAAGGAATTTTAAAATTGATTGGGTGTCAAAGTACCCATTCATTTTTTTGATATGTAAGAGAGTAATTTTATTAATATTTCAAAAAATATTACATTTTCTATACATCCTAGGCTTTGCAACTAGGAAGATTTTGCAAAATCTATCCCAGGCCAAAGCTTTGATTTACAACAGTCCAAAAAGGAGTCAATTATCCAAAAAGTATTCTACACTAACCCAGCCAATACTGCCAAAAAGTAAAGCTCAAAAAAGCCTCACAAAGCCAAAGATTGACACCTTGAAGCTCATCCAAATTTTAAAACTTATAATCATGCATCACCATTATCCTAAATAAAATTTATGAAATCCCCCACCCAGTCAAAATCCTAGACCGAAACCATATGCAACATTCTCCTCAAACAACTCACCCCTTCCAACTCTCGCATCCAATGAAGAAGCAAGTCAACACCCTTTATGTCCAACAAGAAGGGGTAGAGTTTGACCACCACATCTGACACATTGAGAAGAACCAGGTCTCTTGGCCTTGGGATACCTAATCCTAGTTGAGAAAATCCCTCGACCTCCTCAAGCCCCCTAATAGCTCAATCTTTACCTTCATCCTTGTTATTTGCAATAGCTCATCCTTTAAAATCTTCATATCCAATAGTGCAGCCACAAACCAAGATGATTTATATGTTTCCACTCTATATCTTTCCTTCCTTGCTAGAAACACACTCCCCAATACCAATTTCATAGCATCAATCGATAAAAAATAATTCCCAATCAGGGTCCTCTTCAACCTCAACTCAGTGACTT
Organism: Sequoia sempervirens; assembly: GCA_007258455.2. Taxonomy (NCBI): domain Eukaryota; kingdom Viridiplantae; phylum Streptophyta; class Pinopsida; order Cupressales; family Cupressaceae; genus Sequoia; species Sequoia sempervirens. Next base: position 110,065,085 of record VDFB02026320.1, read on the forward strand.
CGCCTAGGAAAGCCATTTGTTGTTAGGAGTTGGTCAACCTTATAGGGGGGTCCATTACATCATCCTACATACCTAGTATAGCCACATAAGCAATATTTTTGCCCCTGAATGCCATTATTTATAACTCTTTCCACTTGTGCCAAGGCTTTCCAATTTAAGAGCTTTCCCTGATTACAATCTATTTGTGTAGTACTTCTGAATTGAAATATTGTCCCTCAACCTACTTGCATGGGTGGGGAGAATGTAATAATAAATTATTTGTCATAACTCAAAAGCCACCCATGACATGAAATAATTAAGAAAAGCGTGTGTGACAAGACCTCTATTTAAACATTTCTAGACATCAAATCAACTCAAGTGAATTATTTTAGGATGGAGGGTCGAGGTTCTACTAGAATTGGTGGCCACACTAAAGTAAGCTAGACCATTGGTAGGACTACCATGTGTCTATTTGTCATAATAAATCACTACTAGTGCTCAGATAAGGCACCAGGAAGAGCGCCCTACTGCCACGTGTGTACAAATCGTCACTAGCATACCCAATCTTCAGCCTAGTGCAACTCCCCACGACATAATATGGACATAACTTTAGAGGGAGTGAACTGGAACCACATGCTCTTAAGTGAAAAACTTTACATTTTTTCACAATCTTTCACACCACCCCTCGGGTTTTCCACTAGAATGAGCACCCTCATGCCACGTGCCTATGGCCTAACACTAGTTTTGCCATTTGTCAACCCAACATGATTCTTTGCAACAAACACTTTGCCATGGCTCAAGAAAGAGCGAGCAAGAGCCACATGCAACTTGAAGAGATCGTCGAGAAACTTTATGTGATTAAGCCCAAAATTTAATAACTTGAAAGATAATTATTTGATGAATTTTAAACATAGGATGCTATATATATTGAATATTAAATATGATTATATATTATTTATAATAAAATATATAATATTGGTTGTATCTTAATATAAATATGATTATTGAATTGAATATTACACAAAGAATAAAAATATTTGTATAGTCATTTTATATAGGTATATATAATTTTTTCTTACATATTCTCTTGTATTAAAAATGTTGAAAACATGACATATTTTAAAAAAAATATCATGTATAGGATGCTAAAAGATCTTTAAAGATAAAACTAGATCAAACTCCTTAAAATATTTTAAATGGGTGTACTTCATTTTAATTGAAAAATATTTATGTAATCAATATATGATTTGGAAGACTAATTTGTTTAAATTTGTGTTTCTACATGTCACAAATCAATACAAAATGTACTTATTACAGTATCAAAGGAATTATTTGTTTTTTTTGTTTTTTTATAAAGAAAAATTCTCACTATAATCTTTTAAATTTCATTAAAAAATGAGATAATATTTGCAATAAATGACATATGCATAGTTACAAGCTTGATAATGTTAAGAGAAAATATTAAGATTGTGTCCATTAAAATCAATAGTGAACAAAACATAATATTTTGCAATAAAATTGTGAAATTGAGATATATAGGTTGAGTCAGTCTATTAATATTACCATCCAACATTTTATTATTATACTTTTTTTTTTTTGTGAATGAGTAAGATTGTGAGATGAAATGCACTATGTATATGAGACTTATATAAAACTAAGTTTTATACTTGAAATACACCTTGTTGAACACACAAAATACTGAGAGGGGGTGGGTGAATCATTATTCTTATTAGTTTAAATATTCATTTAGTGCATCGCAATAAACTTGTATTAATGGAAAGGAACATAGAAAGCATGCATCACATCAAAGAACACACAAACACTAGATTTACATGGAAAATCCAAAAAGAGAAAAACCACGGTGAGGATTAGCTCACAATATAGATATTGTAACCGGTACAAAGTCTGATGTACAATTGGTGGACTTACTATCCAAAAGAAGAAAGGATCACTACCCAAGGGCTCACTACTTGGAATAGAAAGAGATAGAAGAAAGGGTGGCTCATTTCCAAATATGAATTGATAACAATGCATTTGACTTATGTTGAAGATATAGTTCCATTGAAGCTTAGAATACTAACTTAACACACTTCATTCTTCACCACAACTCCAATTCACACTTCTCTATTTTTATTCTTGCACACACTTAATTATCTTACATCTCTACTATTTCACATAAGGAATTAACCTTGTATATATCACAACCAACCCAAACATCAATTAGGTTGGTCAAAAATATGTACCGTGCAACACCTCATCTTGTTGGCTTAAAAATCAATCATACACACCTTGAAAATGGAACCAAAGCATATAAAACATTAAGATATGTCAGAATGACCTATAATTATTCCCATAATTTCACTCCAAACTCTACTCATCTCTACACAACCCAAAATACTTAGGTTGGAACCACTAGTGAAGTAACACTAGAATGAACCATCTATTCACTCACAACTTGACACACAGAAAATGAAGGCACTTTCCACTTGGATAAAAAATACTAAAAGCATCCTCAAACACTTCTACAAATATGCATACCAAAATAATAATCTATGGTGGAATGTGGAGCATTCCAATCAAGTATTCTATCATTGTAACTTTGTCATATCTAGAGCAATACTCTGTCAACTCCGACTTAAAATGCGGAGGTATTAAAGATGTGAAACCTTGGATTTAAATTCCTCCAACACACACCAAAATCAATTTATAATTTCATGACAAGAGTCTTCATGGTGGAGCAATGCATACCACAAAATAGGTTCTTTGAACACTGAAAACTAAATTCCGTACTTAGGAAATTTATCCAACAAATTTTATCTTCACCAAACCAAAACTTCTACATATTTACCATTGATTTCCATCAATGACAAGACCATATACTATCATATTCTCATCAATATCCATCAATCTCTCCATTCAACTCATGTTTCCATCACACAGTCTACAATGACAAACTTCCAACAATCTCACCCTTTTTCATTGATGGCAACACTACTCAAGCTTATCCAATATTCTCTAATATTATCCCCCTTTAACATCAAGGGAAAAGGGACCTTTAATATCAAAATCTTCATATTTCTATTGTTCTCCCCCTTTGAAGATAATCTATAAGTACATGGGAATAACCCCCCCTTACTGCTTCACTCCTATAGTCATCCCTTCTCCAACAAAATTTACCAAAAGTGTACTACAAAACACTCTAATACATCTGTGCATATATACATTGTAATCTAGAAAACTATCTATATGGAACAAAAATGTACAAGTTAGCTTGTGGAGGGAAATTTCCCTAATTAGACACCTTCAATTTTGCAAGATGTGGCTCTAGATCCTTCTTTGCTATCTCATATTCCTTCTTAGCAAAGGAAATTATTCCACACTATTTCTCAAGCTTTATATGAAGTTCTTCACCTTCTTCTAGAGAGCTTGGTACTATATTATCTTATAGCATCTTCTCCACATCAACCAAAATTCTTGTTAGAGAAGTAAGCCTCACACTCACTAGGTCTTTGAGTTGACACTATTGCATAATTATATTTTCTTCTTGCTCCTATAGTTGGAAAAATTGTCCATGTATATTTTCAATTGTTATCCTTGTTGTTCCATATGTATCTTTCATTGGATCATAAACTCTAGAGGCCTGAGCAATCTAAGACTCAATTGAGTCCATTTGGTCTTTTATGCTCTTGGTAGAAACAATCCATTTCAAACAAAATTGAAACAAAATTTTTGCTTCCTACACATAATTCTGAATATCTTTTAAGTTGCTTTACAACTTATCATGTGAGATAACACATTTTTTAGAAGCATCTAACAATCTCTTATCATTTATCTTATTATTCACTTCCTTTTCTAACTTCTCCACTAGACCAGTAGAATATTCCTTAAAGGAATCAAGGAAGAACCTTAGTTGTTGCACACCAGATAAAGGTTGTCAACTTGTGCACTGAGGAGGCTATCTTGTAGCACTTTTACCACCTCATATATTATCTTAGCACTCTTTTGGTGAGTTTGTAAAATATCCTTTCTTAAAGAGGCATGGAATACATCACCAAGTTGTAGCTTATGCAAGGGAGATATTTTGTCCATGTCAATCTATCCTTGTTGCATAGGAATTTATAGCAATGGTGCTAACACCATCACTTGGAATTGAAGATGCATGTCTAGTAAGCCCTGCAAGGAATCCCCAGATGCTTTGGAGGATTCATCAATCATTTGAGTGCTTCTCTCTTCCTTTTTCTCTTTCTCCTCTTACTCTCCACTACTTGAGTAGTCTTCTACACTCTTCTCTTCCTCTACAACTTTCTCACCATCCAGAGGAGAAAAAATTTCATTCTTTTGCACCTCAAAGTTCTTTGAGTTCTCCCATTTTTATTCTTCCTTTTTCTCAACATTATTTTGTGTATCTAGGAGAGGCAATTCTTGTTCTTCTTGAGCTTCTTCCTTCTCTGGGGAAACATCATTCTTATCTTTTGCAACAAAATTATCCTATACTAGACGAACATTATCTATTATCATATATTCCTGATCACCCTCAGGTCCATACACATGTTCTTGTTCAACATTCTCAGGTTCACCAATAGGTTCATTGATCTCTAAAGCAGATGCATCATGGTACATTTTAATCTCATTATCCAAAAACATACCTAATTCCTTTTCTAGATCTACAATCTTTCACAGTGTTTCATCCCTCAATCTCTCTATGTCTTCCTTATCTCTGCTCATCAGTGTGCTAACTCTTTGCTTTGTTATGAATTCCTTGTTGTAAACTTGATCCAATCTTGCCTTGTCCTCATCCATGAGAGAAGATCCAATCTTCTCCAAGGAAAAAGTCTCGATATTTGCATCTTCATCAAATACTTCATGTCTTCTTACACTCAAAACTCCTTTTAAGTCATTTGGAAGCTAACTTTCAATTTTACTCAAACTAGTATTTAAAATAACCATATATTTTACAATGACCTCTTCAATTATGGCCTTATTCTCATTGTTTTCATTTGAATACATCTATGCAGTTTCTTCTAATAGACCAAAAATTGTAATTTCATTAGAAATAACATCTAATTTTAGAGGGTTGTGCTCCCTTACCAAAGGAAAATTTTTCTTCTTCTTGCTCTTACCCTTAGGATACTTTTCTCCTTTATCAGATGTCTTTTCTCTCTTCTAAATACAAAATCTTTCTTCTGCTTCTCTACTTCTTCCTCACTTCTTTGGGTGCTTGTGAAATTCTCTTCTTTCAAACCAATTGAGGTCCTTCATCATCATCATAATCATCATCCTAACCTACATACTTCTCTCTTGTATCTTTATCTTTTCTTTTCCTTTGTGAAAGGATTATGTTGTGTTGCAAAGGCACGGGGTGTAGCTTTCTTCTTGGAACCAATTGTAGGCTTTGTTTCATAGGATTTTAGAAAAAAATGAGAGGGAGTATAAGTCTTGATGGAAATTCTCATGCTTGGGGTCCCCTACAGATCCACATACGAGGCTTTGATTTTCTCCATATTCCTCTTGGAAGAACCAACAATCTCTTCTAATTCTTCCTTCATTTTTCTTTATTTCCTTTTCTTTGTACTTCAAATTCACTTCACTAGATATATCCTTCTTAGTGTAGGTTTTTTATTTTCCTTATGTAGGGGGTATTTATTTTTTCCTACACATATTATTTAATCTTTCTTAGGTTTATTAGGTGTGGTTAATATGAGGACACATGGCGAAATACATCAACTACATGTGTCATTCTCTCCCCACATATGGGTAGTTGAGTTACACATCTTCTTTTGGCTTGTTGTGCCACCTCTCATAACCACTATTCTATTTTTACCTAGGTAGGTTATGCGGTAGTTGGGTTTCTCACCCTCTTTTGGCTTTATGTGCCACCTCCTTTTTATCTTCACCTAAGGAGGTTATGCCACATTTTTTTTCATTTACCAAGTAGGTGATAACCTCTCCCCTTTTATGGGTAATAGGAGTTAATGCAAATATCGAATGTATTTTCCCTTATTCTTCTATATATTAGGCACTCTTCTCTCACCTTCACTAGTTTGGCTAGTTTGGTGATCGTTCAGTGAGAGGATGGGAGTATTTTGCATTTTCTCTTGTCTTGTCTCTATTTTTCTCTCATTTCAGATTTATCTTCATTTTGCTATTTTGATATTTGATCATCTATTGAGTGAAGTTGCATGTGATCTATGAATGACATTAGATCTCGGATTGATTCTCGCTTTTCATAGAATCTAACATGGTATTAGAGTCATTTTGTCTAGTATAGATCATTATTTTTTCTAATTTTTTGAGAGATTTGAGACTAATAGAAAGCTAATTTTTTTCTCAAAAACAAGTATGCTCTTCTCCTGCATCCACATATGACCTAGAGAATCATAACCATTTAAAGGAAAAATAAGCATATATTTAATTTGGTTTACATATATCTGTTACTATAAGATCTAGGGGATTTGCAACTTTTTGGTAATATTGGAGGCTTTTCAGCATTTCTAGAGAGTCCAGAAGGTTTGAGAAAGTCAAAATTGACATTTATTTCATCAAAATCAAAGATTGGAGGATATAGTAAAAATATTAGAGTTAAAAATCTAAATTTTTTATAGAAGCCATTTTCATTTTGGCTTTAGAAATCTAGCTTTCACTCATTTCTAAGAAAAATGATTTTTGGGTTTTATTTCCAGGGTCAAAAAACTATTTAGGTATTTGTTATTTTTTGCATACAATTGATAAATTTTGCAAAAATAAAATCAAAAGAAGGTGTGATTCGTTCATCATAGGAATATTTTGTATTTTTCTTCAAAAGTGCATAGCTTTTTCCTCAGGAGTCAATTTTATTCAAATGAGTACTTAACAACAATATAGTAATGAGCACTGTCCATTCATGAAAGTTTTAAATTTTTTTTACCTTTTTTCTATCAGATATTGCAGGTTGAATTTGCTACATTTTTTTTCTTCAATAGGTCATATCTTTCACTTTTGTAATCCATTTTTCAAAAATGAAAAGGCATTAGAAAGATATTGAAGAGTAAAAAAAAGCTAGAAGGTTATTTTTTCATATTTTTATTTGAAAATTAATTTGTATCAAATATTATAATTTTGGCCATTAAGGGACTTAAAAGCCTTGTAATTTGGAAAAACCTTGTAAAATTACTAATCATAAAGTGCCAACATTGTAATATCTAGGGGGTGATTTTTGAGACTAGTGGAAAGGGGGGGTGTCTCATGTTTCTTCTTTCTTCACACTTTTATTTCTTCTTTGTAATATTATTTTCTACTATCATGGATGCATCTACAGTTCTAGTTTTAACTCCATATAATTATTTTTGAATCGAAATTTAAGATGGTAATATATCTGAAAAGACATGGATATCATCGTGTAGCAATGGGACTTGAAATTGAACCACGAGATGATGCATAAAATATTAAATGGTTTAACAAATGTGATGAAGCTTTTTGTACTTTGTGTATGTCAGTATCTCCAAACCTAATTTTTCATATTGAGTCTACTAAAACACCAAATGAAGTGTGGAAAACTTTGGAAACCCTCTTTGGTAAGTAGGATGAGTTAAGGGGTCATCAAATGGAGAATGAACTCATAGGGTTGAGTCCTAATTTTGACACCATGCAAGACTTCTTCACAAAATTCAAAGTTGCTAGATTGTAATTGGAACAATGTGGAATCAAGAAGGATGATAAGCAATTGATCTTGAGTATTCTTTCTAATCTTGGTCCTAATTACTTTGTATTTGTTTCTACATTATATGCTATAAAATGTTCCTTAGGTTCCACATATAAAATGCCTTCTCTAGATGAGTTTGCTGCAAAACTCACTAGGGAGTAGGAAAAATTGGTTCTAATGGGTACAATTAAATCATCTAAGTCACATGCCTTGGCTGTTAATCAAGGCACAAAAGAACATAAAGGGTCTAATAAGCAAGATAAGAAAAAAAAAACCAAGGAGAGAAGAAGAAATATTAGAAATCTGCTACTTCAAAAGTAGATAGTCAAACCTCTTCATCAAAAGGTGAACAACCTACGAAGGATAAGGTAAAGTGTTCTTATTGTAAGAGGCATGGCCATGATGAACATAAGTATTTAAAGAAAAAAATTGACCACCTTTCACATCTTCTAGAAAATAACAATATCAAGATGCATGATTTAGTCAAACAGAGTTCATCAAAAGGTTCTTCTGAGGACATAGACAAAAGTAAGGAGAAAAGAAAGGGAAATTCCCTAGTTGTTGTTGCTTGATAAATAGAGTCTTGGATCATTGACTCAGGTGCTTCACACCACATAGCCTCATCTAAGGATAATTTTACCTCTTTGGAGCCATGTTCTATGCCTACCATACTTATGGGTGATGAAACTCATGTTGAAGTGCATGGGAAAGGGTCTATTGATGTAGGTGAAGGGACATTTGAGGATATTCTTTGTGTTCCATATTTTTCAACTAATCTCCTATCTATTTATCTAATCACTCACACTAGTTTTGGAAAGTGAGTTGAGTTCACTCCAGATATAATGGTAATCAGTGAAATACATAATGGGTCTAGAGTTGTGGGAAAAATAGATTACCAGTCTAGATTATATCAATTTTCTCACTTTGTTCTTGACTCTCCTTCAAAACTCTTACTCACTCATGCCAATGAAGTGAGTTGTTTGTGGCATCAATAGTTTGGCCACTTGAACTATCATTACTTGCAGAAGATCAATCAATAGGACATGGTTTCAGAATTTCCTTCTATTTGATTTTCTGATGGAGTTTTCCAAGGATGCATTCTTGGTAAGCATATTGAGGAGAAATATGATAAAGGCAAAGCGTGGAGAGCTACAAATCTATTGGAGTTGGTACATAGTGACTTGGTAGGACCATTTCCACAACCAAAACAATAAGGCTATATATGTCTTGAAATTTATTGATAACATTTGTAGATACACTTGGGTCTATTTTCTCAAAAAAAAGTCTGAGTTCTTTGATCATTTTATAGATTTCAAATATTTTGTAGAGAAAAAATCTGGGAAGTTCATAAAAATTATGTGTATAGAAAATAGGGGAGAACATGTTAACAATTAGTTTGAACAGTTTTTTTCTTTAAAAGGTATTAATATACAACACAAAGTTCCATATAGTCCTCAGCAGAATGGTGTCGTAGAACACAAGAGCATATCCTTGAAGGAGATGGTCAATTGTATGATTCACTCTAAATCTTTAGCACCTCAGTACTAGGAAAATGCCATCAAATGTGCGTGTTAAATCTAGAACCGAGTTCCTCACAAATATGTAAAGGTATTAACTCCTTTTCAAGCTTGGACTGGTCGAAAACCCATAGGTAAACACTTTTGAGTATTGGTTCTCTTGCATGGGCCCATATTCTAGTAGAGAAACACAAGTCTATGGATCCACAGAGCAAGACTTGCACATTTGTTGGGTATCCAAATGATGTCAAAGTTTATAGGCTTCTCCATCCCACCACTCATGAGTTGTTTATTGAGAGGAGTGTTCATTTTGAGGAGAGCTCTTCTAGTTCTTCTCTTACCACTTCTCCATCTACCATCACATTGGATACTTTGCATCATGATGAAAGTTCTTCAGAGGATCTTAATCCTCCTAATATTGATGAGAAGTCTTCTTCCTCCACTTCAGATGGTGGTAGTGATGATGAGGATTCACATTCCTCTTCTAGTCATCATTCAAAGGTTGGTGATTCTCCTCTAGCTTCTCCAGGCTCAACATCTCTTTTGGCTTGACAGAAATTGGAGTCAACAATTGATTGGGTTGGTGATCCATCAAACAAAATAATAACACAGTCACAATTTCAACAAGCTCAACATCTCTTTGTTGCTCTAGCTTCCGATCCATAATATTTTTGAGAAGCTTCTGGTATTCTTGAGTGGGATGTTGTAATGCAAGATGAGTTCAATTCCTTAGAGAGGAATCACACATGGGATTTAGTCCCTCTTCCTAAGGGAAGAAATATTGTTCGATGAAAGTGGATCTATCAAACAAAACTTATAGAAGATGGGTCAATTGACAAGCATAAGGTTCGCTTGGTAGCAAAAGGATTCTCCTAGGTTCTTGAGATTGACTACTCTAAAACTTTTGTACTAGTTGCTAAGATGAATTCCATCTGACTTGTGCTCGCTATAACTATCGCACATCATTGGGAAATTCATTAGATGGATGTGAATAGTTCCTTTCTTCATGGTGACCTTTAGGAGGAAATCTACATGGAGCAAGCACAAGGGTTTGTGTGGGATCCTTCAATTTTGTGCATACTTCAAAAGTCTCTCAATGGCCTTAAATAGGCTCCTCGATCTTGGTATGCCAAGATGGACTCTTTCCTTTTGAAAGTTGGGTTCAAACAATTCCATTATAATTTAAATGTATACATTCTACAATAGTATGACACTCTCACATTCTTGGTTCTCTATGCTGATGACTTATTGATCATAGGGAGTCACTTGTCCACCATCAAGGCAGTGAAAAATAATCTACATGATATATTTTTATTGTTTGACTTGGGTGTTTTGCATTATTTCTTGGGGATTGAGATCACTCAATCATATTTAGGAATATTCCTTGGAAAACCCAACTATGCACTTGATAGGCTCTCTAGATTTCACATGGCTAACTATAAGCCTGCACCAACTCCATTTTTGTTAGGGGTCAAACTTAAGGCTAAGTGTTCTCCACCCTTGGTTGATAGCACTTTGTACCAAAAACTTGTTTGGAGTCTCATCTACTTGACTCATATGAGACTTGACATTTCATATTCTATGGGCATGGTCTCTTAATTCATGCAGGAGCCACATGAGTTGCATTGGAAAGCAGGTAAGTGAATCCTTCACTACATTTAGGGTACTCATGATTATGGGATTTAATATGTAGCGGGCATGGATATTGACTTGGTGGGACACACAAATTCATATTAGGAAAGTGATTCTCAATATAATAAGTCCAATTAAGGGTATTGCTTCTCCCTTGGTTTTGGTCTAGTTTGTTGGACAAGCAAGAAGTAGTCTACAATTGATCTTTCATCAATAAAGGTTGAGTATCAAGGGGTAATTAATGCCACCACTAAGGCTATTTGGCTTCAAAATATTCTCATTGAGTTTGGTATTTCAGCCATAAAGCCTATAGTCATCTTTTGTGATAATCAAAGTGCAATATAGATCTCAAGGAATCCAATTCATCATCAAAGGAAGAAACACATTGAGATTCATATGCACTACATTCGGGAGTTGATTCAAGAAGGCATCATTGATCTTAAGTATTGTTCTACATTAGAGCATACTGCAGACATTTTCACCAAACCCTTCACAGAAAGAAAGTTCCTTCATTTGTAAGCTTTGCTTGGGGTGTAATAGGTGTCTACTTTAGGAGGGGATTCTTAGTCCTTCATTCTACTCTCTATTTTGGGGGGCTATTCCTCTTTTGGGTGGGCTTCTTCTAATGGGGGGGATCTCTACATACATGGGTAACTAACATGGTCTCATTTGCTAGGATCCATCTTTTCACCCACCTAAGCTATGCTTAAGGGGGGGTGTTAGTGTAGGTTATTCTATTTTCCTTATGTTGGGGGTATTTCTTTTTTCCTACACATATTATTTAAGCTTTCTTAGGTTTATTAGGTGTGGTTAATATGAGGACATGTGGAAAAATACATCAGCTACATGTTTCACTCTCTCCCCACACATGGGTAGTTGTTACACGTCCTCTTTTGGCTTGTTGTGCCACCTCTCATAACCACTATTCTATTTTTACCTAGGTAGATTATGGGGTAGTTCAATTTCTCACCCTCTTTTGGCTTTATGTACCACCTCCTTTTTGTCTTCATCTAAGGAGGTTATGCCACATGTTTTTTCATTTACTAAGTAGGTGATAACCTCCCACCTTTTATGGGTAGTAGGAGTTAATGCACATCTTCGATGTATTTACCCTTATTTTTCTATATATTGAGCACTCTCCTCCAACCTTTACTTGTTTGGCTAGTTTGTTGATTGTTCAATGAGAGTATTGAGAGTATTCTGCATTTTCTCTTTCCTTGTCTCTATTTTTCTCTCATTTCAAATTTCTCTTCATCCTAATATTTTGATCTTCGATCATTTATTGAGTGAAGTTGCATGTGATCTACGATCAACATCAGATCCTGGATCGATTCTCACTTCTCAAAAAATCTAATACTCCTCATAGATTCTAAACCTATCTATAGTAGGGTATCTTTATTTTTTCAACATAAGATCTGCAAGACTTGTGATTATATTTTTTGTCACTTCATAACCCATTTCTAGAATTCAAACTATTCTAGGTTCCATTGCTTCCATAATATATTCATCTCTAGTAATCATAAAGGTTATATCCTTCTTGTACTTTTCAACAACACTTTTAGGAGTACTTTCTCTTTCTTGCATCTTCCCTTATAAGGTCTTGAAGAGACCCCATAGCATGTTATCCTTATTTTATATGCTTCCAAACCTTCTTAAGTGATTCCTAATTTTAATTTCAATAGGAATATTATCCAACCACATGACATTATTTGCACCAAGAAATTATTTGAGAAACTAAAAAATAAAAAATTTGATAAGGGTATTGTTGACATATTTTATGCCACCCTTGGATGCACATCATTTATATCTGATCAAAGAGACCCTATGTGTGCATCCTATTGAAATCCATGATTATTTTTGATGAATCTGGGTCTTTGAGGTTTTGAAACTCCTCAATTGTGTTTGATTAGGGTTTCGAATTGTATGTAGGGTTTAAACCCACCTAAAACCCTAGTACTTTTTCCTTGTCACTTTTCATTATGTTCGCTTGTTGACCTTTTGTACCCAATCCTCGGTTGGATAAGTTACAACTTATGTCTTAGGTGGTCATGTTTTTACTGGCCTATTTACCCATGTCTTCTAATCACTGCCCCAATTTAAATATTTGATTAAAAGTCTTATGTTCGATAGCTAAGAAATATTTTTTCCCAAGTCTTATTTACCTAGGTGCAACCCCCATTTAAAAACTACTTTGAGAATGTGTGCAAAATGTATCACTTAAGTGATTTCCCATCGCTAGCCTCAAGTGCATCACAGATTGACTTTCCCTCATTGGATTTCTTTTAGTGATGAGTGACACACTAGTATTTCGTTCATATTGCTAGCTCTCTTCACATTGTAGATTGATAAATTCCTATTGAAAACAAAGTAGCAATGAGTGATAAACTATCTTTCTTTTCATTGTACCTGCCTTCATATTACTACAAGCTCATCACTGCTAATTTCATTTGCACGATGTGTGAGGGCATATATGTCCCTTCGCATTGTGTGGACTCTTTGCATCACTATTTCATGTTGAAAGAATCAAGTCAAATGCATGATGCACAATGAACAACCTAGATTTGAAGTGTTGGCCCCATGATTGTTGTTGCACCAAAAGGTTGACTTGCTAATGTCCAATATAATTGCTAGAGTTAATGGATCCATAGGAGGTGGTTAGTCCATGTCACAAATCCCAAGGGGACATTAACTAGCTACCGACAATCTCCTCCTCAATGCAAGAGAAGGGGATTCAAACCCAACACCTTTGGCTTTGATACCAATGGCACCACGATTGTTGTTGCACCAAAAGGTCAACCTATTAATGTCTGATACAACTGACAAATTTAATGGATCCATGGGAAGTGGTTAGTCCATGTCATGAATCCTAAGGGGAGTGATGACTAGCTACCAAGATAAAGATGGTGATTGAATGTTTATCGCTAGCTTCTAATGCATTGTGGTTATAAACATAAGAGTTGAGGGATTTTACACAATGAGAAATGAAGGTATAAATAAAGGAAAATTCTTTGTCAGGTGTTATCATATCACTAGCCTCTTTCACATCGTGTTTATGATCCAAATTAATAAAATCCTTTGCGTGATGAATGATGAAGGCATGATCTCTTCATCAAAGGGAACTAAAATGTAGTCCCTTCGATATTCTGATGGATGGAAGGTTCTCTTCATCGAAGGGAGTGATGTATATTGGAAGAATGTTGATGATGGTCCCTTCAACATCTTGATAGGATGGCGATGACGATGAATGGAAAATGATGAGGTGACATGTGTATTGGTGGGCCCAAGGTTTTGTTTTTCTTTGTGTGGTTTCAATGGATCAGATTTAATGGAGAGGATCTAATGGTTATCATGTGCATCATTCACATCACTGTTGTGAATGATGTTGCCTAGGTGCTTCCTGCGATGTGCAATGGCAGTGTCTTGGTGGGTCCAAGTTCAATGCATGATGAAGCAATTGTGTGACACGTGTCCCAAGAAACATGTGGAACATTTTTATTGCATCACATACATCCTACACATCATGAATTTTTGTCTTATACTCTTAAGGAGATCAACAATGTATTAAGGCTACTTGATAGCCATTGATCTTGACTCTCTTGTGATCAATGGTCGTGTTTTAAAGTTCATTTGGGAATTTGATCTCAACCATCCATCTCTAATCCAATGGCTAGTATTCAAACATAAATGGTCAATTGCTCCTATTTGCAACAAATTTGCAAAAGTATGATATTCTCAACTACAAGATCAAATTTGATTGACTATGACTTGATTTTTTACGTCTTTTCAATGTTGCTTTTTAGATTTGGATGGTTCCATTACTCTTTGATGTCTTATAGAGGCCACATCTCTTCTATCAAGGTATGTTAGTCTGATATTTTGTTGTGAATTCATAGGAACACATCCCTACATTCATGAGAGTCATCATCTTGGGATGTGATCAAGTTGTCAGAGCCTCTATGGCTAGTTATATTGCTCTGTAATGGGAGAAATTCATATCCTTTTTAAACCTAATCAGATTTCATCTTTTGTAACCCTAGTTAGTTTAGGGTTAGGGTTTTGATTTCAATATTTCTTATGCTTGAACCATAAAGGAAAATATTGTATCATTATTATGGATACATCCTCTATCCCCTTTGGGATTTTTCTTTTATAGACCTACAACTCTTGCATTCTACCATTGTAAAGGTTACTTCAAGCTTTATGTCAATAAAAATGAACTATTATCACCATTTCCTCTTGCATGTTTGAGTAAAATTCATTTACCTTCATATCTGAGTGGTTTTTTTAGTTGTTTCTTTGACATATTATGTTGTTTTGAAGTAGGAAGGAACAAAATCTAAATTCGGTGCATCACCTTCTTTAACATTTCATGTCTACTTCTACCCCTTTTCCCTTGTGATTTTTTAGAGTAGGTTAGTATTAGGACTTTCATGTGTTGGGTTAGGCCAACACATTTGCACTTAGTTTGGAAGAGGAAGCTGACCTTCTCCAGAGACTTGAATTCAATTTGTAAGGTCCCACACCTTGAGGTTTTTAGGAAATATTGCATTTAACCCATGATCTTAATCAATTTCCTACATAACATATGAGATTTAAACATGCATAAAAGTTACTAGAATGCATAGATCAAATAAACAAGACACAAGATAACATAAGATATACCCTAGGAAAACCCTCAAGAGGGAAAAACCCAACCTCCAAAAGCATCCATACTCCATATTATTCATCAATAAAGCTATACAAGAGTTAGAATGAATACCTCTAAAGCATCAAGACATCCAATGTATTCCCATGTTTCCAAGCATGAATCCACACATCCCATGCCATGCTTCACAAATGAACCCCACAAGAAGACTCAATAATGACAACCAACCCACTCAACCAACCTAAACCACTACACACATGTTTTCTTTTATCGACACAAGCTCACACAAAATGCAACTAGTGGTAAGGTGAAACCATGTACCACAAAGCCATTTGAATACAAAACCATTAACCCATTATTTAATATTGGGTACTAAGACATCAAATTATTTAATATTTCTCCAATATTAAATTATTATCACATGTCTCCCACACAAATAATAATAATACAATGTTACAATACAACATTAAGTGGTCCCCCAAATAATTACCTAGTGTGATTAACAACACCACCAAGGTGTATCACAACTAAATAATTATTTAATTACAATATTATGATAAATCATTTTATGTAATGGTGTACAACACCATATCCCAACATTCTCCCAATTGTTGTATACATTGCATAAGGGATCAATGAATGAAATACATCATCATATCCATCCATGAAACCACATGAATTTGTAACATGCTCTTGTGCTCCATCAAGATACCTACAATAAGAAGAAAGTGACCACCATTTCAAGCAAGAACTCTCATCCTCCAACGTGCCACCTATGGAAGAAGAGAAACATTCCAAGGTGAAAGTGCACCAATCCAAAAACACATGCATCAAATTCAAGTGATAACAAAGGCTCTAATCAAGCTGCTTTCAATTGTAAAAAATCACACGATTGAAAATATCATCCACAACACATGCTAATACATCCAACCATCCATTCCTCCAAGATATAAATACATCAATAAACTCATGCCAAGAACATATGCAACCTATAAATTGCAATCAAGCTCCCTATATAAAACCTATCAATGAAGAACATACATATCCAGGAACTCCCACTACATAGGTAATGTCAAAGCATATCAAGTCTACCAATCCACACTATAAATCAAGGTGTGATAATAAAATCAAAGCATGACATACCAAGAAAAATAACAATGATCCACACATGCAACGAAAATAGCTACATATTATTTCACATGTTACCACCATCCTCCCTAAATGAACATCTGGGAAGAAACCATGAAGAGAGAAACTTGTAAACCATAACATGTCCTTCTACCAACACCTCAAAAGTGTACTACTATGTCAAGTATGATCTCCTAAACAACCCCAAATGAAAATCCTCAACAAAATCCATAACACTCAATCTCATAGATCAAGTACAACATATGCATCAATGTAATAATGCCAACATAGATGTAAGCCTCTCTAATCAAGAAGATAAAACTCAAGGTAACCATCCCCATATTGGAAATCAGCCCATAAACCATCTCCTAATAATCCTCGTCAAAGAATGATATCATGAACTCAAATGCACAAGGAGATAACCATGCCATAACATCCCTCAAAATGAATCCCCTAGAACTACCTATCCATAGCTCAAGATCCATATCTATGAAAGATAAAGCATATAAACTCCTGCTAACCAATCCTCAAATGAGTATCCATAATAAAAAAACATGAAAACAACTCAATCCCATGAGAAATCAAAGCACAAAACATAACACATCTGAAAGATCTAATGGGAAAATATCTCTCAAATAATTAACCGCCGAGTAGACCAAGAGTGGGGAATGAGAATGTTTCTCTAGGATAACCAAGCCATCATGACTCAATCCAAGAACAATCTCCTCTATTGGTCCATCATGAACTCACATCCATATCCAAGTGAAATTACCTCAGTCTTCCTACTAAAACCTCCAAAGAGTAACCATCTCAAGCAACTATCTCTAATCACAAGAGAACTAAAACCATCACCTACATCTCTAAGTATCCACAAGAACTTGTAACCGATCAATACATGCCAAAATCCAAATGCAATATAGCACCATCATGAAGTAATCAAGGAAATGATCAATGTACTCAATACAAAGAGAATCACACATGATCAATGTCAAAGCTATACAAAAAATTTAGGAACCTATCATGACAACATGATCTAACCATCTCCTCCTAGGAGATTACATGCACCATAACATACATCCTAGTCTCAAGAGAACATGTAATATGCCAAACTCTAAACTAGTTTCAAGAGTAAACCATGACATAATAGAAAACACTCTAAACCAAGAATACATATCCTTAATCACATGAAGATAATTATACCCAATGATGCATCCACGTGACTGCCAACAACTCCCAATGAACCATGATACAAGATACGCATGGCATTAATGATAATCATCTCCTCCATGAAGATCATCCAGGTATACACACACTAACTGCAATTTTAGCAACATACAAGTAAACCAAGATATCCAAACCAAGAAGATACATACAACCACCGAAAAAACATCAAAACCAATCCAACATTTCCAAATCATCACTATCAAAAGCTCCCACTGAAAGTGTATAACCAATAAATTTACCAAGCTATCATGACATCGTGATCAAACCACATGCTACAAGTCCCATGAACTGACTAATCAAGTACTCAAATCATCTATCCTCTCACTCTCGAAACATCATACCACTGCACGAATGACCACAAACAAGGCCAACTAATGAAATATGCAACAACAATGAATCAAACCTGGTGGATATAGACAGTCCACATCTGAGTCATCCCACTACATTTGAATGGGTGATCAATCCATACAACTGCATAAATCATAGATACAACCACTAAAACATGCAAAATCATCATCACATTACTAACTCAAACACTAAACACCATAGATTTGATTTTCCAACCATGTCCACAAATGAGTAATCATAGTCAAGGAACCAATTAAGCATCAAGAAGATAAGTACAATCTCCTAACATCAAACCATATCACCACCAAACACCACATACATGATCATGGCATGTCCATGTATCAAATGTACCTGCATATCCATGACTCCATAACCATAACCACTTTTGTACCTACACTCAACTATCACCCATACAAGACTCCAAATATCAAACCATGTATAACCATGTCCTCAAAACTGAAGACAACCTGTGTACCTGTCACCATCAAAGTCCCAACTTTGAAAATCACCTTTAAACTTGTACCTGAAAGCACCAATTTGATAATCAATTGTAGAATCATAAATAAAATATAAAACGTGTACTCCCTCAAGGTTTCACCTCTTGACTCGTTCGATTGCTCACATAATCACACCTTGAATCTTAGGAACCTACAAATGATCAAACAAGTACCACACATTCCCTGCACAACAAACTGATAAT
Organism: Sequoia sempervirens; assembly: GCA_007258455.2. Lineage (NCBI taxonomy): Eukaryota > Viridiplantae > Streptophyta > Pinopsida > Cupressales > Cupressaceae > Sequoia > Sequoia sempervirens. The sequence goes on from VDFB02026320.1 coordinate 110,083,936, forward strand.
ATGACTAAACCATTATGTAGTACACTACAAATGCTCTCCAACACCTCTTCAAAATTGAAAATCTGATTCTATATGCAAAAGTTATATCCAAAATCACGCAAACAAGCACATCTGACTTCTAGGCTCCAAAAACATGTCAAAATGGAAAAATCACGAAACCAAACCTATACCATTGTGTAGTTCTTGGAACCATATTTCCAATGACTACAAGAAGTCAAAAATATGACATATTGGGCAAAAGTTATGCAAATTTGAAAAAAACTATTGTAAATTGTCCTCTTGGTGGCTACTGGGTGGCAGCTCGGTGGCTCCACCGACAAAGGTGGAATTCAAATATTTATGCATTTAAATTTATTTTTTCAAAATAAAAAAGTTTTGGCCTCCCCTTAAGTTTGGACCTGAAACAATAAAATATGGCTTAGTATATTTTGAAGTTTGAGTTTCATTTTTTTCATCCAACAAAATTTATTAGAATATTAAAATTGTTTAAATAAAAAAAATTGGTCGACAAAAAATTATTTTTAAACTCATAGCTTGTGGAGGTTGGTCCCCCACAGGACTTGGGCCTAGGTTGAGCCTTGTTGTCCCAGTTGGGATTTCCAATGGTGGTACTACCATTAACAATACTTGTTGGTGGCAAGCTACTAGCGTACAAAGCTAGTGTGGGGTCTGCAAATGCCCCTCCCTCCCTTTTTATATTTTATATTTTATATTTATTTTTATTAATTTTATTTTTTCAATATGATTTTTTTTAACCTTTTAAAGTTTTTCTTTGTAGGTATTTAAAGAATTATTTTTTCAACAAACCCCCGATGATGATTTTTTTCTGCAAATATTTTAATGATGGGATTTTTATTTTTTTTAATAACATTTTTCTCTGCACATGGTCAAATTGGCCTTTTTACTAATTTTTTTTTCCTTTTTTCCAACTTTTCCAAAATAGGTCAAATTTTATGTCAATTTTATCTCTTGTCCAACCTGAATCCAACCATGAGGTACATTTTGTCTCAAGAGATCATCTATGAAATTTTCCCTAAAAAACCCTCATATGCAAACTCAAACCAAGAAACCCTTTTGTACCCAAATTTGGAAAACTTTAGATTTGCAATAAACCCAACAAATCTTGACAACCCAAAAGCCCAAATCTGCATACAAACACCTGCAACATGTGTTCCATATCTTGTAATGTCTCAAACCCTGCATGGATTTCTATGGCTTCAACTTTGCAAAAAATATCAAACTAGGGTTATAAAAAAAATTCTTCAACCATGAAAGCTTTGATACCAATTGTTAGGAAATATAGCATTTAACCCATGATCTTAATCCATTTCCTACATAACCTGTGAGAGATAAACATGCATACACATTGCCAAAATTCATAGATCAAATAGACAAGCCACACGATAACACAAGATATACCTTGGGAAAACCCTCAAGACTGAAAAACCTAGCCTTCAAAAGCATCTATAATCCATATTATTCAACAATAAAGCAATATAATAGTTATAATAAATACCTTTGAAGCATCAAGCCCTCTAATGCATTCCCATGTGTCCAAGTATGAATCCACACATCCCATGCCATACTTTACAAATGCACTCCAAAAGAAGACTCAATAATGATAGCCAACCCACTCATCCAACCTAAACCACTACACATGTGTGATTTTATAGATGCAAGCTCACACAAAATACAACTAGTGGAAAGGTGAAGCCATGTACCACAAAACCATGTGAATACAACACCACTAACCCCTTATTTAATATTGGGTACCAAGACATCACATATTTAATATTTCCCCAATATTAAATTATTGTCACATGTCTCCCACACAAATAATAATAATACAATGTTACAATACAACATTAAGTGGTCCCCCAAATAATTATCTAGTGTGATTAACAACACCACCGAGGTGTATCACAACTAAATAATTATTTAATTACAATATTATGATAAATCATTTTATGCAATGGTGTACAACACCATATCCTAGTAGAGGTCATTTCCATTGCGTCATTAGAACACTGAACTCTTGTTCAATAGGGTGAAGTTTTATGTGACAACAGGTACCATACCAGAATGGGTATTGAGACTCATTTATCTTTTGAAGATTCTCCATCAACTATTGTCTCAGGATCTCACATAGATCTATGTCTAAACCTCCTTTCACCATTTGGTGAGTATTATGAATAGTTGTTGTCAACTCCAAATTATCCCTATTAGTGTAGTATATCTTGTAGCTAATCATTGTGGATGCATATTTAACTATTAGATCATCTATATCCTTTAATGTGAGGGCACACCTGTCAAATTTTTCTCTGGTGAGCTTAATCACCATCTCATTTTTCATGGCCTTCATTGTTGGAACAAGTCCTTTAGAACATAATCCTGTAACTACCTTGATATCTTTCTTGTTGATTAAATGCAGCATATCCAACCACATAAATTTATCATGAATTTTTCTCAATGTGTACTTAACCCAAACATTCTAATAATAGAAGTTCATAAAATTGTTCTATACATCCAAGTTTTTCTTTGTCAAACTTTCAAATTATGGTTTCAACTCAAAACATCTTTGGTGAGCTCATTAACCCAAAATTCTCCAAAATTTGAGTGATCATGCTCTTCCGCTTTTGCATGGATGTAAATTATCGCATCCTCGGTATGTATTATACCATACAAAACTTTCAAAAATGTTCCATTCAAATCCTTTTCCAAGGACTCAAAAGGATTTTTCTTGAACTTAGGTCTTGGTTGTTTCAAGACATCAATTACTTGAGGAGTATAAATTATGAACCACTTCTTAAAATAGGGTTTTAGAAAGAAAATATAAATACCTTGATTTCTTCTATCGATAGGTTTTTGCACAACTTCAAATCTCTTCAAATCGTCTCTTCTCTACTCTTCACTCTTCAATGCTTGATTGCAAATCAAATTTTCATATGCAAAATCACATATAAAACCCTTTTTCAAAGACCTAAAGTGCATTGATTGCATTGGTTAATGTTAGGTCTAAAAGATTAAAAACCCTAATTGTGTTAACACAATCACCTTTAATCACTCTGTAAATCTCCACATTAAGATATTTTCACCGATGTTTTCTACAATGGTTCAAGCATGTCAAACTACATATGTACCTATGTGATGAAGGCATCAACACCACATCTTTGGCAGGGGCTTAATAATTTTATATTAAAACTACCCTTGATCCAAATCTCTTCAACTAGTTCTCGAAGGAAACATGTGCACCAAGGGTTGGCAAAGACTCATTCTTCACTTCATTCTCTTCTTTTTTCTTCTAGATCTTGTTCCTTCTTCATCTATTCCAGATCCACATTCTTTGTTGGATCAACCTTCTTTTGTGAAACAAAGGATTTCACATACTTGCTTTTGCAAAACTTTGCTATGTGTCATGGTTTATTTCATTTTTGGCATGTGACACCTTTCTGAACAAGCTTACTTCCACCCATTCTAAATATACACCTATTAGACTTATTCCTAAATCCATTGCACACATAACATTAGCCATTGAAAGATTGAAACATCATACCATTATTGTAGTCATTCATCATCCAATTTTTGCTTTCACTAGATCTATGACCAAATCTATTACATGTATAACACTAACAAGGAAATGATTGAACATTCTAATTCATTTTTCTTCTGCATTCTATAGCCTTGTCTCTAGACTTATTGCAGGAATAGAAATAACAATTAAAATATGGGTAACTTTGTGCATTTGGTTATCTAATAGGTGATCTCTTGAATTATTTCATCTAGTTTCATGCCTTTTTGTCATTGTTCTTATCATTCTTCTTTTTAGCATTATTTGGAGTTTTATCTACCTTTTAAATTTCACCTTTCTCAAACCCTAATCCTTCTTTATCTTTAGAAGCCTTCTAATTTGAAATAATCTCATCAAGCATTGTAGAGATCTTTTTGAATTTTTCTTATTGAATCTTTGTTTTCTCTAGATATGATCTCAGAGTTACAATCTCTTGTTCAAGCTTTGAACATTCTTCAAATTTATCTTTCAGTTTGGCCTTCAGGAAATTTTCAACTCTTTTACCTTCTTCAACTTGCACTTTTATATTGGTGATAGTCTCATTATATTGCTTGAGCTGCTCATTTATTTCTTTAATGCTTTCTCTAGCTTTCTTGAGTTTCTCTATAAACTTCTTAATACATTCATCTACATCACTAAGACCCTTTTTTAGATCTTTTTTCTCAACTTTTCCTTTATCCAAATCATCAAGAGTTGACTTGAGTTCACCTTACATATAAAATTCACAATATTCTTCAGTAAATCCTTCAGGAATGATCTCTTCCAAAGGAATAGGGTACTTCCTTGTAGCCATGTGTTCAACTCCAAGATCTACTTCAACAATCAATCCAATTGAAGGAACCAAGCTTTGATACCAATTTTTGAACACCCAAAATACTGAGAGGGGGGTGAATTAGTATTCTTAATAACTTAAATATTCATTCATCACATCACATTAATTTTTTAGTAATGGAAAGGAACATATAAAGCATGGATCAAATCAAAGAACACAAGAACACTAGAATTACATGGAAAACCACGATGATAATTATCTCACAATATAGATATTGTAACTGGTTACAAAGTTTGATACAATTGATGGAATCACTATCCAAAAGAAGAAAGGATCACTACTAGTGGCTCACTATCAAAGGGATCACTACTCAAAATAGAAAGAGATAGAAGAAAGGGTGGCTCACTACAAAATATGAACTAATAAAAATTCATCTACCCTATGCTAAAGATACAGTTCCATTGAAGCTCAAATTACTGACTTAACACATTTCATTCTTCACCTCAATTCCATTTCACACTTCTCTACTCTAAGTCTCACACACGCTTAATTATCTTGCATCTCTACTATTTTACACAAGGAATTAACCTTTTCATATATATCACAACCAACCAAAACATCAATTAGGTCAACCCAAAACATGTACCATGCAAAAGTTCATCTTGTTGGCTCAAAAATCAAACATACACACCTTGCAAATGGAACCAAATCATATAACACATTAAGATAGGTTGGCATGACCTATAATTATTCCCATAATTCCAATCCAAAGTCTAATCATCTCCACACAACCCAAAATACTTAGGTCAACGCCACTGGTGAAGTAACACTAGAAAGGACCATCTGTTCACTCACAAATTGACACGTAGACACCAAAACACTTGCCACTTAGAGAAAACATACTACATTCATCCTCAAACACTTCTACAAATCTGCATACCAAAATAATCATCCGTAGTGGAATGCAAAGCATTGCTAATAAGGTATTTTGTCACTATAAATTTTCCATATCCATAGTGATACTCTATCAACTCCAACTTCAATTGTGTAGGGCTTAAAGATTTGAAACCTTGGATTTATATTCCTCTAACACACACAAAAATTACTTTAGAACCACAAGACAATATTCTTCATGGTGGAGTAACACAAACTATAAAACAAGTTCTCTGAACATTGAAAACTACATTCTAGACTTAGGTAATTTATCCAACACATTTAATCTTTAGTAGACCAACACTTTTGAATTTTTTCCATAGATGTCCATTAGTACTGGACTTCCATTAATGAAAACACCATATACTATCATATGCTCATCAATCTCCATCAATCTCTTCATTCAACTAATGTTGCCATCACATAGTCTACAATGAAAAACTTCTAACAATCTCTCCCAACAATTCAAGTTTCCAACACACCCATGGTGTGTAGGAATGAAGATAAATGTGAAGAATGAAGAATGAGATCAAAAATAATTCTTAGAAATATTGTAGTCTTTCCTAATGAATTGTAAGAGAAAACCTAAAGAAAATTATAGGAATTGTATCTATAATGGGAAAGAATGAAGAAGATTGGGAAGAATGAAGTATGATATCAAAATAATTCTTAGAGCTATGCGATCCTATTCTAAAGTAGTCTAATTAAAAATTTGTTACAACTTAAAGCTATGAATCATCATCAAAATTTAATGGTGATATTAAACACAAAAATACCACACAATTATACATAACCAATTTCCATACGTATAAAATTAGAAAACATGCTTTTAAATTGTGTATAGTAAAACATTTATTTAATAGAAAAATTAAGATTAATTAATTTTAAGAAAAAAGAATGCAAACTCTATAACTATTAAATAGATAAATAGAGATACATATAATTCATAAGTGAATAATTATGGAGGAATTTTTTTTCCTTCCACTAGATTTCCTTGGAGTAGACAATTTCCTGGTAAGAATGATGAGTGACCCTTCTAAAAAAAGATATTATGAAGTGAACATAAGTTGAATATGTACTAAAATAGCATATTTTATAAATTAGATTTATAACTACTCCCCTCCTTGTGAAATGAAGATGAATATATATTTGAAATACCTAAGTTTGAAAGTATAAGGGAAATTTTAGGCCTTGAGATAACATGTGAAATTATTTTAATGTTTAGCCTTAGAGTGATTCTTACATCTTCCCAAGGGATCTAAAAAAATATTTTCCAATCTAGCTATTTTATTTTTAAATGCTTTTCTTAAAATGTTGAACTCTAATTGGCAATGCCAGATTGATGTAAAGCCAAACAAAGAAATAGAGAAACTTTTCTTCATTACTTTGAAGATATAGAAGCTTGTCTATTAATCTCCCTTGGCCAATCCTTGAGAAACAATTTGTTTGCATCTTTATCGCCAACTAAAATCAAGTTATGGCCTTTCACTTATAAGGTCACCATGCAACAAATTTTGATGAGGTTATTGAAAGATATTTTAAATTCAAAGTGACATGGAATGCTAAAAATATTATATAAAACATCCTCGAATCACACACTTACAAAATCATAAGTTATTTGGTAGAAACAAGAATGTTTTAGGCAATAGAGTCAATAATTGAATGCACATTCAAGTAGTTAAAGATCCTCCTCATATCATAATTCATATAGTTCAACCTAAACAAGAAACCAATTTAATAAAATAAATTTCCTTATGGGAACTCTTAGAAGTAGTGTTTTACAACCTATCAATGTAAACATGATCATCTTGCTACAAACTAAGCCTCTTGATGATAATAAGATAATGCTAGTATGTTACAGAGAAAACAAATTATGTGAATATAATAAAATGAAGACATTCTACCAACCAATGATTAAAAGTAATGAATTCTTTTTCAAGGTCTAATTGATAATGGGGATATTGAAATAGAAGGAAGTGCATCCACATAACTAAATGAAAAAATAGAGATACACCAAGATACTTTTTCAAATCATGATCAACCTAAATTAAAAGTAACCAAGGTTAAAACAACCACATAAATAATGTCCATTATAAAATATCTTCCTACACATATGATTCCATCATTGTACATGTTATGCATTTTGATAATTAGAAATACAATGCCAAAAAAAAAATCCAAGTTATGTCATTACCATAAGATATAGTATATAGTCATTATACAAGGGACTTATCTACCTACTTCCAAAGGTCAATAAAAATTTATTAAATAACTTGAGAATACCCCATCACAAATCTCAATTTCAGATCTTCTTAAGACATCCATAATTTAGAAGGATTTATTGTATAAAGTCTTGTAGAAGTTAAGAGCACCAAAAAAAATCATTTGTTATATTTTAAATTCCCTTTATATACTAATCCTTGATCCATCATCTTATGCTTAGCCAATGTGACATGCTTCTTATCAGTCCATGACATAAGATACTACTATACATCAACCTTTCATTACCAATCATAAAGGGAAGAGGGTACTTGTAGACAATTTTTTAGGCTTGAACATTTATACTTTGACAAAATTAAGCATCTTGGAAATTCTAAGGAAGTATTAGCTTTATAAACCATCGCCATCGATGTGTACATAATATAAAAAGATAATTAGAAAAAATAATGCATCTCCTTATCAAGGTTGGGCCCATCATAAAATAAGCCTTATTACATGTCATTAATCTTTTATCTTCCCTTCAATAACCTCCTTGGTTGACTATGGATCCATGTTATGTAATTTGTTCCATCTACCTAACAACAATGCACCAAGTTCCCCCACCTAGGCATGAAATTCACTATCCCTAGAGATCCCAACTTTTCTAATACTATAAATTGTTGGAAGGGTGATATCATATAGCCAATCATGCACCATAATTTAAGCATTCCCAACACCTTAAATACAAAAATTTCCATCCTACATATATCTAAGTGATCTTACATTCAGAGATTTTTTAGTGGCAAATCTTCACCAATTGGAGAATATTTCATATTAGCCAATTCAAAATTGGTAAATACATTGCAACCAACAGGGTTGTCAAATCGCCTGAATTTTACAAATTATTGGTTTATTGTATTTCAATTTTCCATTAATTTATTTTATGAAGCGTATATAATTAATAAATTTTCTATAACAAACTACATGTTTCCAATGGTCTAATTAACATTTTCGCCTGAAATTTACGATGAATCTATTAATTCACACACATATTCATCAATACCATTAAAACTACATTGTTTATGAGGACTATTTCACCAAAAAAATTAAATTTTAATTGCATGTGAGGACCCATTTTACCAATAACATTAAAAATTAATTATGTATGAGGACCCATTTTCTAATACTATTATAACTCCATGCTAATCCTAGATCCATAATCGTCTTAGAAACTATAACGTATGTGGTTTTTTGAGGTTTCATTCACTCAACATTTACATGTATCATTTTTTATCAAATGAGATTCACCAAGTTTTTACTATACCAATTAAAAATCTCATAGAATTCACTAAATATGGATTGATATAAATACAATCAAAACTTTGATTTATTTTTAAATATTTTATTTAGTTCTAAAATTTTGAGCTCTTAATTTAGATCATATGCATGTTACAACTACAAGAATTGTTACATTAGCGAATAGTGAGTCGATGAAAACCTAAAGGTAAGTGATCATTTTTTTATAGTGTTATAAGATTGTTTATCTCTTTTCCATTCAACTTCATTCTTACAGATGATATTGAGTAGGGATAAATCTAGGACCTAGGGATCTATATTCTATGATTATTTCTTAAACAAGAAGACATTTTTTGGAATCTTTTATTTTGTGAGAGATATCAAGAAGGAACAAGAGGGTAAAATTGCAAACCTGTGTCACACTTTATAAAGGAATCAACCAACACCAACAAAAATTCTCAACTTTGACCGCATAAAACTAGTCTTTATGTTTTGAATTTTGAAAATGATGTAAACTAATGAAATGTAGAAATCTTCATAAAGTTTATTCTTGTAATTTTTCAAATTTAAAAAAAAAAAAAAATTTTTTTGTGTAAATTTAAGAGAAGATTTTGAATTGCTCAAAATTTTAGGAAAAAGTGACGTTGAGTCGATGTTGAGAAACAAATAGATTTTTTTTTGTTTAGCCTTGATTTTTTTTTCTCAAATAGATAACTTCAATATCTAGTGCATGGATTTTTTTAAAAAAAATTGATGTATATTTTCCTCATAATAATGTTTTAAAGTCGAACATACTAGAATTTGATAGTTTTCATTTGATGTCAAATATTGTCTATTTTTTTTTTATCATTTAAAAAAAAAACTCTTTTGAAGAGGATTCTCTCCTCTAGTGCACCGTATATTTTAAAAAAATATATATGTTATAGTATTTTTTTAACTTCTAATCAACCTCATTTTTTATTTAACAACCTAATTTCATTATTTAAAATAAAGAACTATTAAAACTAATCTAAATATTAATAAAATTCTAAATTTGGATTCTTGACTCTAAGATATAAAAAAGGGTATTTTAGTTTTTTGAAAAAAAAAAAATTGATTGAAGAAATATCATGTTCAAGTAGAAATTTTCAAAAAATTCTAAAAAGAGATGAGATGGTTGCCAAATAGATAGCTTCGAGTGAAAGGGTTTTGACCAAAACCCTTTCCATCATAACCTTACATATAAATTGAGTCACATTTTAAAGTGACAGAGAAAAATTCAAATTTGGAAGTTTCAGACAAAAGGGTTTTACTTGAAACTCTATGTGCCATGTGTTGGCATAATGTTGTCATTGATGTCAAAAGGGGATATCTGAATGGTATCCTATGAGGGATATTTTTGGCATGATGTCATGGAGATTAGAGGATTAGATTCTGGAAGATTTGAAGAAGTATGATGGAAAGGTGAGCATGTTTTGTGAATGTTGTAAAGTCGTCATGGCATTGCAGAGGTTGCTTCTAGATGTTGAAAGAGAAAACTAAGGCCATATTCCATATGGGTTTTTCAAGATGATTCGATTGATGTGTATCACATAATTAGAGAAGGTGGAATGAGCTCAAGACTAATTTATTTAGGCTCTTTGGTCAAATTAGGGTTTGGTAGAAAAACCCTAGATCTTGCAGTCATGGCAATGAACATAGCTTATAATTTGATGTTGACTATGCATAGGTGGTTGTAGGTTGCTTAAGTTATCACTTAATACATTGGAGTTGTTGGGGTGATCAATTCCATTTCCTAGTGATTGTCAACCTAGAAAATATCCAATAACTTTAATAGTACCCAAGTCGCACGTTAAATATTTTCTCCTAGCTTGATCAATGGTAGCAATCAAGATTGCAAAATTGAATGGCCTCCCTGCCATCCCATAGTGTGTTTGGTGGGTCCCTGTCTTTCCCTTTGGAATTGTGAGCAAGTGGCATGTGTCAAGTGGGACCAAAAAAAAGTGACAGGCGATGGTAGTAGAAGATGAAGTGGCGATGAATGATTTCTCGATAAGACAATTCACATCGGTGTTGTGAATTATTTTGCAATGATGTAGGTGATAGATGGCATTAGCTCTTCATCCCATTGAGAAATAGTGGGCTCATGACTTTTCCTTGTGTGGATTGATGAAGATATTGAGAAACCCTAGCAGAGGACCCATATGTGTATGTTCAAATCTCAAGGAAATAGATTCAGGTCTGTGTGAGATATACGAAAGTGAAAATCAAATTTTTGGTGTTGAGTAGTTGACATTGTGAATATTGCATGTAGTGCATATTGCTAAGTGTATTCTATGCTTCTTGAGGTGGACAAAGAATGCACTAAAAGAAAAGAAGAGAGAATTGCAAAGTTTATGGATGGCTTATTGAGGTGGACAGAGAATGCACTAAAAGAAAAAGAGAGAGAATTGAAGAGTGTGTATATGGATTCTTGAGGAAGACAAAGAATGCACTAATAGACAAGGGTGCAACAGTGTTGAGTAGTGTATCTATGAGCTCTTGAGGTAGACAAAGAATGTAGTAAAAAGAAAAGGGGAAGTGTAGGGGTGTAGCAAATGCGTAGAACCCAAACAAAAGAAAAAATATCTTAATAAGGGTTTAAATCCAAGTACAAAATAGAGGAAGGTGTAGAGAAGAGAATTGAGTTGCATTGAAAACAATAGATATTTAAAAAATTGCATATAGGATTGCAACATTGAATTGTGTTATTTGGAACAAAATATAATTTCTTGATTGTAAATTTGATTGGTAGGTTCCATCATATATCTGGGTAGGTGGTTAGAGTATGGAGTTGGTGCTTCCTTGGAGTAGGTGCTCCTAAAAATATGGGATTGGTGTCTCCTTAGGGTTTGTGCCCTTAAACTTTGTATCAAAAGATATTTATTGTGAGGCTGGATTAGGAAAGTAGATCCTAGTATCTATTCTCACTGTGGTTTTTCCCATCTTGGGTTTTCCATGTATATCTTATGTTATGGGTTGTGTGTATATGTTAATATCTCTGCATGTCATGATTTAGTCTATACATAAAAGGGTAAACGGTATTAAGAGGAAAATTTTAAGTGATCTACCAATTCACCCCCCCTTTTAGTAGATTGTTGTGTTCTAAAAATTGGTATCAGAGTGTTGGTTTCCTAAGAGAAGTTAATTAGCTTGGGTAGATCTTGGAGAAGTGAACACAATGATCAGTCAAGAAGGTTCTTCTACAAACAAGGCATTTCAATTTGATGGATCAGATTATTCATTCTAGAGTATTATCATGGAGACATATTTGGTATCTTTAGGGTTTGGTGTTTGGATATCTATTAAGAATTGATATACACCATTGGTTATAAATCTGACTAATGCTACAAGAAATAAGGATTATGAGAAAAATGAAAAGGCAAAGCATGCTATTCTCTATGGTTTTTCTAGTATAGTGTTTTTCAAGGTTATGCATTATCAAAGTGCACATGATGTCTAGGAAAATTTGAAAATCATTTATGAAGCAGATGACAAGGTAAAACTTGCAAAATTATAGATACTTAGAGTCAAGTTTGAAAGTCTCAAAATGAACGAAGAAGAAAAGATTGTATACTATCTTCTCAGAGTTGATGAAATAGGGAACTCAATCAAAGGATTTGGAGAAGATGTACAACATTTATTCATTGTGCAAAAGGTTTTAAGGTCAATGTCATCTAGATATGATCCCAAAATATTAGCAGTTGAGGAAGCAAAAGAAATTGACAAACTTACTCTTGATAAATTGCGTGCCATATTCACTACCTATGAGATGAGGATGGGAAGTGTTGAACCATCCAAAAGATTAGTTACATTTATGGCTGCCAAAAAAGAAAATATTAAGACATCAAAGAAAGAAAAAGAGGAAGCATCTACATCCAATCATGAAGAGACTGGTGAGGAAGAAGCAAACTTCATCAAGAGATTAAGAAGAGGCTTCAAAAATCATAGAGGTAAGTTACCCTCCAAGTGTTTTGACTGTGGTAAATCAGGTCATTTTGCTTCCAAATTCCCTTACAATAAGAAGGATAACTTTGAAAATGAAGTAGATTGAAAAATGAAGAAACCCTACTTCCCAAAGAGAAGGAATTTTTAGAAGAAGAAAAGTATGTACATTCAAGAGGATAGTGATGTATTTGATATCGATGATAATTTAGAGGATGAACTAGATTGTGCCTTTGTGATTAAAGAAAATGGATTCCTTTTCATGGTAAAAGAATGTGAAGGACAAAAACATGGAAATGTTGAAAAACTTGGTGAAGAAGGTGAAGAGGAAGGAGAAGTTGACCTAGAAGGAGAACTCATATTTTCCCTAGATGAGATTGATGACCTAAGAGAGAAGAATGAAAAATTGAAAAAGGATAATAAACACTAGAAGAAACTTACCCAAAAGGAGACTGGAAAACTAACCAAAAATCTTGATGAATCCAACCAGTTGGTGGTGAGCATGAAGCTTCAAGTAGAGTAATCCAAAGGATTGAAGAAGTATTCAAATCTAAACTACAATTCAAAGTGGATAAATGCATGCAACTAGAGGTAGAAATAGTTTCATTAAGAAAGGACTTGGAAAAGGCTAGAGAACAAATAGAGAAAGGCCTAAAATTGAAGGGATGCTTAGAGATTCTTGATGGATTGTTAAGTTCAAAAAATCCATCTAACAAAGAAAAATATGGTTTAGGTCTTGAGAAAGGAAAAAGTACCCAAACAAGTGCTTCTACAAAACTATATGAGAGATTTAGAGCAAGAGAAAATTCTAATATAGATGGTGAGAAAGCCTGCAAGGAGAACTTTACTAAAGAGGAAAATAATATTATTGAGATAAATAAAGTTGAAGAAGTAAAGATGCTTGTTTCAAACAAGAAGAACAACCAATAATCTCCTGACCATCAGAAGAAGAGGCAAAACATAAGAAGAGTTGATGTTGATGGATTCACATGGGTAAGAAATTTGAAGAAACTAATTCAAAGAATAACCTCTTATCTTGCTCAAGGAAGTGCTATGACCAGGTACTCTTCATAATTTTATGGGTACTATTATACATGAAATCAATTTGGTCATAGGGCTAGAGAATGTAGAGTTGTTCATGAAAGGATTACTAATTTTGTAAGCAATAATCCATTTTCTCCTTTAGTTGAAATGAATGTGACGTGTTACAATTGTAACAACTTTGTTCATTTAGCTAAGAATTGTAGAAAAAATTTCATAAGACCAAATGTGTAGAATTGTAAAGAGAAAAACACACCACAAAGAGTAAACAAAGAGTATAAAGCTTTTGACAAGAAGGAAGGGAAAGTGGAAAAGAAGCCTAAGAAGGTATGGAAAGAAAAAGAGCAGAATCCCACACAATCAATGATTGCACAAATGAAACTTCATGCAAAAAAGAAAAATCTATGGGTAATAGATAGTGGTTGCTCCAAAAATATGATTGGTGATAAGAAAAAATTCATCCAACTTAAGAAATGTAGAGGAGGTTCAGTTAGTTTGGGTGAAAACTCTGCAGTAAAGATTTGTGGGGAAGGAATATTGAGCTTAGATGGTAAAAATCCTGCTAAAGATGTCCTTTACATTGAAGGATTGAAGCACAACTTGCTAAGTGTAAGTCAAATGTGTGACAATGGTTACAAAGTCACATTTAATTCAGAAGGATGTAAGATAAGGAAAAATGGAAAGACAATTGCATAAGGAGTCAGAACTAATTCCGGCCTTTATAATCTTTGTGAGGTAAAAGGCCATAGTTGTCTAATATGCCAAGCTAATGAGAGTTGGTTGTGGCATAGGAGAATGGGGTATGCTAATTTTGATAACTTAGTGAAAGTAAGTACAAGAGGTCTAACAAGACACATGCCTAGGATAACTAAGCCTACAAATACCATTTACAAAGAATGTCAGTAGGGAAAACAAAAAAGGGTTAAATTTCAAACAAAAGAATATTCTACCACAAAACCCTTACAATTGGTTCATACTAATTTGTGTGGTTCTACAAGGACAAGAGGAATAAAAGGTGAAAGATAACTACTGTAAAATGACATGGGTAACCATTCTAAAGGATAATTCACAAGCATTTGAAAGGTTCAATATTTTTAGAAAGATGGTTGACAAGGAGATTGGTAGAAGGATCAAATGCTTAAGATCAGATAGAGGAGGTGAATTAACATTAGGTGAATTCATTGAATATTGTGAGAAACATGGAATTAAGAGACAATACTCTACACCAAGAACTCCACAACAAAATGGAGCAGTTGAGAGAAAGAACGGGGAAGTTAAAGTTATGGCCAGTACAATGTTGAATGAGGCCAAGTTAGTAGACATGTTTTGGAGAGATGTAGTTCATACATCAGTATATATTTTAAACAAGATTCAAATAAGAGAAAACAATGACAAGATACCCTATGAACTATGGTATGAAAAACCAACATTTTCCAAGTACTTCAAAGCATTTGGTAGCAAATGATACATCAAGCATGAAGAGGATAATTTGGGAAGTTTTGACTCTAGATGTGATAAACGAATATTTCTAGGATATTCCACCCAAAGAAAAGCCTACAAGTTCTATAACAAGAGGTTACACAAGATTGTGGAAAGAATCAATATCACGATTGATGAGGATATAAAGCATGTCAAATCTGATAAGAATGAATTTGAAGTAGAATTAGACTGCGAAGAAGATGTTGCTAATGAAGAAGAAGAGCTTGAAGAAGAAGTGGAAAGAGCACCTACAAAATATGTATAAAAGGATCACCCTAAAAATCAGATTATTAGTGACAAAAATGATGGAGTTCAGACAAGGAGAAGACTTGTAAAGAACAAGGAACCGGTAAATTTTTCTCTCCTCTCAAAAATTGAACCTAAAAGCTATATTGAGGCCAGCAAGGATGAGAGTTGGATAAAGTCCATGGAAGAAGAACTAAATCATATTGAAAAGAATGAAACATTGGAGTTGGTTCCTAGAACCTCAAGCAAAAATGAAATAGGTACTAAATGGGTGTTTAGAAATAAACTCAATGAAGATGGTGTTGTTGTGAGAAATAAGTCAAGATTGGTGTGGAAAGGGTATGCACAAGTTAAAGGAATTGACTTTGAAGAAATATTTGTGCCTGTTGCAAGGTTAGAGGTCCACATTTTTGAATGGAAACCTTGAAGAAGTGTACATAGAACAACTAGAAGGGTTTCATCTATCAGAAGAAGATGATTATGTTTGCAAATTGAGGAAAGCTTTATATGGCCTAAAACAAGCACCTAGAGTGTGGTATTCAAGACTAGATTAGTATCTACAACAACAAGGAATCAAGAAAGGTAGTTCAAATAGTAATTTTTAATTCAAATCTAAAAGTGAGCACATGATTATTGTTGTGGTTTATGTGGATGACATCATATTTGGTGGCAACAATGATAAGATATGTGAATTATTTTCTACACAAATGCAAGATGAATTTGAGATATCAATTCTAGGAGAGTTATCATTTTTCCTTAGTTTATAGATTGTACAAACTAATGATTGGATATTTATATCTCAAACTAAGTATGCTAAGCATATGCTTAAGAAGTTTGGAATGGAGGATAGCAGACTAGTTAGTACCCCCATGATAACTGGTTGTAATTTGAGAAAATTAGATGAATTCTCAAATGCAAATAAGACAGTGTATAGGTCAATGATTGGAAGCTTGTTGTACTTAACTACATCAAGACCAAACAATATGCAAGTTGTATGTATGGTTGCAAGATTTTAAGATGCTCTAAAAGAGTCTCATGTCAATGCAGTAAAAATAATTCTTAGATAATATCAAACACACTATTGACTATGGAATATGGTATCACAAAATCAAAGAATTCACTCTACTAAAATTAACAAATGTTGATTGGGTTAGAAGTGTGGATGATAGGAAAAGCACTAATGGTGGAGCATTCTTCTTGGGAGACAAACTTGTTTCTTGGATGAGAAAAAAGAAAGAGTTGGTCACCTTATCTACAATAGAAGTAGAGTATGTATTGGTTGCAACATGTTGTACTTAGGTATTATGGATGAAGCAGACACTTAAGGACATCAAGGTTGAGTACAATAAACCTATCTCTATTCTTTGTGATAATTCAAGTGCAATAAACATCTCAAAGAATCTAGTGATGCACTCTAGGACAACATACATATCAATCAAGTATCACTTCATTAGAGAGAAGGTTGCAAACAAAGAAGTCAACATGAAATATGTTCCCACCAAAGAATAAGTTGCTGGCATATTCACAAAGCCTCTTTCCAAGGAACAATTTGAATATTTGAGGCACAAATTGGGAACTTCATTGTAATTATATTCATCCCTGGATATAAAGGAGAGACCAAGTTAGAAAAACTTGGTTTTACAAATTTCTAATGGCTTGATGGTTGTAAACTCAAGAATATTTTCTTTCTCTTTGAATGGTTGGTCAAAGGGGAAGTAAGGACCCTTTTCCATTGATGTAAAAGGGGGAAAAAGTGTGAAAATTCTCATGCAACTAGGAAAGGGGGAGAAATTCAAGGGCTCTAATGGAGAAAGTGTGCAAATGTTGATGAAAGATATATCTTAGGGGGAGATATTGTCTATGAGCAATCATGAGAACAAGTATTATTTTGATTGGTACAAAGCTATTTGAGCATTTGGTTTTTCCATCAATGAAAAATGGGGAGATTGTTGGCATAATATTGGCATTAATGTCAAAAGGGGATATCTGAATGGTATGCTATGGGGGGGATTGTTGGCATGATTTTATGGAGATCGTAGAATCAGATATTGGAAGATTTGAAGAAATATGACGGAAAGGTGAGCATGTTTTGTGAATTTTGCAAATTTGTCATGAAATGTTGTCATGGCACTATAGAGGTTGCTTCCAAATATTAGAAGAAAAAACTAAGGCTATATTCTGTTGGGTTTTTCAAGAGGATTTGATTGATGTGATTTGCATAATTAGAGAAGGTGGAATGAGCTCAGGACTTATTTATTTAGGCTCTATGGTCAAATTAGGGTTTGGTAGATAAACCCTAGGTCTTGAAGCCATGGAAATGAATAGAGCTTATAATTCAATAGTGACTATGTATAGGAGGTTTTAGGTTGCTTGAGTTATCACTTAAGCCATTGGAGTTGCCGGTGTGATCGCCTCCCTTTCCTAGTGATTATCGGCCTGGAAAATATTCAATAACTTTAATACTTCCTAAGTCATGCATTAAATATTTTCTTCTAGCTTGATCAATGGTAGTGATCATTACTGCAAAATTGAACAACCTCCCCACCATCCCATAGTGTGTGTGGTGGGTCCATGTCTTTCCCTATAGTATTGCAGACAAGTGACATTTGTCAAGTGGGACCAAAAAAAAGTGACAAGCGATGACAACAGAAGATGACGTGGTGATGAATGATTGCTTGATAAGACAATTCACATTAGTGTTGTGAATTATTTTGCAATGACATACGTGATAAATGGCATTAGCTTGCTAGCCTACTAAGAAATAGTGGGCCTGTGACTTTTCCTTGTAGGATTGTGGGCTTGTGACACATGTCTTGGTAGGACCTTATGCTAAGAATAGCATATGGGACAAAGATCAACAATGATTATCAAAAGGAATTTTATCCAATGTTCACATTTTAAATTTGAGCGATGAATGGGGATCAACGAATCATGGCACGAAATAACAAATCAATTAATCATGTTTAAAATTGAAAATTCTTAATGGCTATATCAGTGTGAATGAGGGTTTTTGACTGTGAACTGACATTACAAATAAATTTAATTGGCTCATTGACTTTAGTGACAAGATTGATTGGTGACAAGATGTGAAGAGAGATAGTCTAGACAATAAAGGCAATTAAGAAAAATATCAGATTGATGTACAAGGATATTGTATTAATTTCAATATATGGGTTTAGGGTTTTGTAGGATGTTGTACTTAGAACATTCAACGAACTTGAATCTGATGTTGAATGTGTGTGGCTCGATGAAGATATTGAGAAACCATAGTAGAGGACCCTATGTCTATGTGCAAATATCGATGTAAACGATGTTGTTAGGTGTGAGATATACAAAAGAAAAAATAATATTTTTAGTGGTGAGTAGTTGACACTGCGAATACTACATGTAGTGCATATTTTTGAGTGTATAATGTACTTCTTGAGGTGGATAGAGAATGCACTAAAATAAAATGAGAGAGAATTACAAAGTGTGTGCATGGATTCTTGAGGTGGATAGAGAATGCACCAAATAAAAGGAGAGAGAATTGTAGAGTGTGTGCATGGCTTCCCGAGGTAGATCAATAATGCACTAATAGATAAGGGTGCATCAATGTTGAGTAGTGTATCTGTGAGCTCTTGGGGTGGAAAAAGAATGTAGTAAAAAGAAAAAGGGAAGTGCAGGGGTGTAGTGTTGCAATTATGAAGGAACTATGAAGGTGTTTTCATTGACGTCAACTAGTTAACTAGTTGTTGTTGTCACTAATGTCATGGATGATGGTTATTGATTGTATATGTTGAGGATATTGAGAAAATTATAATAAAGAAAGGTTGCAGGTGTTCATTGTTTGCTCCTAGTTTTGTTGCTATGCTAGTAAGGATCTAAGGTATTGCTCATGGTTGTTGGAAGGTTTTATATCTAGATTTTTGGTTTCTAGATCATTGTACAGTACGAGTTATGTTCACTAGTTGTGAACTATGCTTTTTTGTGTATCTGGCTGAGGTTCAAGAGAAATGTTGTTGCTCTAGATTTCTTCTTGTTAGACTCTTATGAATTGCGTTTATTAGGATAAGTTTTTGAGGTCGTGTTGAAGTTATTTTTTTTATATGGAAAGATCTGATCATGCTAAGGTTGTGTGTGCTTAATTGATCTATGTGTTTTACACTGGTTTGGTCGAACTTGTGTTTAACACTACTTATGAAATTTATGGAAGTGTGTTGATACGTGTGCTTGGGTCTCCCACACTCTAATTCCATTGTAGAATGTTTTGGCATTGACCTAATTTGAATTTGTAAATGTAAATGGTGTGTGTCCAACTTTGGATGAATTTCAAAGTTGAAGATGGTATAAATACAAGTTGAGATATTTGTGAAAGTGGAATAGAATGTAAGCAAGATAGATGTGAAACTGTGTGTATGTGATGTGAGTTTGAGTAGATTAGTGTGAAATATAATTGTGAGTTTCTGGAAGTAGTGAGCTGAAGGTGTACTATATCATTCAAGCATGTCTGCAATGAGCCCTCTGAGTGGTTAACCCTTATTGGACAATGAGTCCTGATCCAGATAGTGAAACATGTTTTGGTAGTGAACTTTCTCTAGCAATGATCCTTTGTAATCAGTTTTGATACTCTCTATATTGTGAGCTAATCCTCACCGCGGTTTTTCCCTTATTGGGTTTTCCACATAAATCTAGTGTTATTTTGTGTGTGATATTTTTTAGTTTCTTCCTTTGCACTTAATGATTAATTGCATTAGCACAGTAAAGGTTTTGTGAATGATAATTGATCTAATTTTTGGTGGAAGTTCTTAAAGTTTAAAATTTGCTACAACCAATTCACCCCTCTCTTAGTTGTCTTGTTCAACATGTAGTAGATGAGTAGAACCCAAAATAAAAGATAGAAGATCTTAATTAAGTTTTAAATCTAGGTGAAAAATAGAGGAAAGTGTAGAGCAAAGAATGAAGTTGCATTGACAAGAGCAAAGATTTGAATAGTTACATAGAAGATTGTAACATTGAACTGTGTTCTTTGGAACAAATTGTAATTTATTGTTTTTAAATCTGATTGGTAGGTGTCACTAGATATTTAGGTAGGTTCTCCTAATAGGGAGTTGGTGCTTCCTTGGATTATATGCTCCTAAAACTAGGGGATTGGTGTCTCCTTATGGTTGGTTCCCTTAAATGTTGTAATCAGGAGGTATTCATTATGAAGCTAGATTAGGACATTAGATCCTAAAAGTTATTCTCATCGTGGTTTTTCTCATCTTTAGTTTTCCATGTATAACTTGTGTTATGGGTTATGTGTGTATGTTGATTTATCTACATGTCATGATTTATTCTACATATAAAAGGGTAAAAGGTATTAAGAGCCAAATTTTAAGTGATCTACCGATTCACCCCCCTTTCAGTAGATTGTTGTGTTCTAACACCACGTATAGGCCACACAATTTTGGGTGAACTATTTCAATTGAAGATATTTATGTTGAAACTATTTTGCTCATAACTATTTAGTTGGGTGAAAGTGTGACATAGGCGTAGACATCCAAATTTGACCACTCTCATATGGTCAAATCCATCATCTTTATTTTTCTACTTTATCAATATTAATTAAATAATTTATTTAATTAATATTTCCCCTTTCCCTAAGGTTCTTAAAGTATTTAATTTTATAATTAAATACTTTACCTTTCATCATTTCCCTAAATTAAATAAATACATCAATTTATTTAATTTGGCCATTTAGCCTTTTGGAATTTAAATCAAATTTAAATTCCTCTTTTTCTCTCTCCTTGTCACATCCTCCATAACCTTCTTCTAATTTGGATTAGTTTAATTAATCAATGATTAGGATGTGCACACCTTTAATTAGGATTAATGTCACATCCTCCACATCTTCCAACTTGCTTCTAATCTCCCATTAATCTTCTTAATCACCTATTTGCACAACCTTAATCTAATCCCCTTGCCACATGGTCAACCTTCACAATTTCCACATTTATCCTAGACCCTCTTCTCCATGTGAATTAAAAATTCACATTTATCCCTCAAAGACTCTCCTCTTCCCCATGCAATTTTTTAGGAGTTCTAGAACTCGTCACTTGTCACATCACTCACATGAGGACAAGACTTACCTTTTTGAGAACCTTGTTTTATCCCCAAGGTACTCCCAATCATGTGAATTTAAAATTCACATTTCTTTCCCCAACCACTTCTCTCTTCCCCATGGAGATTTTTGAGGAATACTAAAATTCCTCTTATGTCACTTTCCTCTCATATGGGAACAAGAAATTCCTTTTTAAAGAAATCTTCTCCCAATCCCAAAGTACTTGCAAGTACCTCAACCTCACATGTCCCTTTTCCAACTCATTTTTCCTTGTGACACTTCATCCTCCACATGGAAAGATGTTCCCATGTTGGAAAAATATCAACCGTTCAATTCTCTAGAGAAATCTTCCTTAAAATGGAAGATTTTCTTTCATTTCTCTCATTAGGAATTCATCACATTCAAGCATTCAAGCTCTAGCTCTCACACTTGCATTCTTGCACTCACAAACCTCCATTGTTGCATGTTCTAAAGCTTTCATCTCTTGCACTTGCATTCATCCATCCAACTACCCACATAGCTCATTGCATTCCTCATCTTTCCTAGATCCTTTTGCATCCATTTTTACCATTTTTCTATCAAGGAGCACACATAATATCAACCATCAAAGGGACGACCAAGGAGAAACTCTTACAAGGTATAAATCTATTTTCCTTATCTTTATTTTGTTTGAGTTTAACATAGCCCAATCTTGAGGTGTTTTAGTGTTGTTTCCTTCTTTTTGCATTCTGTTTTGCATCACTTAGGATAGGTAAAAAGCATTGATCACATTTCTAGCACGCCCGTTGGGACCCACAGACGGGTCTTTTTGCTTTTACATTTGTTGTTTTTTGATATTTTGCAGGTTCAGGTTACACAGAGGCTAACCTATCCTAAACAGGGGTGAACTTTCCCTAATATAGGCGAACTTTCCCCAAGACATGCGACCTTGACCTGAGCAGAGGTGACCCTACCTTGCAGATTTACCCATCTAAGAGACAACATAAAGGTTTACTCACTTTTTTCTACATAGGGGTGAACCTACCTTGAATACGGGTGAACCTACCCTAAATAGGGGTGAATCTACCCTGAACAGAGGTGAACCTGACCCAAAAAAAGGTGTCTGCAAAGTAAAATAGAGGTATAAAAGTCATTTTCAGATTTTGTTTTATGTTCTTTTGGTTGATACTGACCCCCTAAATCATCTTGTTGGTGATTATGCAATATTGTACTAATATTTTGTGCAGTTGTCTCACACTTATTGAAGATCAGAGGATAAACTACTAACACTTTTCTTGTAGGATGATCAATCTTAACGTTATTTGTTTAGTTTGTTTATCATTTTTGCTTATTAATCTAGGCACATAGTTTTAAGTAGGAGAGTCAAATATTTTGTGTTGTTTTTGTAAAGTAAGCTATTGACATATCCAATCCCCTTGCACCATTTGGTGATCTTGGGTGACAAGAAATCATAGCTTACTTTTTCCTTTGTGTTGTCCAAGGGGTACTACATCATTCACACTTTCCCCTTGCACTTCGTGTGAGTCTGAGGAGTAGCTAAAAATGGTTAGTGTACTCTTTCTAGCGGGACTTGATTGGGGATTTCATCACCCCAAGGGATGATCCCAACCACATGTACCGGTGGGGTATATAAAGGGGGAAGAGCCAAAGCTATACCCCAATCTAGTCACGTTATGTCTGGTGGAGCATCAAAGTTAAGGTGATACCTAGATAAATGTGAAGAGTTGGTTTGAGCCTTCAGTATCTCATTGGAGTTCCTAACTCACGCTTGTGATGGACTGGTGTTTACAGTTGTGCCTCATAAACCGAGCATATATCGAGAACTTCGTAGTTTCCTTGTTTAGGCTAGATTAGAGGACTGTGTTGGCCATACTCTTCATACTAATCTTAGGATTGTGCTATTTGAACTATCTTTTTTGTGTGAAACCAGTGAATTTTTGTTGAGTCAATTCAGCCTTACCTTATGCTTGTTGTTTGTTTTGTTTTTGGTTCTTTTCCATAGCCGTTTTCACCTAAGTCGAGTTCAAGTTTCTGAACAGAGGTGACCCTGCCCTGAATAGGGGCGAACCTGTCCTAAATAAGGAAAAACCTACCCTGAACAAGGGTGAACCTATCCTTTGTCTTAGTCATTTCTCAACCCGTTTCTATCAAAATTGTTTATTTTTTCACTAGACAGGCGAACCTACCCTGAACAGGGGCGAACCTGCCCTAAACAGGGGTGAACTTTCCTTAAGTTGGGTGACCCTACCCTAAGTTGGGAAACCCTACCCCAAGTTAGGAAAATTTTCACCTTGAACAATTGGTTTCATCATCCGTTCAATCATTTTGAGTACCCGTTTACCCATTTTGAGCATTGGTTCAATCATTCTGAGTACCTATTTACCTGTTCTAAGCATCTATTTCCCCATTTCGAATGGTTTTTTTCCTGTTCTAAGCATCTCTTTCCTATTTCAATCATCCATTTACCCATTTCAACCATCTGTTTACTCATTTCAAGTACCTATTTCCTCGTTCTGAGTACTCTTTTACCCATTTTGAGCATCCATTTCCCCATTCTGAATGTTCATTTCCCTGTTCCAAGCATTCCTTTCCCATTTCAAGCCTCCATTTCCCCATTTTGAGCATCTGTTTCCCAGTTCTGAACATCTATTTCCCTGTTCTGAACATCTATTTCCCTGTTCTGAACATCTATTTACCCATTCTGACCATCCGTTTACTCGTTCTAAGTACCCGTTTACCCATTTTAAACATCAGTTTCCTTGTTTTGAACATTCATTTCCTTTTTTTGAGCATCCATTTCCTATTTTGAGCCTCCATTTCCCCATTCTAAACGTTTGTTTTCCTATTCCAATAGTCCATTTGATCCTCTTTTCTAATTTAGAGAAGTTTGAAAGTTAACTTGGGCAACCTTGACTTGAACTTGGGTGACCCTGACCTAAACTTGTGTGACCCTAACATCAAGTTGGGCAACCTTGACCTAAATTTAGGTGAACCTAACCTCCAGTTGGGTGAACTTGACCTCCAGATAGGTGAACCTGACCTTCAGTTGGGTGAACTTGACCTCCAGTTGGGAAATCTTGATCTCCAAATAGGAAAACTTGACCTTTAGTTGGGAAAACCTGACCTCCAGATAGGTCTAACCTCCATTTGGGTGAACCTGACCTTCAGTTAGGCAAAGCTAACCTCTAGATAGGTGAACCTAACTTCTAGTTAGGCGAACCTGACCTCCAGTTGGGCGAACCTAACCTCCAGTTGGGCAACCTTGCCCCCTAGTTGGGCGATCTTGCACCTTGGTTAGATGAGTTTGATGTTTACCTAGTCATTCTACATCTTCCATAATTTGCATCTGCATCATCTGAATCATATAGGTACATCATAAAGCATCTCTATGTTGCATACCCCTCATCATTTTCTCAATCCTAATCCTCTGAACTTTGTTTGAAGTTATTATCCAAATTGACCTAGGTGTTTGAAATCATCATCATCCTATAATGTTTGCTTAGAATCTCCATCCATCCTGAGTTAGTCCTCATCATTCAACCTTATCAATCCACTTCCATATCAAGTTGGATTTAGTGTCACAATCATCTACCTAGCCTTAATCTGATCAATCAACACCATAAGTCACCTAGGGTGATCTTTGAACTTGGTTTAGATTCCCTTCCATCATCCAATCTTATCCAATCATCCAAACTTATCAATCATTTCATCAATCAATCTTAACCAATCTAATCCTTATCCAATCATCCAATCTATCAATCCAATCCAATCTCATCCTTATCAAATCACCCAATCAGCTAATCCACTATCCAACCAAATCAATCCTTCAATCGTCATTTAGGCATTGCATCCTAAAGTTTAACTGCATCTTAGTCACATAGTAGTTTTTCATTTTCATGCCTATTTAGACTCGATCACAAGCCAAGAAAGAAATCGAAAAAAAAAGCCCAAGGTTCCCAGCTGAATATCCCACAAAATCCCAATAATGTTGCAAATACCACACAAGATCCGAACAACAATGCAATATCCCTCAAGATCCCCATAATGGTGCATTGTCATAGTCCAACACTAACGTCCAAAAAACCTCACCGCTCAGAGATGAAAACATGGTCAATTAGCCTAAAGTCATGGTTGACAAATATCTTAGCAATCTTTCTAATGTTTAGATAATAGATCACCTCCTCAACGAGCGTGGGGAAAAGATTCTCACCACTTTGATCATGAAAGGGGTCAAACCACCACCTGAATTTAGTATGTCATAATATACTAGAACCCAGAATCTTCCTACACCTCAATACCCACAGAATTTGCAAAACGTTCTGAGAAATTCATATGTCCCCGAGGGTGCACCTATAGAGAATTGGTACCATCTTGAGTTCAAAAATGTTGTAATCCATCAAGTTGTCAATTATCCTCACCTCCAATCCATGACCTCTACAACAACACCCGATCCTAATGACCCCTATGCCTATGGAATGCCTCAAAACATTCCATCTCCACCACTTCCACCTCAACATCCTAGTCAACCACCTGCCAATATTGAGGGAACTCCACTTCATGCATTGATGCCACCTCCAAGACTTGCACCTGCTGGTAATCTACTACCACCACCTCAAGGTAATATCCCTACATTTTAGCCGCCTCCCGTTAATCCTCATCAATCCACTATGATGCAAACACCACCACAATACATCACTATCCCTTCACAAGCACCACCACAACATGTTGTTGTTGCTATTATTTCATCTCAACCACCCCATCAACAACCCCCATAGTATAACGTCACTATCCTACAACAAAACATCACTATTGCACAAAAAAATGTTTCAATTACTCAATAACACACTATTGTTCCTACACAACCCCCACATCAAGTCACACAAACTACATCACAACTGTCGCAACTGCCCCATAATGCTTATGCAACATTCCCACAACAACAACATATCTCATCTCACCCACTTTATCAGCAACCACCACAGTAGCAACAACCACCCCATCATACACACGTTCCTACACAAACACAACAAAATCCTCTCACACAATATCTTTACCACTCGTCTAGTATGTACACCACTTATGTTGCTGCATCCAATCCTAATTAAAACATTCATGTGACCACTCAGAACCCCTCACGGACTCAACTACCTCCATACACTAATCCTCTGCAATTGCACACAAACTCATACAAATAGTAGTCTAATCCACAACAACCTCCATACATCACATAACAACCCAATGTTGTGTACAATTACCAGTCCAATCCATACTATGCTCAATAAAAACCTTCATGCCAACAAGGTGCTTCATCCACATCCTATACGCAACAACAACCACCTTATCAATAGGGTCCTCAATCCACCTCTTACTATCAGCAACTGCCGCCTTACCAGTAAGGGGCTTCAACATCATCATATTATCAAGTTGCTACGTACTACCAATAGGGCACTCCATCTGCTTCATACTATCAACAACAACCACTATACCAACAAGTGACTTATACCTCTTACCATAAAATTCTATCATCCTCCTATTTGCCTTATGTCAATCCTCAATTTGCTTATGCCAATCAGTACCAACAAGCACCTCCATATACACCTCAACCCATTTATGATCTGGCTGCTTTAGTACCATCCTCATCATATCAGCAATATCCTCTATACAATCAACCTAATTCATCCAATCTGACTCCTGTAGTGCCTATCAATCAAGATCTGGAAGAAGTAAAAGTTGTGTTAAAGGACTTACAGGCTAGGATTGGAAAACAATCATTCAAGTTTGAGGACATTTGTCCCTATTCGTTTGATCCTTCTATTTCATTAGTTCCTTTCCAAAATCATTTTGAAATGCCAAAATTTGAGAAATATAAAGGAACCAAAGACCCCAAGGCTCACCCTCAAGAGTTCTATGCCTATTGTCAAGAAGTCATGCATAATGACAATTACCTCATGTGATTGTTTCCTAGGAGTTTACAGGGAATAGCTCTTGATTAGTTTATGGGTCTTAAGAAAGGATCTATCAAGTCCTTTGCACAAATTTTAGAAGAGTTTGTCTCCCACTTCTCCTTCAATCTAGAGAAGGATATCAACACATTAGATCTCCTGAAGGAAAAGTAGCAGGAGGGAGAAACCTTTGCGAGCTATCTTCAAATATGGTAAGCCCTAGCCAATTGCATGAAATCATTGCTAATGGAAAAGGACATGGTTACCTTGTTCATCAAAAACTCACATCTGGACATGGCCCACAACTTCAAAGTCCATTGTGTCATGAACTTTACTGAAATCATTGTAAAGTATCCTATCCCCAAGAGAGCCCTCATCGTCAAAGGGCTAGTAAAAATCTTTAACTTTGATAGAGAGAAATCATCCAGAGACAAGCCTCGCTACTGGAATAAAAACAAAAATGTTGTCAACAATGGTTTCACTAACACTAAACACGTTCAAATGGTCAATGCTTCCCAGAAGCAACAATATCCTCCTCCTCAGTAGCCAATGCCTAATGCCATATATATTCCTTAAGGGGCACCTCGTCCATCCCAACAATTCAATCAAAACAATCAAGCGGGTAACAAGCGTCAATTCACTCAATTAGGAGAACCCCTAAGTGTTGTGTTTAATAGGCTTCTGCAAGCCAATTACCCCATTACATATCCTATGACTAAGTCCCTTGATGAATCAAACCCAAACCAAATTGGTTTAAAGAAGATGAATATTGTGAATTCCACAAGATTAAAGGGCATACATTGAACAAGTGTCAAGGTCTGAAAATGTACATCCAGGATCTTATAGATCAGGGTGACATACATGTGGATGCCAACATGACACCCTCGTCCAATGCTCAATTACAAATATATCAGAATGCTTTCCTAAAGCATAATCAAGGTCCTAACACATCAAATTCAAATCTAAGGCCTAGCAATAATAATGATTAGAATAACAGTACGAACAACATCAGTTATAAAAATGTGCCATTCAATTACCAAGGGATTGTCTTGCATATTGAACAAGTGGAACCATGTGTATCTATGATACACGTAAAGGGAAAGGATCCACAATTTTTTTTCACCACCCATTGAACCCACATCACAGTCCCTGGAGCCTCTGCATCCACCCAACCCCAACCTATGAGTTCTCAATACAACATTCTTGACCATAACAGAAAGACTTCGACATAGATATTCATTCTGGACTTGCTTAAGTCTTCTCCGGCACACCAAGAAATCCTAAATAAGGCCTTATGGGACACCCAACTTCCTAATTACATAGACCTTGCACAATTTCAATCATTGGTAGGGCACCTCTTGACAACCTATCAACTAGGTTTTAGCCAAAACGACATGCCCTGCATTGACTCTAATCATAACCATCCCCTCCATCTGGAGGTCTTGGTAAACTGTCACAAAGTAAAAAGGGTCTTGGTAGATAATCGGTCCACCCTAAACCTTTGCACATTGAAATTCATAAAGCAATTAGGATACACCCATGCTGATTTAAATAATTAGTTCATAACAATCAAGGTGTATGATAATGCAAAGCGTGATTTTGAAGGAACAATATGTCTTTCGATCTAGGTTGGTCTAGTTGTGCAATACACTAATTGTCATGTCCTTGATTTTGAACTCCCCTATAGCCTCCTCCTTAGTCATCCATGGATTCACACCATGTAAGTTGTTCCATCCACATTCCATTAATGCCTAAAATTCCCATTTAGTGGGGTAGAAGTTACCATTCATGCGGATCCTGAACCATTTGAATATTGCCGTGCATTAGAAGCTTCTTTTCCTCATTCCCACTATTTTCCTAGAGTGGAAATGGGACCGCCGTAGACATCATCATCTCAATCATATACCACCACATTAGCCACCACTTCATCCACTCAATCATCCATATCTAATTCCACCCTTACTAAAGTCTAGATCATTGACAAGGGATGTGGTGAATATGAGATGCACACAGCTTTGAATGTGGCAATTATGCCACCATCACCACACACATATGGCCAACCTTTGCAATCTACACCAAAACTAGAAGACAATACTATCACTTTGAGCTCCAAGAACATGGGAACCAATACTTACCATTCTCTCGGGCTAAGACAAGATGTGCCAGAAGATGACATAAGCTAATGGGTCTACCATGAGGAACCTGATCCCTCCCCTCCTTTGAAAGAATATTTCCAAGAGAACTATCCTTGGCCCTCTAACTTTGTAGAGAAGTACAATTATCAAGGGGGAGGCCTTGGCACCAACGAACAAGGAAGAAAACACCATATTGAGGCCACAATAAGACCAAGATACTCAAGATTGGGTCATGACACAAAACAAAAGGGACCTATAACATCATCTAGTGCCTCTAACAACATGAGTGAGATCAATAGTCTCCTTGAAGACATACCAAAGGAGGAATCCATCATACACGTGTATGATGATGTAGATCACACTAACCTCTCTTCCATGTTCAACTGCTTATACATCTGCACCATTATCCTATCCCTTAAACATCTTGAACTCATAGATTGGGATCTATGTGGTAGCACACCTATTGATACCTTTCCCACAATGGATTAGTACATACATCTTATGGGATTGGGGGAAGATGAACACCCTAACTGCAAAACTAAAAAGAAGTAAAATAAAAAAGGATCACCTAGTGAAAACCTCCTCGAGGCGCTTGTTGACCTAGAAAAAGTAAAATCAAAGGGTGTATATGATAGTGAAAATATTGATGAGGTGCTAGAAGATGGGGATGTTCATCTTCCCCTTGTAGGAACTCAAATCTCTGAACAATCATCCATCCTAATAGAGGAAACACAAGAAATAAATTTGGGAATTGAAGAGGATCCCAAAATTACATATGTAGCCAAAGCATTGTCAAAGGAAGAACATTCTACCATCACCAAGCTTCTCAAAGAAGAAATCATCAATTTTGCATGGACATATTCAGACATGCTCGACCTTGATCCTGCCTTAGTAGTACATCACTTGGATGTACATTCTGATGCCAAACTGTCAAGAAAAAGCTTCAGAAAATTCACCCCCAAGTGGCTCTACTGGTTAAGAAAGAATTGGAGAAGCTATTGGATGTTGGATTCATAAGACCCATTGACTATTCAGAATGGATCTCAAATGTAGTGCCCATAGCAAAACCAAATAGTGATATCAAAGTATGTATAGACTTCCATGATCTCAACAAGGCTTTTCCCAAAGATTATTTTCCTTTGTCAAACATCGACATGTTGGTTGACCTCACTGCGGGACACGAGATGCTTTCCATTATGGATGACTTCTCCAGATACAATCAGATTAGAATTGCACCTGAAGACCAAGATGAAACAACCTTTACTACACCATGGGGAATGTTCTGCTATAATTTAATGCTTTTTAGTCTCAAAAATGTAGGGGCAACCTACCAACGAGCTATGACCATTATCTTCCATGATCAAGAACAAGGGAAGAACATCTTGTGGTCCTCAAGAAGATCTTTGAGCATTTAGAGTAGTACAAACTAAGGCTAAATCCTAAGAAATGTATTTGGGGTTACATCAGACAAACTACTAGGCTTCATTGTCTCTCAAAGAGGTATAGAAGTTGATCCAACAAGAGTTAAAGCAATAATGGATATGCCTCCACCACACAATCTCAAAAAATTAAGAAGTCTTAAGGGTAAGTTACAATCCATTTGGCGGTTCATTGTTGAATTAGCCAACAAGTTTTAGTCATTCACTCATCTCCTAAATAAGGATATTTTTTTTAAGTGGAATCAACAGTGTCAACTTGGCTTTGAAAAAATCAAAGAATATTTGGCTCACCCAATTCTTGGTAAGCCACTCATGTTGTATATCTCTACTACTTCAATGGCACTAGGGGCATTACTGGCACAACAAGATGAGTCATCAAAGGAAAGAGCAATCTATTACATCAATCAAACCCTAGTGGGTTATGAGCTCAATTATTCCCCAATGGAAAAATCTTTCCTAGTTGTACATAGTGGTGTATGTGGGGCCCACTCAAATGACATGGCCTTGGTTAAGAGAATTATTTGAGTAGGATATTACTGGCCTACATTAGAGCATGATTCTTGTGAGTTCATCAAAAAGTGCTTACCCTATCAACAACACATTGATCTGATACATGCTCCAACATAGGACCTACAACCTCTTGTAGCACCATGGCCCTTCTCTTAGTGGGATTTTGACTTAATCGACAAGATATATCCCCCATCCTCTAAAGGCCATGCCTTCATCATTACCACAACTAAGTACTTCACCAAGTGGGTGGAAGTAATGCCACTCTCACAAATCACAGGTACTCAAATTTCCAATTTTATCCTCTTCCATATTCTTTGTAGATATGGAATACCATCCACCATCATTTTTGACAATAGAAATCCTTTTAAGAACCAAGCTATGAAACACCTTTGTGACACCTTTCATATCCAACATCATTGGTCTACGCCTTATTATCCCCAAGGTAATGGTTAGGAAGAAGCCACCAACAAAACCCTCATTAGAATCCTCAAAAAGGTGGTCAACAGTACTAGTCGAGATTGGCACCTTCACATCCATCTCGCCCTTTGGGCATACCACACTTCCATCTGCACCCCTGCTAGTGCCACTTCGTATTCTCTCATTTATGGTGTCAAATCCATCTTACCAATTGAGGTAGAAATCCCATCACTGAGAATATCCTTGAAGAATATTACCACTAATGAAGATGCTCACGAAGTTGCAAGACTCAGTCAACTAGAACTCCTAGGTGAAAGAAAGATCAAAGCATATCACCACCTTCAAGCCTATCAGAATCATTTGAAAAGAAGCTACAACAAGAAGGTCCATCCTCACCATTTCAACATTGGTGATTTAGTCCTCAAGGAGAATCAAGACACTCAATAGGACTGAGAAAAGAAAGGAAAATTTGAACCAAATTGGCTAGGTCCTTATGTCAGCATGGCCAAGTATGGATCAAGGGCCTACATACTTGCCACACTTGAAGGAGAGCCCCTAGATGAGCCCATTAACATCATGCACCTAAAAAGGTTCTACACTTAAATCAGATGGGCTATCCTATCCTACAAAAAATCAAAAAATACAAAAAGAGTAAAAAATTATCAAAAATACAAAAAAATCAAAAAATTTATAAAAATCAA
Source organism: Sequoia sempervirens (assembly GCA_007258455.2). NCBI lineage: Eukaryota > Viridiplantae > Streptophyta > Pinopsida > Cupressales > Cupressaceae > Sequoia > Sequoia sempervirens. Next base: position 110,116,656 of record VDFB02026320.1, read on the forward strand.
AAAATAGTAAAGAGAAATAATTCATCCTATGGTGAAAACCACCCTTGGTGGTGCCTTGGACAAGTACATTTGGTGAAAACCTAGTCACAGGCGCCATTCGTAATGGGCTTAATAATTATCTACCTTGTGTCCTAATTACTCTATGCTTCCATCCATCCCAATCTCATGTCCTATCATCCCATTGATCCTATCCTCCCATCCGCATGCATCATTTGATTTCTTGGTATATTTTGGTTGAGCATTGGACAATCTTCATCTACTATCCATCATCCTAATCTTTTATCCTAATTTGAGCTTGTATTGTCGGTCTCATCATCTAGTCAGTCCTTCATGTCTATCTAGCTTCCTCCATCATGTTGGTCTCCATTTAGTTCCCATCATGTCTCATTGATCCTTTTGTTCTTCGTCAAACTATGTTGCCCCTGCAATTTCACATAGGCAAGGATGATCATTTGATCCACCCCCAGGGAATTTCATTTGTCGTGTTTTAGTCATCCATTGTGGTCCCCATTTTCCCCTTTATGCCCTTATCCATGGTATGTCTTTGTCCTTTTCAAACTATTTTTCCCCTGCACTTTCATGTAGGCAAGGTCAATCTTTTGATCCACCCTTGGGGCTTTCCTTTGTTTTTCTTTCTTGGTCATCGTTTTCCAACGCTTGTCTCCATTTGTCCTCTTTTTGCTTTTATCCATGGTATTTTCTTCAACTACGAGGGCTTTGTGCTTTCACATACGCAAGGATAATCTTTGATTGGCCTCCAAGCCCCTAGGTTGTTAGGGTGTGTTAGTCTTGCATCTCATGTATTGTGTCCTGTCATCAAGTATGTCCTTATCTAGTTGGTTCTTCACAAATGATATCCACTCGTATCATGAGATTCAGTGGGTTTTTAAATTTCCTATGTCATTTATCAATATTTTAGTTTAGTATCCATCTTTGGTCTCAATAGGATGCATCCTTCCTAACAGACCTCATCAACCCCATCCATCCTTATGATTGTATAGAAAATGATGTTTTGAAATTGATTGTGATCTTTTGATACTTTTGGCTTTTTTTTATCATTTGAGCTCCCTATCACAACCTGTTCAGGCTACCGTGATCTATCATATAATGGTGTGTTTTGATCAGTTAACATAGGGGCATATCTTAATCTTTTTTTGCTTTGTTGCTAGTTGTCCCATGTGGTACCCACCAAGACCCCCGAGGTCTTGTGTTATGTTGGGGCATCCTTTTGTGCTTATGGTTATCCCAATTCCTAGCCCAACCAAGGTCTTCATGACTTTGAGGTGTTGGGATAGCCTTCTTGTCTATTGTGTTTATTTTATGCCTTAGACGCTAATTTTCCTTGGTTTGCATACCATGGTACCTAGTGTCTTATGCTATAGCAAAAATCAATGCTCCAAAAATGGAAAATTACATTAGGATTCAATTTCATGATCAACTCTGTTGCATTGCATTCATATCTGACCAACGACCTATAATTTTGGTTGTGCAAACATTCATCCTTCCATCACCCACTCTTCTCAGGATACCTATGGTTCTTGAGAGGTGCAGTTTCACATCCATCTTCCCTTAATTTTATAATTATTATAGGAAAAGTACTTGCCATTAAACCAATAATACGCCTACCATCTACCCCATTCCTATGCAATTTCTTATTGGCACTCATTTTCATGTTGCATTTCACTTCACATTAGGCCATCTCACTCACATGCCATGCACCTTTATTTTGTATAAGCTAAAGCAAGCATGATCACAAGTACATTTCATCTACCATCTACATTACATTTCATTTATCCATCAGTGTTCATACGAAATTTAATTGCATCTCATCCCACATTATAGGTTCATTACATTTCATCTCATATGCATTACCATCTCATATTTCTTTTAAGTTGTTTAGATTAATCATATTTTCTTATTCTAAACATCTTAGATTCATTGCATTAATCAATCATTTCCATATTAGGCTTTATCATTAAAATATTGTATACATCGCCACCTGCATCACAAAGTTGTTAGAACCATATCCATCGCATATAAATTCATAAATCAATCAACACATCCTTCATCATATAAGCATTAACATAAGCATATCCATACATAGTATCATAATGATCATCCATAATAAAATCATCAACATACACATATGCATAAATCACATCATCCATCATATGTACATCACATGGTATCAATAAAGGATGTCACAAATAATATATAAAAATTAAAATATGAATGTCCATCATATAGTCCATAATAATTCCCATCATCTAATCAAAATACATATCCATCACACATATCATCAAATAAGGTACAAATACAAAGCTCCAAATCAACTATGATCTATGTTGCTCTGTATTGTACATCCATCATGCACCTATCAAAAACTAGTATCATGTCACTTGTCCTCTCCCTTCTCTTCTGTGAGCTGCCCACATTTGATCTCTGGGGTGATTCTGGCACTCCCCCTCTGTGTGGAGGAGTCCCTCTCCAGCTATTGTATCCATGGGTACGTGTCCCTGCTGACTGGGATGGGGATGGAATCTATGGCCTTGCTTGAATGTAGGGAGGTATCTACTACCCCTCTGGCACTGCTATATGGTAGGCCACCATATAATAACTAGCCTCTCACATGTAATCATTCCACTCCACCGCTTGATATCTAGTTGTGTTTCACTCTCCCTGTATCTATCCATATGACCACATATGGATCTTTGCTCCTCCACCCATGCATCCTATACTAACCTCAACTAATCAATCTTTGCTCCCATCCATGACACCTGCTCTATGGCCCTATCCCTCTCATCCTAAATTTGTTCCTGCATAGCCTATATATATGCCTACAATCTCTACACCTCTGACCCCATCTCACCACACTCACCCAGCGTTGCCTGTGCCTAAGCCTATATTGCATCTCTCTCTCCATTGTCTGTGCTCGAGCCATTATCGTATCCCTCCCACTTTGCAGGGTCTACACCTATCTTTGTGATGCATACCTCACTCTATAGGGTTTGCACCTATATCCATCCTACATCCCTCTCCCCCTATAGGGTTTTCACCTATTTCTATCCTATGTCCCTCTCTTCCTACAAAGTCTGCACTTGGGCCCTCATAGCATCCTCCCTCTCCTACATCATCCCCATGTCTCCCACTATTTTATCTACTACCTCGAATTGGTCATGTCGCTCATGTCGCTCATGTCTTAGCTTAGTCCTCTCTCTTAGTAGCCCCTCCACCTGTATCCTCAAGTCATATAGGTCCTTCTCTTCCTTTTCCATGGTCACTGTCAGTACCTGCTCTATCACTCCTCTAGGCTCTTGTTGTCCCCTTGACTATAGTATAGTCACCACTACCTCTAGCTTGTCTCACTCCCATCTCACATCCACTGCCTCCTCATGCTCTCTGGTTACCTCTCCCTCTATTCGAGTCACCTCCACTCATAGACCATCCCTCTCTACCTATAGCTCCTCCTCATGCTACGACACCACATCAACTACATCTTCGAAAACCCTCTTTCCCTCTACCCACACGCTGTACACCTCTGTTCACAACATGCTCACCTTGGCCTCTAGTCTACATCTCCCAACTTCTATATCTCCCAGTCTCTTCTTGGTGATCTGTAATCTTTCCATGGCACCTCTTAACAGTATAGCTAGATCCTCTACTATAGGTGGCACCATAGCCAATGGGGGAATATCATGAACATCCATATCTATCACCTCTGCCTCTACCTCACCTCTATCATCCATCATCTCCACATCTACCTCATCTCTCCTATCCTCTGCCTTGATCTCCACCCGAGCTCTCCTCTATGGTCTCCTCCCCCTCCTCACCCTCTCCTGCTCCTCTACAGCCCTAACCGCCATTTGTCCTCTCTCCTGCTACCTTGCTGCTCTAGTTGCCTCCTACCCTCTCCCATCCATCTCCTCCATCCCTACCTCATCTCTCCCCTCCTCTTCCTTGATCCTCACTCTAGCTCTCCTCTATTGTCTCCTCCTCCTCCTCTTCATCCTCTCCTACTACCCTACGGCCCCAACCTTGCCTTGTCCTCTATCCTGGTTCCCTACAACCCCTGTATTCCCCTACTACCTTGCTACTCCAGTTGCCTCTTGTCCTCTCCTCTGTTGTCCCCTCGTCCCTCTCCTCTGGTCTGCTAATCGAAGCTCATCCTCTAGCCCAAACCCCAGTTCCCCCACAATAGGCTCCTCTAGAGTAATTTGTGGAGGCTGGTGATGGGTATGCCACACGATGTATCAAACTGTCACTCCTGTCTCTACCTCCCCCCCAGTCCTACCCAAGTAGGGCATCAACTGCAATTTCTCCCAATGCTCTCTCGCAAACCTTGGAAAAATTAGCTCTCCCCATGGCCACTCACAAAATCTGTTAGAATCTATCTAGTTTACACAAAATGTCTTGTGTGATCCTGAATTGTTTGTTCACTCTGTCTGGACTATGTGCCTCCACTGTACGTGGCTCCCTCTCAACTATGAAATATCTGGTACAAAAGTAGCCTCTCTACCTCTCCTCATCTTCCCTCCATCTCAAAAACTATCACGTCATATACAACCTCCACACTATCTCCTCCTCTTGAAGGTCATCCAATGTCTTCCTCCATCTGTCCAAATCCCTGAGGCCCTCATGGTGTCAAACCCAACCATAATCTAACCCATACCACTAAGCTATTGGTGTTATCTCATCCTCCACTCCTACTCTCACCACTCCTGGCTTGGTGATATTGATGTGCTCCCAGGACCATACCTACAACAATGTCACCTGTGTCACATTGAGTGCCTCTTGATGGCACACGATGTGCATGTCTCTATAAAGTTGTGCCAGTACACATGTACCCCATGTGAACTACCTCTCTCTCCCCTCAATGATGTGTCGTATAACCTCCATGTAGCTTAGGTTGTAGATGAACCCACTCTGGTCTGGTAGCAATAATCCACTAATCAACCTACATAGGTATAGTGGTAGTGGTGGCACCCCAATGCCAGACATCTATCTACATCCAACCTTTGTCTCTATATAGGGAAGTCATCTTGTCCAAATAGCATCCACACGGTATGATCTAGCTCTACCCCAGTTGATATCGTCGCACTCACTAGGTGACCTGTTATAGGCAAGCTCAATATCTGCCATACATCCTCTAACGTCACCATCATCTCCCCTGTCGGGAGATGGAAAGTCAAAGTATCCAAACTCCACCACTCTATCAAGGTCATCAACATCACCTGATGCACTCTAATGGTAGGGTATCCTAATAAATGTAGCAATCCTGCCCGTGACAAAGCCTCATGGTCCGCTCCATTCATGGCTTCCATCATCGCCTCCAACAAGTCTGACCACATCTCGTATGTCTACAAATTGTCAAAGCTCTGTGTTCACACCAGGCACCACATGTCAATCATCTTATTATGTTTCCTCATCTCCTCTCTCTTGTCGCTCTCCTTATCCCTGGGCTCCCTTTTCACTAACTTTTTCCCCTCCCCCTTTCTAGCCCAAAATTTTACTTGTTTTTTTTTTCTAGTCTTGTTTTTCTTTTTTCCTCTCCCCCATCTGCCCCTTGGGTGAACCCACCCTGGCTATGGGCGGACCCACCCTGGCTACGGGTGAGTCCGCCTTGGCCTGCAGGTGGACCCACCTTGGCTCGGGGTGAGCTCGCTCGAGCTGTGGGTGGACCCACCCAGCCCACGGGTGGACTTGCCCCAGCTCAAGGCAAGCACGCTTGGGCTGCGGGTGAACCCACCTCGCTGGGGGGAAAACCTTCCTGGAAGGTAGGAAAACCCACCCCTAGATGAGTGGTCGCTCCTAGGTGGGGTCGCCCCTTTGATGGCCATGGTTGGCCCTTCCCCCCGGTCTAATATTTCGGGTGAATTTTCCCAATCCTAGGACAAAATCCACCCTCCCTTGTTCTCCCTTGGTCCTTTTCAGGCCTCTCTTTTTATTTTTCTATGTATTTACCCTCTAATTGGGAAAATTCACCCCCCTTTCCCTTGCCTCTAATAGGCGATTCTTCCTACTCGATGGGTAGAATTCAAAATTTTCCCCCAACCCATTTTTCTAAGCTAACCTAATCCAAAAACCCATGTTTCTAAAAATATTAAACTTCAAAATTATACCAAAACATGCTTAAAATCACAAAGAGGGTTTTGAACCTAACTTGGCATGGAACCGTACACTTGTGGTAGAAAAGTTGTACCTCATCCCCCCGGTGGATGATGTCAGAATTGTAATCCTCCGGCATCCTCATCTCCTTGTCTCCTTCCTCTCCTCTCCACTCTCTCTCTCTCTCAACTACTAGGTGTGCAAATGAGGAGTCGTAATTTCCAAAATTACCTTATATAACTTTTTCCCTCCATTTTAACCTTTTTTAAGTGAAGGGTATTTTTCCCTTTATTTAAACCTCTTTTACTTCAACTAATCTTCTAACTTCTCGGGGCCACCATTTACAAACTATGTGTCTGTTTCACTCCATTCAAAAGCTAATCTTCATGGTTTTTTGAGCTCTATCCAACTATACCTTCTATTTCCTCATATCAAGAAGTCGCCTAGGGTCCCTTTTTCTTCCCCGATTGCCCTCTCAAGGGGGCATACCCTACCATTTTCTTCCATTCCCCCATTATGGTCATTCCCTTGTGAGATTGGGGCATCACCTTTCGTTCCCTCTATTTGGGCAGCTCACGTAGCTCCTCCCATGTTGGGGCATCATTTTCTAGTTGCTTCCTTTATAGAGTCATCTACATTTTTCTTTTTCTTCGAAACACTGTTATTCTAACAATATTTTGAAGAGGGTAAAAATGTAGACATTCAAATTTGAGCACTCCCATATGGTTAAATCCATCCTCTTTATTTGTCTCCTTTATTGATATTAATTAAATAACTTATTTAATTAGTATTTCCCCTTTCCCTAAGGTTCCTAAAGTATTTAATTTTACCTTTCATCCTTTCTCTAAATTAAATAAATACATCAATTTATTTAATTTGATCATTTAGCCTTTTAGAATTTAAATCAATTTTAAATTCCTCTTTTTCTCTCTACTTGTCACATCCTCCATAACCTTCTTCTAATTTGGATTAGTTTAATTAATCAATGATTAGGATGTGCACACCTTTAATTAGGATTAATGTCACATCCTCCACATCTTCCAACTTGCTTCTAATCTCCCATTAATCTTCTTAATCACCTATTTGCACAACCTTAATCTAATCCCCTTGCCACATGGTCAACCTTCACAATTTCCACATTTAGCCTAGTCCCTCTTCCGCATGTGAATTAAAATTTCAGATTTATCCCTCCAAGACTCTCCTCTTCCCCATGCAAGTTGCTAGGAGTTCTAGAACTCCTCACTTGTCACATCACTCGCATGAGGACAAGTACTTACCTTTTTGAGAACCTTGTTTTATCCCCAAGGTACTCCCAATCATGTGAATTTAAAATTCACATTTATTTCCCCAACTGCTTCTCTCTTCCCCATGGATATTTTTGAGGAATACTAAAATTCCTCATATGTCACTTTCCAATACAGTCCCCCAATTAGTTGAAGCATCTAGAAGGTCCATGATGATAAATAATTTAGGTGTAAGGTTTGTAGTATCACAATCAAGAGTAGGCTATTCCATCATGATTGATGACCAACCAATTAGAATGGATATTGATAAAGAGATGAAATTTATCACCCCACCTCATCAATATCTTGTTAGTTTAGGTTTGACTTTTTTAAGTTCCTTCTTTGACTCATATATGTTTCTTATCACATGTCTATGATGCTCTTATGCTTCCTATGTTTCATGTTATGATATCATCCCTTTTGGTATCCATATGTTTTACTTATTCAACCTATCTTCATTTTGCTCTTATGCTTACTCATATTTATGATATCACTCCCACATGTTTATCATATCCATATGCTTCTCATGTTTACATATTATGCTTATGTCATTTGCATATTTCTATATGATTATTTCACTTAGCTCTTATGTTATCATGATTATGCCCATAAGCCTATGCATTGTAAGCCTTATAATGCTGACATATTTTACATCTTACTTGTGCTTACATGTTTCTTATTTAGTGTTCACAATTATTATTATCTCATTATTTTATTTTACTAGGGAAACTTGGGAGTCACCTTGGTTTCTCTCATTATATGTGATTACATGGTCACATATGATTATGTCATTTCATGCTTATAACATAGAAATACCTTTGCCCACTCTTGCATTTTTTTATCATGATCATATTTTGTTCTTCTCAACTGCAACTCCTTACAAATTTTATTTGCAACCAATTGAAAGGGGCACATATATGTCACTAATTTTCCTTTTGTGAGTTATGTTTTGTAGTGAAAATATCATAACCATCACCATGTTGAAGGGAATATTATCAACTTTTTGCATTGTTAAAATTTTCTAGATAGTTAAATTCCTTTTTTTTTAGCTAAAGCCTTATCACTTTCTACTTAGGTAAAATATCTTACTCTTCTCCCTTTTACTATTACTATTTTTGAAGATAGTTTTCAAGTAATTTGTAGCCAATTCCTATTTAATTGTGCTAGATTTTACTCACCGCATGCATTTTCCATATAGCAAGTTTCTTATGGAGCACTCATTGTAATGAGATAAGTTGAATCATTATCTATTTTTGTATCCTTTCAGTGTTTGACTTATTTACTTTCCCTATTGATTATTTGTTTTAGTTTGAAATTCCTCCTCATAGTAGTTCTCATTTGCATCAAAGTGGGGTCAAAATATAATGTGAAAATCACATACCCATTCTTTTTTCCTTATGCTTTGTGCCCACTTAAACTAGATTATCTTTTATCCAATAATAATTCTATAATTGACATGCCCTTACAACCCTATTGAGGAACCTCCTACCTCGATGCCATAGATTGATTTTCCTTTGGCTTTGGATCACCTTCAAATTCCTCATGTGGTGGAAGGTCACCTTTCACCTTTTCGTTCTATTTATTTTTATTTATATGTTAATGAGATCTCTATGGGGAATCCCCCTTGCTTCGCTTAGTTTTGACAATTTAGAAGATAATATCTCTTGGAATATTATTAGGAGGAAGATATGTATTCCTAAATAATTATTCCAAGCTCATGCTAGAGTGTTGGATGAGAGGCCAATTTGTACAAGGCATGATATTGTCTAAGAGGGACCCCATGGGTCCTAATTCTATCTTTTTTTGTAGCTATTTTTGGCAGCTTGGTTGCAACTGTACCCCACTCTTTTAGAAGTGCTACTTGTTGAAAGTATCAATGTGTTGTCATTGATGTCAACAAGCTGGTGTTGTGATGCAAAGAAAGAACTTAACTTTGACTCACTTGACACATTCCAAACAATTTTTCATCACAAACGGTGATTAGGCACATTCTAGTTCCTCTTAGGCACATTGCTCTTGTAGCCTAATGAGCATTCAACAAGGAAAAACAACATGGTGATTGAGTTCTTGGGTTGTTCATTCTTCTTACAACATACTTACTGATTTCCCAACTAGTCATGATCAAACAATGCATAGGTTTTGTCAAACCCTCAAGCAACTAGGGTTTATTCCCTTTTGACAGGGTTTTTCTTATAGCAGTCACCCATAACTTCTTGTGGCCAAAAGATATCAAGCTAAGATTTTGGAATCCATTAGAGGATGTAAAGCAAATATTTCCTAAATTTTTTAGCATTTTCCATTCTACCAATCAAGAGAAATGATTTTCTTTTATCAAAACTGGAAACCCTAGTTTCTAAACAAGGCTGCTAGGAAGATTGACTTATTTGACCAATCGAACAATCTTTTCTTTAGGACTGATAAGAATGAAAAACACCTAAAATTAAATTTTATTTCTGCCCATATAAATTTCAGACCCATACCAGTCCATACAAACATGTTTTCTTGCTGTAAAACAGTAAAAATCCACAACTATTAACACTAAAATGACTATAACTTCTTCAAAAAATAATGAAAAATCATGAAACCAATTACAGTTGAAAGAGTAAGATGTTCTTAAAATTTTCCAATCAAATTCAAGTTCATACCAATCCGTACAGGGCCATACAAGTTGAATTACAAATTGCTACATCCATAAAACTTTAGGAAGATGTTGCAAAAAATGTTTTTTTTTTCATTCCAATCCCTTTTCCCACTTGCTTGGCATTAAGGAATGTCTCTTTACTTGAATTCCATCCACTCTAACTCCCAAAATTTATTTCTAACTACCAAAACCCAAAGTTGCAAAGTTGTATGCACTTTTGTGTTGACAACATTGACAACTTTTTACAACTTTTCCACCTAACCATCAAAATGGTCCCAAATAACCTTATTTACACAAAAAACACAAATCAAATAAAAAAAAAGGTCGGAGAACAAATTCCAAACCTTTACCAAATGACAACAAAAGTAGCAAAAATGGATGCCCCTGCATCATACTCCCTAGGGGAAAGAAATTTGAGTTCCATCTCAAATGATGATTAGCTGCTTTTTCTGCTTCCTCTAATTGTGTTGTAGTCATAGCTATCTAACCTCCTCCCGATCTTCTCCATGCTTGACTTGATTTTCTCCCTGTTTCTTGGTTTGCACTCTTTTCTTCCTTTCTTAGTGCATCTTCTCTTGCTTATCAACTTCTCTGCTTGAAGACTCCATCATTCTATTGCTCTGTCATACACCTCATTGTTGTTGTCCATTTATTCCTCTTCATTTTCTCCTTGGTCTTCACATTTAATATTTCTTGTGTTCTCCCCAAGGTTCTTTCGAGGTTCTCTTGGACATATTTCAATCTTCTTGGGCTCTTCTTCATAATTTTCAATTTGTTGTCTTAGAATATCATGCTACAATATCACCTTGATCTCTTGGTCATTTTTCTTGACCTTTCCTTCATATCTTATCCTCTCTAGAAGTGTTTCCTCATCATTATGCCCTGTAACACCATTTTCCTCTACCTATTTCATGTTCTTGACCAACCACTCATTGCTCTTCTCCCTATCAACTTGTATATCTACATTCTCTTTTTTGTATACATGATCAAAACCAAGATTTGTACTTCCATTTACTTTTTCAATAAACTGCTACATGGATTTTCTTTCTTCCCTGACTTCATTGCTTGCAAACTCCTCCTTTTTGTATGCTTCATTTCCTTCTTCTATAGCGTTATCCAAGGCTTCATGAAAATTTAGTTCATATTCAATTTTCAAAGTAGTCATCATTTTCCTTCTTTTCTGGATAATCATCTTTATGGGCACTTCACCTTCTTTGTCATTGGCCAATTCCAAACATTTTCTTGGTATTCTTCCTCAAGACACTATTGTACTACAAGCTTAATACCTTTTTCCAACTCTTCCATTGCTCTATGAAACTCTGCAACTTGGATTATCCTATTGTCTTTCATCTTATCCTTCCTTTTGAGGCTTTCTTTCTTATCTTTATATTGCATCTTCTTGTCTTTGTGACACCTCACCTTAGGCTTCTTTATTTTCCTCTGGCCTAGTCTTTTGGTATCCCAATATCTTCACACACAACCTTATACAAAATCTTCTTAACTTGGGAAAATTTCACTACCAGATCTTTTTGGGCTTTGATACAAAAAATTATGTAGATAAAGAACTTAACTTCTACTCACTTGACACATTCAAAACAATGTTTCATCACAAACAGTGATTAGGCACATTCTAGTTCATCTTAGGCACATTTCTCTTGTAGCCTAATGAGCATTCAACAAGAAAAAAAACAAAATGCTTAAGTTTTTGGGTTGTTCAATCTTCTTACAACACATTTACTAATTTCCCAACCAATCATGATCAAACAATGCATAGGTTTTGTCAAACCCTCAAGCAACTAGGGTTTATTCCCTTTTGACAGGGTTTTTCTTATAACAGTCACCCATAACTTCTTGTGGCCAAAAGATATCTAGCTAAGATTTTGGAATCTATTAGAGGATGCAAAAATAAAATTTCCTAATTTTTTTAGCATTTTCCATTGTACTAATCAAGAGAAATGATTTTTTTTATCAAAACTGGAAACCCTAGTTTCTGAACAGGGCTGCTAGGAAGATTGAATTATTTGACCAATCAAAAAATATTTTCTTTAGGACTGGTAAGAATGAAAAACACCTGAAATTAAATTATCTTTCTACCCATATAAATTTTAGACTCGTACCATTCCATTCCAGGTCGTACAAACATATTTTCTTGTTGTAAAACAATAAAAATTGACAACTATTAACACTAAAATGACTCTAACTTCTTCAAAACACAATGAAAATTCATGAAACCAATTGCATTTGAAAGAGTAAGATGTTCTTCAAATTTTCCAATCAATTTCAGGTTCGTACCAATCTATGCAGGTCCATACAAGTTGAATTAAAAATTGCTACACACATAAAACTCTAGGAAAACATTGCAAAAATTGATGTTTTTTCAGCCCAATCCCCTTTCCCACTTGCTTGGCGTGAAGGAATGTCTATTTACTCGAATTCCATCCACTCTAACTCCCAAAATTGATTTATAACTACCAAAACCCAAAGTTGCAAAGTTGTATGCACTTTATTGTTGACAACATTGACAACTTTTTACATCTTTTCCACTTAACCATCAAAATGGTCCCAAATGACCTTATTTGCACAAGACAACACAAACCAACTCAAAACCAAGGTTGGAGAAAAAATTCCAAACATTTACCAAATGACAACAAAAGTAGCAAAATGGATTCCCCTGCATAATGTTGTCATTGATGTCAACTATGTGTTAAGGAAGATTGTTGCATAATGAAGATGTCGAGAACATTGAGAAAATTGTAAAAAAGAAGAAAATTGGTTGTTGCAGGTTATAGATGTGTAGTTGAGATATTGAAGAATTTTTGTGATTACATGGATCTATCTTTATATTGTAGTGTCTAGAGATGAGTTGGAATGAATTAATGAGCTAAGGTGATGTCTCTGGTACTTGGGTTCCAAGTTCTTTTGAGAAAATTTGATAAAAAGAGAAAACGATGTTGTGCAAGTATTCAGAACATGCTTTAGGATGTGCTCCTTGTTTCTTCTATGTTGATGCTATGCTTTTGTAGATCTGATATGTTGTTCAAGTTTGTAAGTAGTTGCTATGTTCATAATTTGAGTTTCTGGATCATTGCATAGAGAGATATTTTCACTAGTGTGTGTGAACCAGTTTTTTAGTGATGTTTTATGTGGCCTAGGAGAAATGTATTTGCTTCACATTTCTCTGCAGTTTGGCTTCAGGTTGTGTGGATTTTGGAAGTTGCTTATAATGCTTGTATATTTTAGAATTCAAGCTTTCACTTGATTTGGTATAGTATAGTGTGTGTTTCATGTGTCAGTGTGCGACCAAGGTTTACTAGATGTTCTAGGTTGAAGTATTTCTATGTTGTGAGTTTGGATGAAGTCTTTGTTGGATCTCAAGTGGTTTGAGGATTATTCTAGATCGTATTTAAGTGAATTTTGTTGTCTGAAAGTTTCATATTGATTTAAGGAAGTGTGTACTTAATGTTTCATGGTGTTTAGCATGGGTATTGGCCGACCTTGTGTTAGCACTACATGTGAAGTTTATAAAAGCGTGTTGAGGTGTGTTAGGATAAATTTGGGTCCTAACTAAGGATTTATATGGGCTGCCTTCATTCCTATCAATTGTGGGAATGTTTAAGCACCGACCTAATTTGAAATTTTAAATGTAACAGATAGTTTCCAACCTTGGAGAAGGTTTTCAAGGTTAAGATTGATATAAATAAGAGTGATGTTGTTGTAAGATGCAAGAGAGATGAAAGATATATGTGAGATCAATACAAGTGAAGAGTGTGATGTGAAGATACAAATTTGAGCAAAACAATGTGAATTTCAAAGTGTTGGATTCTTGAAGGTAGTGAGTTGAAGGTTTTTGAAATATTTCATGAAAGGCTATGAAAGTGTTGGAGCATCTGTGGTGTATTCCTTTTTGTATTGAGAATTTTTTCTTTGTATAAAATTTTTCTTCTGTCTTCTTGTGTTCTTTCTATGGTGGTGAGCCCTGACTGTGAGGCTTTTTGGATGGTGTGTCCTATTCTGGCAGTGAGCCTTGTATTGGTTTTGCAATTACTTATATTGTGAGCTAATCCTCACCATGGTTTTTCCCTCATTGGATTTTTCACGTAAATCTAGTGTTCTCTTGTGTATAGTGTTATTTTAGTTTATGTTATCTACATTTCATGTTTAGTCACTTTAACAGAATAAGGGTTTAATGAATGCATGTGGATTTGATTACTATTGAGGGTTTTGATGTTTTAATTTGCTACAACTGATTCACCCCCCTCTCATTTTTCTTGTTCATTCAACAATTGGTATCAAAGCAGGGTTCCATGGAGAAGATTTTAAGCACTTAAGGTAGATCCAGGATGGCGAAACAAATTGATTGTTCTATATTTGGTGGAGAAGACTATGCATTCTGGAAGATAAAGATGGAGGGGTACTTTGGCATCTCATGGTTTTGAGATTAAAAAAGGAAATAAAGAATCAATATGTTGAACCTCATAGTGGTCGAAGCACAAATAATGAGATCAAGGCACATGAGGTAAATGCTAAGGCAAGATTTATTTTGATGAACATTCTTTCAAATTTTGAATTGGTTAAAGTTATGAATCTTAAGACTGCAAGAATGCTAAAGATGTTTGGGATAAGCTTGAAATTATTTATGAAGGAGATGAAAAGTTCAAACAAGCAAAGTTGTAGAATTTGAAGGCACAATTTGAGACCATGTGAATGGATGAAGATGGAACAATTTCAACCTACATGCAGAGAGTTGATGAGTTGGTAAGTGAAATGAAAGGTCTTGGTGCACAAGTCAAAGAACCTAGGGTGGTAAAGAAAATTATCAAAACTCTTCCTGATTCATACAGTGAAAAGGTATCTACTATTGAGGAAGTTGCAAATTTTAATACTTATTCTAGAGATCAGTTGATTGGTACACTAACTTTATTTGAAATGAGAAAGCTTGGTTTGAAAAATCATACAAAAGTGGAAACTACTTTTAAGGCTGGAAAATTAGAAACATTGAAGATTCAGATGGAGAAGATCTTGATGATGTGGAAGCTAACTTTGTAAGAAGGATGAAAAAGGGCACTGATAAGTACAAAGGTAAAATACCTTTCAAATGTTTTAGCTGTGGAAAAGTAGGTAATTATGCTTCAAGATGTCCAAACAAAGTTGTGAACAATAAGAGTAAGGATAATAAAAGAAAGATGATTAAAAGAAGTTACTATGCCAAAGAAGATATTGGTATTTTTGATGATGAATCTGATTATGAAGATGATGAAAATGAATGCTTGTTCTTGGCTATAAAAGATGAATCCAGTTCTGCTAACTTTGAAAGTTGTGTGAAGGAAAGTGTTTTGGAGAAGAAGGATAAGGTTGAAGGTACTCTGGTTTTTTCTTTTCATGTTAAACAGGATAAGAATTACTAGGTTGTTGACAGTGGCTACTCTAATCACATGACTAGAGATAAAAGTAAGTTTGTTAAACTTGAAAAGTATGATGGACGATTAGTTAAATTTGGAGATGATTTAGGAGCTAAGATTTGTGGAATAGGTTCAATCAGTTTTGATGGCAATCATAATACTGAAGATCTTTACTATGTTAAGGGGTTAAGGCATAGTCTCTTGAGTGTTGGAAAAATGTGTAGCAAAGGATATAATCTTGTGTTTAAGGATGCAACATGTGAGATTAGAAAAGGGTTTGGAACCATGATTGTTGTTGGAAAAATGATAGATGGAAACATCTATCAGCTTAAGGGTGATGATGATCATTGCTTTATGTCTCAGATTAATGACAATTGGTTATGGAATTAGAGGATGTGTCACATGAATTTTTATAATTTGGTAAGAATTGGTTTAGTTTATGTAGTGAGATATCTACTAAGAATCACAAAGCCTATCAATGCTATTTGCAAGAATTGTTAGTTTGGAAAGCAAGTAAGGAGTAGTTTCAAAGGAAAGGAGCAATATGCTACTAGACTACTAGAATTAATACAAATAGATCCTTTTGGTCCTATAAGGGTGAGAAGTCTTCAAGGTGACAGGTATTTCATGCTTTTAATTGATGCATTAGATAGATTCACAAAATTTAAAGCTATGGATGAGAATGAAATGAATGTGAAAATCAAATATTTGAGGTCTGACAGAGATGGAAAATTCACCTCCAATGAGTTTAAAATGTTTTGTGAAGTTCATGGAATAAAGAGGCACTTGTATGCCCCTGAAACTCCTCAACAAAATGGATTGGTTGAGAGGAAAAATTAGACTACTCAAGACATTGCTAGAACTATGATGAAAGAAGAAAATATAATGGAAGTCTACTAGAGAGAAGCAATTCATAATGTTGTTTACTTACTTAACATAGTTCAAGACAAAGCTAACAACACAAAGACTCCCTATGAGTTATGGTATTTGGAAGCAAACGTCATATCAAGAGAGATGAATAAAACTTAGGAAATTTTGATGCAAGGTCTAATGAAGGTATCTTCCTTGGATATTCTACTAAAAGTAAAGCTTACAGATGTTACAACAAAAGGCTGAGAAAGATTGTTGAAAGTGCAAATGCGAAGGTTGATGAAAATTTGCAGAATTCAATTACAGCAGATGAATATGAGTTAGATGAACCTGATTGCAAAGAATAAGAAGAATAAAAAGTTGAAGAAAAAGAAGTGCAAAATGAAGAGGAAGTAGCTCCAAAGAAGACTTCTAAAACCCCTACTGAAGTATGTGCAAAATAATCTTTTTGAAGAATAGATCATTGGAGACAAGAGGAAGGGAGTATTAACAAGTAGAAATGTTGAAGTTGAGGTAAATCTATGTTTACTTTTTAAAGTTGAACCTAAAACAATAAGTGAGGCATGCAAAGATGAACATTGAATGAAGGCAATGGAAGAAGAATTTATGTAGATCGAGAAAAATAAAACTTGGGAATTGGTTCCTAGATTAGAAAACAAGAACATAATTAGAACTAAGTGGGTATTTAGAAACAAGTTGAATGAAAATGGAGAAGTGGTAAGAAATAAAACAAGACTTGTGTGTAAGGGTTACTCACAAGTGGAAGGAATAGACTCTGAAGAGACATTTTCCCCTATGGCTAGGATGGAAGCTATCAAAATATTTTTAGCTTTTGCAACATACAAAGGCTTTAGAGTTTATCAAATAGATGTGAAGTCTACTTTTACATGGTGAATTGGAAGAAGAGGTTTACATGGAACAATTGGAAGGATTTCAGTTGACAAATCAATTGAATATGGTTTGTAAATTGAAAAATACATTATATGGATTGAAGCAAGCTCCTAGAGCTTGGTATGCAATATTGAATAGATATTTGATACATCAAGGATGTAGTAAAGGCACCAAAAATAGTAATATTTATTTCAAAGTTCAGAAAGACAAAATCTTGATAGTGGTTGTGTATGTGGATGATATTATCTTTGTTGGCAATGAAGCTATGTGTAAGAGATTTTTTGAAGAGATGCATACAGAGTTTGAGATGTCAATGCTTAGGGAGATGATTTTCTTCCTTGGGTTACAAATCAATCAAACAGATAAAGGGATTTTCTTTTCATATTCAAAGTATGTCAAAGAGATGCTGAAAAAAAATTGGAATGAAAGAATCCAAACTAGTATGCGCTCCTATAGTGACTGGTTGTAAATTGAGCAAAGATAATGATTCACCTAAGACTAATAAGAGCAACTATAGATCTATGATTGGTGGATTTCTATATCCAACTGCTACTAGACTGGATATCATGCATGCATTTTGTCTTGTGGCTAGATTTCAACAAGAACCTAAAGAAACACATGTTGTAATAGTGAAGAGGATATTCAAATATTTAAGAGGCACTCCAGATTATGGCTTATGGTATCCTAAGGATACTGATTTCATATTAAATGCTTATACAGATGCAGATTGGGCTGGTTGTGTTGATAATAGGAAAAGTACAAGTGGTGGCACATTCTTTCTTGGATGCAAATTGGTTTCATGGTTAAGTAAGAAGCAAGATTTAGTTTATTTATCCACTGCATAGGCTGAGTATATTGTAGCAACATCATGTTGTATAGAATTTTCATGGATGAGACAGACATTGAAGGATTGTAGCGTATGATGAACCTATATCTATCTTTTGTGATAATACAAATGTAATTAAAATTTCAAAGAATCTAGTGATGCATTTAAGGACAAAGCATATATCAATTAGGTATCACTTTCTGAGAGAGAAGGTTATGGAGAACGAGATAAAGCTTGAATGTGTACCTACAAAGGATTAGACTGCTTACATATTTACTAAGGCTCTTCCTAAGGATACTTTTGAGTATCTTCAGGAGAAGTTGGGGGTTATTTTTCCTCCTTCCTTAAACTAGATGCATATGGAGATGGATCGATCTAGTGGATCTTTGGATTCATCTATTTTCTGGATTAATGTTGGTGGCTACCTCTCAAGGGGAGTAGGTAGTTTCATGTAGTGTCATTGTTGCAAAGTTGTTGATTTGGTTGGGTGTACTTCTAAGGGGGAGTATTCAGAGCAACTATCTTAGTTTTATGTCAAGGGGGAGAACAAAAAAAAAAAATCCTTTTCCATTGATGTCAAAGGGGGAGAGAGAATCATGTGAAAAAGTTTATCTATGCAAGGGGAGAAAAGAAAGGAAATCATAAGAAAGTGTGTTTAGAGCTGTTGTGTTGTCTTTGATGGTTTTTCAAATCTTGTGTTGTCATCAATGACAAAGGGGGAGTTTGTTGCAAGTATGAAGAGGAGATTTTTTTGTTGTCATAAAAAAGTTGGTTTTTTCATTGATTCCAACTATGTGTTAAGGAAGATTGTTGCATAATGAAGATGTTGAGGACATTGAGAAAATTGTGAAAAAAGAGAAAATAAGTTTTGCATGTGTAGTTGAGATATTGATGAAGTTTTGTGAGTAGATGGAGCTATCTTTATATCACAATGTTTGGAGATGAGTTGGAATGAATTAATGAGCTAAGATGATGTCTCTGGTACTTGGGTTCCAAGTGTTTTTGAGAAGATTTGATAAACAAGGAAAATATTGTTGTGCAAGTGTTTAGAACGTACTCCGGGATGTGCTTTGTGTTTCTTCTATGTTGATTGCATGTCTATGCAGATTTGATAGGTTGTTCAAGTTTGTCTGTAGTTGCTATGTTTAGAATTTAGGTTTCTGGATTGTTGTATAGAGAGATATTTTCACTAGTGTGTGAACTAGTTTTTTAGTAATGTTTTTTATGGCCTGGGAGAAATGTATTTGCTCCACATTTCTCTATAATTTAGCTTCAGGTTGTGTGGATTTGGAAATTTGCTTATAATGCTTGTATCTTTCAGAATTCAAGGTTTCACTTGATTTGGTACAGTACAGTGTGTGTTTCATGTGTCAATGTGTGACTAAGGTTTATCAGGTCTTCTGGGTTGAAATATTTCTATGGTGCGAGTTTGGATGAAGTATTTTTTGGATATTAGGTAGTTCGAGGCTTATTCTAGATTGTGTTCAAATATTATTTTTTGTTCAGAAGTTTTAAATTGATTTCAGGAAACATGTACTTAATGTTTCATGGTGTTTAGCTCCTGTGGCCAACCCTATGTTAACACTACATGCAAAGTTTATGAAATCATGTTGAGGTGTGTTAGGATTAATTTGGGTCCCAATTAAGGATTTATATGGGTTTCCTTCATTCCTATCCATTGTGGGAATTTTTAGGCACCAACCTAATTTTAAATTTTAAATGTAACGAATAGTTGTTGACCTTGGAGAAGGTTTTCAAGGTTAAGATTGATATAAATAAGAGTGATGTTGTTATAAGATGCAAGAGAGAGACAAGATAGATGCAAGATCGATGAGAGTGAAGAGTGTGATGCAAATTACAAAAGTATAGATGTGAACTTGAGAAAAACAGTTCAAATTTCAAAGTGTTGGATTCTTGAAGGCTGTGAGTTGAAAGTGTCTAAAATCTTTCATGGAAGGTTGCGAAAGTGTTGGAGCATTTGTGGTGGATTCCTTGTTGCATTGATAAGTTGTTCTTTGTGTAACATTTCTCTTCTATCTTCTTGTGTTCTTTTTGTAGCTGTGAGCTTTGGTTGTGATCCTTTTTGGATAGTGTGTCCTATTTTGGTAGTGAGCCCTTGTACCGATTTTGTAACTACTTATATTGTGAGCTAATCCTCACCGTGGTTTTTCCTTTATTGGGGTTTCCACATAAATCTAGTGTTTTCTTATGTATGGTGTTGTTATTTTAGTTTTTGTTATCTACATTACATGTTTAATCACTTTAATAGAATAAGGGTTTAATGAATGCATGTGGATCTAATTACTCTTGAGGGTTTTGTTGTTTTAATTTGTTACAACTAATTAACCCCCCTCTCAATTGTCTTGTTCATTCAACACTACTAATTTGTTGTTTCTAGCTAGCTTGGACATATTTTGTCTTGCCTTATGATAACTTTTGTAAAAGGTCGGGGCTCTTATTTTCTTGCTTAATCTAATAAAAAATAATTCTATAATTTTTATATTGTTGTGCTAAAATAATATCACAACCTTATCCTAACTTGTCCCCTTAATCACTCATCCCTAAGGAGTGATTTGAATTTGTTAATATCCCTTTTTTTATCTTGGTTCAAATTTGTGGGATTAAATTGACTGGGTAGCTACCATTCATGTATAATTAGCCTAAGTCACTATTTTATATACATATTTGAACCCTAAAAATTTAGAACCCAAACTTCAAATTGGACATTCCCAACCTTTGTGAATTCGTACATACTATGTTGTTATATTTAAGGAAACACTCTAATTCATCATCTATACCTTGAAAGGAGCATTCATGATATAATTAGAAAAGAGCATAAATAGATAATAAACAATACATCATCCTAGATATATGCATGCTTATTTTTTATCTTCTATATTTGTTCATTATTGTTAAATTGGTTTGACTAGGGGTTTGACTATAAGAGAAAAATCCCTCGCCTAACAAGTTACCAAAAATTATGTCTCAATACACCCCCACTTTAAACATAGGCAAATCAAGTTAAGTTGCATCTATAATAATCACCATTTTTCTACCAATTCACTTCTATTGTTAGATTCATTTTTGCACTCCATATTTAGTTTAACTAGTGTTGATTTCAATTTCACATGTGTGAAGTTCAATTTTGTATTACAAATATGAACTAGAGTAAGATACAATTAGTTTATATATTTTGAAGAATTCATTTGACAAGACCTTTTTTTAAACACATTGGGAAATCACTTCCTACTATTTTCAAGGATATATTCCTCCACCCGAATTTCAAGTTAAGTATCACATTTAATTTGTTCAAATTATATAAAATCATTTCTACATTTATTTTTCTAGTCCCAAATCCTTATCTTAGGTTACATTTCATCATAAATTAACAATCTTTAAGATTTTGCTATCGCTAATTTTTATTTTGAATTAATAGTGAGTTTATTACATTTAAACATTTAACCCCTAATCAAGATTACACTATCCTTAAGCAACTAACATAATAAGGGTAAGATGAAGTTTAAATGAACACTTAGTGATGTCGTACTTGATTTCATTAATTGATAAGTTAAAAATTTAACTATGGACATTACTTAATGTTAAACTTGAAAGAATGTTATTCTTTTTTTCATAAGCGTTAATATTAGTGCTATACTTGTTAGGGAATAATGATAATATTAGCTTTGACTATAATACCTTAACACTAAACTCTTGGGTCAATCTAGGTTGATTGTAAAACAAAATTAATAAGGATGATCCCATTTCCTCAAGTTTTAAAGTACAATGCCACAATGATTACCAATATAACCAGTTGTGAGGATATTTGGATTCTATTGATGATGATAATATTAACCCACGATTAATCAACAATCAACAGTGATATTAATAACTTTACTATTTTTATGCTGATTAAAACTTTCTTAGCATAACCCCCCTAACATTGCTACTCAATCAAATAACATTATTAATATTGATAATTTGTAAATAATATCAAATGTCACATCAATATGATCATTAACATTACATTATTGTTACACATTTTTGTAATAGTAATTTCTATTAATATTAACACTACTATTAGAATTGCTTATTATTGTTTCATGGTGTTCACATTGTCACTACCCATCATTAACACTATTGACAACTCATAAAATTTTCAACAATGATTTTAGCACTCAAAGTAAAAATAAGTGTTACCAAAAATCTTTACATTGATTCTATCAATTTTCCCCGACCTCCTTTTTACAATAATGGTTTTATCATTTATTTGTCTCAAAATAAATAATAATATTATTACCAACCTTTATAATAATATTTGTTTTAAATTTTGTATTAATACTAATATTAACATTATTGATTCATTTAAATCAACATTTATATTAATAATTATTATATTAGTGATTATAACACTATCTCTTCCCAGACAGTGTTTACACTAGCATTAATAATATTCATATTAATGATTAACTATAATCATTAAATTAAATTTATTTAAGGATATAACAAATTTATGTAACATTTAAAAAAAATAGTTATTTATTTTAGATCATTAAATACTTCTCGATACACTAACTAGTATTAAGATGATTGTGCGAATTATAATTTATAATAATTTCTTTATCCATATAGATTTTTTGTTTTAATATTGTTATTAATATCATTTACTAATATTTATCTTAAAGGTTGGGAAGGTAAATTTAAAACCAAACATAAACTTAGTTTTTTTAATATCGATCAAAGTTGAGAAAAATACAATGACAAAAAAAGGCAGTCCAAAGAAAGGACTATGAAAGGAATGAAAAAAAAAACACTATGGACAACACAAGTACAACTCCCAAAAACTCATTAAATAATGGGTTGGCTTGGCAGGCTAAGGCAACACAAGTTGAAGAAGGCTGGACTATTGTTATTGGAAAAAAATCTAAACCCTCTGGGCCTTCTTTCGATATGACTCTTCGCTCCAACAAACGAAACTCTAATTAATGGTGTTTGTTTGTGAGCTGGTTTTTTGTTGATTGCAGGCTGTCTTTTCTGCAGTCTAATTTTTTTGGCTTGTTTGAGCTGTTTGGCTTTTGGTTGTAATGGGTTCCGGATCCCATCAAAATCTGTTTTCCCCAATTTCAAAAACAATACACTTAATCCATGACACATAGTGCCAATGTCTCTATTACATATTGAACTTGAAAAAGTTTTGCACCTATTTGGCACAACTAATTCCCCTTCTTGGCATTGTAGAAATTGATATTTAATCACCTCCAAACATTTATTGTTATTATCATCTCCTTTGTGCCCCTTCCTTAGTTGAGAACATAGAAAGACAAGTTGAAACATTATGTCAAAGTAAATCTTTTGAATGTTTTTTCTGTTGATACAAAATGTGATTAGAAAACATTGTTAAACATCTGCTTTTCCATAGGCGCAACAAAATACATTGTCTCATAGAATCAACAATTAAGTTTTTATGCAATTTAATACCAAACATTGCTTCTTTCCAATGTAGTGCATGATACAAAATAGCAAAAAAGTGGTCAAATACAATGTTCCATTTCTTTTTTGCTCTTTAACAATCCCAAAAAATATGTTTCAAATTTTCATTGTGCTAACAAAAAGGACACCTGACAGGTTGCAACTTAAAGTATTTTATTCTATTCCCTATAGGGAATTTATGATGCAAGATTTTCCAAGCCAAAATTTGGGCATTTGCTTTCGCCTTGGACTTCCAAACTTGATCATTTAACATTCTCCATTTCTTTTTTGGAAACTTACAATGCCATTCCCTATTAAGTCTCAGATTTAAATTCATAGGAGGAAGGAGTTTAAAGTAGATTTTCTTCAAAGGAAAACATAAGGGCTATTTTCCAAGCCACAACCAATCCTTGAAGAAGTTATAATGTAAAGAAGTACACATTTTCATAAGGAGCTCTATAGGAACCAACACCTTCACAAAAACCATTAATCATTTAAACCTATTGTTTAAATTAAAAGCTTACTTGGACTCTTACCAGTTGACCCATCCAAGGGAGTTGAAATCCCAAATGTCCCCATCATATTGCTCTTGCTACAGTAAAATAGGTGGCAAAATGTGGGATGGCAAGATAAAATTTTGTGCGCTCCTTTTTTCGTGTAAAAGCATCTATCCTGTTGCATCCATATGGAAGGCTTGACAATTTTAATTGGAGAAATGACTCTTTAAAGCATGGTTTCAACTTTGCTACCTCCTCCATTTGGTGGAATAAACTTGTTCAATATCATGGACAGCCACTTGCTATCTCCTTTCCTCTACAATCTAATTATCTATCTAATAAAGGGGATAATCTATAGTTTTGACAAGATCTTACGTCCATTTTGAAGAGAAATAAGGTGCCATAATGCAACCATAGCCACATCAAAAGCACGACACGAAGGTAGTAAAAGAAGAAACCCTAAAGTCTTCAGGTAGTATTTTCCCTAATTTTTGTTATGCAGTGAGGCGCCACCCAGCTGTTCGAAGTGTTTGCTTCTTCTCTTCCATGGCACCATGCATGGGACCCTTCCTCGGCACTCCCTAGAGAAATTGCTTATTTACATTGTAGTAACATATATGGCAGCTAATAATTCCTGTTGTCTTTCTTTTTGCTTGATTCAGAAAGCCATTATGAAGTTTCCCATACTACAGGGTGAGCTCCATGGAGATTGTATTTACGCGTTTGATAATGCTTTGTATATTGTCTTGTTTGCAGTGAATTTCATTTTGCTTTCCCTCAAACATCAGCAAGGGTGATCCAATGCATATTTTTTTCTTGATTTTTTTAAAAAGGGTATTGTCTGCATCAACACAGAGGGTTGTACGCATACATTTCTTGACATTATTTATTTGCAAAATCTTTCTTTTGTGTTTTATAGCGCACAACTTGACCATGCACCAATGGCACCCATATGCTGGAGGCGCTGACCTTTGTGAAGGGTTGCGCCCTTGTAAGGAGTCGCGACTCCTTCACAAGGCCGAGCCCTGGCACTATAACAATTTTTTTGGGGTTCCTTTTTTTTATTTATTTATTTATTTATTTTCCCTATCACTTTCAGATTTACGTAAGTGTAGATATACACGTATATACTTACACATTTATCTTCATGGTTGCTCTTTTATTTCTACTAAGTTCTCTTCCTTTTCACAATGATGCCATTATATTAATACTAATTTTGATTACTTGCCTCTTCCCTGTGCAAATTTACGAGGAATGGGGTTAACTACTGCACCAACTTTCTACCTTACATAGGCTTAGGTTTATGCTCGGCGCAATGGGGTCATGATGCTGTAAGGAAACTCATGGTTGTCTATAACCATCTCTATTTCTAGATTTCAGTATAGTTATTTTCTCCTTAGCTTGTACAGAATGACAAGGAGGTAGTGTGCAACTGCAGTACCCCAACTCACTGAGGTTGCTTTGTAAATAGTTTCAAAAGAAATAAAGACAATTTGAACTTTATTTAATGTACTCAGTGTTCCATAAGAGTAATAAGCAAATTTATGAAAACAGACAATTGCAGGAACACATAAAAGCTACAAGATGTAACAAATTTACACCGAAGATAAATGGGTCAGCAACATCTAAGTTATTATTTCTTTTCATTACATATACAATAAATATGCAACAAACAGACCACAAAAATGATGTGTTTCTTCCTTTGTCTAGTTTAAGCATGCATAATATTGAACTACTATTGCTCTTTTATACTTTACGCATTGCGAATGAATCATTTTAAACATAACCTTCTCTTATTCTTTCCAACGAATCATTCTTAACATATTCTTGCTTCCTAAGAACAAGGCATAGTCTTCTAGTGAAAATAGAACTAGCATTTCACTTTATTTTATGTTGTTTGTAAATGATAATATCTGAGCCAAAAACTCATCCTACTACAACAATGAAGTAACATATGATCTTTCAAGCAAATAAATTTATGACAAATCAAGATAACGTGCAGCTATCCATTTCATAACAGACAAAGCTGTTTACAGTTTTACTAGTGTTACAGAACCATATCAATTACATAACAATTTTCTTAGATGCATATACAAAGCTCCTTTCTTCTCACAGCAGTCCACATGCACAAAATAAATGCAAACCCTTCCAAATCTGCAAATCACTAGTTTCAACCTGCACATAGAAACAAAATATTTTCAAGCCTATAGGGTGCTCACCATCCAACCGTAGGCTAGAAAATCAGCCACCCCCTAGCTAGGAGGCTTCCAAAAAGATCGGGTTACACTTATACAACCCCCAAAACCCAAAGAAACAATTTTACAAGAACTCAAGCACATTACAACACACATTTAGGTAGGGAGATAACACAACACAAAAACCAACTATTGGTTTTATGGGGAGAGGTTGGAGGATCACAACCATGGGGCATCTTCTTGCATAAATCATTTCACATTTCAAGCTTTCAAACAACTTTTAAATCAGTCTTTCACCCATACCTTCCCATTCTACACAAAAGGGTACTTATACCCATTATTTCCAAAATTGAAACACAAACCCCTTATGTGGATTTCTCCCCCTCCATCCCCCACATGGGTTACTCACAACCTAAATTGGGGAGCCAACCTAACACAATGAACTCACACACAATACATTTGCACACAACAACAGAAAATTAAACATAACAAGAAAATACACACAACACCAATGTAACACATATATTCATAAGCCAAGTAGAAGGCTAAAAATCCTACCTCAAAACTCCAAATATAACTTGTTTAGCTCCAATCCTTTTCCAACTCTTTTTCCAGCTCTTCCAACTCCTCCACACTTCGCCAAGACCAAACTTGGAAACTTTTTCCAAGATCTTTCATGTTTATTTAAAAAAATTCAAAATCTTCATCATTGGATGAGATACACTTGTCCAATCCCTCTTTCTCACACAAGAAACTAAGCAACCAACATGTCCTCTTTTGCATTTAAGAGGCATGGTGCACACATGGACTCCCATTTCTCCTAAATCCCTTCTCATAAATGAGATTGTGAGACTAAATGGGGATGGGGATGGGTCAAGTCCATCCCCTCACCCCAAATTCGTCACCCCTTACAGGCCATTTAAGAAGGGTCATAAATAAAGTATGGTCAAGGGCATGGCCTAAAATTGACCCCCAACCCTTAGGTTATATACCTAAGGTCCTTAAAAATAAATAAATAACCAAAAATAAGACATATTTGACCCTTTAAAATTGCACAAAACATGGAAATCCGAATTTCACCTTTTTAGATCACATTTAAACTTCAAAACAATTCAAAAGCACTAACCCTTAACCCACAATATGCATGTCACAAGGCACATTACAATTTACACAACAAATGACATGAGATTCTAGCCCCTCCATATGGGTTGAGTCTGGCTTCACACGAGAAATCACACTGGTCTTTCTAGTTGCCTCTGATTTCCATGGGCTATGGAAGATAAACCTGCACACTTAATTTAAACATTAATCCAACCGCTAAAACAATTAAATCAAAACATATGAATGCAATGAAGCATAATATACACATGTTCATCACACTTAATATACATATAAGCATAATCATTGTTCACATTTTCCTCTCTAAAATCCAAACACTATGTTAAAATTTTAACTAACAACAATTTCACTTCTAAAACATTAATTCACGATGCTTATAATCACTTGCATAGTAATTCAATATTTGCTTTTAATCATGACAATATCATATATGCATCACATTGCATGGTAACTCACAAAATTCACTTTGATTAAAATGATCACATATTCTATTCTAAGCATATTGTTTCAAATTTCATAACATTCAAGATATTAATTTGATTAACTAGCATACCCATAAAATTACGATTCATAATATGACTAATCTAACATGCACCTTACCAATTAAGTCCAATGTTCATAATTAACCATCATAAAGTATAGGGCAAAAGTAAAATGTATCCAAGCATAGTCATGCAAATAACAACAAAACATGAGTCTAGGTGTCCAACTAATGATGGGCCTCACATCCTCTCCCCTAGGAATGAACTTCCTCTTGAAAGTCATCAAAGAGGTGAGGATGTAGAGCCCTCAAACGTGATACATCCTCCCAAGTGGCTAAGACCTCATCATAATGGTCCCACTGGACCCTAACCTGGTCCAACTCTCGACCTTGAGGGGCCAATGTCCGACAAGCTAAAATGCGAATGGGTTCCAATGCCAATTGCTTGTCTGCCTCAACCTACAAGGCACCCCAATCCAGGACATGCGAATCAT
Source organism: Sequoia sempervirens (assembly GCA_007258455.2). NCBI lineage: Eukaryota > Viridiplantae > Streptophyta > Pinopsida > Cupressales > Cupressaceae > Sequoia > Sequoia sempervirens. Next base: position 110,144,923 of record VDFB02026320.1, read on the forward strand.
CATGAACATATCATCGTAAAACTGACATATGAAACATATCGTGGATGCACGACAAGTTAAGTGGCAAGGCTAGATGATAAGCTACTGGACCTATTTGCTCCAAAATCTCAAATGGTCCCACAAAATGAGGTGCAAGCTTAAAGCCTTTTCCATAACGGATTGGACTTTTATGTGGTCGCACTCTCAAGAACACACGGTCACCAACTGAGAAGCTATGATCTATCCTCTTAACGTCAACATACTACTTCTAACGATCTTGTGCCTCCTATAAACACTGCTTGATCAAGACCACTTGCCGCTCCATATCCTATACCATCTCCATACCAATATCCACTATGTCCTCTATCTGATCCCAACTCACAAGAGTCCTACAAGGCCTACCATACAATGCCTAATATGGTGGCATACCCAAGGAACTATGATGCCCATTATTGTAGGCAAACTCGACCAAATATAAATAATCCTCCCATCGAGACTGCTGGTCCATTACATACATGTGTAGCATATCCTCTAATACTTGATTCACCCTCTCAGTCTACCCATTTGTCTCAGGATGGTAAGCCAAATTGAAGTTGAGCTAAGTGCCCAATGCCTATTGCAATGACCTCCAAAATACTGATGTGAAGAGTAAATCTCTATTTGATATAATCCTACGAGGTACACTATGTAATCTGACAATGTCATCTAGAAATACCGTCGCCACTACTTGTGTTGTATAGGTCATACACACGAGTGAGAAGTGGGCTACTTTGGTCAACTTGTCCACAGTCACCATGATGGCATCATGGCAACGTGAGGACAAGGGTAGACCAACAATGAAATCCATAGAAATGGTATCACACTTCCACTCAAGAATATCACGAGAGTATAAAAGTCTTGCTAGGTGTTGATGCTCTGCCTTGACTCTTTGACATTCAAGGCTTCGAGTCACACTCTACAATATCTTGTCGCATACCTGCCCAATGATACAACTATCTAAGGTTGGCGTGCATTTTCTTCACTCTTGGGTGTGTCACATATGGTGCCCTATTTTCCTTTGACAATACAATTGTATGAAGATCTCCTATAATAGGTACATAGATGCGACCTCTATACTGGAATAACCCATCATACTCTAATGTTTATCCTAATAACTTTCCCTTAAGGGCCCTTTGTGACTGGATCTCCTACTACACTACTATGTGCCACTCATCCTCTGGTAAATGTTATAAGATTCGACTCCTAAGATCAATGCTCAAAGACATGGATGATATCTCATGAAACCTCCTACTAAGTGCATTTGCTACCACATTCTCCTTCCCTTTGATGAAATGCACATCAAAGTCATACTTGCATAAGAACTCCATCCAATGCCTCTGATGAGCGTTTAGATTCGGCTGCGTGGAGGGTATTGAAGGCTATGATGATCTTAATGCAATTTGAAGTGATGACCTAGAAGAAAGTGCCTTCAACGAACTAGAGCATGAACTACTGCTGCTAACTCCAAGTCATGCATAGGGCAGTTCAGCTCATGGGTCTTGAGCTTTCATGACTCATACGCAAACACTCTACCCTCTTGCATGAGTACTACGCCTAAACCATCAATCGACGCATCCATGCAAACCATGAAATATGTTGAAGGATCGGGTGTTGCTAAGATAGGAACACTAGTGAGACACTCCTTGAAGGTTTGGAAGGCCCTCTCACACTGCTCAGTCCACTCAAACTTCTTCCCTTTTTGGTGAAGGGAAGTGATAGGATGTGAAATCTTAGAGAAACCCTCAATAAAATGACAGTAGTAACTAGCTAACCCCATAGAACTCCTGACCTCTATCACTGTGGTGGGTGTTGGCCAATCCATGATGGATCTACTGAGATACCATTGCCAAACATAACATGACCAAGATAGCGAACCCCTGAACGAAAGAAGGCACACTTCGACAAGTTGTCGTACAACTGATGCTCCCTCAAACATTGTAAAACTTGTTGTAAGTGCTCCTCGTGCTTCTCCTCAATACGTCAATATATAAAAATGCCATCCAGAAATACAGTCACAAATTGGTCCAAAAGGGTGCGGAATACCTTGTCCATGAGACTCATGAACATTGCGGGGGCATTCATCAAATTGAAGGGTACCACTGTGAACTCGTAATGATCATATCTGGTATGAAAAGCAATCTTATGTATATCTGCCTCAAAAACCTCAACTGGTGGTAACTTGACTTAGATCTATCTTTGAAAATACCCTAGCACCCTACAACTGGTCGAACAAATCATCGATCCTTGAAAGAGGGTAACAATTCTTGATCGTTACCTTATTTAGCTGCTTGTAATCTATGCATAGTCGAAGGGATCTGTCCTTCTTAATGAAGATGACAAGAGTGCCCCAAGGTGAGAAACTAAGACGAATATAACCCTTCTCCAACAACTCCAACTAAAGCTTGAACTCACTAAGCTCATGAGTGGTCATCCTGTAAGGTGCCCTCAAAATCGGCTCTGCTTCCGGTACCTAATCAATATGGAAATCAACCTCTCAACGGGCTGGCATCCCCGAAAGCTCTGGTGGAAAAACATCTGGAAACTCTCTAAGGATGGGATGGTCATCCAATTATACCTCTTTCGCCTCATCCCTATCATTGGTAGTGATAGCAAACAATTGACATCCCCTTTGCAAGCACCATTTCAATTGCATAGTGAAAATCATGCAAAGGGAAATCAGTCTTTGAAACCCTGTAATCGCTACTAGTGCACCCTGATCGTCTACACACTCGATTGCCTTTCGGTGACAATCCATTTTAGCCCGATGTGAATCGAGCCAATCCATACCCAATACCATTTCGTAGGAGCCTAAAGAAGTGACACGAAGATTGAATGAAGTAGACAAACCTTAAGCTGTAGCGAACAACCTCTCACTACAGAATCTACTGATACCTTAGCCCTTGAGGCTAACTCAACCTCCCACCTATCATCTTGCCTAGATGCCACTAGTCTACTACGCTCCACTATAGATGGGAAAACAAAAGAATCAAATGCCACATAATCAAACAAAACAAAAACATGAACATCACCAATCATGCATGGGGCCTTAATAATTGTGGCCAAATGATTAGTTTGGCAGTTCTCGACCACTACGAAGACTCTGTGGGATTTACCCACATCACCACCATTAGCTCTAACCCTATCGGATGCTAACCTCTAGATGCAAAACCCTGGGGGCACTCTCTAGCCAAGTTTCCCATTGCACCACAAACATAACATGGTCCTCGAGTCTGAAGTTGTGTTAACTAAGTCTTGTTACCTTGTTGACCTCCAATCTTGCTAGATGCACTAAATCCTCCTCTAAAACTTTGCTATGAACGTGCGGGTGTAGCATTTTGTGTCTGAGGACACTGATTACGTCGTGATCCTTGTGCCTTCCATCCCTTGTTGGGACCACCCTGGAAACCTTGTTGAGGCTTAGGCCTCTGACTCTACTGCTACTATTGTGGTGGTCTAGGTGGTAGTGATGAAGGTCTAGAACCTCCCTTGGGAGAGAAAGGTGGTCTACGAAATCCTTATGACTAAGTAGTCTGATTACAGTTTCAAACCCGCTCACGTGCCTCCTGGGACTTGTCCTGTATCTCCTCTGCAATATGGACATTTTCCATAGCGACCTGAAGGCTCTATGAATTGGCCAAGACTTGAAATGCCTGCATTTAGGCCCCTAATGAAATGATTGACGAGAAGTTTCTTGTCCTGGATATGGTCCACATACTGGAGTAACTCAAGAAATTTTCTCTCATATTGAGCCACAGTCATCCCTCGCTAATGATCATGAAATTCGTCTATACGACGTTGCCTGAAGTGCTTTGATATATACTGAGCTCTTAACCTCTCCAGAAAATTATCGCAAGTGAGTGTCAAGGGAGATGTGATGCTTGTGTTCCTCCTGACACCACCAAGTGGATGGATTACCTCTAAGCAAATGCACTGCAAATTGTGCCTTAAGGTTGCTCGCATAAGTATGCAACCCAAAGCACCTCTTAAGATGAATGAGCCATGCCTCAACCTCTGCACCGTCTGTAGATCCTGAAAAATTAGGTGAAGATGAATGAATGATGCCTCAGCCTCTGCACCATTTGTGGATCTTGAAAAATTAGGTGGCAACAACAAGAGGAAATCACAAATCTCCCCCTACGTATCTAGGTGCCCTAAAATCATCAACTATCTCTAGCGGTGGCACCTCCAAATGAATTGATGCTGACTCTCTCTCTTCTTGCGGTGCTCCGCATGACTATTAGGGGGAGTCCTATTGCACTCTCGATACTCAGCTTTGTGTGCTTGTGAAGAGTGATGCGATCTCTCTAATTGAGTGTCCTCTGCTACTGATGATAGCCTGGCATGGATAACTCCGATCAAATCCTCTAGAGCATGGAGGATTTGGGAGCAGTGATTTTTTTAGTGGTTAATATTCGCCAATTGGCTAGTAGTTGAAATTTGGGAATCCAAAATTGGCTAATAGTTCAAGCTATAACGTGACGTGAATAGCCACATTTTTACAAAGTTTTATTACTCTTATTTAAATTGCTAAAGAATTTATTTTATTAAAAAAATTAACTCAAAAATTCACCACAATATTCGATACATGATTAGATTAGATTCGCCTACATTTAATAAATTATAGTAGAAATCTATATTAATTTTCCAATAGAATATCATAATTATTAGTTGTTTTAGGAACATATTTCTAATCTTTAGTTTGCACCATCAATTTACAATATAATCTAATGGCCCTTGTTGTATTCCACGAGGTAAAATGTACCCATGATCATTAATGCTCATGGGGCCAACAATTTCGGGTCTCATGAGCATTATAAATTGTGGGTACATTTACCTCGTAGAGTACAAGAAGGGTCGTTAGGTCAATGATTCAAAAACAATTTTGAGCTCCATAAGAATTACATATTTTGGGTATATTTTACCTTATAGAATACAATGAGAGCCATTATATTATATTTTAAAGTAATGGTGGAAAGTAAATATTACAGTCTACCCCTTAAACTCATCAATAATTTCCATCCTTGAGCCCCTACTTTTCCATGAGAGTTTTTTTTAGATTGGATGGATTCACCATCATTATTAATGCATTTTCTTATTATTTTTCAAGATTCATCAAAATTTTCTACAAAATTTTAGTGACTAAAAAAATTGCCAATAAAATTAATATTTTTTTCGAAAACAAAAGAAAGATTCGCCAATAGAAATTAATATTTTTTTCCTAAAAAAATGAAAGATTCGCTAGGATTTTATATCTTTTTTTAGGAGGGGTTCTTAAAATTATCACTATTTGGGAGTTAATGGAGGATTCGACTGACCTGCCTCAAAAACATGGGTCCCTGCTAGTGATGAATCTACTTCTTCCCTTCTTGCACCACGTCCATGACCATGACCACATCCTTGTACTCTCCTCATCTTAGCCATCCTACAAAATGTCGTGAAGGTATAAATACTCATAACATACCTACATACCCAAAGTTCCCAGCATTGGAACTTAGGCTTTAATACCAAATGTCATGCCCAAAACTTTACATTTTGGACACAACACAACCAATTTCTTTTTGAACAAATAACATGTAAACAACTAACAATTATTAACCATGACTAAACATGGTATGCAAATATGCATGCATCCAACAAATTGCTTATGCAACATCATCATGGACTTGTTGCCCGAGGGCAAGGTATGGGAAGCGAGAGTGATTCGAGTGTGCGGATTCCATCTTGCACACCCTAAGCGGGTAGGTTGATCCTAGTACTCTATGTCTTTAAGATTTCACTATCGCTAATTTTCATTTTAAATTAACAATGTTAGATTATTGCATTTAAACATTTAACCCCTAATCAAGATTACGTGCTATCTTTTAGCAACTAACATAATAAGGGTAAGATGGAGTTTAAATGAACACTTGGTGATGTCAAACTTGATTTCACTAACTAATAAGTTAATAGTTTAACTATAGGCATTACTTAACGTTAAACTTAAAAGGAATGTTATCCTTGTTTTCATAAGCATTAATTAGTGCTATAATTACATTTACGTTCATGTACTTTTTTCCTATATCCTCCAATTTCTTGCATGCGATGTATGCAACCAATTGGAGAGGCACATATATTCATCACTTTCATTCCTATAACTAAGCTTTGAAGTAGTGATAGATGTTGCACAAGGACTCCTCACCATGTCCAAACAAAGCTTTAGCACATAACATGACATTGTCTCATATGCTAAACACAAGCAAAGCATACCACTTTCCATACAAGTGGAATTTTCTAATCCTACTTCCCATTTTCCCACTTTTCAATTCCCTAGACAATTAAGCAAGTTAATAGCTTGTGTCTATTTTAATTATGAGATAAAAGCAAATGATTATACATCTTTTCTCTTTTTTACAAGTTCCCATGGAGCAATGCATGCTAAACACACAATGATATGTAGCTTTTTTATGAACCCAATATCATTTTTATGTCTATGTATCTACTTTCATGCATCTTTGTGAGTGCTCATTTACTTTTAAGATTCAAATGCACCACAAGCTGGCGGTAAAATGTAATGATGAAATTTGCATACCCATGTCAACTCCCATTTAATTTTGTGCCCATTTTGAAACAATATCTCAATGTTAATTTTGTACTCATTTTGAAACGATGTCTCAATGCAATTACATATCAACATATGATACAACCAATGCTACAATGTTGGGCTCATTCCCCAATCCTTCACCCATCCCAATTTACACAACACTTCCCCATACATACCTTATCCATTTACACAACACTTCCCCATACACACCTTATCCATTTCCACACATTTTACCATAATTTTACATTTATTACCACACCTCACCCATGAATTTGGATCCCAAATTTCAAAAATTCAAAGTCAAATTTTGGGAGACATTTTACCATAACTTCGTATTTATTACCACTTCCACACCCATGAATTTGGATCCCAAATTTAAAAAATGCAAAGTCAAAATTTGGGAGACATTTTACCATCTTTATATTTATTATCACACTTCCACACCCATGAATTTGGATCCCAAATTTCAAAAATGCATAGTCAAATTTTGGCCAACTCCCACCCATTTTATTCCTGCCATTACCCAATTTGGCACATGTTTCACTTGGCTATTGCTATGTAGTGGTATTTAAAGACATTCATTTAGACGTTAGTTCATATGCAAAGAATCATTCGACTTCCTACAACATTCAAGGAACATTTATTAAAAGGAACACTTCAATTGGTGCACTGAAAGGAACAAAATTTACTTTCCCCTAGGAATCCAACAACCTCCTTAAGGTATTTTTAAATACCAGCATGTCTTACTGACTAGACAAAAGCAAAGAATCCAGAAAAACTAGCTAACAGAAATACACAATCAGCAAGATAAGATCCACAGGCCACAGGAGAGATCTGTGCCTGCGGAAGCGACCCAGAAATAACTACAATTCTTTGTAGGATTCTAGGCGACACATAGATTGAGGATGTCAGTTCTCTCATATCAAAACATCAAAATATACACTACAACAAAATTATTCATTCACATTGGTTCTAGAGCTAAGTATCTAAACCCCCTATGCATTTACTTTCCAAAAATAACATTTAATTCTATATCATCAAGTCCCACCTCTCAACTGATTTAATTTAGGTTTATGTATATGCATTTTATTAGATTCACCTACATTAAGCTTACATAAACTAAAAATCAAAAGCAAAAATCTTCAAACTTTAAAGCTGTGACTTTTCTAAATCTATAACATTTCAAGCTAAAAACACATAAAATCTTTGATAATTTGTATTTAAGGTCAGCCATTTTTGTCAACTTAGTCACTGGCATCACATACCATGGCTGCCACCCTTGCAGTAGCTGCACATTACACCTCTCAGCGTAATTAGACGTCTCTATTTATAGGATATGGTTTGGCACGTAAGTTCCAACGAATTAATCTCATTTAAAAGGAAATCATCCGATGAATAAGTTCTAAAAATTTTTCTTGTATAAAGTCACCCAAATTGTTACGGTTTAGATGTTGGTCATGGAATAGTAATTGCTGCACTTGAATCGGGTACAATTTATAAGGAGATAGTTAAAACTTAATATGTGACAACGTTATCCATATAATGCATTCCAATATGACAACAAACCGAAGTATAATTTTCATTAATCATGTCTAATTTATAATTGGTTTTGAACTGGACGAGGCTCAAGGCCCAAAACACTAGTCCAACAAAGGATAGCCATCCATCCTATGTCCTCAGACCTAATCCTAAGACTCGTTTCCTTCCTGTGCTGATAAGAAGCCTAATTCTATCACTGTTATGAGGGTTTATACCATAGTTGAAAAACTAGTCAATTGCAAAAACTCAACAAGCCAGGATAATACGGTTCGGAAAAAACTTGGCAACTTAAAAAATTGCTTAAACTTCATTAAAAACACTTTTTTTTTTGCAAAATTCAATGATAAGATGCATCCAATGAGTCAATAAAATGAGTACATTTTCCACCCCAATTTGACCACCAAACATCTACAAAAAACAAATTAAGAGTTAGAAACTTAGAAAGGAAAGTCAAAACTCAAAAGTTGAAAACATATTTGATCAAATTATCAATATTTGTAACTTGTAACTTGTAATTTTCAAATTTTAAACCTGGTGGCTAATTGTGTATTGCTCTCTTTGCTAGCTTTGAAGAGAAGAGTGCTCCTTGCTTGAAAGAGTGGTGATGAATAGAAATCCTTTTGAGTTGTCTCTAGATTTATTTTGAGGTGACACATCATCAATATCTACAGTAGAAGCATGCTGCTTCAGCTTTGATATGCAATCTCGAGCATAGTGACCATACTTGTCACACCTGTAACATTGAATGTGAGAGAGGTCTTTCTTCTTCTTCAGTTCTGGAACAAAATCTGATTTTTTGTCTCTATTCCTCTTGAAATTGCCTCTTTTCCCTTCTCTTCCTTTTCTTTTGGAAGCATGTGCAACAAGGACATGACTTTCTTCATTATGAAAATTTCGCCCATTTCCTCTTGTTGCCAGCCTAGATTCTTCTTGAATACAATCAGCTCAAAGACGATCAAACTTGGGCAACTTGGATCTCCCACTAATGCTTTGGATAAAAGGCTCCCAAGAATGAGGAAGACCATTCAGTGCCAACATAACCAGATCTCTATCTTCAACTATGTCTCCAATAGTGCATAGCTGATCTCTCAAATCAAAAGTCTTCATGAAGAAAGAAATGACTGAATCTCCTTTAGCCATTTTTATATGATGGAGTTGTTGTCTCAAAGCAAGGGCTCTGCTGGTATTGTTGATCTCATACAATCCTTGTAGAGCCTCAAACAATTTATTTGGCTATCTTCATCTTGGAGATAATTGGAACTAGGTGATCCTTCACGGAGTCTATCATGATCTTTCTAGCCTTTGTACCATTTTTCTTCCATTGAATTTTTTCTGAATCATCGGATGGCTTAGGCACATCATTTTCCACAAAATATAGAAGATCATTCTCTTCTAAGGCAATGAGAACTTTGAATTTCCAAGAGTTGAAATTTGATGCTCCATCAAGCCTTTCTTCTACCTTGACATCGTTCACCATCTTTGTTTCTTTGAGAGACTACCCTAGATAAAAAGTTGTCTTGACTGCTTAATCAAATCTGATCGGATCTTTTCTTAAACCTGCTCTGATACCGTGTTAGATTTAGATCAGAAATGCAAATAAGCAGAAATACAACACATAGATCAATGAACACAACAATTTACCCTGGGAAAACCCTCCTACTTTTGGGAACAAAACCCAACAAAATGATCTCTTTATATATCAGATGAATAAGTGCAAAAATTGCATACAAATCAAGCCCTACACAAGGCCAAATCTAATACAATGAATGGAGACACTTCTCCTTGAAGCGAATCTTAAAAAAACATAAATGATGACACTTCTTTTAGATTCGAATTTGCTACTAAGAATGGCGAACTGATGCTGCTATTGAAGATGTGAATTGGAGGTGAATGAATTGATGGAAAATGAGAGGACTCTATCCTCTATATATACCTAGCTAGGCGCCCACCTTTCTAGGGCCGACCTAGAAAATACAAGTTTTAAAAATAAAGGCCGACTTGCCTTGAACAAAATATAATTAGGAGAAAATATCTCCCGCCGCTACAACACTAACACTCCCTCTTAGCTAGGGAGGTATTTTCTAGATATCCTCGTCATGGAGTCTCTCAATATGACGCCCACAATGGGTACACCCATTTTTGAAAAACCACATCTCAGTCTCAGAGATGTACAAGAGTTCTCATGGAGTCTCTCAACATGATGTCCACAATGGCTACACCCATTTGTGGAAAAACATATCTCAATCTCAAAGATGTAGAAGGGTTCATCACGGAGTCTCTCAACGTGATGTCATCATGGAGTCTCTCAACATGACGTCCACAATGGCTACTCCCATGGGTGGAAAGAAACACATCTCAGTCTCAGAGATGTACAAGGGTTCATCACGAAGCCTCTCAACGTGATGTCGTCATAGAGTCTCTCAACATGACGTCCACAATGGCTACTCCCATGTGTGGAAAGAAACACATCTTAGTCTCAGAGATGTACAAGGGTTCATCACGAAGTCTCTCAATGTGATGTCGTCATGGAGTCTCTCAACATGACGTCCACAATGGTTACTCCCATGTGTGGAAAGAAACACATCTCAGTCTCAAAGATGTAGGAGGGCTTTCACCTCATATTTCTCTATCTCAGAGAAATATGCATTATAGCAAAGCTCACTAATGTTGAGTCTCCCTCTCGGAAAGGGAAACATTCTCTACCACCCCAAGCTTGTCTTGGAAATGTGCAAACTTCACTCTAGAGAGAGGCTTGGTGAGGATATCAGTCGTCTAATCATCAGTGCAGATGTACTTGAGTTGAATTGCTTTCCTCAGCACCATGTCTCTGATGTAATGATACTTGATCTCCACATGCTTTGTCCTATCATGAAATATAGGATTTACTGAAAGCTTCACACAACTTTGATTATCACAATGAATCACAGACGGTTCCAATGCTTGACCAAACAATCCTGCAAGGAGCTTTCAAAGCCATACTACTTCACGAGCTGCCACACATGTTGCAATATATTTAGCTTCTGCAGTGCTTAGAGCCACAGATGTTTGCTTCCTGCTTCACTAAGAAATCATAGCAAACCCCAAGCTAAAACAACATCCAGAGGTGCTCTTCCTATCAGTCACACTCCTGGACCAATCAGAATCAGAATAGCCTTGTAACTTTAGATCTTCAAAGGAAGTATATCTCAAACCATATCCCACAGTGCCATGCAAGTATCTCAGAATATGCTTTGCTGCAACTAGATGTATTTGTCTTGACTCACACATGAATTGACTGAGAGCACTCACTGCATAAAAAATGTCTGGTTTGGTGTTGACTAGATACATCAATGATCCAATCAATTGTCTATACATGGTGGGATCTACCAAATCTGAATCAGCTGTTGAGTCACTCAACTTCTTCAAATTTGTCTCCATATGTGTAGACATGGACTTGTAGTCCATCATCCCGAATCTCCTCAAGATGTCTATAGTGTATTTTCCTTGACTTAGAACAATCTCATTAGGTCTTTGTCACACTTCCAGTCCCATGAAGTAATGCATAAGACCAAGATCCTTCATTTCAAACTCGGAGGCTAATTCTTTCTTGCATTTGACAATTAGCTTCTCTGCTCCAGTGAGAAATAAATCATCAACGTAAAGAACCAAAATCAAAGCCTCACCATCAACTATTTTGAAGTAAAGGTTGGAATCTGCATCATTCTCGGAGAATCCCAAGCTCATCAAATATCTATCAATCCTTTCATACCATGCACGAGGTGCTTGTTTAAGACCGTACAAGGCCTTCTTCATTCAACATACATGAGACTCCTTCCCATGAATCACAAAACCATCTGGCTGCTCAATGTACACTTCTTCTTCAATCACACCATTAAGAAATGCAGTCTTTACATCCATTTGATGTAACTTCTAGCCTTTAGCGAATGCACTAGCAATAACTGTTCTAATAGAAGTGTATTGAGCAACAGGAGCAAATGTCTCCTCATAATCTATTCCCTCTTTCTGAGAGAATCCTCTTTCCACAAATCTCTCCTTGTGTTTCTCAATGCTGCCATCAATTGCATGCTTGATTTTGTAGAGCCATTTGGAAGACACTACTGATTTCCCTTCAGGTCTCTGAACAACATCCCATACATCATTTTTAATGATGGAATGATACTCTTTTGTTATTGCATCTCTCCATACCTACTGGTTGGATGCCTCCTCAAAACTGGAAGGCTCAGAATCAATGATGTGACTCATCAATGCCACATAACCTGGAAACTTCCGCGGTCTCTTGCTTTCCCTAAAGGTGCCTCGAGGAGCTGCATACTTTTCTGCCTCTTGCATAGTTTGTCGAGCCCATAGAGGCCTCTTCCGACCTACGACAATATCTCTACGCCCATCAGTTGGTTCTATAGGATCAATTGGATCAATAGTCTCGGCTGGTTCGTTGGACTCCCTTTGAATGTCAATAGTATGATCAAGAGATATGTCCATATCCTAAGAAGTCTCCTGCTCTTCACTGTCTATCTCCATGTAAGACCCTTTAGATCTTTTGAAGGCTACTTCCTCTTCGAAAGAGACATCCTTGCTGATCTCAATTTGTTTCTATCTTGGAATATAAACTTTGTAGGCCTTTGAAGACTCATTGTATCCCATGAATATACCCTTCTTGCCTGAAGGTTCTAGCTTCAATTTTTCATCCTTGGGCACATGAATGTAAATAGGACAACCAAAAATTCTTAAATGACTAACCTCAGGTTTCACACCTGTGAAGGCCTCCTTAGGAGTCATGTTTCCCAATATTTGATGAGGGCTTCTATTTTGAACATACACGACAGTTCTGAAAGCTTCTGCCCATAGGAAAGTTTGTAAATCCTGATCATGAATCATAGCTTTGGCTGCCTCTACTATGGATTTGTTCTTTCTTTCGGCAACTCCATTTTGCTAAGGGTTGTATGAAACACAAAACTCCCTCTTAATCCCTGCCTCAATGCAAAAATTACGAAAACCTTCAGAAGTGTATTCTCCTCCATTATTTGATCTTAGAACCTTAATCCTTTTCCCGGACATGTTTTCAACTTGAGCCTTGAATTCTTTGAATCTATCAAGGACTTCCTTAGACTCCTTAGATTTCAAGAAGTATATCCAAGTCTTTCGAGAATAATCATCAATGAAATCACATAGTACCAAAATCCACTCAAGGATGCCACAGACATTGGTCCACATAAATCAGAATGAACAAGATCTAAAATTCCCTTTGATCTACTGCACTACTATGGAAGGGGCTCTTGATATTCTTACCAAATGCACATCCTATGCCAATGCCATCGTGCTCCAGGCCAAGCTTTGGAAGACCAGTAGCCATCTTCTCCATAGATGGAAGGGCTCTGAAATGTAAGTGAGCAAGTCTCTTGTGCCATAGCTCACTCAAACTGATAGAGTCATGCAATAATGTCTGAACTAGTCGAATTGATAATCTGTATAGGCTCTTCTGACGAACACCAATCACATGAGCTGATTTTATACTAGAGTTCTTAGGCCAAGCAAGAACTCTCCCTTCAGAAAAGGCAACCTTGTACCCTTTGTCCTCCAAGGATGAAATGGAGACAAGATTTCTTTTGATCCCTAGTACAAACAAGACATCACTCAAATGAAGAGGGATATACCTGAATCTAGTTGGAAAGAAGTGGCCCCAACTCCCTTTACGGAGTAACAAGCACCATCTTCAATTATCACTTGCAAGTTTGACTCTTTCTCTATTAGGTCTATAAGATGCTCCCTGTAGCTTGTAATGTGACGTGAAGCACCACTATCTATCAACCAAGTGTCACTATCAGTTGGAACATTGCTTGAAAGAGTGGTGATGAATATAAATCCTTCTAAGTCATCTTTAGATTCTTTTTGAGGTTGCACATCATCAATATCTACAGTAGAAGCATGCTACTTCGGCTTTGATATGCAATCTCGAGCATAGTGACCATACTTGTCACACCTATAACATTGAATGTGAGAGAGGTCTTTCTTCTTCGGTTCTGGAACATAATCTGATTTTCTTTCTCTATTCCTCTTGAAATTGCCTCTTTTCCCTTCTATTCCTTTTCTTTTGGAAGCATGCGCAACAAGGACATGACTTTCTTCATTATGAGAATTTCACCCATTTCCTCTTGCTGCCAACTTGGATTTTTCTTGAATACAACAGCTCGAAGATGATCAAACTTGGGCAACTTAGATCTCCCACCGATGTTTTGGATAAAAGGCTCCCAAGAATGAGGAAGACCATTCAGTGCCAACATAACCAGATCTCTATCTTCAACTATGTCTTCATGAAGAAAGAAATGACTAAATCTCCTTTAGCCATTTTTATATGGCGCTGTTGTCTCAAAGCAAGGGCTTTGTTGGTATTGTTGATCTCATACAATCCTTGTAGAGCCTCAAACATTTCTTTGGCTGTCTTCATCTTGGAGATAATTGGAACTAGGTGATCCTTCACGGAGTCTATCATGATCTTTCTAGCCTTCGTGCCATTTTTCTTCCATTGAATTTTCTCTGCATCATCGGATGGCTTAGGCACACCATTTTCCACGAAATCTAGAAGATCATTCTCTTCTAAGGCAATGAGAACTTTGAATTTCCAAGAGTTGAAATTTGATGCTCCATCAAGCTTACCTTCTACCTTGATGTCGTTCACCATCTTTGTTTATTTGAGAGACTGCCCTAGATAAAGAGTTGTCTTGGCTGCTTAATCAAATCTGATCGGATCTTTTCTTAAACCCGCTCTAATACCATGTTAGATTTAGATAAGAAATGCAAATAAGCAAAAATACAACACACAGATCAATGAACACAACAATTTACCTTGGGAAAACCTTCCTACTTGAGGGAGAAAAACCCAGCAAAATGATCTCTTTATATATCAAATGAATAAGTGTTGAAATTGCATACAAATTAGGCCCTACACAAGGCCGAATCTAACAAAATAAATGTAGACACTTCTCCTTGAAGCGAATCTTGAAAAAACACAAATGATGACGCTTCTTTTAGATTCAAATCTGTTGCTAAGAATGGCGAACTATTGCTGCTGCTGAAGATGCAAATTGGAGGTGAATGAATTGATAAAAAATGAGAGGACTCTATCCTCTATATATACCCAACTAGGCGCCCAGCTTTCTAGGGCCGACCTAGAAAATACAAGTTTTAAAAATAAAGGTCGACTTGCCTTGAACAAAATATAATTAGGAGAAAATATCTCCTAACACTACAACACTAACATTCAAATAAGTTGAGTCCATCCATGGTTGACTCAAAAACATTTGTTGTAAAGCCGTCAAAGAACCAAGAATGCTTTGCAACATTAAGAAAACCGTTGCAAACCTTGTGACACCAAATCTCACCAATTCTTTCCCATGGGTGTGCTCCCTCATCAAGTGAAGAACCCAAGGGTGATTGTAGATATATTTAGTGATCCTCCTCACGTCCTCTACAATTGGTGTGACCCAATCTAGTTTTCCTATGTCCTCCAAAAGAAGGTCAAGGACATATGCTGCACAAGGTGTCCAAAAAAGTGAGGGGTGTCTATCTTGGAGGAGTCTTCCTACTGCCACATATGTTGTTGCATTATCAGTTATGATTTGCACAACATTTGCAATCCCCACCTCCATGCAAACTTCCTCCAACATGTTAGCCAAATTTTTTGCATTTTTTACAATGTGGGAGGCATCAATTGATTTTAAGAATACCACCTCATCTTTGCATGCAACCAAGAAATTAATGATGGTATGGTTTTTCCATCCATCCACCCATTAGAAAGAATAGAGCAGCCATATAGTTTCCATTTTTCTTTTTGCTCCTCTATTGCTGCCCTTGCCCTTTCAGTTGCATTAGTAAACAACTTACAAGTACAAAGTGAAATTAAGTACACAATTTTAATTTGTAAACAAAAAAATAGCTTAAATTCATCATAAATTAAACTTAAAAAACATAAATTAAAGAACATAAACTAACCTCTCACTCAAGTCAGTGTGCGAGGGCGCCTTGTAGCCTTTTCTTGCAACTGCTAATGCGGTGACCAAATTGTGCCAGTAAGGAGAACTCGACACATTGAAAGGGACGTTAAAATACCAAAATTCTACACAAGCAATGTCTGCTTGCTCATGCACCTGCCTATTCCACCCAGTCGCCTCTAAGGAAGGTTGTGCACCAGGTGTGTTTCTAGGCACGAAATAATCATGCATGTGTGTAGGTCTTGTGGCTGCCCCTGGTGCTCTACTAGAGGTAGATGAAGGGATGGAGGTGGTGGTGGGTTGCCTTCGCACACATGGACCACGAAGAGAGCCTACTATGCCCTAAGTAACATCATGATCATCATCTGATTCAAGTGGAGCACCTTGAGAAGAGGCTATGGTTGCTTGCATTGTTGTTCTTGCCTTCTCTCTTTGCACTTTTTTTCTTCTGCAATTGCAAGTATGGCATTCATATGTCTTTTTTATTTCTTTTGTGGTTTTAGGACAAGCCTTAGCATCATGTTAAGGGATGCTTGCAAGGTGGTATTTGAGGCGATTGATGCCTCCACGATATACTTTTTCACATTTAATGCAAAATATTGTGCCAAGTAGGGGTCCTAGATAAGCATATTTCTAGGCAAGATCTCTAGCTCCTAGAGGATGAGTTCCTACAAATCCCCCAGGCACGATGGGGTAGAGCTTGAGGCCGAAGCAGGTTCAGAAGCCATTATCAATTAACCTACACAAAGTGAAAGCACTTGTTAGATTTTTGATAGAAATTTTTTTAAAAAAGCTAAATTAGATTAAACCAAAAGAGATTATTTTAAATTACTAAAAATCTAAACTAATCTAAGATTCTAAACATTTTCATAACAAAAAAAATGGATTTTAAAAAGAAAATAATAACTAGGGTTTTGAAAAAATGTAAAAAATCTGAAAATTACTTCAAACTAGTAAAAAATTAAGCTAATCTAAGATTGCTAACATGTTATTCAACAAAAAAGAGGATTCAAAACAAACATTAAAAACTAGGGTTTGAAAAAATATTCAAAAAATTTTAAAAATGAAAAAATAGCAAAATATGTAAAAAATGAAAAAAATTCATCATAAAATCTTGTTTTGATGAATATAAATGCATTTAAATCTTTTTCACACTACATTCAGATGATTTTTAAACATAGAACCAACAAGAATGAAGATTTCTTTTTTTTTAAAAGAAAGAATAAGAAAAATTAGAAAGCCTACCTGGAAATCCAATTTGCCTTCGAAATTAAATGTAAATGCCCTTCAAATCTCCTCAATGCAAAATTGTTGTAAATCAATGCACAATGCTTTGGAGAGGGTTTTTGCTAAGTATAGAACACAAATGAATGAAAAAAAACAACTTAAAATGACTTTTTAGCGGTTGCCTAGGCATGTTCCTCATCGCGCGAGTTTTTGCAAAAAGCTTGCCGTACATTTTGCAAAAACTTGTCAAAAGTACGAGCGAGTTTTTCAGCATACAAGTGCTGGAAAAACTTGGGGGTGAACACTTGGTAAGTTCATTTATGGCAGAAGCATCATCATCAACTTGGTTCAGTTTGGCATTTGTCAATTTGCTATTCTTAGTAATTCATCAATTGCAACTTGAGCATTGTATTTGGCTACCTCCTTGGACTGAGTTTCAAACTTAGTCAATTTCATGTTTTTAAGTTGTACCCCCATGCCTAGGCTTGATAACTTCATGTCGTTTTAAAGAGGGGACATTAAGGGTTCAAGTTGAACATTTAATGATTTAATAAATGTTTTATTGTTGCAATTTGAAATGGACGCCTAAAGGGAAGGTGAATAGTATTTTATTATTTCAAAATAAAGTGAATGGTTAAAGGTGGCATCCCCTTGGAAGATGAAGTGAGTCGACTTCTTGGAATTCAAAGTGTTTCTTTATCCTTTTGAAGTTTATATATTGAGGCATTTTGGAGAGCTGATTATGTTATGATTTTGAAAGTAAAGTTATGCTGGTGGACTGAATCCATAACCTGGCTAAGAGGAAGCTTAGCAAATTCAATCCATCATTCGGGCCTGAAACTATGGCTTCCTAGGTGGAGATATGAGACTGTACTTCATTTAGAGGTGCAGATAGAGCTTCATTTATGATGATTCCAAACAGGTTGCTAATGTATAACCTATTTTCTGAGTTGTTGGTTTGACATGGCTGAAGCTAATTTCTGTTCATAGCTTCGTCATAGAATTTTATTTCATTATGGGTATTCGCTCATGCTGTGTAACTGTAAAGGGCGACCCTTTGTGCAAGATCTCATAATTTATCATTGAGTTGTTGATTTTTGAAGTCAAGTCGACCTCCTCAAGGGGGCCGTACCATTTGGAGCTTGCCTTGAAATTTGTGCCATCTGTTTCTCTTTGTTTCCGGCTCGAATTCTTCTTAGAGAATGGACGCCTAGTCTCTAGTTGTTGATTGGTTGTGGTTTGGAGGCATTTTGAGATGTTTCGGAAAAGTTACGTCCATTTATGTGAGTTTTGGTGTTGCTGATCTAATTTTCTGTTTATGTTGTTTCTAATCAGACTTAGTAAATATTATTAATTTGCTGATTGAGCTTCAATTTTATATCATTTTGTCATTGTAAGAGTTAGAGGAAGTGTTACTCTAACCATTGGTTGATTTTTGAAGCGTATCTTTATTATTGCAACTTATTATTTCATTGTAAAGCTTGTTAGTAGTACTAACAGTTGTTTAAATTTAATTGTTGTAAGTTTAATGTTTGTTTTCACTCCCACAATTGAGTGGTTGAGTTTTAAATAATCATCTTTCTTATTGTAAGTTTCCCCCCATTGAATAAGTGGTTGTGTGGACTGTATTCCCCCCACGTTAATAAGTGGAAGAGTGGATTTAATAGCTGGCTTGCCGCCTTTAATATTGTAATAATCTCACCCACTGAATAAGTGGAGAATTCCCACTACTTGTGGATGTCTACCGCAACAGATGAATGTATTTTCAGTTCTGATTATTACTAATGATCCCCATGCCATATGCTATCGCCTCACCCTCACTGGGATCTTGGTGAACATTCTTGGCAAGGGTTACCTTTAAAGTTGATTTGTATTTGGAGCTAACGCTAATCAGTGGTTTGATGTTGGTTTGTGTGTTCAAATTTGGGGAAAAAAGTAAGGGGAATATTTCACTTAACATACCCAATTGGGTTAGATTGAAATAAACAAAATATACTAATCTGCATCATAATGGCAACCCCTATAAAATGATCTCTATTAAAGAATCCTCATTGAATAGAGATTGAAATGGCCTGCTCATTCCACTTACAATATTCCTCTAATAAAAGACTATGAGACAAACACAAGATCAAAATCCAGCATGAAGAGCTCTCCTATAGATAAGGAAAAATCTTCCAAATGTCTCAAAAGTTCTCTAGATATCAAGGGCCAAAGAATGGATTATGCATAATATATCAACAACAGATTGTATGACCCACTGGTACCAAGGCAAAGCAACATGCCATCACAGTTATTGGGATCACAGTCTATACAAAAAGCATTAATGCGAGCCAATCTAATAAAATCTTTAGAAATATAATTTAAAACTGGACATCCATAGCAACATTCATATAAACAAGTAGATTTACTTTGATAGATCCCAAAAACCACTTCATCCTGAAAACATATAAGTCCTCTCATCTCATCTCATTTCAAATATCTTATGAATTTTAATTCTTCAACAGAACTGTTGGCTGCTAATACTTACAAATCTGAAAATTTGGACATCCATGTAGGAAAAATCATTTCAACAAGTTGAGATATTCTACTAGTAAAAACTGTCTAAACAAATAGATTTACTTTCCTACAAACAAATTCAAGCAAAAGAACAATAAATGTGATGTTATCTTATGTCAATTTTTTTCTAAATTATTAATCCATAGCAGAAAAAAATCATTTTGGGAAAAAAATGGGCAAACCAAAAGTATAAGATTTTTTTGAAAAAATCGGATTTAAAAAAGATAACAAAAAATTGTAAAATAAGAGACAAAACTACTTTTTTAAAAAAATTTAAGGGCAGTTCCATAGCATAGAGATATAGAGAGCAAATAAAATAGAGATTTTAACCCATGAGTTGTAGAAAATAGGATTTTGTTGTTTATATTCATATCACTGATTACATTGCATTGCACAAAGCATACTTTATAGTGCATAAATAATAACTAAATGGTTACAATTGACAAAATTTCAATTACAATATAGTTTGTACAAAGTCAACTTATAAACTAAGTACAAAGTTCCAAAAGATCAAATGTAGCCAATGACTCTTACTTCTTAGAAATATGGTAGAGGGTTGCAGGTCTTGATGATGAAGCTCCTGGTTCAAAGCCTCTCCTAAGTTATTCAACCTCATGACTATCCATGTTGGCCTCTAGGATCTCAAAATCCTCAAGCTCAAAGAAAGTCATTAAAAAGATAGTTTTCCTTTGCTAAGTAGACATCATAAATTACAAAACGGGAATCAACTAGTTCATATTTCTAGAACAATGTCAAAGAGAACCATATGAAGAGTGTGAAAGGGAAATTATATAACAAAGGAAGCAATTGCAAAGTCGACTTAATAGGTTTTGAATCAAATAGCTCAAGATAGAGTAATATAAAATGCTTTTAAAACAAAATCTTAGATCTCAAAAGACCATAAATGATATTGATATGTTCTCATTGATAACTATTTTAGCAGATTTGTAAAACAATAAAGGGAGTGTTAAATATTTTTCCATTAGATAATAAAGATCTGCAAGTACAAAAGAAGAGAGCAACTATCTAAACCACAACTATAGCTATTATTATTCAAGTAAATTTTCCATGATCTTGCATATAAGTGGATGGAGTTAAAAGCATTGATGGACTTTGAATTGAGAATTTGAGAGATTATAGGTACAAGTTTCAATAGAAAATCAAAGCACAAGGAACATTCCCTTACAATGGGGCAGTTGGTGTTGAATCTATCTGGATCATTAAAGAGAAAATATACGAGGCCTGCTTCAGGAGGGATTAAGATAAGCCCACAAAAGTAGGGCATGACTTTTCTCAAGGCATGTATTAGTTTGCTTGATACCTATTTAACGTGCATGGAATGATACACTGTATATGTCTAAAGCATTCATGTATTGTTATTGTACTCCTTGCAGGCCTTTTGAACCTTCATGTATATGACAATCCTAAATGGAATGTAGTTCCCTCACAAGTGTAGGGCATGCATTTAAGCAATGAATTTCACTAGTTAACAAAGCATTAAGCTTATAGAAACAATTCATTTTTTTTAGCACTACAAGCTGATTTTTATCTTTCTGATAGGAACCATTCTGCGTTTGATTCCACAATGTCTATATACTATTATGTTTATACTTCTACTTTCCACTTAATTAGACAATTGCCGCTACCCTACTTGCTTGTCATTAAAACTTGATGGCATCTGAAAAGGAAATTTGTCCCAACCTAACCTTGATAATCTAAACAACCACCTTGGTATTATTGTTGACAATTGAAATGTTAAAATTCTTTTGAAAAGTTGGGATCACAATAATTCCAAGAAAACAAACCTCTTTAAGTTGATATCAAACCAATAGAGTTTCGTTTCAGTTTAGTCTGGCTTTCTATATTTACTTTGGCAAGTACTCTTATAAGGTTCAGATATATTTAAAAAATAAGATAGAAGCCTTACTTAGAATTTATGATATTGTCTACTATTTCCCACTAAATTGTGTATTTGGATTTATATATGTGGAAAGCATTACTACGAGCCTAAGGCAAACATCATTAGTATCGAATATTGAGAAAAAAACAGTACATTTGTTAACCATTCCATGTTAATGTCCTTAACATCAAACATAGAAGTATACCAAAGAATGTGTCTATTTTAATGTCCTTAACATCTATTAGAAATATGCATCCATTCAAGGTTGCTACCTACGATTTGCCTCAACAACTTGATGAAATCTAGCAAATCTTTGATGGTGAACCACGTTCCAGCGGCCAACGCTCAGTTTTGTGCAAAAAATCAACAAAAAAGCCCAATTAACTAGCAATTTTGCACAGTTAGGGTTCCGCAATGAGTTAGTTGGGTGATTTTTTCACAGTTTAAACCCTTAAAAATCAGTGAACATATTGAGGCTGATTAAATAGTGATTTTTTGAGGATTTATGCTTCTATGATTAATACTGAAAAAAAATCACTATTGGGACATGCAATTTTGAAGGCTTGTGTGATGTTATCTCAATTTTTTCTATATATTATTAATACTGAAACATCAATATAGGGAGGTGTGCTTTTGAAGGCTCTTTAGAGGATCAGTTTAGCCGTTATAATTTGGAACCTATGGTAGGAAAGAAACCCCCGAGTTTTTGGGGAAAAGGAAAAAAATCCTTCAATAATCAAAATTTACAAAACACTTGGAATCTAGATCAAATAAGTCATCTGAAGAGAAATTGAAATTATTATTAATGTTCACAAACATCCACAAAGGATAAGGGAAGGGAAGATAAAGTCCAGTACTGATGCAGAGCACCTTCAATGAAAGACAGCTTCTGCTTTCTGTTGATTCACTTTTCTGCTGCAGCAAATATACAGTTATCAACTAATTTCTATTTTTGGATTAGAGAGCAAAAATAGGGTAGTGATGCTCAGCTATAGAGGTAAACGCATGTTTTTGGGTTTGGGAGTTAGTTTTTGGAGTTCGGAGATTATAGGGGATAAAATAGAGATTTTGTTAAAAAGCTTAAAACTTTTTCTGGGAAATAAAAGACATTCGCTGGATATTTGCTGCAGCTTACAGGGAGCTCTTCCACTGTGTATTTTCAGCTGTGTTTTTTGTTTGAAAGACTATTATTCAGTTGCTATGATGTGTGTTTGTTGATTTCCTTCTTTAACCTGTAGATTGTGGTTTGACCCATTAACTGTTAGAAACTTAGAACAGAGTATCTGAGATACAGCAATAGAGGATTTCTACATCAGTTGGTATCAGATCACCATGGCCCAAAGGGGGATTACATATGAACTGGGCAGGAAGAGGCAGAAAGAATGCAAGATAAAGGGGAAACCTAGATGATGAGTTACTCAAGAATATTAGGAGAAGACAAGGGAAAGAAAAAATCAGAATGTGACCAAAAAGCTCAACATATTTGAAAGCTAAATTGATGCCCTCAGATAATCAGCAAAAACTTTTTAAAGAGTTTACAAATCTTAAAAAAGAAGCAGTCATCAATACAAGCTTATACTGAAGAAATTTTCAGACTGCAAATCAGAACTGATTTGCAAGAAGGTGATGAGCATGCAGTAGCAAGGTACATCAATGGGCTTAGATTTCAACTCCATATTGCCTTGAAAGAAGAGAAAAATTGAATAGGCAAAGTAAAGTGGCAAGCAAAAGGGGTGGTCACAATTTGATTAGAGGAAGAAGTTCCTCCAAACCTGCCAAAGAAGAAGAACCAGAGGGTAATGTGAAGTCGGACTTCCAAGGAAGGGGAGGCTTCAAAGGTAAGGGACAAGGGCGACAGTTTTATGGAAATTGGAAGCCTTTGAGATATTTTATTTTCTAATGAAGTCCATAGTCTATAGACTGTCCTCCAAACCACAAAATGATGATGGCAGCCAAAGATAAAAAAGAACCCTTGACATCTAGGGACAAAGAAATCTAATGCTAAGAAAAGGAAGAGAAACGTAATGCTGAGAAGAACCTTGATATCTAGGGACAAAGAATACCTTGAAGTTGATTGGAAGAGGAAGAGCATTTTTCAAACAAAATGCAAGTGCCAGGACAAGGTATACAAGCTGATTGTTGATGGTGGATCTACTGACAATTTGGTGAGTGCCGAACAAATTGTAGCTTGCTTGCATTCCAAAATCCAACACTTACAAGATTTCTTGGTTGAACAAGGAACATAGTGTACTCATAGATAAATTCTGTCTTGTTACTTTCAAAATTGATCCTTATGCGGATGAAGTGCTATGTGACATGGTGCCAATGGATGCAAGTCGTCTGCTATTAAGTAGATATTAGCAATATGACAAGAATGTAGTTCACCATGGCAGGGAAAACACTTATAAGATGCAACATGAAGGTAAACTCCATATCTTGAAGCCTTTTAGAGGAGAAGGATCAACTGAAATAGCATAACTATCTTTGTTTACAATGGGTTGGAAAGAGTTTTTCAAAGAGTTCACGGTGAGATTTGTTATTTATTATACCCCCTAGAAAAGAAGAAATCAGATCAGCAAGTAGTCCCATTGGAAGTGCAGAAGCTGCTATATCAATATTCAAATTTGACACCATCTGACCTACAAGCTAGTTTGCCTCCTTCAAGAGGCATTACTCATCAAATTGATCTAATTCCAAGTGCCAAACTTCCAAATCAGGCTTCTTACACATTGAATCCTCTAGAAAATGAGGAAATGAGGTGACAAATTACTAAATAATTGGAAATGGGATTTGTAAGGGAAAGCATGAGCCTGTTTGCCACACCTACTCCTCTCTCCAAGAAAGGAGAGAGATGGAGATTATGTATGGATTTTAGGGTCATTGACAAAATCACTGTAATGTATCTAAATGGATGACTTGCTAGATTGCTTATCCAATGCCAAAATCTTTTCCAAGATCGACGTTAGAAGCGGATACCACCAGATTCAAATTCATGAAGGTAATGAGTGGAAGACTCCCTTCAAAATCACAGTTTATTTAGGTGGGTGGTGATGCCATTCAGCTTGTCCAATGCTCTAGCTACCTTCATGTGAACAATGAATCAGGAATTTAAATTACACATTGGAAAACTTGTCATAGTCTATTTTGATGTTATCTTGATTTTGAATAGATATATGGAGCAGCATGTAGTAAATTTGAGAGTGGTACTTGACATACTTAGAGCAGAAAGGTTATCTATCAACCTAAGAGTGAGTTTTGCAAGGTTAAGTTGGTATTCTTGGGTGGTGTTATTTCAGTTGATGATTGAGCATGGATCCAAAAAGGTTAAGCCAATTCTTGAGTGGCCTACTCCTCGAAGTATCACAGAGGTGAGGTGCTTCATGGGATGATGAATTTTCATAAGAGATTGATTAGTAATTTCAGCAGTATAAATGCACCCTTGGGTGATTGCACGAGAGGGATGTCTTTATTTGGACAAAGGCAGCTGATGTGAGCCTTGAACAGCTCAAAAAAAGGTTATTGAAGTTCAGCAAGAAATTAAATGAAGCTAAAAGAAGTATAGCACTTATGATAAGGAATTCTACGCCATGGTACAAGCATTAAAATATTGGAGGCATTATCTTCTACATAGGGAATTCATTTTGATGATTGATAATCAAACCTTGAAGTACATAAATTCCCAAGGTAAGCTATTCCGCAAAACATGCCAAATGGGCTTCATTTTTGCAGGCATATGCATTGGTTGTGCAGCATGGGGGTAGTAAAACCAACATAGTGGCTGATGCCTTAAGCAGATGGTGTGAATTGTTGGTTGTAACAAGTAATGAACTGGTTGGCTTTGAAGAAATGAAGGGCGAATATGCAAATAGCTCATATTTTGGTAGCATCTACACAATTATACAAGGCAAGACCATATAAGTATGCATTCATTTGAAGACTTTTTATAAGTAGACGATTTTTTTGTTTAAGGGATCTCAACTTTGCATTCCCCTTGGATCAACGAGAGAAAAGCTAGTCAAAGAGATGCACTCAAGTGGGATGAGCAAATAATTTGGAAGGGATAAGACTTTTGGATTAGTGAGTGAAAAATTCTTTTGGCCAAATATGACAAGAGACATGAATAGGTTTGTTGTTGCTAGTAGAGTGTGTCAAATTGCAAAAGGAGGACAGGCCTTATATATGCCTTTACCTATGCCAAAGGAACCATGGACTGATATTTCTGTGGATTTTGTCTTGGGGCTGCCACGAACCCAAAGAGGACATGATTCAATGCTTTGTAGTGGTGGACCACTTTTCTAAAATTGCCCATTTCATACCTTGTAAAAAGACAAATGACGCGAGTCAAGTTGCATATTTGTTCTTTAAGGAAGTAGTGCAGTTGCATGGTATTCCAAAAGCTATAACTAGTGATAGGGACACCGTCCCAAATTCTTAAGCCACTTTTGGAAAGCCTTGTGGAAACAGGTTGTAATTCAGTCCAGCATACCACCCCCAAATTGACAGTCAAACTGAGGTGGTGAATAAGAGCATAGGCAATCTATTGAGGTGCTTAGTTGGTGGCAATACGCTACCCCAAACTAAATTTCCCAATAATTCCAGCATAAACAAGTCTATAGATAAGTCTACATTTCAAATTGTGCATGGTACAAATCCTAAAGGAATTGTGGACTTAGTTAATCTACCTGTATACCCACATATCAGCCAGGATGCCATAGATTTTGTAGAGTAATTGAGAGGTACATCAATAGGTTAGGCACAAATTGCAAGCAATGAAAGAACAATATAATAAAACTGTTGATTTGCATAGACAAAAAAAAGTCTTTCACGAAGGGGAAATAGTCATGGTACATTTGCACAAGGAGAGGCATCCTCAAGGTGCCTACAACAAGTTGAAGCCCAAGAAAATTGGGACTTGCAAAATTATGAAGAGGATAAATTCTTACTTGATTGATCTGCTTGAGGAATTGGACATTAGTCCTATTTTTAATGTCACTGACCTTTATTCATGTTGCCATGAAGTCTTTTTTGCCCCAATTTTCCCTTGTGTTAACCATTTGTGTCCTCCTTTTTCTTTAAAATGAGTCTAAAGTGTTGCATCATCAGCAAATTTCAAAAGTTTTAAAACTTTTGTTGGTCTCCGAAGAGGTTGTCACAACCCTTTCGGCTTTCAACAAGGTTAACCTTGTTGGAACCGACAATACTATTGCAACCTTTTTCCACCTGAAAAAGTGTATAAGTTCATCTTGAGTTTTTAGGTCCTTGGAGTTGTGTCAAGCACTTCTAAAAGTGGTCTTTGAAATAAAGTTTCCCAAAATGTAAGTCGGTCATTGTCCAAAGTTTCAAAACTCATTTTGGCTTCCCACAAGGTTGTTACAACCTCAGCGAGAGTTGACAAGGCTTTCCAAACCAGGCCTATGTTCACAGCATTGTACCAGAAATTCCTATGAACGAAACAGCGAAGGATTTCAAAGAACTCAGCTGTTCACAAAGATGCCCCACTTGTATTTCAGCTCAAAAAATGAAACAGATAATGTTGGCACATGCGTTTGGAATCTTGAAGGTTTTGAAACTTATGTTGGCAAGTGATTGGTTTGTCACAACCTGGTTAGTGGCCGACAAGTAATTCATAACCTCACATCTAAAATGAATTATTCAAAGATGTTTCATTGACAATTTGTGGATTGCTTTGTAAGATTAAATTTAATCTTTTTCGGTTTCTTCAAAGGATTTCAAAATTAGTGTCAAGAGCCGATGAGGTTCTGGAAACCATTTAAACTTCTGACAAGCAAATGTAAAGAAGTTCTTATTTTAAATAAGGCCAAGTGTCAACAAAAGGCAGGATCACACACACACCAGCATTAATGACACCATCAATGTGCAGACAAGGATCGAGGACATTAAATGCTGACCTATATAGTCGAATTAAATCATCAAAAGAAGTATTTTAACAAGCAATTGCCAGAGAATTCACAAGAGTAAGGAAACGAGTTTGCAGAGTGCTATCAAATGACATTGGAAAGGAAATTCCATACCCTATACATAGAACAATTTGTCAAGAGTTAAGGTACATAATTTTCTTGCTCTCTTGTGACTTGTGGGGAAAGTTTTCATGGGTGATTCAGTTTCATGAATAATTGTCTGGTACAAATTGCTTGTTGGGTATCAAGGTTCCCTCAGATTTGTTTAACTATGTGCTAAAAGAATTGGTCCATCTTTTCTGCAAATTAATATTGGTCTGGTCTGGAGAGCACATTGCCCGAAATTGGTGACACTAAACTAGGGCATGTAAACCTAGATGACTTTTGGCAAAGAATGGATAGTGAAAATAGGTCACCAAGTACACAGAAATTGGTGGACAACAATTTGTTGCAGATAGTTGGTTTCCCTATAACAGCACAAATTTAGTGTTGGAATGCATGAATCACTATGATACTCAAACTTGAGAAGTAAAAATGGATGATAACAGGATAATTGCCAAACTAGATGGAGAATCTTTCACTACACTCCTCAAACTGTCTCAAAGAGAAGCATTTGCAAACCTTAATACCACATCAACATACCAATGCTTTTCCGAGAAAAAGAGTCAATGTCGAAACACAATTGCTAAGCATTGGCTAGCTGTTCTAAAGAAAGGAGAGTCTCAATTGCCCAAAAACTTACACAAGCCGCATTTTGCTAATGAAATTTCTAACATTGTAGTGCTACTCCATAGGCTAGTTGGCAATGTAGATGTGCATAATTTTGAGGAATGGATGTATTTCTTTATTATTGTAAATATTAATGGCGAGCGATTCATTGTTGGGGCAGTATCATTAACGATAAACTTCATAAGAAAATGACTCATTTTCAGGTTGATAAATCTTTCTACATGTCTTCATATTTGTTCTACACTATTGCCAGCAGAGGGGCTTGGCTAAGGCTAGTTCCAATTGGAAATTTTGATGAAGTGACTCTAATTCATGATCACTACCCACAACTACAGCTAGAAAATAGCTATAAAAATTTCAGAGGAGTGAACAATGTATTCGTAAGGCATGTAATCTGAGAACTCCAAGGCGATGTGAGCATGAGGATATCTCCAAATGTTGCCCAACTAATCAACACATATAGAAGTTATTTCATCCAGTTTCAAAGGTTTACCTACAACTGCCTAGGTATATGAGTGATAAGTTTGTTTTGATTGAAGTATGTAAACAAATCGGTGAATTGAATAAAAGGTGTTGAGAAAAGAAGAAAGAAGGCATCCCTTTCTCATTGAATTATCCTACTATCAGTGCAAGTCTTTGTCTAATGCATTAAATATTGAGAGGGACCTGGCTAAATATACAATGCAATTCTTTGGATGTGTTTTTCATTTGATAGTAAAGTTATATTAAGAACAATTTGCAATTTGGACCGGGATTCCACCATATTCCTAGAGTAGAGGACTACTGGGTTGACTATGATAATGAACTCGAAGTCTGAAAAAGGGATTGGATTAGATTGTCTTTAAGGCAAATTAAAATTTTCAATTTAAATTGGGATATCCAAGGTATAGAAGATGATGAATCTGACTTGGTGGATCCTATATATTTTGATCACATCCAGATGAAACCTATATTGCCCATCAATTTGGTTGTTGGGGAGGTGAAAACTCTAGAAGGAAGATCAATAGTGATACTCAAAAGAACTAGAGAATGGATATTGAAAAAGACTATTGAGAAGCCAAGCACAAAACCTTCAAAAACAAAGGGAAGTGCAGAGCAAGAAGGCAACAGGCAGGTGACATCTTCTTCTTCTTCTCAACCAAAAAAGAAGACCCCAACCTCATCATAAGTTAATCCTCAAGTCACAGGTGGAAATGAAGGAGATGGCAAAGAAGACCACCACAATAGGAGAAATCCAAAAAGAACAAGCAAGGGCGTTGTGAAGGGTAAGAATAAGATAGAAAAGGAAAAGGAGAAGTTAGACACCATTACCAAGGAGAACAAAGAAGAAAGTGTCGTCCATATCACCTCATCTCCCTCTCAAGTGAGTGCTTCTTCTTCTTCTTCCCACTCATCACCAAATTCTTCACCACCTCATTCAACTCAAAATCCAAAAATCCAACCTAATCCTTCACCTTCATCTTCACTTGATGTGTTATCTCTCAATAGAATCAAGCCTTCGTTTACCACTCCAACTCCTTTGAGAACATTGCAGTTTTCCCTTGGTGCTATCAGGACCTCCTTTGGTGCTCCTTTTGTTACACCCTCCTCTTGGTTGCAGCCAACATTGTCAAAGAAGAGAAACTATGTTACCGGGTTCGACCTCCCAGTGCTGGGTCCTGGTCCGGGTTCGCGTCGGGTCCTTGTCCTGGTCCGGTCCCTCTGTGGGTTCGACTAGGGTTCGTGTTTTGGAGGCCTGGTTCGCTGATGGAGAACCCAAGGAGAACCCAAGTCGAACCCGGGCGAACCAAAGCAGAACCGACAGGTTTGGGCGCTCAAAAAGCATTTTTTTAATAATTTCTCTAGTTTGACTTTGACCCACGCCCAAGGGAACCCTAAAAATGACCTCTAAAACACTTTAAACACCTAAAATACCTCATTTTCATTCATTTGTTTTGCAAACATGCATTTTCATTCCAAGAGGCTAAGTTCTCATTTTTGCTTGTTGGATTGACAAAAGGAGTTGAAGATTGATCATTGAAGCTTCTACAAATGATTTGCATTGCCATTCCAACAGATTTGAAAGTGTTCATTGGCTGCCACAAAGATTGTTGAAGGATTTTTTTGCAAAGAGGTGAGTTTTTCTCATTTTTTTTGAGTTTTTTCATCCATTTTTTTTTTTACAAACTAGAAACTTTGTTTTGTTTCATTTTATGATTTATCTATGTTTTTTCTTTCCATTCTTCTATGAATGTAAAAGAGCTAGGTTTTATAAAAAAATTATATTTTGTTTTCATTCAAATTTTGAATGTGTTGTTTGCAAAAAAAATTGCCATAGGAATCACAATGTCAATGGGTTCTACCTCCGGCTCCGTAGCTAAACCAAACTCAAAGTTCAAAACAAATCCAAATTCTCCTCTATGGAAGTATGTTGAAATGATAAGACAGATTCCAGGTGGTGGCGGTTATGTTTGGAAATGCAGTGGGTGTGAAGTTACATATTCTAGTTCATACCATAGGGTGAAAGCACATTTGTGTGGCATAAGTGGAAAAGGCATCACGGCTTGCCCTGGAAAAGAAGGTGAACCTATTCCACCTGATACAGTTGCAAAATACATTATGGAGCAAGACGCAGCAGATCAACGGGAAGCCCAAAAAGGAAATCACCCTTTGTTAAAAAAAAAATCAAAGGGAATGCAGCCCCCATCTAATCCCAATATTGTGGTAGAAGACCACCCATTTATGGCTACTCCGGATCCTCAAGCTCAAAGTGGACAACCAATTGCAAACAAGAGAACAAAGGGGCCTTTGGAACTTGCATTTCAAAATGAGAGTAGAGCCCTTGCCGACCAATGTGTAGCAAGATGCATATATGCCAATGGATTAGCTTTTAATGTTGTTCGTTCTCCATATTGGAAAGAGATGTTGAGGATGGTTAATGAAGCTCCAAAAGGATACAAGGGCCGGGTTATGAGAAGGTGCGTGGCTCTTTATTGGAAAAGGAGGTTGAGTTGGTTGAAGATGCATTGAAGCCTATAAGAGATTCATGGGTTGAGACAGGTGTGTCCATTGTTTCAGATGGTTGGAAGGACTCAAGAAATCGGCCTTTGATCAATGTCATAGCGGTGTCCCCTAAAGGGGCAATGTTTTTGAAAGCCGTGGATTGTGAGGGGCAAGTAAAAGATGGACAATTTATTGCTAATATTCTCATTGCAGCCATTGAGCAAGTGGGACCCCGCAACGTTGTTCAAGTTGTAATGGACAACGCCAAGAATTGTAGAGCTGCAGGGTTGTTGGTTGAGGAAAGATATTCACATATCTTTTGGACACCTTGTGCAGTCCATTCACTCAATCTTATGCTGCAAAAGATTGGGAATAAAATTGCATGGATCAAACAATTGTATACTGAGGCTGAGGACATTCAGATGTTCGTCACCAACCACCACTTGTCTCAAGGGATCTTTAGATCATTTTCAAAATTGGAGCTATTGAAGGTAAGTGAAGTAATATTTACATTTGTCATTTTCTGATTTTCATAATTTGATTGTGCATTCTAATTTAAATTCTTCTTTAAAGTTTATTTTTAATTTTTAAATTTTAATTATTTTTTTTAATTTGCAATAGGTTGCAGAGACCCGCTTTGCCTCTAACACAATCGTCTTGAGACGACTTGTGAAAGTTAGACAGGCACTTTCTAGCATGGTGATTAGCAACAATTGGTCTATATGGAGGCAAAGCAGCACTGAAAGAGCAACAAAAATTAAGAGCATGATATTAGATGACTCATGGTGGGATCGTGTGGACTATCTCCTTAGCTTCACCGAGCCCATTTTGAGTATGATTCGCTATACTGACATGGACAAGCCATGCATTGGAGAGATATATGATGGCATAGACTCAATGCTTGAGAAGATCAAGTGCACCATAAATGCAAGAGAGCAGGACCCTGAAGAGACTTTCTTCAAACAAGTGCAAACAATTGTTGAAGAAAGGTGGAACAAAATGACAACTCCATTACACCTTCTTGCCTTTGCATTGACTCCAAAATACTATAGTAGTGAGCTTCTTTCACAGCCAGGAAGGCTTGCTCCATATAGAGATTTAGAAGTGGCAGAAGGGTACAAGGCAACATTTGTGAGACTCTTCCCTGATCAAGATTTGCGAAGTGTAGTCACAAATGAGTTCACTGATTTTGTGCACTCAAATGGTCTAGATGTTGATGCTCTTCGTGATAGGTTCTTAAAGGATGCTCATAGTTGGTGGTACTTCCATGGACAATACTTCCAACATTTGCAGCCCCTTGCAATCAAAGTTTTATCACAAGTAAGTTTAATAAATTTTCATAATTTTAGTTTTAAAAGTTTCATAATTTGAATTTCATTTATAATTTATAATTTTTTAATTGTTTACTTTGTCTAATGTCTTCATTAAAGCAGCAAGTGAAAAATTTAACTTATTGTCCTGAAGTGACAATAAAGGACTTCAATATTACAAAGATAAATCTGGGACCTTCATCATGTAATGGGACATATATAACTTTCAGGTATCAGCTGTCGAGTTGGTGAAAAGGACAGAGAAGGATAAATAATCCAAAGATGAATTAAAGCAGCAAGTGAAAAATTTAACTTATTGTCTTAAATCAATTGTGAATACCTCGGCCCAACCACTAGGTCAAATTGACCCTTCCTTTGATCCTAACTCATTCAGTGGAAAGGAAGTGATTGAGAAGATTCACAAATATAAATCTTTTGGTAAGGTGACTGAAGCTTTTGGGAAAATGAAATTATAATTAAAGGGTCTGAATTTATCAAAGAAGCTAAGAAATTGTATGATGAGGTTGACAGCAGAAGGAAAGAGGTTGATGATGAGATTGCAGTATCAAAGTGAGAAGAAATAGTTTGGGTACGAGTTGACCAAAATCTCAAAGAAATGGCTGATATGGGACTTGATAAGTTGGTTGCTAAGCAAATTCTCCCAAACACTGATGATAATAGATGTTTCCTTTGGAAAAAAAGTATCGAATGGAGGTTGGTAGCTCTCAAACAAAATGTCCAAGAACAAACCAAATTGTTAAAAGAGTTTAATTTAATTAAATCAAATATCCAAATTGATTTTCTAGCCATTAACTCAGATGTTTGAGCAAAGGATAATTCTCAAGGCACGAATGTTCAAGCTATCAAAGATAATTTCAAGACGAGGATCAAGAAGTTATTTGATAGGCAGACATTCAATGTAAAGGATATGAGGATGATAATCCTTATCAATGCCGCCTTGGTACCATGTACAGTCATCCTACCACTTATCAAAGCAGGTTGGAGAACATTAGGAGCAATTGAACAATATGGAAACTGCGAACCAACAATGTTGTCATTCTCAGGCATAATGAATTGACACTGGTCATCAAAGCATTTTGGAGTTACAAAGCCAAGGTTTTCACTCAAATGCCTCAATCTCCACTCAAGGATGTTGACACAGAAATTGTGCCACCTCAGCACAATATATGATTATTTTCTGTTGATATTTCAAAAGACTCCTAAGTTAGTGAAGTGTTAAAGTTTCCTAGATGTCAAGGATTCTTTTAACCCTCTTTTGACAGTTAGTTTAAAAATTTAGTTACGTTTGTGATGTTATAAATATGTAACTGATGGAGTGAAATAGGATCTCTTTTTTTTTAACATACACAAGAGTTTGCAAGTCTCTGAGCTTGTTAATTTCTAAACATTCTGAATAAATGAATCTTTCTTTGGGAGTCTGTGTGTTGTCATTGATTCTAGGTTATTATTCCTTAAGTGTGTAATAGCTATTTTCGATGTTAATCATTCCATGTTAGTTTACATTTTAAATTTAACCTGAAATTTGATTAGTCTCAAGATAATGTATTAGTCTGTAAACTAATTATTTTTTTGAAACTGAAATTTCTTATATATTACATATACACATTCATGATTCTGGAAGTAATAGCCTTTGAGTTGTTACCCTTCTATAATTCAGTGACCATTTCATTTTCTTTGCGGGTTTTCTCGTCTCTTTAATTGTTTTTCCTTTCTACTTTCTGGTTAAAAGCAAGCCCATAAAATAAAATTGTATCATAAGAAGGAGCTGTATCTCTAAAATTCAGAGGAAAGTTATTATGATAAAGAAATAGCTTATACAACTGTTGGTACGATTGTCATTAAAAAAAATGGCATGATAGAGCTTTAATTTCTGAATTTTGATAACGACAAATTTGTTAACCAACAATTCATCATACTCTGCTGGGACAAGTGATGATCAGATGAATCATGAGCAACATGAGAACGAAAACAACAATCAGATCAAGCACTTGCCAAAGAAGAAAAGAGAGCAGATTGAACAAGTGTTAGATACCAAACCACTGCTACACGGTCTAGGGCATATAAGCTGTATTTTCTTAAATGGGAAGGCCTGCTGGATTCCATTGGATCCCAGAGGCTGACTTGCTTAAGGACTCCAAACAACTCCGTCATATGACGTTGAACCAGGAAGTTCAGAATTCTTAAAGATGGGGAGGAGGATGCAGAGAACCTTCAATAAAGACATCTTCCACTTTCTGTTGATTCACTTTTATGTTCAGTCTTTTTAGGATTTTGCCTTACTAAAACTAGCAGTTTGTTCAACTGCTCTGTTTTTGTTGAGGGATAAGGGAATGGTTATCAACTAATTTCTATTTTTGGACTAGAGAGATTAAATAGGGTTGGTCATTGCAATGCTGCTAGGCTATAGAGTTTGGAGATTAGAAGGAATAGAATAGAGATTTTGGGAAAAAGCTTGGGACTTTTTCTGGGAAATAAATGCAATTTGCTGTATGTTTGCTGCAGCTTACAGGAGCTCTTCCACTATGTATTTTCAGCCGTGTTTTTTGTTTGAAAGACTATTACTCAGTTGTTGTGATGTGTGTTTGTTAATTTCCTTCTTCAACCTGTAGATCGTGTTTTGACCCATTAACTGTTAGAACAGAGTATCTGAAATAAAGCAAAAGAGGATTTCTGCATCAAGTACCATATGTCAAGAGAGATCACCTAAAGTGAGTCCAAACAAAATAAAAAGAGATATGTACAAAAGGAAAAACAACCAAAGCTGATACTAAATCAAATCGGTTGAGAAAGAAATCCACAATAGAGTGCTTCTAAAAAGATGGTTTTGATT
Organism: Sequoia sempervirens; assembly: GCA_007258455.2. Taxonomy (NCBI): domain Eukaryota; kingdom Viridiplantae; phylum Streptophyta; class Pinopsida; order Cupressales; family Cupressaceae; genus Sequoia; species Sequoia sempervirens. Next base: position 110,180,518 of record VDFB02026320.1, read on the forward strand.
AAAGTACCCAATGACGAGTCCAGTGGAAATAGATTGAAAAGGCCTAAGGATATATGTGGGAGAAACCTTTTCTAAAAAGATGGGTCATGATTAAAGTACTCAATAATGAGTTCAATGGAAATAGGTTGAAAAAGCCTAAGGATACATGTGGGAGAAACCTTTTCTAAAAAGATGGGTCGTGATTAAAGTACCCAATAATGAGTTCAATGGAAATAGGGTTGAAAAGCGTAAGGATATATGTGGGAGAAACATTCTAGAATGGATTAAACTAAATTTTGATTGACCGGCAAAACAAAATCCAGGAATAACAGGAGGGGTAGAGATTATGATGGCCGACCTCTTTTAATGTTTTTGGTGCACCTAGGGACAGGTGCAAACAGTAAGGCAAAAGAAAAGGCTCTCTTGCAAGGAAAAAGATTGATAATCAGAAATGACTGGCAAAAAATTTGATTGGAAGGAAACTCAATGTTAATTAAAGAGCCTGCAATGACTGTTAACAGATATCACCATTCAGGAAATCAAGATGAAAACAAAATTTCGAGATACCTTAGTCATTTTAGGAGGAAAGGATTTATGGTGGCTGTCATAATGGACCAATAAGTGGTGGAGAAGTCCAAGGCCAGAAAGCAGGTCTGTACTCACCCTTTTCCCTCAGAATATATTCATATCTGTATGATTGTGCAAAAGCAGAAGAGGCTGTTATATAACAAAACCATAACATATAGAAAGAGAAATAAAAAGATTAAAAGGTGCAGAGGATTTTACTTCTTTTTAAGGAAAAGGAAAGTGGAGGATGATAAGGTAGAATATGGCTGAAACTAATTTGCGTAATCCTGCACTCAATGATGCATAAGCAGGTCTATTTTTTTTTTAACGGATAGAGATTTCAATTGAAGGGAATGAAATAAAGCCATGGGTGGGTGAGACTTCTATTGCACTCTACTCTCTGAAATGAATGAAGTAAAATTGCTCAATGATTTCCCTTCATGCATGAACAGAGCACATATGAAGTTAATCTTTCTCACAAATCACATTCTTTGGTGAGACAGAAAAGAGAGTAACGAGAGAGCTTTTTGCTTGCATTTTCTTCGTTGTCTGACTATGCTTGGTAGCATTGAAAAGTAAATCAATTTCATTTTTATGCTTGAAGAGCCCTTTGTGAATTTCAGTCAATGGAACAATTTGTTTTCAGTGACATGGTTGATTAGACCAGTGCTCTTTCTCTGCCTCCTTTTCTGAACTGAAAGGAGAGATTTCAATTTCAATTAATCATTACCAGAGTTTAAGGCTCAGTTCAAAGAAAAGGTTAATAAATAGTTTTATTTTGCAAGGATCTAGAACACTGGAATTGTTTGCTTGGTAGCGGGCTTGATCTAAACGAGTGCCAATGAGTTCGTAGCAGCTTGTTCTCATCCGTACTTCTGAAATCCCAGTTTTTTCTTTCAATGAGGTACTTGAAACTCAATGATATAGCTAATGCTTGGCAATATTGTATATAATCAGTTTGATTAGCTCCACGGTTTTCTTGGAAAGAACAATAAATTTTGTGATCAAGCAAAGATGACTGATGTTCCCTTCATCCTTTGAATATGAATCAGCCTATTGAACTGAGGTGAGGAAAAAGCAAGAGGATAAGAGAAGACTGAGAGCAGTAAGAGAAGCATACTAAGACAGTGGAGTTTGTCTCCATTTTCAAATAATGATCAGCGCATTGTACTCCGGCTCTTCATTTATGGAGTTGATTAAACAAAGAAATACCACATTCGGCAATACCAATGGTGTGAAGGAATTACGCAACCTGTGGTGCTCCAGTTAAATGCAATTCTACAGGGAAGGAAGGAGAAATTGCTCTATGTACGCCAAAAAAATAGTCACTTCGAATTTATATGATTATGATTTTATTTTTCTAGTTTGGTCAGTTAACGCCAACCAGGTGTTGTGATTTCACCAACAATTTTCTTTTTAGGTTTACGGTATCTCAACCCAAGATACCTTCAGTGAAAAAGAAAAAAGAAAACATTTACGTTCAGGCAAAGATTTACAAAGATATGCATATAAAATCGATAGATTTGAGAAAATCTACAGGAACAACATACTTGTGATTTTTTGAGTTTACATGATCATACGATCAAAGAACATAAAATTCAAAAAAACAAAACCCAGCGCACATAGAAAATTTCATACATATTTACTATAATCTGCACATTCGTGTCAATGGATTCCTTCACATTCATGATTCAACTGAATGTTAGAGCCACAAATTGTTTTTCATTCCATAATAGGTACCAATCAACCACAGAGAGCATTGCCATAAGAATTTTTACACAGAACAAAAGTGACAGCTGGGTGTCACCTAAACTATCCAATTACCAAATTTTTACAAGAGAAGTACCTAATCAAAAGAAAACTAAATAAAGAACCCACTTGCCTACACATAGCATTCTGCAAGTGTTGGACCTTCTTTCTTTTCTTTGCCATCATCTTTTTCAACCTGGGGTGGACCAGGCAACAACCCTCTAAGACCTGGAACACAACCCCCATCTCCATCTCCTTCCCCTGGATGCTTCTCCAGGGGTGGGCCCGAATCCACGAGATCACCCCCAACATCCTCACCCATCCCAATTTCAACGACTTTATCCATGCCTTCCTCCACAAGGCCCCCAGCAAGAGGCTCCACACAGCTGTGATCTCCCTTTCCTTCATATGTGGAATAGTCTTGCAGTTCATCAGTCCATTCCCCATTGGAGGGCCCACCATCTTCAATGCAGTCTCCATCGTCTTTGTTGAAGATTGTGGACTTAACAGCCTCTGCAGCTCTGAGGAATGCTTCTCTGATACCCTCTGTAGAAAGTGCACAGTCTTCCAGGCCTGCATCCTCCAGCCTCGGAGGAACGATGCTGCTGCAGTTCAAGTTTCCTTTGTTCGACTCCATTTCCATGTCCGTCTACAACCGACGTTATTACAGGAATGAGAAATGACAGCGTATGTATAACAGTTATAAAGAGAGCCTGGCGGTTTCGAATTTATTGTCGGCAATATGGTGATACACATGAGGGCTTTTGGCATTTGTATTTATATGTTATGTAGTTACGTTAGTAAATAGAATTTGGTTTTACTTTTGCAGTATTATATTGCAAAGATGAAAACTGTAGCTTCAGAATTAAAATGAGGTAAATCTTTTGTGCTAGATATTAGCATATATATATTATTTTAATAATATATATTAAATATATTGAGAGATATTCTTTTTCGGGCGTCTATTACACTTTTATGTGAAAAATTTATTAAATAGACACCTCAAGAAGGATATCTCTTGACGTATTATATATATATATATATTATTAAAATATTATATATATGCTAGTAGCATTCGCAGCGAGACACTAAAGACAAAATTATTAGGGTTATGCTTAGGGTTATGGTAAGCATAAGGGTTAGGGTTACAATGATTAGGATTAGTGTTATCATTATAAATAGGGTTAGGGTTATGGTTAGAGATAGGAATAAGGTCAGGGATAGAGTTAAAATTTAGATTAGGGTTGGGTTAGTGTTAGTAGTAAGATTAGGGTTAGGGTTAGGAATTTGATTAGAGTTAGAAATAAAATTTGGGTTGGTGTTATCATCACAATTAGGGTTAGGGTTAGGATTGCACATAAATTTAGGATCAAGGGCATGGTTAAGGTTAGGGTTAGGCCAGAGACAGAAATATGATTAAGGTTGGGGTTAACATTAGTATTGGGATTAGGATTAGGCTTAAGATTAGGATTAGGGGAAACATTTTTTTAGAATTAGTGTTAGGGTTAGGTTTAGTGTTATAGTTTAGGGATAGGGTTAGGGTAAAGGATAGAGAAAAAAATAAGTGTTAAGGTTGGGATTAGTTTTATTTTTCGGAATAGGGTTGGGTTAGGTTTAGAGATAGAATTGGTATTAGGGTTGGAGTTAGTATTAGGGTTAGGATTAAGTTTAGGTTTAGGTTTAAGATTATGCTTACGTTTAGGATTATGGTTAGAGATACAATTAGGGTTAGGGTTAGGGTTATGGTTGTATAGCTAGTGTTAGGTTTAGGGTTAAGGTTACAATTAGGGATAAGGTTAGGGTTGCAATTAGATACAAAATTAAGGTAAGGTTTAGGGTTAACATTATAGTTAGCGTTAAGGTTTGTTGTGACCTAATTCACACATCGCCCCATTGCAAATGGGGACCCTCGGTAGTTTACTTTTTAGGGTTTTGCCTTTGCGTTACAATTTCATAAGTCCTTTGCTTTGAGAATTTAGAATTTGAGTTTTGAAAGTCATCTGAGTCAACTAGAGAATTCAAGCCCAGAACTATGCATAAACATCGTCAAAGTGCTCAAAAGGTCCGAAGGACAAAGAATGCCATTGCTTTCAGTCAATTTTGACACTTCCTACTTTTTAGGGATTATGCTTTTTGTTTTTTCTATTTTTGGCACTTTTGGACCAATCCGGGATTTAATATTTTTAGAAATTTTGCTTCTTTTTTTCTATTTTTAGAAAGTGCCAAGGTCCCACGGGTCATGGAGTCAACGTTTTCATCTTCAAAATAATTTTTTTGCACATCTAAGAATAAAAAGCAAGGAAAAGTTATGAAAAGCAAGAGAAAATCATGGCGAAGGTTTTGTTCCATAAGATTCAGATAAAAGCAAGAAAGTTGTCTAAGTGTCAAGCATGGCAGCCAACCTTCAAGTTCGCCCAAGGTAGGAAATGGCATAAGTTTGATGAAATTCGTCCAAGGAAGAGCAATGTCCAAGGAGCCTCCAAGTCTGCCATGGAGATGGAAAGCACAAGATGAAGTCCACCCTAGCTTGGAGAAAGCATGGAAAAGACATCATGAAGTCCACCATACTCAAGATGAAGACATGTCTATCACAAGCCTCAAGTCCACCAAGAAGAATGTCCAAGATGCTAGCAAGTCCGCCCAAGCCTAAAGAGAAAGTGTCAAGCTCATCATGAAGTCCTCCTGGAAGAAAGAGAAGATGGCGAGTTAGACATGAAGTTCGCCCAAGGATGGATGGCACAAGAAGTCTTAAGTCCGCCCAAACCAAAAGCATGCATGGAATGAACATCATGAAGTCCGCTTGAAAGATGGCAAACACTTGATGAAGTTTGTCCTTGGCCAAGAAGGAAGAATGTCCAAGCATAAGTCAAGTCCACCATGCTAAAAAGGAGTATGGAAAGGAAGTCTTGAAGTCTGCCCAACCTTGGCAAGACAAAGATGAAGTTCGCCAGCCTAGAGGAGGAAAGAAGACTCAAAATTTGGCTAAGTATTGACGCCTAGGAAAGGAAAACTTGTGATATTGGCTAAGTATGGATGCCTTGGAAAATAAAGTTTCAAAATTTTGGCTAAGTGTCAAAAGGAATAAATGTCCAAGACATGATAAAGTCCACCCTAGCCACAAGATGGCATGGAAAATTCCAAGTTCACCTAGAAGAAAATGGAAAATGACATGAGAAATAACGAATTTGCTTTGGACAAAATAAGATTTCACTATGATTAGGAAGATGAAAAGGTTGGAAAATCAAATTTAACACACTTAGAATATTTTAATATTTTCCAACACTTAGAATTTTTTTTGAAATATTCAACACCTATCCAAAATCTTCAAACTCAGAAGAAAATCTGAAAGATTTCACAAGGATGGCGCCTAGGTAAGAAATTGGAAACTTTCGCTTAAATATTTTTAATGAGGATTGAGTTGCTACTTTAGAGAGAATAAAACAAGTCCAGGTTCGATGAATCTAAGAAAAAACATGACTTTGCTAAAATAATCGAACCTTTCAACTTTATAAAGAGTTTAGCTTGTCATTTTCAAATCATTCTTCTCCAAGTTCGATGGTGAAAGGTTTTGACTCTCTCAAAGATTGTGAGATAATTTCTTTGAAGAAAGATTTTGAAGAGAAAGTAATTTTTGAAGAAATTTTTTGGAGATGAAGTGTTGAAAGACTGAACTTACAGAGGATAGGTGTGCTTTTTCTAAGCTAGAGGCATAATTTTTTAGATTCACTATCAAAAGTATATAATCTTGAGAGTTTAAAATCCAAGTTTGATGGATTCTTTATTCTTCTTCTGTCTATTTTGGCGAAATTTGCTAAAAAATTAGCCAAATTATTACATTTTCGGTTTGCTTTTTCACAGAGCTTAACCTTTAACAGGATGAAAGTAAGAATTTTCGAGAGAAAGGTCCAAGAAAATCAAAATTAAAATCTTGAAATTAATGTATTTTCTCTATGCTTCTCACAGGTTGATGACCACTCGAGGAGAACCTTTGAGAGAGGCCCAAATGAAGTTCGCCAGCAAAGGACTGTGGCCAAAATTTAAAATCAACTCCAAGTGGAAAAATATCACGGACACCAACCTCGAACATGTGGACTTCAAGGAATTCAAGAAAAGGATGTACGAACAAGATGGACTCTTGCCAACAGCTATTGCTCGAAGAATGATGCGGAATGGCATTGTTCAAGCAGCAAGATTTCCTCCAGTTATAGAGTGTGCTGAACTAATGGTAGAGTGTGTCATACACTACAACCCACAAGAGAGGTAGATCATTGCGCCTGATGGAAGAATATTAGCACATCTCAGAGAACTGGCTATTCAAGAAGCATTCGACATACCAAGTTACAACCAAACTTCATACAAAACCAAGGAAGATGCAAGAAGACTTTATGAAGATCAAATGGATCTTTGTGCAACTAACATCAACAAGACATGGTTGTTGAAGCCAAGGCCTTGTATTAAGAAGATACTAAAGAAATTGCTCCAGACAGACTTCAAGGAAGATTATGGAGATATTATTTTGCTATTGAACAGAATAATGGGCAGCCCCCAAGGTGCACCATTTGAGACATGGATGTATTATTTCATTGACGATATCACTTTAGGCGTCAAGATGTTCAATTGGTCATGAATGATCAGTGACAATCTCCATGAGTAGCCAATAAATTTAGAAAGGACTAAAACTTTCTATATGAGTTCTTATGTTGTCTATCTTTTGGCAAGGACCTATAGATATACGAGATTAATTTGTCGAGGCGTGGTGGGCAATGGAGAGAACAAGTTCAAGTCATATGATTGCTATCCCCAGTTGCAACTCTGCGAGAAGGACCATTTCAGAAGAGCACATGATGCCTTCCTAATGTACATTACAAGAATATTGCAAGGAGGAATGCATCAAAGGTTAACCCATGAGGCTAATAGCCTAATTAGCAAGTATGGATCTTGGTTCATCCAGTTTCCAAGATTCACTTACATAAGAGTTCAAGGATTCACATGATGTCCTTCTCGACTCTCGATCTATCCCACTAACAGGATGGTCTTGCTTGAGGTTCTAAGACAACAGAAACATACCGAGGCCTCCAGAGAACAAAGCATAAGGTAGTCATCACCTTTCCGTTCTTCATTGGGAATATGCAAGAGTCTTGTCTGTCGATGCAAGTAGCTGAAAGCACTAGGTTAGAAATGCAATGGTACCCTTTCACATCTTACCAGTCCAGAGTTGACTTTGATCCTCACCACCACATTGGGACCATGAATGGAAGGAAGTAAAAACATAAGGTAGACCTGGAGGATTTCTAGGCAAATGTTGCAGATGAATATGATATTAGGAAAAGATTATGGTCCAAACTGTCACTGAACTTGATCAGATCAACTGAGCTCTTCCATGTCCCAAATTAGCTTTAGGATGATGGAGAGTATATTCAACTAGGCTTTGATGAGAGTCAACTTCTTCCCCCTGTAAAATGGTGAGAACCAGAGCTAGCAGATTTGACCACCTTGATGAGGCCAGTTGTCAAATATTCATAGTGGTGGGCATATCAACAAATCCAAGAGCTGCGGCGAATGAATGTGACTCTAACTTACAATTTAATGGGTGAAGCGAAATCCCATTCCTCAAATGCTGGTGCATCCCAAAGTGATGAACCAATTGAGAACACCCATTCGAGGAAAAGGAAGGAAATTGTTAATGACTCTACAAGAGCAAAAGGAAAGAAGATTGCGAATGAGGAGCCTACCCGAAAGAAGCAAAGATCAAAGCCTCTTCATTCTGCCATGTCTGGGAATATGAATGAGATATTGGATATTGATGAGTCATTGGGTGACATAAGGACTCCTTCTCCCAGTCATATCCAGACAGAGGATGATAAGCCCCCATCTCCCACAGGAACATAAATATTGGAGTCCGAGAATGAAATGAATGCCCTGGATGGTGAATTCCAAGAGGGAATGACTTTTGCTCCTAAAGGGATTCAAGATATTCCATGTGTGCAGAATATTCAGGAAGAGGAAGGTAAGAGTAGCCTGCTATTCCAAATTGGCTGAAGGAGAGATTGAAGATAAAATTACAAATAAACATTCCAGAGAAAGATGATACGACCGATTTCTTGGCCAAGTTAGAAACAATTGTTGTAAAGAATCCCGCCAAAATGTTTTCCACCATCCAGAGGGATGAAGTAGGCCACCGTACAGTACAAATTGTTGTACCGATAGTAGATAAGTCAAAGGAGGATATTGCTTCTCAAGAATACACCATCACGGCTGTCAACTTAGGCCCAACCACAAAAGGTCAAGAAGTAGAAGACTTAGACAATTTAGTCACTTCTATCAAGGCAAGGTTGGAAAAGGAAGTGGCAAAGAAACAAGAGTGTAAAAAGGAGATTGAATGCCTGAAGGAGTACATTCGACACCTGACCAAACCTCTCAATCAGGGTGATGCAGTAGCTCCTCCACTTTTGAACTCTTCACAAGAAGCAGCCAAGGACTTTGAAGAAGAGATGATCACGACTAAAGAAACTAAGGAGTGGATGGTGGGTAAGAGCGAGGAAGCGACTACATTTATGGAGAGATTGACACTGGCTTATTTACAAACTTCCTCATTGCTTTCTAGACTTGTTGTCATAATAGAAGCTTGAGAAAACCTCCAGGATGTTTAGGATAGAATCATTCCATGCCTTAGAGTGCTGAAGGGAATTCCAAAACAAGAGTTGATTGATGGGAAGATAATTGCAGCAGGTGTCGCCTATGACTTCCACACTTGGTATTAGGCATTGACAGCATGGATTAAGGTGTTGGAAAGAGTGAAATATGATGGAGTCAAAGTTGAAGAGCAAATTAAAGAGGTTTAGAATAAGATTTTCCTCATAGTTGCGGATGTACTTGAGAAGGAGATCATTCAGGAGAATGAAATGTAGCTTGAAAATCTAAAGCACAAAGCTCAGGAAATATTCTCCACCATCACTGGACCAGTCCTAAGGCATAATTTGACTAAGGTGGTGAACTTATTGTCTATCCGAGATGTCTTCCTAAAACAAGAATTGGAATGGGAAAATAATTTTGTTAGAAGTGTTGAGGAGTTGGACAGGTTGGAATTCAAAGTAAACATGTTGTCGCGGGTCACAATGGAAGAGGACATGTCAATCGTGTCCAGGTTCATTGAACACATTGTCATCCGAGAGGATAGAGATGTACTTCCTTGAAAATAGCTCCTGGCGCCACTTGTATTTCATGCAATTGATGTTGATGTTATTTTAGGAAACCATAATTAGGGTTGATATGTCTTGATCTTGGCCGTTAATTTTTTTTGATCTCGGCCTTTCATTTGCTTTCAGAAACTCTATATAAACTCTTGCTCTCTCATTTTCATTTGGTGAAGAGAGTTTATGAAATTGTTGCATATAGCTACTTTGGATAATTAAAGCTCTTATGCATGATTTTCTTTGAATCCTTCTTATTTTCAAGTGGTAGCAAGGTTACTTATCTCCTTCAACAATAGATTAGAATTAGAATAGAATTTGATTTGAATGCATGTTAGATGAATGCAAGATTTGATAGTATTGATTTATGGTGAAACTTTACTCATACTTTCTTTGACTAGACGATTTTTATTCAATGCGTAAAGTTAGCCTAAGCTTATAAATGTGGATGCTTAACTTCTGTCTAGATGAGTATTGTTGGATTTGATGGTAATTGTTCATGACATGAAAATCATAAGCACACCCCTTGAAGATTGCACCCACTTTGTGTAGTTTTCCTAGCAAGGGAAAGCAAAGCGTGGTTATTAGTTTCACCTAATCTTTACCGTCTCTTGAATTCTTAGGAGTAGATTAGAACTTATAGACCCTTATCCTTTTGCATTTTTTTTGAAATCCCAAACAAAAAACAAAAAACAAAAAGAGACAGAGAGCATTATTGTCAAATTACTCTAAGTCCTAGCTTGTAAGAGATTTGTTAACATAAGTCCCCTTGTGTATTACCAGCACATCACAACGCCCATTGAGCTTATCCACACGTCAAGACTTGACAAAAGAAACCTTGGAATTGCCATATGATCTTCTTGCAATCTTAGCATACGTGGTGGTTTTTCAAGAAAGGATAAAGTGTCTTTGGAATTTTTAGTCTAAAGTGTTCAGTGGATGATAAAACATAGACCAACAGAAAATTGGCGCTAGAAGGAGGGCCAAAAACAACATCGAAGTTCTTACAAGTTGAGGTAGTAGGCATGATGAAGAACACACGAGTTTCCTTTTAATACACCCTTTGAACAACCAGAACAAGGACATACAAACATTATTGATCAATTGTACTCACTAGCTTGGAAGTCACAGATAGACCATGCTCAATACATACAAGTGAGCCATGTTCCTACTAGAGAAGAGGAAAAGGGATGATGAATTGAAGAAGCAATTGAAAGGGATTTGATAAGACAAAGAATCAACCATCTAAAACAAGATTTTGATGAGATAGAACAATTCCTCGAAGACCGTCAATCAGTCACCACCAGTCCATCCTCAATAAATCCAAGCTTTGCTAATATAATGAAGTATGGTGCTTCCAGAAAACCTTCCTAATCCAGGCCAAGATCCTAATCCATTACTACAACCAAACTTGGGTTTTCACAATGAACACGAAAATGTCTTTACCGAATTGTATAGCCTAGTGTGAAAAGTAAGAAGAAACACTCCTAACTGGTTTCGAATGTGCTTTATCCTTGAAGAAGAAGAAAAGAAATCCCAATAGATTTGCTTGTCAAAAGGTTTGAAGCCCTTCAATGACAATAGAATCGACAAGCTAATCAACAAACTAATCAACAAGTTCCTCAACAAGCAACTCCACCAATTCCTGAAGTAGTTCCCACACAACCCCGACATGCTTGAAGGAAGAAACATTGGATTGAATTGGTTCTTTCTCATAATTTTTTTTTTGAAGAATTACTAGATCAACTCTAGGGTCTTTCAAATAATTTTTAGAGTTATCACCTTATAGACAGAGAAAGAAAACAAAAATATTACAAGAAGGAACATCAAGTGCAGTTAACCCTAATGAAGCAGTTCCACTCAGTCAAGAAGTACCAAGTGAAGAAGAAGATATTTCCAGTTTGTTCCAAACACCAGTTCCCAAAGTTTCAATTCCAAGGACTGCCCAGAAGGCTCCAACTCGAGGAGCTTCAATTCAAGTATCTCTACCACCAGTTACTCAACAAATTCAAATAGGAGTACATTAAGCAAACGCTCCAATGACATAGCGTCTAGCTAATGCATCACCCATGACATTTCATGTCTATCATGACATGCCTAAGAATCCCGAATAGTTTTGTTCCAAGTTCAATAGTGGTGATCCAAGCCGAACTGCAGATGAACATATCAATTTTTTTGAAGGATTTCCTTCAAAATAGAGATATCCGAAAAGAAGATATTGCTTGTAGGTTGTTCCCCTACACTTTTGATGAAGAGGCCTACTATTGGTACATCCATTTTCCAGCCGACTCTATCTGCAATTGGCAACAAATGAAGGAAGCTTTCTTAGATAAATTTAGAGCACCAATTTCCCCAACAGATTTGTATAGGCAATTTGTGGAAATAAAGAGGCAGGAGCATGAACCAATTAGCATGTTCAACAAAAAAATCCACAAAGCCTACACAAGGTTACAAGATCCTTACAACTTGGACAATGTTGCAGCACTGCCAGTTTATTGCACAACCTTGGATCGTCTCACCTCTATGTTTGTAAAGTCAAAGAATCCAACCCCAACTGACTTAAAGGGAGCATATGCTGCAATAGTGATAGTTAGCAATGATCTAGGAATAGGTGTTGCTCTAGGCCCACTCAATTATTTAGGGAATCCTGCCACTCAAAATCAAATTCAAGATATCAATCAGGCATTGGCTCAGCAGACACCCCTAATGAACCCAGTTCCTACCACGAATAATCAATTGGTCCTTCACCTAGAAGTGCCTATGTCCCAAGCACCCCCATCACAACCAATATATCTCCAAAATGCAATGACCTCAGTCCTAACTAAAGAAGAAAAGGATGAAATAAAGGAATTGATAGAACAAGTCAAGAAATTGTCAACTGAAGTTACGTATTTGAGAGGTTAGAATAATAAAATACAAAGTATGCAAAGAAACTATTACCAAGGTCAAGGTTCCTCCAGATACCAAAGAGATAATCAGAATTATCAAAGGGACAATCAAAATTATCAAGGGAATAACCAAGGTTTCTGGAACAACAATCCAGGTTTCCAAAAGAGGACATGGAACATCAGACCTAACAATGGTACTGTGTCGTCTCCTTTAGATAATCAACTTGCTTCTGATAATCATCTTGTGGACAAGGTGTTCCTAGCCGAAGCGATGTTATCAAGATGATGCAGATTACACAACATGGATCAACATTCCGAGTTACATTGCCACGAATTTCAAGTAGCAACATATATTTTCAGGAATGAGAAGAGGAATGTTGAAGCGGAAGATCCTCCAGTGACAAGATATGAAATAGTCCCCGCATCGAGATATGATCAGGATCTTGTCATCTAAAATGTCAAGTTCTCATTCCAAGAGTACCCGCCATACCAACCTAATCAAAGATTCCCACCTGCATCTACAAATGGCCCAGTGGAGGCACCACAATATCAAGTTGGACCGAAAACTCAAGACCCATCAAACTAGTTAACTAAAATTAATGGTTATAGTTTCCCTCCATTGTATAACAATGTATTGGTGGAAGGGACCAAAGAAGTGCTCCAATAGACGTCTGGAAATATATTTAGGGTATATCAGAGGAATACTCACCAGAATGAACCTTTGACTACGTCCATTCCTCCAAATAATTTTCAAACTCCACCAAATCCAAATGCTACCAATGTGTCGTCTCTTCCTAGAGATTCACCTAAATATTGTCAGCAGAATGTCCAACCAAATGGGACAAGACAAGCTTTTATACCACAAGTGGAACAAAGGCAGCAAGCAAATCCTCAAGTAGAGCAAGCTTAGGCACAAACAAAAGATCGTCCCAGAGAAGAATTGAAAAGGTTAAGTTCATATGTGTTAGAAGAGTTTAAAAGGATAAAAGTCGGCTTACCTTTGATTGAGCTTATGAGAGTCCCTAAGATTCAAGAAACACTTTTGAACAGTTTGACTGAAGTTGTAGTCCCAACGAACACTTCACAGAACATGCTAAACAGAGGAGTACCCAATGCTCCAACAAACACAAACGTTATTCAAGACAAGCCAAAAATGTTAGGCAATGCATCTAATGCTCCACAACAACCTCCTAATTTTGTGGGAATTGCCCAAACATTCTCCAAAAAGTCCAAATAAAGGAGACATGATGCTAGAAGAGGTCCTCATGGACATAGATATATTCCAAGAAGAAATTTTGGCAAATGAACTAGCACAGACCCCACAAAAGAAAGAACTTGTCCCATGAGCACAAAAGGAAAAGAATCAAGATATTAGCAATCGAGAAAAACACCCGGTAGTCTTTTACCAGGGAAAAGATGAGCCTGCTCCATTTTTGTTGTCGGTTAGAATATTTGGAAAAATGTTACACAATTGCCTAGTGGATTCTAGTGCTTCAACAAACATGATGCCACTAGCTATCTGCCAGAGGTTAAGACTTGTACCAACAAGAACCAATAAGAAAGTCAGTCAACTCTAGACAAAATAGAAGTCCCTGTTATGGGAGAATTGAAAAATATTCACATGCAACTAGCAGTAGACCTGAGAGTGCAAAGTTGTAATGATATTTCAATTATCGATATACCTGATGGATACAACATGCTTTTAAGTAGAGATTGATCAAGAAGGTTGAATGGATATATTTCTACAGACTTTTCTCACATGTGGCTGCGTGGAAAGGGATCCCAAACCAAATAAGAGTTGACAACACACCGAGGCTCAAGTTGATGATCATTGAATACAAAGAAAACAACAAAATATTATTTCTCGAGATAGACTTAGGCTCCTACAGGCCTAGAGTAAATGAAGTCTTAATGTTGTGTGGATCGACTCAGGAAATCAATGGGATGGTTGATTCTACTGAGGCACCAATTGAAAAATGCCAAAGCTCCCATGATGATAATGAAGGAATGTTTGAAAATTTTAGGAACTTTGTCTTGAAAAGTGTTCAATTGAAGGTGGAATTGTGTGAAAATGTCCACATTCAAGATCTATTGCTGCCAAATTGCTGTTGAATCCACAATGCAACTCATTCTGAATTTATATGTAATATGTGTCATAAAGCCATAGAAGAAGTACAAAAAAGAATTCCATAGGCATTGAACCTTCCAAACAATGAAGAGGTCAATCATATTGATGGCTCTACCTCAGTAAGGATATAAAAGATAAAAGATGAACAAGAAGGAAACATGGATCCACAGACTCTGTTTTCACCACAACAAGAACAAGTTTGGACCCTAAGGTTGGACGGGTCTTTGATGAAGAAAGGAGTCGGAGCTGGTTTTGAATTAATTAGTCCAAATGGAGAAGCATACCTTGTAGCTCACAGACTACAATTCCCCTATACAAATACTGTCGTAGAGTATGAATCATTGGTTCAAGGATTACTACTATCCCTAAGGAAAGGAGCAAAAATATTACATGATTTTGGAGATTTAGAGGTAGTAGTGAAACATATAAGAAAACAATACATTTTTCATGATAAGAGATTAGCTTGTTATCACAACAGAGTGTGGGACCTCATTGAGAGCTTCAATGCTTTCAATATTCAATTTGTGAATCGATCAAAGAATAAAGTTGTGAATTCCTTGGCACAAGAAGCCAATTCATTAGAGCCACTTGCCATGGATGATATGAGTCAGTTCACAGTGGATTTACCATCAATACCATCAATTCTGGATAATATCACAAATTTTCAAGTTTTTGAAGATGATGGCGACATTCTTGAGTTTTTAACAAGTTCCAATGTTTTTGCAACATAGATTATTAACAAAGATGAGATAATAGAAGAAGCCGAGTTTGATGTTGATGGCATCATGAATTTAAAGAAAAACATCATTGCAAGAGGAATGATACAATTGGAAAGGATATTTGATCAGGATCAAATCAATGAAGTAAAGAACCAAAGGATCAAAGGTGATCAATATGAAAAGGTGAATATTGGAACCAGAGGTGATGTTAAAAATGTATACATAGGAAAAGCCTACACGCCCAAAGAAAAGGCTGGAATTATTCAGAGCGTGAAGGAGTTTGTTGATGTCATAGCTTGGAGGTATGAAGATTTAAAAACTTATGACACTTCCATCATCACACACACAATTCCTCTCAAGCTAGGAAGTAAGTTGTTCAAACAGCGTCAGAGGCCAGTTAACCCAATATTGGAACCTCTTATATACCAAGAAGTCAAGAAATTGTTATCAACAAGAATCATATTCCTAGTGTGCCACTCAACGTGGGTCACCAATCTCATCCCAGTTGGAAATAAAAATGGAGAAATTATATACATGTTGATTTCCGTAACTTAAACAAAGCCTTTAAAAGGGACAATTATCCTTTGCCATCACTTGATGAAGTCTTACAAATTTTCAATGGGTGACAAATGATGTCCTTTTTGGACAGATATTCTGGATACAACCAGGTTCTTGTTGAATATGGAGATAGACTGAAAACGACATTCAAAACCAAATGGGGAACCTTTTCCTACAAAAGAATGCCCTTTGGGTTAATTAATGCAGGAGCCACATTTCAGAGGGCCATGGATATTACCTTTAGAGACTTAGTTGGAAAATGCATAATCATCTATATGGATGATTTGACAGTGTTTTCAAAGAAAAGAGAAGACCATGTAGAGGATTTGAGGAAGGTATTTCAAAGATGTCAAAGGTATGGGATTTCCTTAAATCCAAAGAAATGCATATTCAGGGTCACCGAGGGAAAATTATTGGGTCACCTGATCACTGAGAAGGGGATATTAATTGATCCTGAGTGCATAGAGGCAATCTCAAGGATCCATTTACCTACTAACCAAAAGGAATTGAGATCTTTCTTTGGGAAGATCAATTTTGTCAGAAAATTCATCATTGGCTTTGCTGAGATAGTGAAACCTTTAAATGAGATGTTAAAGAAAGATGTGAAGATGGAATGGACACCATCAACAAGGAAAGCCTTTGAAGAAATCAAACAAGCCATATTTGATGCTCCTATCTTGGCCATCCCAGAGTACACAAAGCCTTGCAACCTATATTCATTTGCATCAGAAGATTCTTGTGTCGCAATGCTCACTCAGCAAACATAAGAGAAGGATGAGCATCCCATAGATTTGATGAGCTCACCTCTTAAGGATGCGAAATTGAGGTACCTAGCATTGAAAAGAAAGCCTATGCATTGGTGAAGGCCATCAAAAAATTTAAACACTATATCTTGAGGAGTAAATTTTTTGCCATCGTTCCTGGTGCAGCTGTTAAAACACTCTTGATGCAAAATGAGCCAGGAGAGAGAAGAGGAAAGTGGGTCGCCACTATCCAAGAGTATGATAGTGAACTACAACCAATGAAGCTAGTCTATGGGCAAGCTTTAACCCAAACTATGGCCATTGAAGGGCCTGGCCTTGTACAACAAACATATGTATTGACCGACACCTCCCTAGAGGAGTGGTATTATGACATCACTACGTATTTGATAAATCACAAGCATCCCGTGAAAATGAACTCAACACAAAAGAGAGATTTTAAACTAAAGTGTCAACGTTACATGCTTCAAGGATCATTACTCTATAGAAAAATTAAGAAGGAATCTACTTGAGGTGTGTAGGAAAAGGTGAAGCTAAGAGAATCATGGAATACTTTCACTTTGAATTCAAAATAGGCCATGGAGGAAATCAGGCTACAACCTATCAAATTTTAAGAGCAGGGTACTATTGGCCCACTATTTTCAAAGGTGCATATGAGCACATCAAAACCTGCCACACCTTCCAAGTTACTGCAACTCATGAAAAGAATCCTGCTATGCCACTACAACCAATCACGGAAGTGAAGCCATTCACAATGCGGGGACTTGATTTTATTGGCATGATAAATCCATTGCCCTTAGCATAGCATAGATATATTTTGACTGCAACTGATTATTGCACCAGATGGTCTGAAGCCCAAGCATTGAAGAATTGCACGACAAATGTAGTGATCAAATTTTTGGAAGAACACATTATTACTAGATTTGGTTGGCCCAATGCTTTGGTGTGTGATAATGGTTTTGCTTTCACTTCCTTGATGGGCATTCGATTACGGGATCATTTTGAAGTTTTCCTTGAACTATTACCCCTAGGGTAATGGGTTGGAAGAGTCAACAAACAAGAATTTGCTTAATGTGATCAAGAAATTACTAGAGAAGAATCCAAGAAACTGGCATTCTCAACTCAAGTTTTCTTTATGGGCAGACAAAACAAGAGCCAAGAAGTCATTGGGAACCTCCCAATATCACTTAGTTTATGGGCAAGATCCTGTCTTTCCCATTTAGTTGAGGATTCCAACATTGAAGTTCGTGCAAGGGTACCTAGACTCAGAAAATAAAGTTCAAATTCGTCTTTCACAGCTCCTATTACTGGAAGAACAGAGAGATCAAGCTCTCAAGAATTGTGCAAAACATCAAGGGGTTGTCAAACGATGGTTTGACAAAAGTGCAACAACAAATTCCTTTAGGATCTCTGATCTAGTCCTTTATTGGGATAAATCTCACGAGCGAAGAGGGGATCATGATAAATTTGACAACCTATGGAAAGGACCATACCAGATTTCTGAGATATTGGGAGAGAACGCATTCAAGTTGAAAAACTTGATAGGAGAAGATATCCTATTGCCTGTTAACGGGCAGTTTCTGAAACATTACTTCCAACCCTGAGTTCCTTGATGGGATTTAGTTGTACATAATTAGAGTAGCTGCTTTTTGAGTCTTGGTTTTTTTAGTTGCTTTGTTTTGTTGGTTTAGATTGCTTAGATTATTTTTGAATAAATAAGGATTCCCATTTGTGAGAAGGGTGGTGTTTCTTACATGCACACTCTAGAATGGCCCTGCTAGGTTATGTTGAAATATTCCTTGGATAAATATTTGTGGAGAATCTTAGAAACCTAGATTAATTGTTTCTAAAGTATCTTGAAGTTAAGGTTAGTGCTTGACTAGAAAAGGAATCATCTATTGTATCTTGACACTGAGTCTTATAGTTATTATATCTCTCACACTTAATGAATTCTCTAAGTCATTATGGTTTCCTAGGCAAAGTCATGGCTAAATAATAGAAAATAATCACAAGTCTTACTTTAACACCACTATAATGCTCAAACCCATGTGAGCTTCATTTCTTACAAGCCAAAGTGTGTAAATATGTGAAAAGAAAAGAATATCAAAATGAACGAAAATAAAAGAAATGAAAGATCAAAACACTTGGCTTTGGGTGTGCGGACATCTCTATAAGCGTACGAAAGAATCAAAATAAAAAAAATAAAATAATAAATCACCAGAAGTAGAGCAATCTCCGTGAGATTATAGAGATAACCTCATTGGGGCTATTGTAATGAACCAGACCAATTTTTTTTTTTGATTTTTGCAATTGATTACAATGCAACACGCACCCGTTAAGGTTAGCACAAACCAAAACGATGCGGAAAGTAACTCTAACCAGAATGTACACCAGGATCCCGATGTGGGCAAGGTGTGAGCATTGGTCAGAGGATCTCAAAGGAAAATGCTGAACAAGAACTCTAACCAAGTGATGCGCCGGCGAACGACGAGCATACGGTCAGAGGATCCCTATCTAATGCAATACTGGAAAATCAGCTCAACACTAAGTATGTGCTACTCAATCCGTGATGGATAAGAGGCGACCATATGGCGGAGATTAAGGAAGTTACAATGCAAAACAAGTAAATAGGCGGCAAGCCAGCCTCTTCCACTTATTCAGTGGGAAGATACAAACATTGAAATTGCAAGAATATTAAAGATGCTAACAGTACTACTGTTCAGCTTACAATATATGAAGAATGCCTGCAATATCAGAAATTTAGAAGTCTTTAATCAAAGCAATGTTAATTGAATCTTCCACAAAGATCTCCAAGGCTTTTTAACACCATCTCAGCTCTAAAACCCGCCCAAAATATAGACTGATATGACTGTAACAAGGTCTGAAACTGATAATCAGCAACACAAAAATCTAATTGAAATGATCACAGCTCACCCAATACTCAACCGAATGATCCCAAACAAAATGCCATAGCTTCCTATAACCAGGGCGACCAAGTGAGACCCAAGAAACAGACCCAATCTGTAATATTTTATTTTCTCATGAGTCCCAATGCAAGTACAAAGGTACGACCCAAGAGAAAGGGCGATTTTCTTCTATAAAATATAGCACTTCATTAAAAATTATGAAACTCTACAAAAGTTGGCGCCTTCCCTAGACAAATGCAAATGTGAAGTACCCAGAATGCAATCTTTTTGTATTTTTGAAATATGAGTGAAAATGATTATCAGTAATGAACTCAGCAACTACTGAAATAACATGAAAATGCATCTAAATGAACTACAATGCCAAAACAACCCAATTACAAGCTAACCTCTCAACTAGTTGCTATCTTTCAAGCAAGAAGATGAGCCAATGCTAGGAGGTGTGCTTTCCTTGAAGCGAGTGCCTGAATACAATCCAACAGCATAACGGTGTAGTAGACAAAAGATCCCAAATGAAGAGCTGAGGCCTGATTAAATAGACGAGAGAGAAACATCTAGAAGCTTCCAGAGGGCGCCCAAACCCTAATTTCAAATTCACCTTTTCCCTCCAAAAGATGGCGTCCTTTTTCATCAATAAAATATTTCACTTTTTAAAATAAAATCAATCTCTCAAAAAGGCGTCCCTTTTCTTAGTCACAATATTTGACATTAAAAATATAATTTATCTCCTTATGACGCCTTGACCCTCAAAAGTCCCCTTTTTAAAAACAACATAAAGTTGTACTACTAGGCAAGGGGGTATAATATTAAAATAATAATATTGTAATGAAAATACTTATCTCTCCAAGAAAAATGCGCCCAAGGCCAAGAACTTAAGTGCCAGCTGAAACAACTGAAGAAGAGGTCCAACTGAACTGAACCCAAACTGTCCACTGCCAAAAATATAATTTACTAAAAATAGTAAATTCGCGAAGTTGCCCGGAATGCCAAACTGAACACACCACTGCGAAGCTCTCTGAAAACCCAGAAAGAATCCGCAATCAGAATCCCAAACTCCAAGCAACAACCTCCTCAAAACTAGGAAACCCTAATTTCACCATCCGCATAGCCTACGGGTCTCCAGAATAGGCCAACGGTCAACTGAAACGATCACCGCTGAGAAGGGGACATTACAGCTATGGACATTTGTTGGAAGCGAGGCTCTATCCAAGGATGCTCTTGGAGTTAAGACAAATTACACAAATAGCCATGATGGAACAAAAGAAGTCATATTGTTCTTATGAGACGAGAAAAAACACATTTGCACACACTTGTAACTAAAGGATAAAAGGTCTTGATACAGTTTAGGATTCCTCTTTCTTTTTGAGTACTCTTCTTAGCCAAAGGGTAAGTTATTTAGAATTAATATAAGATTCCAAGTTTGAAGTGGATACTATCTTTGGAATGTTCAGAAACATTCCCAACGTGGAGTCGCCAGAAGTTGTGACCTAATTCACACATCGCCCCATTGCAAATGGGGACCCCCAGTAGTTTGATTTTTAGGGTTTTTCCTTCGCGTTACAATTTCATAAGTCCTTTGCTTTAAGACTTTAGAGTTAGAGTTTTGAAAGTCATCCAAGTCAACTAGAGAATTCAAGCCCAAAACTATGCATAAACATCATCAAAGTGCTCAGAAGGTCTGGAAGACGAAGAACGCCATTACTTTTAGTCAATTCTGACACTTCCTACTTTTTAGGGATTCTGCTTTTTCTATTTTTGGAACTTTTGGATCAATCTAGGATTTACTACTTTTAGAAATTTTACTTTTTGCTTTTTTCTATTTTTAGTAATTTCTATTTTTAGAAAGTGCCAGGGTCCCACGGGTCATGGAGTCAACGTTTTCATTTTCCAAATCAAATTTTTGCACCCCCAAGAATAAAAAGAAAGGAAAAGTTATGAAAAGAAAGGAAAAATCATAAAAGCAAGAGAAAATCATGGCAAAGGTTTTGTTCCAGAAGATTTAGATAAAAGCAAGAAATTCGTCTAAGTATCAAGCATGGAAACCAACCTTCAAGTTCGCCCAAGGTAGGAAATGGAATAAGTTTGATGAAATTCATCCAAGGAAGAGTAATGTCTAAGGAGCCTCCAAGTCCACCATGGAGATGGAAAGCACAAGATGAAGTGGCCTAGCTTGGAGAAAGCATGACCAAGACATCATGAAGTCCACCATACTCAAGATGAAGACATATCTATCACAAGCCTCAAGTCCACCAAGAAGAATGTCCAAGATGCTAGCAAGTCCGCCCAAGTCTGAAGAGAAAGTGTAAAGCTCATCATGAAGTCCACCTAGAAGAAAGATAAGTGAACCATAGATTTTTGGGACTAGGAATGCTAGGTCTCTTTTGTTCAATTAGGGTCTTTCACCTAATGAAAAGAGATAGATCCCACACCCAAAAATCTAGGAGGTTCACTCAATCTAAGATTTGTATGATGAAATTATGTCTAAATGAAATTTTCTAGATGTAGCTAATTGAAAAGATTGATTGAATAAGTATGCAAAAACCTAAGAAATGTGACTTAAATGTGACTTGTTTGAAAACACATTATGTAATACAAAATCACCTACAAATGAATGGAAAAATGTAATAGAAATGAATCAGACTAAAAGTGTGCACCTGAAAGCTTGAAGGAGACTAGAAATTACTTCTAGTATGATGTTGATGCTGAAATTTAGGCCTAGAGGGACTCATTCATCATTCTAGCTAAATCAATCCTAGTTCTGCCAAACTGTACCGAAACCTATTTCTAACAAAAGGGTACTCAAAAATTCAGAAAACTCAAAATTGACCCTGGAGTGGGACTTATTCGCCACTCATGGAGAATAAGTCCACTTTTGAATTTCTAGATTTTCAAAGGTGGATTATGAAGCTTCCGATATGCACTTTGATACCCTATAGGTGTTCGCTTCCGAAACTCTGATTTACAGGTCTGTAAGTGGATTGTTGTTGATATTTTGACTTAAACAAAGAGGAGAAGACTTGAATAACCTTTCAACTTGAACTTCAATTATTTCTAAGCTTCCAAAAGATCTAAATCTGCATACACAAAAGACAAGAGAGAAAATGGTGAATGTTAGGGCATGGGGGTTTGCCTTGGTCAAACACCTTTTAGGTAATTAAACCAAAATGATGAAAGAATGGAATAAAACATGCAATAATGGAATTGATTACCTTTCCATGATGATTGATCTTGAATGTTTGCAACAATGGAGGAGGATTCAACCCTTGAATGTCCTTAAAAGCTTTTTTAATGACTTGCAATGACAAAACCCTAAGTTGCTTGACTTGAGATGGAATATTGGTGGATGAATATGTGAATTAAGTTAATGGATGTAAAAATGAGTTAAGAGAGATGATTTTATAGGAAATTCACATTATTTTCCTATTAATTGGACCCCTAAGGCTGACATGGAGAAAAATTAAACTTAAAACCTAATTTCTCTCCCTCAAAACCCTAAAAATGGCTCAAATGGGACTCATTTGTCACTAATGGAGAATGCATCCCACCTAGATGGGAATAATTTTCCACTAATGGTGAATGGGTCCCACTGGGGCCATTTTGCTAGCTAGAATGCTGAGAAGTAAGAAAATTAGGCTTATATGATGACTATGTCAGTTATTTGATCAAAGTATGCCTTGGGATGCACAATATGGGTTAATAGGGGCCTATTAGTGATGATGTAAATGTCATTTAGGGATTGGGACACAAAATCCAATGTAAAAGTGTGATTAAGTACACTTTACAACACTGAAATGAGGTCCACATAGCCTAGAAAGGCACAAGAACCAATGTGAATGTGCAAGACACATTACAACACTAGTTTATCATTAAGTTTATTTTAAAAACCTTCTAGATTGATGTGATAATGTTATTAAATACATTTTATAATGTTTAATTAGGGAGAAATAGGTTAATTAAGTCTAGAAAAGTGTGAAAGTCCTTTACAAGACGTTACAACACCTTTACAATACATCATTAAAAGCATGTTATTTGATTTGAAAGGGTCCAAGACCTAGTGTGGATGCATAAAATGCCTCACAACACTAGATTAGGACCTCATTAAGCCAATTTATCATGAATTAATCCCATGTAAAGCAAAGGATCCTTTTTTTCAACACATTTAGCGCCCACTTTAGTGAGAGGATGAACTTGCTTCAAACTCACACTAAAGTAGACATTCAAGAGAGATCCACATGCAGGTCAAGCCCCCAAGATACAAAATCATGCAAAGGAAAGATGGAAAGAAATACGAGTTGAAAAAGATGTACTCACTCTAGGGCCACATAACTTCAAGTCATCTGCAGGGTGAGAAGGCCACAACATACTCACTCTGGGGCCACATAACTTTTGATCGTCTGCAGGGTGAGAAATCCCAAAAGGTGAGAGACATACACTAATTGGTATGCACTCACAAACACAAAGGTGGCTATGGGGAAAAGTCATGCTACTAGTTGGGCTTCCCGCTCAACCATATCAAAGTTATATCTCCTGATAACTTTAACAAGGTGCCACAAGGAAAAATCATGGTTCAAGTTCTATGAAGTAAGTAAAAATTCATATGCTTGACACTCATAGACATTGTTAATGTAGAATAGTGCAAGGATTGTTCAAAGGTATCTTGCTTTGTTCGTGCAATGTCTCATCTTAGGGAACATCATGCTCAATGTCGCCAAGAGAGGATAAGTGCAAACGATCTCATCTTGTTTCAAAGAGAGGAAAAAGTGCAAGGTCTCATCCTGGGAAACATTGTACCTAATGCTTCCAAGAGAGGAAATCACAAGAAAAATAAAATCACACAATGAAATGTGAGTGGTGATGTATGGCCCCACTTTAAAGCAGTTGTGAGCACCCGTACTATGAGCAATTTCTTTAAAGTAGAAGAAGAGGAACATGAGAGCTTACTCGGAAAGCCCTATGCCAAGTCATATATTTTTGAGAAGCTACGTCATGGAAGAGAGAAGTATGTCATATGAGAGCCAACTTAAGGCATGTCGTCCACATCCCAAGCTTGCTCTTATGTATTCATGAAAGGTTAACGACTAGCCAAAGAAGGCAACCACAAGTGACATACAAGGACAAGGCTATTGAACCCCTTGCCCCCATGTAGTGTAGGACAAAGGTGAGCCGAAAGGATTAATGAGATGTATGCTAGAGTGAAAATCAATAGCAATTAGAGGAATTAGGTGCCCCCACAAAGGGAAGCATGCCAAACTCTTGAAAATGTTGTATTTTATGACTCAAAGCATTACATTCATTAGTGGTGTGGCCATGAACTCTATGATATGCACAAAATGAAGTATTGGAATAACATTTCTTTCGAGTTCTAGGAGGGAGGGTGATCAAGTGATCTTGGAGGAGTCTCGACAAGATACCCTCTTGATCAAGAGAAGAAGGTGGTTTTGTGGTTTGTTTCAAAGATACATCTCGCTTAGTAGTGGATGTCATACTTACACAAGTGTCTCTAGATTGCGAGATTTTATTCTTCCCCTTATAGGAAGGTATAAAATCTAACGAATTCAAATCATGAACATTTTACAAGATGACATTGACATTAAGCGAAGGTGTAGTTAAAGGATGATGTTCAATACCACTAGTTGTTAAGGATGATGTAGGAATGTGTTTTGTGAGATTGTTGATGTTGAGTGAAGGTTTGGACAAAGGACAATAACCAAGACCATGGGTAGTTTTTTGTGTGTTAGGCTCTATAGGGTTGCAGATACCTTGTTATCAAGCACCACATCCTTTTCCACTATATCTAAGGTGTTTCATGAGCTCATACCTTTTTCCATAAAGCTTTTTCATGGCTTTGGAATTAGATGGTTGTTTACTATTATGTTCGTCAAAGGTTGTTGTGTAGTTTTCTTCTTTGTCTAAATTGGATGAGGCAGATGCTTTTGAAAGGTTGTCCGAATTTTGTGTTGACATGATGATTAGTTGTTCTTGTTTCTCATCTTTCTTTTGTGTAAGTATGTATTCACCCATAGATGAAGGTGTGAATTCTAAGGATCCCCAATTGTCATCGAATAATTTAGACACTGATTCCTCATTGTTTTGTTCAATTTCAAGAGGATGAATATTGGATGTTGGAATCAATGTTTTCAGAGGACTTGTAGCTTTTTTTTCAAGGTGCAAGCAACTTTTAGGCTCAGGATTTGCTTCAAATTGATAAATGTTATTGTTATAGACATATTTCATTATACGATGAAGGGTTGAAGGGACTGCATTCATCTCATGAATCCATGGTCGGCCTAAAAGAAGATTATACAAAAGATCATAAGGCATGACATGGATAGGAGTTTGCAAAGTAACCACTCCAACCTTAATAGGTAAAGTGATTACACTGAGCGGTTGCTTTTTTGTATTGTAAAATTCTCGAATGGAGACATAATTAGGTATTATTTGTGACTTGTCAACATCTAATCGATCAAGGAGACTCACACTACACACATTAAGGGCAGAACCATTATCTATGAGAGTGTGTTTGATACATATGCGATTAAATCAAGAAATTGTCATAAAGGCCTCATGTTGTTTACACAACTCCAAATGAGGGAGCTCATGTTGATGGAAAGTAATGTCAAGATTTGATTTTTGGATGAGAGCTGCCACATCATTCAGAGTGGTACCAGGAGGAACTGTGAGTTGTTTTAAGGCTGTTTGAAAAATGTTGTGATAATTTGGTGAGTTTTGAAGTAAATCCCAAAGGGAAATCTTTGCAGGAGTATTCTTTAATTGTTCAACAAGATCATACTCCTTTGTGTGTGGGTTATAACGAGGAGCACTAGGCAGATTGGGTAAAGGTAAAGAGGGTGGGATTGGTTGTGGTGGTTGTGGATTATTTCAAGTGTTATATGTATGAGAAATGGTATTATGACTTGGTTGTTGCGATACATTAGTTTGAGGTAGGTGAAGGGTGTAGTGAGGTTTATTGGAAGGATGAAGCGGATGTGAAGGTGGGTAAAGTGTGTAGTGAGGTTTATTGGAAGGATGAAGTTTATGTGAGGGTGGGTAAAGGGTGTAGTGAGGTTGAATATTGTTAACATCATGTAACAAGTGAGATTTTTCATTGTCTTTGAAGGGGATATTAGCTTTTTCTTGGGTCATAATATCCGCCCTAGAAGGCGAGTTCTTAGGAGAACAAAAAACCATATGTTCTTAACAATTAAGGTTTGTTTCATCCAAAATAACTTCATCACAACTAAGGGAGTTATTAATGGTTGAATGTGTTTGATTATTGATAGTGGGGAGATTAGGGGAAGATTGTATTTGATTGTTGATTGTTTCTAAGGTTGCATTCTCTTGTTCCATATTGTCTACTATTCTAGGAGAGCTTGTAATATGTTCATCCAAGTTTGAGGTTTGTAAGGTAGCTTCATCACAAGTGGTAGAGGCATCAAGAGAAGAACCATTATGATTTTCAATTAGATTTTCCCAAATGGGAGGAGCATTAGGGAAGGGAGGATCAAGGGTGTCATGATTCTTAATAGGGATGTCTTCTAACACCAACCTATCCTCTTTACATCAAGGAGGGATATTAGGAGATAAACAAGATTGATTGTCATGATCATGGAGATTAGGTAAGGCGACTTGTAGGAATGTGTCTATGATCTCATGTTCTTGTTGTCTAACATCGTCCAAAGGGGAATGAAGAGATGGATCATCAAGACTCGAAATGATTGTAACTTTATTCACCAAGATACCTTTGTCACTAATGGGAGAGGTATCTGGAGAACAAATAAGTTTGTGACCAATGTATAATGTAATGTTTTGGTCAAAGTTGTGTTCCTCATAGTTGTAGTCAGAATCAAACTCATAGGAGGGGATATTATGCCTATAAAATCCATGTTTAATCAAATCAAAGGAACATTTAAAGAACATGTATGTTATGCAAAAGTAAATAAAGTGAAATGCAATTTTTAGATGTAAAACAAAGTAAATTATTGATAATTATAGTATGCAATAATCTAAAAAATGAAATGTGGAAGATGTAAATGTGAAATTAAACAATGCATGAAATGAGCTAGTTTAAATGAGATCTAGTGAAATGCATGCTATAGAAATGCAACTAACTGATATAGGTAGGTTAAGGCACCAAACAAAAGCTTAAAAATAGAGTTATGAGTTCTATAAAATGTTGTTTCAGGGGTTAGAAGGGACTGATTCGCCCAGGGTGGCGAATGAGTCCCAATATGGACCTTTTTCAGAATTTTCAAATTTTTTTGACTAATTTTGATGCTTTCTTAGTGCTATGATGCAAACCTAATTGGAAAGTGCAGAATTTCAGAGAGTGGAAATGAACTTAGATGCCAACAATGCAACCTAAATACACTTTTTATGAATGCAAAATTTAACACCTAGCATGCAAATGAATCATGCAAACCCTAATGCAAGCTAGATCTATGATGATGAAAGGACTCCAATTTAGTTAATAAAGCATTCCAAAAGTAGGTTCACCAAAATGAACCGTAGATTTTTGGGACTAGGAATGCTAGGTCTCTTTTGTTCAATTAGGGTCTTTCACCTAATGAAAAGAGATAGATCCCACACCCAAAAATCTAGGAGGTTCACTCAATCTAAGTTTTGCATGATGAAATTATGTCTAAATGAAATGTTTTAGATGCAACTAATTGAAAAGATTGATTGAATAAGTATGCAAAAACCTAAGAAATGTGACTTGTTTGAAAACACATTGTGTAATACAAAATCACCTACAAATGAATGGAAAAATGTAATAGAAATGAATTAGACTGAAAGTGTGCACCTAAAAGCTTGACGAAGACTGGAAATTACTTTTGGAATGCTGCTGATGAATTGAAATTTAGGCCTAGAGGGATTCATTCGCCATTCTGGGCGAATCAATCCTAGTTCTGCCAAACTGTACCAGAACCTATTTTTGACAAAAGGGTACTAAAAAATGCAAAAAACTCAAAATTGACCCTAGAGGGGGACTCATTCACCACTCATGGAGAATGAGTCCACTTTTGAATTTTTGGATTTTTAAAGGTGGATTCTGATGCTTCCGATCTACACTTTGATGCCCTACAGGTGTTCGCTTTCGAAACTCTAATTTACGAGTCTGTAAGTGGATTTTTGTTGATATTTTGACTTGAAAAAAGAGGAGAGGACTTAATAACCTTTCAACTTGATATTCAATGATTTACAAGCTTCCAAAAGATCTAAATCTGCATACACACAAGATAAGAGAGAAAAATGGTGAATGTTAGGGCATGGGGGTTTTCCTTGGTCAAACCCCTTTTAGGTAATTAAACCAAAATGATGAAAGAATGGAATAAAAATGCAATAATGAAATTGATTACCTTTCCATGATGATTGATCTTGAATGTCTACAACAATGGAGGAGGATTCATCCCTTGAATGTCCTTAGAAGCTTTCTTAATGACTTGCAATGACAAAACCCTAAGTTGCTTGACTTTCAGAGATGGAAGATTGGTGGATGAGTATGTGAATTAAGTTAATGGATGTAAACATGAGTTAAGAGAGATGATTTTATAGGAAATTCACCTTATTTTCTTGTTAATTGGATACCTAAGGCCGACATGGAGAAAAATTAAACATAAAACCTAATTTTTCCCACTCAAAACCTCAAAAATGGCTCAAATGGGACTCATTTGCCACTAATGGTGAATGGGTCCAACCTAGATGGGACTAATTCACCACTAATGGTGAATGGGTTCCACTGGGGCTATTTTTGCTAGCTGGAATGCTGAGAAGTAAGAAAATTAGGCTTATATGATGACATGTCAGTTATTTGATCAAATTATGCCTTGGGATGCACAATATGGGTTAATAGGGGCCTATTAGTGATGATGCAAATGTAATTTAGGGCTTGAGACACAAAATTCAATGTGAAAGTGTGATTAAGTACACTTTACAACACTAAAATGAGGTCCACATAGCTAGAAAGGCACAAGAACCAATGTGAATGTGCAAGACACATTACAACACTAGTTTATCATTAAGTTTATTTTAAAAACCTTCTAGATTGATGTAATAATGTATTAAACACATTTTATAATGTTGAATTAGGGAGAAATAGGTTAATTAAGTCTAGAAAAGCATGAAAGTCCTTTACAAGACTTTACAACACCTTTACAAGACATCATTAAAAGAATGTTATTTGATTTGCAAGGGTCCAATACCTAGTGTGGATGCATAAAACATGTCACAACACTAGATTAAGACCTCGTTAAGCCAATTTATCATGAATTAATCCCATGTCAAGCAAAGGGTCCTTTTTTTCTACAACACAAGAAGATGGCAAGTTAGACATGAAGTCTGCCCAAGGATGGATGGCACAAGAAGTCTTAGGTCCACCCAAACCCAAAGCATGCATGGAATGAACATCATGAAGTCCGCTTGAAAGATGACAAACACTTGATGAAGTCCACCCTTGGCCAAGAAGGAAGAATTTCCAAGCATAAGCCAAGTTCACCATGCTAAAAAGGAGTATGGAAAAGAAGTCTTGAAGTCCGCCCAGCCTAGAGGAGGAAAGAAAACTCAAAATTTGGCTAAGTATTGACACCTAGGAAAGGAAAACTTGTGAAATTGGCTAAGTATGGATACCTTGGAAAATAAAGTTTCAAAATTTTGGCTAAGTGTCAAAAGGAATAAAATGTCCAAGACATGATAAAGTCCACCCCAACCACAAGATGGCATGGAAAATTCCAAATTTTCCTAGAAGAAAATGGAAAATGATGTAAGAGAAATAACGAATTTGCTTTGGACAAAATAAGATTTTGAAATGATTAGGAAGATGAAAAGGTTGAAAAGGTTGGAAAATAAAATTTAACACACTTAGAATATTTTAATATTTTCCAACACCTAGAATTTTTTTTGAAACATTCAACACCTATCCAAAATATTCAAAATCAGAAGAAAATCTAAAAGATTTCACAAGGATGGCACCTAGGTAAGAAATTGGAAACTTTCTCTTAAAGATTTTTAATGAGGATTGAGTTGCTATTTCAGAGAGAATAAAACAAGTCCAAGTTCGATGAATCTAAGAAAAAACATGAATTTTCTAAAATAATCAAACCTTTCAACTTTATAAAGAGTTTAGCTTGTCATTTTCAAATCATTCTTCTCCAAGTTCGATGGTGAAAGGTTTTAACTCTCTCAAAGATTGTGAGATGATTTCTTTGAAGAAAGATTTTGAAGAGAAAGTAATTTTTGAAGAAAATTTTCGGAGATAAAGTGTTGAAGGACTGAACTTACAGAGGATAGGCACACTTTTTCTAAGCTAGAGACAAAAATTTTCAGAATCACTGTCAAAAGTATATAATCTTGAGAGTTTAAAATCCAAGTTTGACGGATTCTTTATTATTCTTCTGTCTATTCTAGCGAAATTTGCTAAAAACTTAGCCAAATTATTACATTTTCAGTCTTCTTTGTTCATAAAGCTTAACCTTTAATAGGCTGAACGTCAGAATTTTTGAGAGAAAGGTCCAAGAAAATCAAAATTAAAATCTTGAAATTAATATATTTTCTCCATGTTTCTCATAGGTTGATGACCACCCGAGGAGAACCTTCGAGAAAGGCCCAAATAAAGTTCGCCACCAAAGGACTGGAGCCAAAATCGAAAATCAACTCCAAGTGGAAAAATTTCACAGACACCAACCTCAGACTTGTGGACTTGAAGGAATTCAAGAAAAGGATGTACGGACAAGATGGAATCTTGCCAACAGATATTGCTCGGAGAATGATGTGGAATGGCATTGTTCAAGCAATAGGATTTCCTATGGCTGTAGAGTGTGCTGAACTAATGGTAGAATGTGCCATACACTACAACCCACAAGAGAGGAAAATCATTGTGCTTGACGAAAGAATATTGGCACATCTCAGAGAATTGGCTATTCAGGAAGCATTCAACATACCAAGTTACAACCAGACTTCATATAGAACCAAGGAAGATGCAAGAAGACTTTATGAAGATCAAATGGATCTTTGTGCAACTAACATCAAAAAGACATGGTTGGTGAAGCCAAGGCCTTGTATTAAGAAGATGTCAAAGAAATTGCTCCAAACAGACTTCAAGGAAGATTATGGAGATATTATTTTGCTATTGAATAGAATAATGGGCAACCCCCAAGGTGCACCATTCGAGACGTGGATGTATTATTTCATTGACGAGATCACTTTAGGAATCAAGATGTTCAATTGGTCATGAATGATCAGTGACAATCTCCATGAGCAGCTAATAAATTTAGAAAGGACTAATTTTTTTTATATGAGTTCTTATGTTGTCTATCTTTTGGCAAGGACCTATAGATATATGAGATTAATATGTCGAGGCGTGGTGGAAAATGGAGAGAATGAGTTCAAGTCATATGATTGCTATCCCCAATTGCAAAAAGGAACACATCAAAGGTTAACCCATGAGGCTAAGAGCCTAATTAGCAAGTACGGATCCTGGTTCATCCAGTTTCCAAGATTCACTTACATAAGAGTTAAGGAATTCATAGGATGTCCTTATCAACTCTTGATCTATCCCACTAACAAGATGGTATTGCTTGAGGTTTTGAGACAACTGGAAACATACCAAGGCCTCCAAAGAACAAAGAAGAAGGCAGTCGTCACCTTTTCATTCTTCATTAGGAATATGCAAGAGTCTTGCCCATCGACACAGGCAGTTGAAATTGCCAGGTTAGAAATGCAATGGTACCCTTTCACATCTTACCGATCAAGAGCTGACTTTGATCTTCACCACCACATTGGGACCGTGAATGGAAGGAAGTAAAAACATAAGGTAGACCTGGAGGATTTTTGTTTGAATGGTGCAGATGAATATGATATCAAGAAAAGACTATGGTCCAGACTGCCAATGAACTTGATTAGGACAACTGAGCTCTTCCATGTGCCAGATCAACTTAAGGATGATGGAGAGTATATTCAACCAGGCTTTGATGAGAGTTGGCCTCTTCCCCCTATAGAATCTTTAGAACCAAAGCTAGTAGATTTTACCACCTTGATGAGGCTAGTTATCAAATATTCACAGTGGTGGGAAAATCAACAAATCCAAGAGTTGTGGCGAAGGAATGTGACTCTGACTTACAATTTAATGGGTGAAGCAGAATCCTATTCCTCAAATGTTGGTGCATCCCAAGGTGATGAACCAATCGAGAGCACCCATTCGAGGAAAAGGAAGGAAATATTTAATGACTCTACAAGAGCAAAAGGAAATAAGTCTACAGATGAGGAGCCTACTCGAAAGAAGCAAAGATCAGAGCCTCTTCATTGTACCATGTCTGAGAATATGAATGAGATATTGGATATTGATGAGTCATTGGGTGACATAAGGAATCCTTCTCCCATTCATATCTAGACAGAGGATGATGAGCCCCCATCTCCCACAGGCACATAAATATTGGAGTCCGAGAATGAAATGAATGTCCTGGATGGTGAATTCCAAGAGGGAATGATTTTCACTCTTAAAGGGATTCAGGATATTCCATGTGTACAGAATATTTAGGAAGAGGAAGGTATAGAGAAACCTACTATTCCTAATTGGTTGAAGGAGAGATTGAAGATAAAAGTACAAATATACATTCTAGAGGAAGATGATACAGCTGATTTCTTGGCCAGGTTAGAAATAGTTGCTATAAAGAGCCTGCCAAAATGTTTTCCACCATCTAGAGGGATGAAGCAGGCCACCGTATAGTACAAATTGTTGTACCAATAATAGGTAAGTCAAAGGAGGATATTGCTCCTCAAGAATATGCCATCACCACTGTTAACTTAGGCCCAACCACAAAAGGTCAAGAAGTAGAAGACTTAGATAATTCAATCACTTCTATCAAGGAAAGGTTGGAAAAGGAAGTGGCAAAGAAAAGAGAG
The DNA here is from genome assembly GCA_007258455.2 of Sequoia sempervirens. Lineage (NCBI taxonomy): Eukaryota > Viridiplantae > Streptophyta > Pinopsida > Cupressales > Cupressaceae > Sequoia > Sequoia sempervirens. The sequence goes on from VDFB02026320.1 coordinate 110,213,874, forward strand.
TATAAAAAGGAGATTGAATTGCTGAAGGAGTACATCTGGTACTTGACCAAACCTCTCAATCAAGGTGACACAATAACTCCTTCACTTTTGAACTCTTCACAAGAAGCGACCAAGGACTTTGAAGAAGAGATGGTCATGACTAAATAAACTAAGGAGTGGATGGTGGGTAAGAGTGAGGAAGTGACTACATTTATGGAGAGATTGACACTAGCTTATGGAAAGACTTCCTCATTGCTTTCCAGACTTGTTGTCGTAACAAAAGCTTGGGACAACCTCCAAGATGTTTAGGATGGAATCATTCCATGCCTTAGAGTGTTGAAGGGAATTCTAAATCAGGAGTTGATTGATGGGAAGATAATTCTAGCAGGTGTCGCCTTTGACTTCCACACTTGGTATTAGGCATTGACATCACGGATTGAGGTGTTGGAAAGAGTGAAATCTGATGGAGTCAAAGTTGAAGAGCAGATTAAAGAGGTTCAAAATAAGATTTTCCTGATAGTTACCAATGAACTTGAGAAGGAGATCATCTGGGAGAATGACATGCAGCTGGAAAATCTAAAGCTTAGAGCTCAAGAAATCTTCTCCATCGTCACTAGACTAGTCCAAAATTTGACTAAGGTGGCAAACTTCTTTTCTATTTGAGATGTCTTCCTAAAACAGGAATTGGAATGGGAAAATACCTTTTCCAGATGTGTTGAGGAGTTGGACGGGTTGGAATTCAAAGTAAACATGTTGTCGCAGGTCACGATGGAAGAGGTCATCTCGATCGTGTCTAGGTTCACTGAACACACTACCGCTCGAGAGGATAGAGATGCACTTCCTTGAAAATAGCTCCTGTTGCCTCTTGTCTTTCATACAATTGATGTTGATGTTATTTTAGGAAACCCTAATTAGGGTTAATATGTCTTGATCTTGGCTGTTAATTTATTTTGATCTCAGCCTTTCAATTTCTTTCAGAAAATCTATATAAACTCTTGCTCTCTCATTTTCATTTGGTGAAGAGAGTTTATGAAATTGTTGTGTATAGCTACTTTTGATAATAGAAGCTCTTATGCATGATTTTCTTTGAATCCTTCTTATTGTCAAGTGGTAGCAAGTTTACATATCTCTTTCAACAATAGATTAGAATTAGAATAGAATTTGATTTGAATGCATATTAGATGAATGCAAGATTTGATAGTATTGATTTATGGTGAAAATTTGCTATACTTTCTTTACATAGATGATTTTTATTCAATGCATAAAGTTAGCCTGAGCTTATAATTGTGCATGCTTAACTTCTATCTAGATGAGTATTGTTCGATTTGATGGTAATTGTTCATGACATGAAATTCATAAGCACACCCCTTGAAGATTGCACCTACTTTGTGTAGTTGTCCTAGCAAGGCGAAGCAAATCATGGTTATTAGTTTCACCTAGTCTTTACCGTCTCTTGAATTCTTAGGAGTAGATTAGAACTTCTAGACCCTTATCCTTTTGCATTTTTTTGAAATCCCAAACAGAAAAAAAAGAGAGCATTATTATCAAATTAGTCTAAGTCCTAGCTTGTAAGAGATTTGTTAACGTAAGTCCCTTTGTGTATTACCATCATATCACAACACCCATTGAGCTTATCCACACATCAATACCTGACAAAAGAAACCTTGGAACCACCATATGATCTTCTCACAATCTTAACATACACGTTGGTTTTTCAAGAGAGGATAAAGTGTCTTTGGAATTTTTATTCTAAAGTGTTCGGTGGATGATAAAACATACACCAACAAGGTTAGGGTTTGGTTTAGAATTAATATTAGGTGTAGGGTTAGGATTACAACTACATTTAAAGATTTAATTAGGGTTACCGTTGTGATTAGGCTTATGATTTCAGTTAAGGTTAGGGTTAGAGTTATAGTTAGGGTTAGTATTAGGGGGTGGGTTATGATTAGAAAAATAGGAGATTACGGTTATAGTTAGAGCTATGGTTAGGGTTAGAGTTACAATTTAAAGGTAAGGATTATGGTTAAATATAAAATTAGGGTTAAGATTACGATTAGGGTTAAGATTAGGGCTAGTGTCAGGGTTAGGGTTATGATTACAATTAGATATACATTTAGGATTAGGGTTATAGAACTTACAATTACAATTAGAGTTAGGTTTAGGGTAAAGGTTATGATAACTGATAGTTTAGGGTTGTAGTTAGATATATAATTAACGTTAGGTTTAGGGTTAGGATTATAATTAGGGTAAGGTCGGGCTTAGGGTTAGGTTTAGGATTAATGTTAGGGTTAGGGTTAGGATTATGGTTGTAATTATAGTTAGAGATATAATTAGAGTTAGGATTATGATAATGGCTAAAGTTAGAGCTAGGTTTAGGGTTATGGTTATAGTAAGGGTTGAGGTTTGGTTTGCAGTTTGGGATTTAGGGTTTAAGGTTACAGTTAGGGTTAATATATTAATTGAATTCCCATTCTAAGTATAATATAATTAAGTTTTTATTAATTTAACACAATTAAATCCTATCCCTAAATATAATCCTGATTAAAATTTAACTGTAATTGAACCCTAACCCTAACTCTAACCATAATTGAACTACAATTCTAACCCTAAACCAAATATTTATCTTATAACCCTAATTGAATCCTAACCAATAACCCCAAATGAACCCTTGTCTTAACCCTAACATTAACTAAACCAAAACCCTAATTAAACCCTAACCCTAATCCTAACCCTGACTCTAATTGAATCTTACCCCTAATTTAATACTAATCAAACCTACCCTTAATTGAATACTAATTGAAACCTAACCCTAATTAAATTCTAAGTGTAATTTTACCCTAACCCTAGTTGAACCTTAACCCCAATTGTACCATAACCCTAAACCTAAACACTAATTGAATTATAACTTTAATTTAACCTTAACCTTAACACTAACACTAACCCTTACCCTAATTGAAATTTAATGCCAACCCTAACTTGCATCTTTTACACAATTTGAACCCAAACCCTAATTGAACCCAACCCTAACCCTAATCTTCAACCCTAATTGAATCTTAACCCTAACCTTAACGTTAACCCTTACCCTAATTGAATGGTAATCCCAATCCTAACTTTAACTGAACCTTAACCTTAACTCTAATCCTAATTGAACCCTTGTTGAATCTTGACCCCAATTGAACCCTAACTTTAACCCTAGCCCTATATGAACCATAACCCTACCCCTAACCTAACCTTAATTATAGAACCGTAACCCTAACCTTAATTGAACCCTAACCTTAATGCTAACCCTAATTAAACTCTAACCCTAACCCTAACCTTAATTGCACCAACACTCATTTTTATTAAACATTGATGTTATTTAAATATTAACCCTAATTGAAGATTAACCCTAGCCCCAAAAACCATAATTGAGCTCTAACCCCAATTGAACTGTAATCATAACTTTGAACCCTATTTAAATCCTTACCCTAATTGATCCCTAACCCTAATCCAAAGATTTATCTTATAACCCTAATTGAGCACCAATCCATAACCCTAAATGAACTCTAGTCCTAACCCTAACATTAACTAAACCCAAACCCTAACCCTAATCCTAACCTTAACTCTAATTTAATCTTACCCCTAATTTAATGATAATTAAACCCTAAACCTTATTGAATACTAATTGAGACCTAACTCTAATTAAATTCTAAGTGTAATTTTACTCTAACCCTAGTTGAACCTTAACCCTAATTGTACCATAACCCTAAACCTAAACACTAATTGAATTATAACTCTAATTTAACCTTAACCTTAACCTTAACACTAACACTAACCCTTACCCTAACTAAAATTTAACATCAACCCTAACCCTCACCTGTTAACACTATTTGAACCCCAACCCTAATTGAACCCAACCCTAATTTTAATTTTGAACCCTAATTGAATCCTAACCCTAACCTTAACACTAATCCTTACCTTAATTGAATGCTAATCCCAATCTTAACTTTAATTAAACCTTAACCTTAACTCTAACCCTAATTAAATCCTAACCCTAACCCAAATTGAATGTTTTAATCGAACCCTAATCCTAACCTTAAGTGAACACTAACCCTAAATCTAATTAAACTCTAATAATACATAAATCCTAACCCTAATTTTTACCTTAATTGAACCCTAGACCTAATTAAACTCTAACAATAATTGAGCCCTAACATTAAACTCTAAGAATACGTAAATCCTAGCCCTAATTTTGACCTTAATTGAATCCTAGACCTAATTAAACTCTCACAATAATTGAGCCAAGTAACCTAGCCTTAATTGAACTATAACCCTAACCCTTATGAAACCCTAACTATATAACCTTAATTATAATATGAATTATTTTTTCTTTATGAAATGTTTTTCAATTGTTTAAAAAATATTAAATATTTTTTAGGTTTTAAATATTTTAATTTAGAAACATATTTTTTTATGTAATAGTAAATTTAAGATATTTTACTTTTATTTAATTTTCTAATTTTAAATGCATTAATTTAGATTTTTTAAAAATAAAAAATATTTTTTCATTCCTTTATAATTTTATTTCTATTTATGAAGACATCAAAAAAATATTTTTCATTTTTAAAGATTCTCAATATTGTTTAATTTTAAGTTTTTTAATTTAAAAACTTACTTTCATATGCAATAGTAAATTTAAGAAAGTTCTTTCATACTTAATTTTTTAAATTTAGAAACTTCTTTTTTATGTCTAATTTAAAAACTATTTTTATATGAAATAGTAAATTTAAAATATTTCTTTTGCACTTAATTTTCTAAAATTTAGAAACTTCTTTTATGTCTAATAATTTAATATGTTTTTTTATCCTATATTCAAATAAAAGATCTTAAATATTTTTTAATTTTAAGTATATTAATTTAAAAACTATTTTTATATGAATAGTAAATTTAGATTTTTTTCTTGCACTTAATTTTTTAAAATTAGAAACTTCTTTGTCTAATTTAAAAACTACTTTTATATGAAATAGTAAATTTAGAATATATATATATATATAGTTATTTTTCTAAAATTTAGAAATTTATTTCTATGTCTAATTCAAAAACTACTTTAATATGAAATAGTAAATTTAAAATATTTCTTTTGTACTTAATTTTTTTAAATTTAGAAACTTTTTTATGTTTAATTTAAAAAATATATATATATATAGAGAGAGATAATTTTCTAAAATTTAGAAATTTATTTCTATGTCTAATTCAAAAACTACTTTAATATGAAATAGTAAATTTAAAATATTTCTTTTGCTCTTAATTTTCTTAAATTTAGAAACTTTTTTTTATGTTTAATTTAAAAAATTACTTTTTATATGAAATAATAAATTTGACATTCACTTAGAATAATAATCTCTTTTTCTCATGTCAAAAAGGTCTTTGGTTTCCAATTTAAAACGAAAGACAAGGCAAACATTAAATAATTCCTTAAATCTATGCAATAAACTAAAATAGAAGTAATTTTCCGTCCATTTTAAAATGTAAAGTAGGGGAGCGAATTAATAATTTATATGTGACAGGTTTAAAAACTCAATTTAATAAAAAATCCTAGTACACTTTGAAATTCACGTGAGGAGGAAAGAAGAGAGTTTAATATTAATGTTTCCCTTTTGACCTAATTCGGCATGGGTTTTCAACCCTAAATTTTTGTTTTTCATGTTGTTTTCCTCCTGTTGTTGGGTGTAGCACCAAGGAGTGCCTTAACAAACACAAAACTAAAATGGAGAGTCGACATGTATTGATGGGATGGTTAAGTCATTGAAAAATATGTATATGCAGGATTCAAAATAACAAATATTGTGAGATGAAGATGAAGAAGATAATATTAATTTATCAAAAACACTTTAAATAGTTGGATATTTTTTACATTGAAATCGCAACACATGAGCCAATGTGTAGCTAAAATTCACTATATATAATTTGGAACCATTGAAAAGAAATTAAAATGGAGAGTCTACAAAGCATAGACCAAATGGTTAAGCCTTTGAAAGACATTAATAGAAGTCACATGTATATATGCAAGATTCAAAATAACAAAAAAAAGTTCAAAAGAATATTAAACCCTCTATTTAAAATCAAATTAATACATTCAATTAAGTTAAACATAGATTAGACAAAACAAATGCATAACAATCTTACCAATGCAAAACACAATTTTGTTGAAGTTGATTACTCAAATGCAATAAATATGGTTTTCCAAGGATATGCACAAGATTTGTATAGTATGTACCTTCAAGCTTTGAAAACTATGATTTTTTTGATGAAAATTGGGTTGAATTTATACATGTTTTAATAGGGATGTGAATGGTGAGGATTTGATCTTGGATGAGTGGTGGAGATTGATTGAAAGTGAGTGGAGAATCTTGATAGGCTAAAATATGCAAGAGGAGTTATGGCAACTCTTTCATGGGCTCTAAAATGAGTATGAGTAGGGGAGAAGAGCCCAAAGTAGTGTGGGGGCCTATGTTGGGAATGGAAGTAGTCCCACATGGGCCCCACACTAGAGTGCCTTAATATGTTATGGTAAAACAATATTCACCCAAAAAGTCAACAAGGGTACTCGAATCACTATACCATCAAAATTGTGTTATAATCGGTGAAAATTTACAGTCCCAAACACAAATAGATATTCATAGTCTTACATGACAGAGAATATTCAAAGCAAAACTAACAACACCATCTTACGTGCTATATTGCTTTCATATGACTCGTAGCATTAAAACATGCAACCAAAATAAAAATTAGTATAACTCACACTCCCCTTAAATATCACCACTTGCATTACATCACAACCAATATTTTCGTAGATCTGATGCCATGAGAACAACTAGGAGCTGAGACTATCCCATCAGCAAATCCAATCCAACCGAACCCCCATCCCACTTTCCCACCAACACAACACTCAAAGGAAAATCAATCATTCATATGTGTCCAAACGGTCAAATCCATGCTCACTACTACTAGTGCCTTCTCCTATTTTGCCACCTGCAACCACCAAAACAATGGTGTTAAAGCAACCAAAATCACCTATCAAGCAAACAAGGATTGCATGCCATTAATACATACAAACTCTGCAATTGAAGGCACCAGATCAAGTTTTCAAATTTGAAAAAAAAAGACAAAAATTAAAGACTCCATACCAAACCAGTGTTGAACATATAACTTGAGATTTTTAAATTAAAAAATGCATTACTCAATCTCTTCCAATTTCCATTTAGCACATCCCACTTTCATTTTCAGTTATACAATTTCCTGGAGAAAGATGAAGAAAGTCCAAAGGCAGTAGCAACATCACCCTAAGAAGCTATATGTATTCTACTGCTACTAATTCTTTATGCCTACAAATGCCAATCTTTTGTATGCTATGAATATGTTTTCCACAAATATGTAAATATTTGGGGTTTCACATTGAGGTTGTTTACATTGGGTTTTTCATTTATGTTCTTCATGCCTCAGAATGCAAATATGTTGTATGCGATGTTAATGTTTGTCACAATAACCTGTAACTCAATATCTAGGGTCTCAACTTATGCTTTTTATGAATGTCAATCATTTCAATTCAATTTAAGGGTTTGTTTTTATATTCTATATGCCTAGGAATATAGAGCAGTTGTATGCACTATACATTTTTGTCACCCACTACCCTGTAACCTAGTATATGGGGTTTCAACTTTTATTGTTTATGAATGTCAATGTATTTCTATTAAAGAATGCATTACTCATTCTTTGCTAGTTGGGTTTTTCATTTATATTCTTTTTTTCCTTGGAATGCAATTATGTTTTTATGCATTGTCAATGCTTGTCACAAGAACATGTAACTCAATACTAGGGATTTCAGCTTACATTATTTATGAATGTCAAGTCATTTCAGTTCAATTTCAAGGTTTTTTTATTCTATATGCCTACAAAGATAGATTAGTTGCATTCACTGTAAATGTTTGTCACCAGCTACCCTGAAACTCAATATCTGAGGTTTCAACTTATATTGTTTATGAATGTCAATGCATTTCTGTTAAAAAATGTAGTACTCATTCTTTGCAGTTGGGTTTTTCATTTATATACATTATGCGTTGGGATGCAAATATGTTTGTATGTGTTGTCAATGTTTATCACAATAACATGTAACTCATTACATGGAGTTTTAGCTTACACTATTTATGAATGTCAAGTCATTTTAATTCAATTTCAAGGTTTTTTATTCTATATGCCTGTGAATATAGATTAGTTATATGCATTGTAAATGTTTGTCACCCTCTACCCTATAACTCAACATCTGGGATTTCAACTTATTACTATCTATGAATGTCAAGACAATTCAGTTCAATTTGTGGGCATTTTAATTTATTTTCTATATGTGGGTTTCAATATAGAGAACGATGTATGCACTATAAATGTTTGTCACTTACTACCCTTTAAATCCATATCTGGGATTTCAACTTATATTGGTTGCAGATGTCAATGCATTTATGTTCAGCTCTGCATGATTTATTGTTCAGCTTTGCACAAAAGAAAGCTCCCTTTGTCTTTTAGTTGAGTTTTTCTACATCACTACGCCTGTACCATTGTCTTTTGTTTCGACAATGGTTAACCAATGTTCGTTCATGTCTCACTAACCTAATTGTGCACTATATATGTACTAATACACACACACACACACACACACACATATATATATATGTACACGCATATATACATATATGTATATATATGTGTGTGTGTGTATGTGTGTATATATAAAATGTAGTTTTTCCAATTATCAGTATATATAGAATGCAATTGTTATACCTGATCTGCTCTAAGTCATTTCAATTCAAATAATAAATCAAACAAACTGTTAACATGCATATATTCAATAAAAACAAAATGTTCATGCACATTAAAGACAATTGCATTACAAACTGCCAACAATTGCATTACAAAATGTTCATGTATACCAATCATTGCATTGCAAACTATCAACATGCATATTAAAGAAAAGAAAATTATTCATTATATATGTGTGTGTGTGTGTGTATATATATATATAATATGTAGTTTTTCCAATTATAAGTATATATAGAATGCAATTGCTACACTTGATCTACTCTAATTTGTTTCAATTCAAATAATAAATCAAACAAACTGTCAACATGCATATATTCAATAAAAACAAACTATTCATGCACATTAAAGACAATTGCATTACAAAATGTTCATGTATACCAAGCATTGCATTGCAAACTATCAACATGCATATTAAAGAAAAGCAAACTGTTCGTGCATCACCATGACTTCAATGGTGTTCAATTATTATTTTTTCATTGCTTCAAACATCTTTTTAAATATTTGCAGGTGCAATCTAAAGGTAAAATGAGGTCCAATCCAATAAACAAGATTGCAAAGACAAAGTCACATACACGGAAAGAGGCAGTAACAGTCCCCCATGTGCATGAACCGATTGTAGAAGCAAACAACATTCCTCAACTTGTTGAGGCAATCCTAAAGATTGCTGCACCTACAATCATGTTGGCAAGAGCATCAAAAGAAATGGAATGGTCATTAGAGGACATGGATTGGGCCCCAAAGGATGATGAAATTAATGGGATGTTGACGAGAGTTGCTGCCAAGAAATGGAAAATCCCAACTACTACGTTAATCAATTGGTTAGGCGGCCTCACAACTACTTCAAAGAAGGGTCCTCCAATAGTCCTGATAGCAGAGGAGGAGGGTCTGATTGTAAATTGGTGCATAGATATGACAAATGTTGGCCATAGGCTTGAAATTTTCTAGACTAGACCCAACCCTTTCATAGAGGGGCTGCCTGGAAAATCATGGTGGACTAGATTCAAGAGGCGCCATCCATAATTGACCTTGCGCATAGCTAAAGGTCTCGAAAAAGACAAGGAAGTAAACCTAAGACCCCAAGTAGTAGCTAAATTTTACAGAATGTTGATAGCAACGTATGAAAGTAACCCATACGATTTAGACAAAATATGGAACTATGATGAAATGAGCATTCAAGTAGGAATAAATGGAACAATGAGGGTGTTGGCATGACAAGGTGGTAGGAATGTCTCGTACATAATTCTGAAAGTCGAGAATGTATAGAAATTCTTTGCTGTGTTAATGCAGCTGGCCAAAGCATACAAGTGGTTTCTATATGTTCAAGGGAAATATAGAGATAGAGAATTACATTGTTAACTATGAACCACTAGCATATATGGCAACCCAAGCACATGCTTGGATGACAAAGGATCTTTTTTTGACTGGTTGAAACATTTTTTTCTCTCGGTTCCAAGGGGTGTCACCAACTAGTAGGAACCTTCTAATTTTTAACGGTCATGGAAGTCATGTTGCACTGTCAATTATCCAGGAGGAAAGGAGGTTAGGCATTGACCTCCTTACACTACCTACTCATACTTCTCACACACTACAACCTTTGGATGTTAGCATGTTTGCACCATTCAAGGTATATTTCAAATTAGAATGAGCTACATTTATCACTAGATTCCCAATTATTGATATTAGAAGGGAAAAATTGGTGAAGTTAGGAAAAAAGGCATTGAGAAGAGCATTAACACCATTAAACATAAAAGTTGGCTTTAAAAGGATGAGGATATGGCCCCTCAATTCTGATGCACTCGTGGGTGACATGCATCCTGGGCAATGAGACGTATGAGATCGATGACATGGAGGATGCTTTTGTAGTGCAAAACGTCCTTAGTCTTTCGGGACTTGTTGTTTCAATAGATGAAGTGTCACAAACATTGTAAACTACAACAAATACTCAAGTGTAGGAAGGTGCAGAGCAATAATTTCAAGACATGGGCAGCCAACCTGAACAAGAAGACATGGGAAATTTTACATTCCCATCTCCAACTGCCACACCTCCAGACCAAACAGTGCATTACTATGTAGATGTTAGCCACAAAAGTCAAGGTACAAAAAACAAGTTCACTGACTCCTAAGTCAATGAAACAATTGAAACCCAAATTGGTTTGAGAATCGATAATTTCCTTAAGTTGCCAGTTCACACAGTCAATGAAAGAATGAGAAAGTCTGCTGGTGGGGCTCTTTGGGTGAGTCGAGAGTCTCAGTTGTTGACTGCTAATAGTTACATGACTCTCATAATGGAGCAGGGGTGAAGAAAACAAGAACTGGAGGAATTAAAAATAAAAAAGAAGCAACAAACTGGGGATAAAAAGGCAACACAAATTGTGGCCTTGGAGCTGAAGGAAAAAAGAAAAAACATGAAAAGGAAAATGAGCACAAGGAAAAAGAGTAGATGAAACAGTTGCAAAGAAAGGAAAGAGATCAGAAGGAGCGAGACAAGGTTCAAAAAGGGCAAGACAAGAAGGAAAGGGAGATTGAGGCTGCCTATAGAGCATTGCTATGAGATAGATGATTAAGTAGTCCTACAACCCCCTTATATGATAATCATAGTTTCTTTCGAGAAATAACAAATAATAACATCCCTCACTTTATTGCAAGTAATGTGTGTTTGAGTCCCAACCCATCTCAAGTAGGTTGCACTCAATTTCCAATTGGACTTACTTCTTCACCAGTAACCGCTTCAAATGTAAGTTTCACGCAATTGACAAATGCAAATGCAAATCATTTTATGGCAAGTCTAAATGCAACAGCATGAGACAAGAACACATTTCCAGATTCTTTTCTTGGAGCATTCAACTAAGGTTGGGAAGGACCAACTGTAACAGTCCCTTATATTTTTGTTTCTTTTGTTGTAGTTGGGAATGACAATTTTAGTGTGTTGCAACTCTATCATTATTATATTTGAACTAAAATTGATTATCAATGTGATTGTTTTACGACGTTATTTTGTTACCCACTACAATTTAATGCTTGCAATGTAAATGTTAGTCAAATTGTAGTCTATATGAATGTTAGAGTTATTTTTTGAGTTTGATTCTTAATCCTTGCCAATGCTTTCAGTTGAATAAGACCAACCTGTTCATGACATGCATAAGTTAGTTGAACTTATTTTGTTTTGGTATAGTGATTCAACCGCTCTTGTTTACTTTATGGATATAAATTGTTTTATAATTGAATATTAATACTATGGGGCCCATTTATGACTATGTGAATACCTTTTTATGGTTGTCATATAATCTATATTTTAGAAAATATATTCTAGGTTGATAATTTGTTTCAATTTTGTTTACAACAGTTACTATGTTTATAATACCTAATCTACATTTTTGAAGATATATTCAATGTTGATAATCTTATACAATATTTCATAGAATACAGTCTATGTTGATAATCTAATATTTGAAACTGCATAACAAGATATTTCATATCCAGTCAAATTGAAAAGGTTTACTAGACATGTCTAGATTCCAACATATATAACATTGTCCTAGATTCAAAGAAAATTATTTATAAGATATAACATTCCAAGTAACTAAATCTTATACAATATTTTCATGTAATACATGTACAAGGCTATTGGCTTGGTAAATTCTTTAAACAAAGTACAATATTCTCACACAACATACTACAAACTAAATATTACCACCCACACATCACTTCATAAAGAAAAACTTGATGTAATCTATCATTTTGTGTATCAGTAGCTCAATTAAAATTTAATTTTAGGTTGTATATCTACAAAAGTTAACGTGTTTCCATGTCTTATCTCAAGTTTATTTGTTTGGGTTCACATTTGAAATAAACATGTATAGTTTTTATGAATTATTATAGTTCACTCTTTTTTTGTAAACCAAAAAACACATTGGATTTAGGGGTTATGATTATAATGTCAAAAAAATATATCATTCAATTTAGTAAATACTAATTAGATTATATTGGTTAACACACAACATAATTACACTTGATTATGAGGGTATTTATATGGAGGGATGCCAAGGGAGGTTGAAGGAGTGAATGGTAGAGATGAATGTGACCTATGTTTGTATCTATATATATATATATATAATGAAAGAGAATATTTAATGGAAAATGGTGTTACTTTGAAATGGGCATTTCATGAACAAGTTGGACCTATTGGACTATAGCTCTCCCCTATTATTATGTTCATGATTGCACAAACTTTAACTCTGCAATTTAATTTTAACATTTGTTTGTTATTCCGATATATGAAAATGGTTTCATTGGTTTTCATTTCGAGGATATTCTGCCATGCAATTTCCTTATTCTATTCTTCATTGCACAATAATTCATTTGCCAGTCATAATTGTGTAGTGCATATGTGTATATATATGTGCATACATATGTACATATATATGTATGTGCATAAGTATGTACATATATATGTATGTGCATAAGTATGTACATATATGTCTATGTGCATACATATTTAGATGTATGTCTATGTAAATACGTACCACATATATATCTACGTGCATACGTATGTACATGTATGTCTAGATGCCAATATGTATGTACATATATATCAAGCATGCATATATATGTATATATAAATGTATCTACATGTGTGCGTGTATGTATCTACCATGTACATATATATATAGATAAATAGATATATAGATACATATATTGATAGATAGATTGAAAGTTATATATAGGTATAGATAGAAATTAAATGAAAAGATTAAACCCATTAAAGTCACAGTGATGCATGAAGAGAACCGTATTTTTCCTTGACAAATTGACTGTGTTTATGAACACAAATATTGGAAGTGTTCATAAACACCCTAGATGCCATATACATCATGGAGCACATTGTGGATGCACCTAGAATGCAAGAGAACCTTTGAACTATGGATAACCACATAAACACTTTAAATATTATGTTCAAAATCAGCAACAAAAAAAATAACAACCTTCAACTTGAGTACCACAACACACCCAAAACATATCAAATAAGTAATAAGAAGAAAGAAGAAACGAATGACAAAAGAAAATGGTAGAGCCTTAGTGAGGTTAAAAACCTCACCTCTATGAATTGGAGATGGCCAATGATATGGTGGATTTATCCAACTCAATCCTACAAACATAAATGAAAGGAGGCATTAATCAAAGACATGTAGAAGTGTTTAACTTATAATGAGAAAGTATAGTAAGGAAAGTGTTTACCTTTGAAGTGAAATTCACCATCACCGAGCCAATAATGAATTGAAATTGCACACCATCGAAGAAGATTGAACAAGACACAAATTTAAAACAAGTGTCAACCAAATATACCAACATGTCTAAAAGATTGAAACAAATAACTCCTTAAAGAAACATATATATACCAACATCTTTACATGAGTTAAATGACAATCAAATTGAACAATGCAATTGGACAATAAAATTGAACAATGCAATTGAATAATCAAATTGAAGAATGCAATTGAACAATCATGGTGAACAATCCAATTGAACAATCAAATTGCACATCTGTATATATATATACCAACATATTTAGCACTTAGAGAAGATTGGGTGTAACAAATACATTGTATGGAACAAAAATGCATTGAAATTCATAAACAATACAAGTTGAAACCCTAGATACTGAGTTAAATAGGGTGGTGGGTGACAAACATTTATAGTACATACAACTGATATATATTCCCAGACATTTAGAATAAAAAAACCCTGAAATTGAACTGAAATGACTTGATATGAATCATAAATAGTGTAAGTTGGAACCCCAGATATTGAGTTACAGGTTATTATGACAAAGACTGACATCACATACAACATATTTGCATTCTGAGGCATAAAGAATATAAATGAAAGACCCAATGTAAATAGTATCAGTGTGAAACTCCAGATATTTATAGATGTGGAAAACATATGCATATCATACAACAAATTGGCATTTTTAGTCATAAAGAATTAGTATAGAACTGTTAGGCATTGGTAGGCATTATGAATTTGAAATCGCTTGATATTGTGTAGGTAGAGTGTAACCATCACATTTTGTGTATGCCATGTACATATGTTGGAATACATATAGATATATGACAAAAAAAACTTTGATCTGAATATCGTGTATATATATATATTTGTTAGTTTTAATATGTTCTTCGTTTCACCCATATCAAAATGAAGGACACTGGTACATGCCTAGTGAGGTAAAAAACCTCACCTGAAAGAGAAAGGGAGCTTTCAAGAGTGTAGAGCTCGAACAATAAAGCGTGGAAAGCCAAACAATGAATCATGGAGAGTCGAACATGTATGGGTGCGTAACCAAACGAACACTCAAAAATAAACACAAACAAAAGGAATGATAATGAGTGGGATATGGGAGAATTTGGAGCATTGAATGAACCTTGATCTTTGAATTAGGCGCTTGTCAGTCCAAGTAAGTGTGGAGTGATGCATAAGACAAGTTGCCTAGTGGAGGTAATGAAGGAGGCGGCAAGTGATTACTACTCTAAACTAGTCGTTTAGGGTGGGGAAGGAATGTAATTATATACATATACATATACATATACATATACATATATATACATATATACATATATACATATATATGTATATATATACATATATACATATACAATTACATATATATATATATACATATACAATTACATATATATATATACATATACAATTATATATATATATATATATGTATATATAATTACATAAATAATGAGTATATATGTACATACATAAGAACATAATAATACAATTGCATGACAAAATATTTCAAAATGAGAACGACTGAAACCATTTTCATATTTCAAAATAATAAAAAAATATAAAAAACAATTTACAGTGTGAATGTTTGTGCAATGATGAACCCACAAATAGAAGTGCATGGGAGAAAACCCTATAAAGGACAACCAGTCAAACCCTATCCATATTTCATAGTAAGAATGAAGTATAAAAATAAAATTATAGAGTGAATTATTGTGCAACACTTATTCTCTATTCATATGCAAGTGATATGCATTGATATACATTGAAAGGAGTCTTAATTTAATTAGAATGAGCCCTTCTATTGTAATAGGATGAACATAGATATACATACATATAAGTCTTATATGTTCAAGATATACATGATGTGCATGGATCAAATCATCCATGGTATATCGTATATATTTTGAACATATTAGGCTTCTTTCAATGTTTATATCTGTTTGTAGGCCTCTCTAGTGATTTGGCAGGAAGACAACATAAAATAGGTGGTAAATTTGAATTGCTAAGGATTGGGGAAAGTATTGTGCAAGGAATAGTAGAATAATAGAAATGAAAGGAAAAAATTCTTCGAAATGAAATGCAGTGAAACCATTTTCATATTTGGGAATAACAAACACATATTAAAGGAAAAATGCATAGTTAAGTATGTGTAATGACGAATACATGAATACAAGTGCATGGCAGAAAACCCTCTAATTGTGAACCACCAAAACCCTTTACATATTTGGAAGTAACAATCAAAAATAGAAAACATTTCACAAAGTGAACTATTGTACAAGGAAGAACAAAATAATACAATTGCAAGGCAGAATATTTTCGAAATGAAAAGTAGTGAAACCATTTTCATAGTTGGGAATACCAAACAAATAATTAAGGCAAATTGCATAGTTAAAGTTTGTGCAATGACAAACACATGTTCATATAAGTGCACGGTAGAAAACCCTATAATTATGAACCACCAAAACCCTTTCGAAATTAAAAATAATAACCATTTTCATATTTCAGAATAACAATGTGACAATGACAAACCAGTTAAACCTGTAAACATTTTCATATTTCCATATTAAACGAGTAACCACTAACCATTTTCAATGTAATAATGAAAAACCAGTTAAACCTATTGGTATTTTCATATTAAAACCAGTAACCATTTTCATATTTCAAAATAACAATGTAATAATGAAAAACAAGTTAAACCCATTCCATATTTCCATATTAAACCAGTTAAACCTAGTTCAAAATAAAATTGCATTGGCAGAAACTAGTGTAACCCTTTCTAGAATTTGTCATTTATCAAATAATAATGAAAAACCAATTAAAACGTCATCCAATGAAGAACACAATATTATGAGTGCATGGACGAGTATTTACTAAATGAAAACTAGTGAAACCATCCCCAATTTGTTATTATTAATCCTTTTCAAAGATAAATTTGCACAATGAAAGTTTGTGCAAACAATAATGTGATGATATAAGCATGCATGTACCTAGAATACCGTAGAATAGTCTAAAGACACTGGTACAGGTTGAATGAGGTTGAAAACCTCACCTGAAAGAGAAAGGGAGCTCTTGAGAGTGCAGAGCCAAACAAAGAAGCGTGGAGAGCTGAACAACTAATTGTGGAGAGCTAAATTGGTATGGGATGAGAATGAGCAGGATATGTGAGAATGTGGAGCATTGAATGAACTTTGATCTTCGATTTGCATGCTTGTTAGTCTAGGTAAATGCGGAGGAACATGTAAGGCAAGTTGCTTAGTGAAGGTAACGAAGGAGGTAACGAACGATTAATGCAACGAACGATTAATGCTCTAGATTGGTCGTTTAGGGTGGCAAGGCTTTCAGAAGCCACGGCCCCATCCGATCCATTACACATAGATTTGTGTGTTGACTAAGGTGGCGGATGGGCTCCACTTTCAGGTGGAGGGAAAAATGGGCCCATTTTGAATAGCTCGAATAAATTGGTGTGTGATAGGTGGCGGGGTGCACGACATTTAAAAAAAATAAAATTGGAAGATGCATAAGTGGTAGGGTGATGTGGTGGGAAAATTTATATTTTTTTTGGTCCACGTGGCACTCCACATGGACCTCCAAAGTTAGGGTGCCCTACTTTGGGCCCCACTCCCCTACTTAGTTGTTTTTTTAATTTATTTTGACTAATTAGTTGTGTATGCACTAAAAAATATGAGGAAATCATAAAGGAGTTATGATTGAATAGGAGTGAATAATTAGAATTTTTAATTATTTATGGAGAAATAAGTGAAAATAGAATTATTTATTTATTTCGATTTAAATGAATGAGTGTTAGTCTAATTAACTGAATAATATGAATTATTTAATTAACTAGTGGTGGTAAATAAAAAAAGAAGAATCAACATGATAACAAGGAAATGCCGATAAAGTATTAAGATGTGATCTTAGATGTGTCATTAGAAGGTGCTGAGAATTAAGTGTTTACATTTTTTCCCTCTTTGAAATGACATTATGAAGTAACAATGTTTCAAAGAAAGTAGATAGAGGCATTCAATGAGACAAGATAACATTCTCCAAGTGTTGAGATTTTGATTTTAAGATTAATTAATGGTTTGGATGTTGATTGATTGGGTCTATTGAATGATGATTGATGATTGAAGTGGATAATTAAGACTAGATTTGATACCTCAACATTTGGATAGTTTTGTACTAATTGATTTTAATTTTAGATGATCTAGATTAGTGATGCCCCCTCAAGAGGACAATCAAGTTTGAAGAGCATGGGTGCTCTCAAAATGGAGGAAATAGAGATATATAAGATGGTTAGGGATGAATGAAAGAGATAGACGGGTTTTGGTGTTAATTGTGGTGAAAGGATTGGTGATGATAGATTTAGAATTAGTTACAATATTGGTGTTAAGGATGAAAATGTGAGTTATGAATAGAAAGGTGCTCGATATGTGAAAAATGAATTATCAATGATAATATACAATTAAAGGTGATAGATGAAATGGTTATTTTAGTTTTTGGTTATTTGTAGATGATGAATAGATAGATACAATGAAGGACTAGGTGGAATAGATATGATGGAGGATTGTAATGTGTCATTCTTAAATAACACAAAATAATTAAATTATGACAATATGAATAATAAATTCAAGACACATTGAAAAGCTATATTTTATCATAGCACCACATGTCATCGTAATGAATTTTATTCAATTCCAAATATCATAATGCCAGATTACATGGTTTGTGTAGGCTAAAATCACCAATTAGTCATAACAAGTTTACATTAAAGGTATGCAATATACAATAATCATACAATGAACAATCTTCCTTGTAATTCTACTTCAATGCTCGCCACAATAGGTGGATGAGAACATGGTTTAGGCACTTTTCCACCCAACCACGAAGCTACGCTTCCTCAGAATTCTTCCTAACTTGAAGAATACCTGACCCTGCATGGAATACTTAGCAAGAGAAAATGATATGCAAGGTGGAATCTAGTGTGTCTCTAATATAACTACATGCAACATACAAAACACAATCTAGTTTACAATAGTTTATCCTACCATCCTTCTGATGATAATAAATTAGAAGTTTTACAAACACAATCTTCATGTGATTCACTAGGCTTCCTTGAAATAAAACAGATTCTTGCATAGTAACTTAACCAAAATTGCTACTTTTTGTATGTTATGCAACAAACATTCAACCATTTTAACATGGTCTATATTCATCAATTAAATGAAACATTCATGCACATTTTGCGACACATGTAATAACATACTAATACATATATTTCCTTTCTATATCCTTCACGGAATGATTCATACATCATTTAAATAAAGAAAATAAGGTGTTAAAAGAAAGTGTATTGCATGTATATGTATGTATACATAATTGGTTTATGAATATACACATATATGACCTTCGATTACAATATTTAAAGTATGCGTATACATTCTTTTATAAAACAAAAAAAACCATATTTCTTATATAACATTATGTTTCCATTTTCATTCAATGTGCAGAAAGAAACAACTTTTATCCAAAAAAAAACCATTACCCCTTTAAAATCTTTAACCCAATCAGATAAGTTAAGGATTTCACAGGTTTTACCTAGTTTCAGTAAAACTACTTTAGAATTTTCTCACATGTTTACATAGAACGTTTAATACGTTCTTTCCCTTTTAACAATTATGTCTATTCATTTTCTAGAGTTTCAATCATTCGTTTGAAACATTTTAATTAAAAATCCTTCTGATTCTAACATTCAAACCAATTTACAATGATTATTTATTTTAAATCCTTATTTTCGGGTAAGGAGTCGTGAGAATCAGTGATTCATGTGATGTGTTTATTCTAGAGATTCATCGCAGTCGTTTGATAACGTGGGTGTTCGTTCTGTAAACGTACCTTTGACGACTTATACTGATAAGCACTAATTGGTGTGTACAACATATTTCATGCCTCAAGCATTCTCAGAATGTTATGAAAAAGATATAGCAAATGGGACAGACCCACAACAATATAGATTCACGTCTTATGTCATCTAGGTAGGTGTATATAGATTCAAGGGAATCATGCTAATATGTGGGTTGGTTCGACTTCAATGTAATGTAATGACATTATCCCTGGTGATAACAAACTACTCTGCTCTCACAACTATTAATGAGCTTCTGAACATGGAATACGTAGATTATTTGTCACCTTTATTTGGGCTCCAATGAACCTGCGACATGCTAACTTAACCATGGAGGTGATTTGCAAAGGACATCATCAGCTATAAGCTGAGTCATTATACTAAGAGCTTATAGGAAAGACACAAAAAAAAACAAAAGATATGGGCATAAAATACACGTAGCCAGAATCTCAGTGGACATGAAATGAGTTGATTGTCGACTTATACCCGATGCATTCACAATGAGTAGGTAAACTAAACACAACTCTAGATGGAGGTCTCAAGGAATAAGCAATGTTGTGGTTTAGGGGGGAGGCGCTCATAGTGGAGCATCCTAATTTCGCCTTTCTCAAAATCTTACGTGGAAATTTCAAATCACTTTCAATTCTGTTCAACAGTTTATTTGGCAACTCATGTGCTTCTATATTTTGTTTTAGGGCCACATCATCAAATATGATGCCACATCAACATGCTTTTTGCTGAGGTATCTAAAAAGGCCCAAAAAAAAAGTGAGACCAATAGTGGTGCACTAAGTCATGTTTTATTAGTGCGCTGATGTGGCATCACATGATTTGTCACTTTGCGTACTTTATGGATAAAAAGTGTTTTGCAATTGGATATTAAAGTGATCCACTATGGGACCCATTCAGGACTACTTCTATCCCCACTATTGAACCCTGCTTCATTATGACCCCTCTCCTCTATACATAACAAAATGATAGTCTAATATATGCTTCGACCCTCGAGGTATCGCTTTATATGATGACTCTACATTTAATGTGTAGGATCTCACCAACGCATGGGAGAGATTGCATGGGTTTCAAACGGTATCTCAGAGGAGTTCCGATTCATGGGTGGCAATGTTATCATAGAGGGATGTAGATTGTGGGTTGCAATGATAACACAAAAATATAAAAGCCGATCCAGGGAATGGAAACGACATTCAACTTAGAGCTGAAACTACCAACCAGCTTATGTATTTAAATGCATCATTGATAAGCCAAAGGATGTGAAGCACTAGTTTTAAAGCATGCTTAAGCAGCTCTAAAATTAACAATGAGAATCTCTCAGAGCTCGAGTATAGTAAACATGATGATGACAAGGGTATACGTGGTAAACCAGCCATGCTTACCACTATTGAGAGAAAGAAATAAAAGCTCCCAAGAGTGATGTGAATGAAGAATAACGTTTTCATTAGAATTCAAAATGAAATTACAGAGAATGAACAATGAATTTGATGAAGATAGAGGAGCCTTTGATGCATTAAAGGAAAGATTCCAAATAAACCATACCTCTACTTTTTGATCCAAGCAATTGATGTCTGAGAGGCGAGATAAAAGGAATGGAAACAATAAGATTTCTTTTCCCAACGATTCGTCCTTTTTTCCCTTCTTTTTGTCTTTTTCCGGGGGTGAAAATCTCCTTCCTTTACTCATGCTATCTTCTTTAGTTTTCTTAGTGATTCTCTCTGTTTTGAAATATGTGTTTTTCATTCTAAATTGGAGTGTTTCATAAATTTTAGTTGCCCCTATCTTCTTGCAATAAGAATCATTCTTTTATGAGAGGTCATGGGTGGCCCTCTATTTGTTTTGATTTCATTCTTTTAATTTGAAAAGTAGTGTATTTGATGATTGCCTATCGTGGTTTTTGAGGCATTCAATTATGTAATATAATGTTTTCTCAAAACAAATTAACTTTTTCATTAAAAGTTATTACTATTATTATTATTTTAGAGTCCGATTTATGATAATTATATCTTATTATTTCCTCATATGAGAGATAATGTTTATTTTTTTTACAAGAAATTCACTTACAAGTTCTTCTAAAATAATTTAAATTAAGTCATTCTCTTAACAACTCATGAGTGATTTTAATACATATATATACTACACACATATATTCCATACATTTTATGTTGTTTTCTTTTTGAATGTATAAATCATTTAAATAGACAAGGTAAAGCAAATGAACTAATAATTTGTTTTCCATTAGTTTACCTATTTAATTATAGACACCTTCATATAAAAATGATATCTACCAATTGAAATTTCAATACAAATACTATGATTTTTCAGTGGTGTGTGCACTCCAGATTCTAACATGCTTACCAATCGTCATTTGGCTAAATACTCTTACCTCAACCATGTTCTTGTTTTTCAACCTATTCCTACATTCACACACACTTGCACTTGCAATTTTCATTAGTAACAATAACCGATGCTCAAAACGAAATGATTTCATTACTATATCATAACATTCATCCTTCATAGTCAATCATAAAGTTTACATGGATAAACATTTTCAAATGACATCGAAATCTTAAATTTATCACAATTCAAAAATTGATAAATTTCATTTTCCAATGATTTCAAACAATTTAACATTATTAAATGGAAGCAAAAAAATTTAGATGTGACAAGGTTGAATGAATTTTATTGTTAAGATATAAGCTTGAATTTTGCACAAGATCCCAATTATAGTGAGTAATCTAGTGTTTGTTATAGTAGATAACATGATGCATCATGATATGAAATTTTTTTATGATGTTGTTCTACATGTAGTATAATTGACCCAAAGGAAAATGTCACAATCAACCATATGTCATGTTGCACCATGATATAATAGACCATGACATTTTATCATAAAATGCCCTTTGAGGATCCCACAATGTTTGCTAACCAGTGATACTCCCAAACTTGCTCTACACAATGTGAAGTTCATGAAAATAGTGTCATTTTACTCAAATTCACCTTTGCACCAGAGCACCAAATCTCTCAAAGGAAATAGTGAAAATGACATCTTATGGACCCCTTAGGACTATAAGTAGCCTATTCCATCATTTTTGTAAGGAAGCTAAGGTAGCGAAATAACTTCCTACACTAATCTTGAGAGGATAATAATACAAAACTTTACGGATCTTTTCACTAGTTACAAAAATTTAAATAGAAATAAACATAAATATCATGCATGTACCAAAACATAGTGATTTACATGGGGAAAACCCTTTCAAGAGAAAAACCCCACACTCTAAAAGTTGCTCAATATATTATTCAGAAATCACAAACATTGCAATATACTTGTAGAGAAAGCTTCTCATAGGAGTATCACCACCAAAGATCCAAAGAAAATACGATCACTATTAGATTCTCAGAATATATCGCCATCTCCAAACGTAGTACAACACCCTCATAAAATAGGGTTACCTTCTAGGGCAAGATAAGCCAACAAAATATCTACCATCAGATCTAAAACCTAATAATGAATGGTACATATTTACAATTTACCATTATTTCATGTATGTTGATCATTTAAGAGTTTTTGTTAACATGCTCACATTTTGCTCCTATGCTCCCAATGTATATATATCCTATCAATAATAAGCCTTATATAATTGTAAGGTTGAGACACATTTTTCCAATAAATCTCCCACTTTTAAAACACCTTGAAAGAGTAACAGGAGGAAGTATAAACATCGTATCTTAATTACTAGGGGTCAAAAGGCCCATAGTCTCTGAGCACCATCTAAAATTCTCTGTGCTCACAGGCTTAGTTAAAGAATCAACAACATTCATCAAATTCTCTACCTTAACCAACTTCACCCCGTCATCTTCGAACATATCTCTAACAAAATGATATTGTACATCAATGTGCTTGGTCCTAGTATAAAATGTTGGGTTCTTGGATAGACATATCACACTTTGACTGATGCAATTAATTGTAACTACACCTTGTTTTATTCCAATATCTGAACACAGTCTCATAAGCCAAATGGCTTCTTTACAAGCATTAGTAGCTGCCATATACTCAGCTTTAGTAGTGGGCAAAGCAACCACAACCTATCACTTACTCATCCAACTAATTATACCACCAAATAAAGTAAACACATAAGCACTGGTGGATCATCTACTATCAATATCACCTGCCCAGTTTGAATCCACATAACCATGCATATCAAGAAAAATATCATCTTCAGTCAAATTACTATGATAACACAAGGAATACTCTAAGGTATTGCACAAATATTTGAAGACTCTTTTAACTACATCCCAACAAACTCTACTAGGATTAGACATATATCTGGAAAGAACTCCCACTGCGTGGGCAATGCCTAATTTAGTACAAACCATAACATACATCAAACTTCCAACTATAGTATAGTAAGGCACTTTGCTCATCTCTTCCATCTCTGATGGGGATGTTGGAAAATCTGAAATAGATAACTTTGTTCCAATTGAAAAAGGAACACACGATGGTCTACAATATTGCATGTTAAACCTTTATAAAATTGAATTGGCATACTTACTTTGGTCAAGCCATAGCTTTCTATTATTTCTATCCCTTCTAATTTCCATCCCAAGAATGTGCCTAGCTACACCAAGATATTTCATTTCAATTTTAGTAGCAAGTTGAGATTTCAGTTCTGAAATCATACTTTTCCCTTTACCAATAAAAAACATATCATCAACATATAATGCAATAAGTAGGAAAAATCCCCATCAATTTTATAATAAACACAATGTCTGATTTAGAATGCTCAAATCCCAAACTCAACACATATGTATCAATTTTTTGGTACCACATCCTAGGACTTTATTTTAGGCCATACAAAGATTTCTTCAATTTGCAAATCAAATTACTTTTACCTTTCACCATGTAGTGCTCTGGATGTGTCATATAAATATCCTCCTCCAAGTCACCATGAAGGAAAGCGGTTTTCACATCCATTTTCTCAACTTCTAAATCTTAAGAAGCAACAATAGAAAGAAAAAATCTAATGGATGTTATTTTGCAACAGAAGAAAATATCTCACCATAATCATACCCTCAACTTGAGAGTAACCTTTCATAACCAACCTTGCTTTGTACTTCTCAATAACTCTATCTGAACTAGTCTTTTTCTTGAACACCCATTTGCAACCAACAGGTTTTCATCCTTTGGGCAATGGTACAAGATCCCATGTATCATTATTTTTCAAATATGCCATTTCTTCATCCATAACAATCTTCCAAGATTCTACATCATTCATACCTAAATTTGCCTCTTCTATAATTCTAGGTTCATCCATGTTAGTATTCAAAGAAAAAATACATCTCCAATCATCATGTGAATACATTTCAGGTGGTTGTTTATGCCTTATAGACCTACACACAAGTTGATTTGGAGGTTCTCCCCCCTCTTCTAAATATTTAGAGTTAGATGAGCTCTCCTCAACTTCTTGTCTGTCTATGGGTCTCGATTCAACTTTCTCAGTTGTAGAAGGAAAATCAATCACATCTTTCTGTTTAATTTGTTCCGGTTGCCATGTAACAAAAGAAGTCTTAGTTTCTCTAAAATAACACTTCTACTATGTATTACCTTCTGTGCAATAGGATCCCAAAGCTTGTATCCTTTCACACCATAATTGTATATGATGATGATATATTTCACAGCCTTGTTCTCCAACTTTGTTCACTTCTCCTTTGGCCCATGTGCATATGCCTCACAACAAAAAAATTTAAGATGTATTAATGAAGTCTTGTGACCTGACCATGCCTCTATAGGCATCTTATCAACAAGAGCTAATGTAGGAGACTTGTTAATTAGGTAACAGGCAGTGGAAATAGCTTTAGCCCAAAACCTCTATTCTAGGCCAGCACCACTCAACATACTCCTAGCCTTCTCATGTTCATTCTTTCTACAACTCCATTCTATTGTGGAGAATACAAATTTTTCTTTTGTTTATGATTACCACAATATTTATAGAATCTATCAAAATAGTTAGAGAAAAATTCACCGCCATTATCAATCCTCAAACATTTTATTTTCTTTCCAGACTACAACTCAACCATTGCTTTAAATTCTTTAAATCAACTAAAAACTTCATATTTACTCTTTAGGAAGTATACCCATTTCCTTCTACTATAATCATCAATAAATGAAACACAATATGTGTATTTACCAATTGAAGGAATATCTACAAGACCAAAAACATTAGAATGAATATGATCTAATAGATCACACGATTTATGAGAGATCGAGTAAAATTGAATGTGGTTTTATTTTCCATAAATGCAATGCTCACATAAATCAAATTTAAGATTACAATTGGACAAACCTTCAACAAGGTTTTTATTTTTCAAGGTCCTTAGACCCTTTTCTCCAATGTGACCAAGTCTCTTGTGTCATAATATAGTTTTCTCTGCAAGTAACTTTGATTTAGAAGAAAGAGCACCATTGGGTACCCAAAATCCATGATCATATATTGAAGATGAAACTCTCACCTCTTCTACAAACTTTCTTTTCATAGAAGTACTATTGCAATCAACAACAAACATGCATCAATTTTATACAATGTGCCATATCTAACACCTATAGCAATCACCATAGCACCTCTAACCATCTTGCATCTTGCATAAAAAATTACTACCTGCACACTTGCATCTATTAGTTTGCTCATAGATAATATATTTTGTGCTAATCTAGGGATATGTAACACACCATTAATCCTTTTTATTCTACCATTAGGAAAATTGATTTTAACTTTTCCACAACCAACAATATTTAAATAAGAATTATCACCCAAGTACACCTTACCTCCATCAAATTATTCATATTCATAAAACCAATCTCTATTAAAGGTCATATAAAAAGATGCACCTGAGTCAATTAACCATGCATCATTACCTACACGAGTTGCCAAAGTTGCAATGAATATGTCACCATCTTCCCTCTCAAACTTAGAATTA
This sequence comes from Sequoia sempervirens, assembly GCA_007258455.2. Taxonomy (NCBI): domain Eukaryota; kingdom Viridiplantae; phylum Streptophyta; class Pinopsida; order Cupressales; family Cupressaceae; genus Sequoia; species Sequoia sempervirens. The sequence continues at coordinate 110,240,886 of VDFB02026320.1, forward strand.
AAATCAAAACTCTTATTTTTCTTCTTTTCTTCTTTACATTCCTTATGAACATGTATAGGCTTACCATAGTTCTAATAAATAACTTTAGACTTTCCAGGAGATTTAGATCTCCCATTGTACTTGGATTTTTCACACTTATCATTCTTCAGATTGCCTTTTTCCTTAGGTCTTCCACAAACATTTAGGGCCTCCTTGGCCCTGATGGATGCCTTCCTCATCATTTCTTTAGAAAACAAAAAACCCACCACATATTTGGTCTTCAAGATAATAGAAGTACTCCCAATAGCCATAACAAGAGAATCATGAATCAAGCAAAGAACAAAGCAAGATCTTTAAACATTTCTCCTCCTCATCCATTTTGACACCAATTGACACCAATTGAGCCACCAACATATTAAATGCTTCCAGATGATCTGTGATTTGTCCACCCTCTTCAATTCTCAAGGAATACAATTTCTTCCTCAAGAAAATATTTTTCACTAAAGATTTGGCTTGATACATATCACCAAGCTTCTTCCATAGTTTTTGTGCAAAGGACTCCTCATGGACATTGATTATTTAAAAGAGTCTTCCAAGCACAATTTGATTAGACCCTTGAATTTTTGATCCATAACATCATATTGAGCAGCCAAAGTAGGATTTGTAGGCCTTTAAACTTTCTCATCAATAGCATCCCATAGATCTCGATCTACCAATAGATCCTCCATCTTCAGCTTCCACATCTAAAAATTATTTCCAAAAAATTTAGCCACCTCTATTCTCCTTAATGAGTACTTGCCATTTGAAAATTCTTGCAACAAGATCACAAATAGTCTTCTATACAAGCTCCCACTCAAATCTGGATTAGTTCAAAAAACCCAAAAACCCACAACTGAAACCAAAGGTGATCAAGCTTTGGTACCACTTGTAAGGAAGCTAAGGTAGCAAAAAAACTTCCTACACTAATCTTGAGAGGAGAATAATGAAAAACTATACAGATCTTTTCAATTATAGTTATAGAAACTTAAACAAAAATAAACATAAATATCATGCATACCACAACATAGTGGCTTACTTGGAGAAACACTTTTGGGAGGAAAGACCCATAGTCCAAAAACCACCCAATATATTATTTAGAAATCACATAGATTACAATATACTTGCAGAGCAAGCTTCTCACAGGAGTATCACCACTAGAAATTCAAAGATAATACGAGCTCTATCAAACTCTCAAAATACATCACCATCTCCAAACATAGTACAACACCCTCATAAAATAGGGTTACCTTCTAAGGCAAGAGAATCCAACAAAATATCTACCATCAGATCTAAAACCTAATAATGAATGACCCAAATTTATAATATATCATTATTTAATGTATGTCGGTCATTTAAAATTTTTTGTTAACACACTCAAATTTTTCTCTCGTGCTCCCAATGTATATGCCTATCAGTGTAACTATGAAATATTTATATATCTTATCAACAATAAGCCTTATATAATTGCAAGGTTGAGACACATTTTTCCAACAATTTCCGAGTCCTCTTCCTTTGTTTCTCGATCTTTCTCATCTAGTATATTCATTATTTTTTAGAGCTCTCATAAAATCCTTTATAGGTGATCTCTTGAAGGGGTAGATCATCATCCTTCACCTCCCTCAAAATAACCAAGGCATATTTTATTTTTCTTTGATACAATGTCACTTTTCCAAAAATTGCGAGATTGTAGCAAAGAGGGGAAAATGTAGCTATCCCAAATTTGACTATAATTAATTAAATAAGTATTTATTTAATTATCATTCTCCCTTATAATTGATCCCATAATTAATTAAATCATATTTAATTTTAATTATGTTTACATGCTTCTCCTAAAGGTTGATTAATAAAATTAAATCAACCTTAACCCCCACTTCCACTAATTATTCTAATCATTGATTAATTAATGAATTCATGATCAATTAATTAATTAATCTCCATTAACATTTTCTTCATTTAAAATATCTCCCAACTCCCCAAACTTATAACCATGTGACATGTGTCTTCATCCCCTCTTAAATGCTTGCATGCACATGCCACTCTCACCCTTCCACCTCAATCTTTGAATAATCTTTCCGTTGGATGGTCACACATGTGTGAGATCCCCTTCCCCATAAAGACACCCTATAGTTTCCTCTTTTCTCCATTTCTCATAATTTTAAGCCTACCATTCTTACATTGTTTTACTTATGTCTCCACATTTCATCTCCATGATCTTCTCAATGTGTGCTCACACATGTATGAGCACACCTTACCCTCTTCCCAATGTCAAGTGTCATTCTCACATGCTTCCGTCTTGTGACACTTGTCACAATGTTTAAAGAGCTTCCCATTCTTCATCAATCTCAACCATCCAACTCATAGTAAGATCTTGACCCACCATTCCACCATCCAAACATCTATAAATTAGAGTCTTCATCCTCCATTATCATTACTTCATATACCTTAAACTTATGCTTCTAATTTCATCATCCTAATCTCCACATTTCCATTGTTATGTTGTTTTGGAGAGTCATTCACACATCAAAGAGAAAATCAAGTGGCATGGGTGCCTTACTTTTACTCAATCCAAGAAGGGAGAAAAAGTATAAATTTTGAAATGTTTTATGTTAATTGGATTTCATTCTATGTTTTATGCCTTTTACATGTGCCTTCTCTTTATATTGTGGCATTCAAAGACAAAATACAACTTTTTATTCTCCACAAAAAAGTGGATTTTCTAAAAGAATGAACACATGACACTTATGAAAAGGCTAGGAGTATGCTTAGTGGTGTTGGTATAGAACTGTAAAGGTTTTGGGTTGAAGTTATTGCCACTTATTACTACTTGATTAATAGTCTCCTACATCAACACTTGTTAATAAAACAACTATGGAAGCATGGTTGGGTCACAAGCATTCACTAAGACATATTAGAGTGTTTGGCTGCAACTCATATGCACATGTACCAAAGTAGAATCCAACAAAGTTGGAGAACAAGGTTGTGAAATGTATCTTAATTGGGTATTGTTATGGTGTGAAAGGATACAAGCTTTGGGATCATATAGCATAAAAGTTAGTATATAGTAGAGGTATTATTTTTAGAGAAACTAAGCCTTCTTTTGTTACATTGTAGCCAAAACAAATTGAATAAAAATATGTGATTTAACTTCCTTTTATACTTGAAAAAGTTGAATTAAGGCCCCTAGATAGATAAGAAGTTGAGGAGAGCTCATCTATCTCTGAATCTTCATAAGAAGATGAAAAACCTCCAACTCATATTTCTTGAAGGTCTACAAGGCATAGAAAACCACTTGAAAGGTATTCACCTGGTTATTGGAGATGATTTTTTTATTTGAATACCAACATAAATGAACCTAGATATATAAAAGAGGAATCATGTATGAATGATGCAAAATATTGAAAGATTACTATAGATGAAGAAATTAGATATTTGAAAAATAATGGTACATTCTAGATTTAGTACCATTTCTTGAAGGAAAAAAACCTAATGGTTACAAATGGGTGTTCAAGAAAAAGAATGGTTTAGATGGAGGTATTGAGAAGTACAAAGCATGTTGTTTGTTAAAGTTTATTCTCAAGTTGAGGGTATTGATTATGGTAAGAAATTTTCTCATGTTACAAAAATGGCATCCATTATATTCTTTCTTTCTATTGTTGTTGTTAATGATCTATAATTTGAGAAAATGGATGTGAAAATAAAATTCCTTCATGGTGATTTGGAGGAGGATGTTTATATGACACAACCAGAGCACTATGTGGTGAAAGGTAAAATTAGTTTGATTTGTAAGTTGAAAAAATATTTTTATAACCTCAAACAGAGTCTTAGGACATGGTACCATAAATTTGATACATATATGTGTAGTTTGGGATTTGAGCATTCTAAATTAGATCACCATGTTTATTATAAAGTTGATGGTGATCATTTCCTATTTATTACATTATATGTTGATGATATATTATTTATTTGTAAAGGGAAATGAATTATTTATTAACTAAAGTCTTAGGTTGTGCATCTAAATTTGAAATGAAAGATCTTAGTGTAGCTAGAAATATTTTTGGGATGGAAATCATAAGAGATAGACTGAATAGAAATATATAGCTTGAATAGAGTAATTATGTCAATTTAGTTTTATTGAGTTTTAACAAGAAAGATTGTAGACCATTTCATGTTTCTATTACAATTGGAATGTGGTTATCTACTTCATATTGTCCAACATCCCCATTTAAGATGGAAGAAATAAGTAGAGTTTCTTATCATAGTACAATCAAAAGTTTGATGTATGTTATAGTTTGTACTAGACTAAACATTGCTTAAGTAATCAGAATTATTTCCAGACATATTCTAATTTTTGTGGAGTTCATTGGGATACAATTAAAAGAGACTTTAGATATTTGTGACATACCTCAGATTATTCCTTATGTTATCATGATAATTTGATAGGAGACAAATATTCCATTGATACTCATGGTTGTGTGGATTGATGCAATGTTGAGGAGGACACAAATCACATCTCACAAACACTCAACAATATCTCAAGGAAATCTTTGTATAACACATGCCTTTAGGAATTCTTGGAGGCATTCTTTCAACCACTTAAAGAAAAACAACAACACAAGCCCTTTGTCTTTGTTTGGACCTTTCATAAGGTAAACATAACAATTTATTCCACACAAAACCTTGTCATTATTTTGGCCTTTAGTGCATCTGGTGTCATCTTACAATCTTTCTATCATGCTTTACCTTGGAGGATTCAAAGCACACAACTTCATTTCTTGGACAGTTCACTTTGGCAATGTTGGACAATGGTTTCAAGTACACACAACACTTTAAGGCCCCAAAATCCTTAATCAACATTTTTTAAGGTTATTATAGCATTATTATAACATGAATAGCACAACTAAATGACCCACAACTCCAAAATTCTCCACCATCTAGCCTATCCTTCATATCTACCTTGATTCCTTGTAGCCTTCCCTCTAGGAACAATCACTTTTAACTTTTGACTCAGACATCTTCTCAAGACTGTAAGTACATTTTTGGAAAAAAATTTAGGCATACAATAACATATCAAAAACTTAGAATAGGTTACTTTGGATCATGATCTTCAAAATAGGATTGTTGCACTGCCAACTAGGCCTATTTGGACTTGGCATCAAGAGGGTTTATAGAAACTATGGTTTATAAGAATCCAAAAACTTCTCCAAGCCTTCAAACATGCTACAATAGCCCTGTACATGCTATTCCAACTCAATCACATCCATTTCCAATGCATTTTAGACATACCCTAGCACCCATTCTCCTTTCTTGATAAAAAATGTCACTGCTACAACCTAGGGCTTCTTCAAAAATCATCTAAATCTTCTCCAAAATAAATGAAACCAATGGAAAATCATTCATAACCTTAAAAAATACCTTAATGCAAGTTTTATGAATTTATAATGGTTAAAATGAAAGATGTGCAATTTTTATTCCTTGTTGCCTATGTAAATCTGAATCTACCTGCCTGAAGTAAAATTGTCATAACTTCTTCATACCTCTATGGAATTGAATGAAATAAAAATAAAAATGAATTAGACTCATAGGTACATCAATTCCAATGACTTACTCATAAAAATCAGGCTTTACATGGTCGTACAAAAGTCTGCAATCATGTTTTACTAGTAAAACTCAGAAATTTGCATATAAAATAGGGCTTCATCATTGATTCTTCTTTATTTACAGGGCTTCATCATTGATTCTTCTTTATTTACATCCCTCCTGACCTCTTTCTTGAGGTTCTCCATAAATTTAAAACTTTTCCAACCTTAACTAACTCCAACCAATTGAACAAACTAACTTTTCACTTAACTTGACTCTTGAACTTCCATATTTTGCCTTTTTCCCCATTTTTGCACTTAAGCAATTTTACAAGATTTGCACTTTTTGACACATTAAACCTCCTAGTCCACTAAAATCACATTGAATATGGTCTAATATGACCTTAAAACCTCAAACATAGGCCTATCATATGAAATTGATCCTTCATATATTCTTTTACATGCTATTTTGCAACTTTTTGCAAATATGACAAAATGTGACAATTTGACACCAAAAAGATAAAATAGGACCCTATGACCAAAATAAGACTCAAAATATATTTGAAATGGTCCATTGGACCTTATTACAACACAAAATTTCCTAACTTAATCAAAGAACTCAAGTATCCCTCATGGAGGCATGAAATCCAGGAGGTGCTCCTGCACCATGGATTCAGACTTGGTAGGTGATGTTGATAACATATGATCCTCTAGTCCTTACATGTTTACTTTATTTTTTGGTGCAACTATTTGGATGAGTAAGTGATAAGACATGGTTTCTTTTTCCACTATTGAAGATGAGTATATGGTAGCTACTCATGCTTGCAAATAAGCCATTTGTCTTAAGAGAATATGTTTAGATAATGAAATAAAATAATGTGCAATGATAGTTAGAGTGTGATTTTCCTAGCTAATAACTTGAGATTTCATGCTAGGACTAAGAACATGTTGATGTACGATATCATTCTATCAAAGATATAGTCAACGATGGTAGGGTGGAGCTAGTAAAGGTAGAAAATGTGATGAATGTTGCAAATTCTTTAACTAAACTTGTGATCATAGAAAAGTTTAGAAGGTATTATAAGTCTATGGTCCTCTCAACCCCTAGAAATTAAATTAGGGTATTGATACTCCCTAAATTGCTCTTGCAAGTTGTTCAAAAAGTGAGAGAATGTTAGGAAAAATGTGTCTCGACATTACAACTACAAATAATATGTTTACATTCAAGCACAGATTGATTTGAAAATTTCCCTAATCTATGGAATTGCTAAATAAACATGCCAATAAAGTTTTGACCCAAGATCGTGCCTAGTTTTCAAGATATTAAATTTTTCATTTTTGAAGTTTTAAAGTCAATATTCAGGCTCTCAAAGCTCATTTTTGGGCCCAAAATTCATAATTGGGAAAGATAGATTTAGCTCAATAGATCAGTTCACAAGATTTCCAATGGTTCAAATGGTTTTCCACTCAAACTCCCAAATCAAAAGATATGGCCTCCAAAAGTTGGGTCTCTCAAATTGGAAAATGTGAAAATGTCTTGGACATAGAAAAGAGATGTAAGAGGGAGTTACATGTGTTGGTGTGTGCTTTGACATGTCATAGGAATATTTGATTGGGGATAAGTTAGGCACCACTTTTGGGGTGGTTTTACCCCATGGTTTTCTAAATATTGTTTGATAGTTTCATGTATTGTATCTTCTATATATTAGGTGCTTGAGATGGAGGTTGTGTGTAAGAGTTTTATAGATGTTGAGTTGTCTCCAAATCTCTAGTTCATGATACTCTTATAAAATCTTGCTCTGCAAGTATATTGTAATCTTGTTACTTTTTGAATAATATATTGGGAAACTTTTGGAATGTGGGTTTTTTCTCTCAAAATAGTTTTTCTCACTTAAATCACTGTGTTGTGGTATGAATGATAGTTATGGTTATTTCTATTTAATTTTAATAACTATTGTAAAGATCTTTTTTTTTTTGTATAACCTTCCTCTCAAGATTATTGTAGCAATTTCTTCCACTACCTTGGATTCCTTACACTCATGACAAGAATAGTATGTTAAGGGGAAGGGATATATAACCAAGATCTAAATAGTACTTACAAAAATACAATTATCTCACCCATTTATTTTGTTAAACCATTTGATTTAGAATGAATTCCTCACATGGCTAAAGAACTATTGTATATCATTTAAAAGTAAAAACAATAAGTTGAAATGTAATATTTTTATCAAAAGTTTCAAATCATATGAAATTTAAATTTAAATAGTAATATCATTTTAAGGTTTTGATATCTAAAACACATTTAAATATAGGCTGAATTAGGTAATTTGTTGAACATTTTTTGTTTTCATGTAGTCTTTAAGGAAATATGCATTAAACTGCAATTATGGATCACATTCATTATTTCATTTTAAACTAATGATATTGCTTCAAAAATGGCGTTGAATAAATTTTGATGGAGTGTATTAGTAATAAATATATAAATACATTGGGTATAAGCCCACAAATCATGATATCAATTGAAAAATATAAAAATAGGTAGTGAACACAAATTTTTGGTATCCCTTTCTATTTTTGCACTTATTCTCTCATATGCCCTCCTTGGTTAGGGCCACAACACTACAAATTTGAGTAGAAAATAAATCCTCTGCTCATGTAGAGTAGACCATGACAACAAAAATATGCAAAGTGGTGATTTACAACAACAAATGATTAATTATATATTAGTAAATACTTAAAAGGTACCTTCTCCAAAAAATCAATTAGTTTAAAATGTAAGAATTGATAGTGAACACAACATAAACAATTTATCTTACATGTCTGTGCTATTCTGTTTATACAAAATTTCTAACCATTTCCTTCAATAGATTCCCTATATGCCTAAAATAGAAAGTTAAAATTCATATCCAATGATTTTCATAAGCACATTTAACAAATAGAGGACCTTCTAAGGCTATTGTGAATATGAATTTGATTCATTTTACATAAAACCATAAAGGCCACGTTCAAGGTATGTTTATAGACAAATAAATTATTAGATGTGCTATCACAATCTTAGAGATAATATATAGAAAACATTACAAATGTTAGTAATTCTTTGTAAATAAGAATGAAGAGAATGTTAAGAATAAAAACTCGTGCTCCTTAAACATTTGGCTTTTCTTTCTATTCTCTACATATATACATCAATAATTGTGTTTGCCTTATAAATGGCTAAAAATTACACACCATAAATAAATCTCTAGAGTTTGACCAAACATTATATGTTTTCTCTTAGCTTGCTATGAGATAAGTCCACATTCTCGAAAGTTTAACATCTCCCTAAATTGAGAGGTATTTTCTCTGATAGTAGATTGCAATCAAGCAAGATGCCTTAGTTGTTGAAGATCATCAAGACTATTTGGAAATTACCTTGAAAGCATGCTTTCACTTAATGAGAAATTTTTTCTAACCATTCTTTTGGAATAATTCTATACAAAACTATTCTTGCCCAAACACAATCTTTCAAGGTGTAGAAGTTGACCAAATCAAGATGGAACATTTCAGTTGACATGATTGTCATATAAGCTTATGTACGCCACTCAATTGGTTACTAGTTAAATTAAGGAATTGGAGTTGAATACAATTAGAGAGAGAGATAGAGCTTGGGATTTCTCCAGTGAGTTGGTTTTCCTTACATCCAACTTTTGTATCTTTGATAGATTTTTCCTCTTCTTGATGATGGATCACTAAGTGTGATCTGAAACATCGATCTAAAAACATACACAGTTAAACCAGAAGCTTGCACAATTTGATAGCTTGCCAAACCTAAAAAGGAATCACTCTTGTCAAACAATTATTTTCAAGATAGAGTTCTCTAAGTTGACTAAGCATAGCTAATTCAATAGGAATATCACCATGGAGTCTATTTTTTGACAAAGCCAACTCAGTTAAAGAGGACAAGTTTCCTAGGGAAGGTGGGATTGTGCCTATTAGGTTGTTTCCCCAAAGATAAAGTACTCTAAGTTGAGTAAGCATAGTCAATTCAATAGGAATATTGCCATGAAGTCTATTGTTTGCAAAATCCAAGCCGGTTAAAGAGGACAAGTTTCCTAAGGAAGGTGAGATTGTTCCTATCAAGTTGTTTCTCCAAAGATAAAGTATTTCGAGTTGAGTAAGCATACCCAATTCAATAGGAATACTACCATGAAGCATATTAGCTGCTAATTCCAAGTCATTTAAATAGGATAGGTTTCCTAGGGAGGGTGGGATTGTGCCTCTCAATTTTTTTGTTGAAAGATAAAGTATTCTAAGTTGACTAAGCATACCCAATTCAATAGGAATACTACCATGGAGTTTGTTGTCTCCCAATTCCAAGAAACATAGAGAGGATAGGTTTCCTAGGGAGGGTGGGATTGTCCCTGTCAAGTTGTTTCCATAAAGATAAAGTATCCTAAATTGAGTAAGCATACCCAATTCAATAGGAATACCACCGTGGAGTTTGTTTTCTGCCAAATCCAAGTTAGTTAAATAGGATAGATTTCCTAGGGTGGGTGGGATTGTGCCTGTCAATTGATTTGCTCCTAAAGCAAGGATTTCTAATTGTGAAAGAAGGCCAAACTCAGAAGGAATAGTGTTGCTCAAAAGGTTATAGGTTAGTTTGAGAACTTGCAAAGAGTGGCAAGATGTTAGAGTGGTGGGAATGGAGCCTTCTAATTGATTTTGAGACAATCTAAGTATTCTAAGGCGAGATAGCCTCCCTAGTTGAGGAGGAATTTGGCCATGGAAGCTGTTATTCCTGAGAGCAAGTACTCTAAGAAAAGAGAGATTGCCAAGGAAAGGAGAGATTGGTCCGAGTAAGGACATACCAGTAAGATTCAAAGAAAGCACGTACTGACGGCGAGAATAGCAGGCAACCCCAGTCCAGTTACAAAAGGAATGACGAGGAGACCAATCGAGAAAGGAATTGTAGGGGTCGAGGGAGAGGGAATTCTTAAATGCCAGTAGAGCTTCTTGTTTAGAAGAAGAAGAATGGGGAGAATAACAAGGAAGCGCAGAGAGAAACAAAAGGAGGAGGGCAGAAACTAGCAAACCCATCTTCATCTCTATTCAACTCACAAACAAATAAAGATGTGTGTTGTCCACAGGCTCTACGAAATCTGATTATTATATAGCTGCGAATCCATGTGCAGTGGTCAAATATCTTTTGTTTTGTCAATGTGCAAAAGAAAAAGGGAAGATGGGAGGGAAACTTCTCCAGGGGACATCAGAAACATCTTTATTGACTAGGCTGGGAAAGTTTTGCCGGTCAAAATCAACGGTGCGGAAAGTCACTAGTCAGTTTACAATAGAGAGAGACGTGTGCGGAAAGTTCGGCTGATAAAAGTCGTTCGTTTTTGCCAGTCAAAGTCTACGCTGGCAAATGATGACATGTGCACCAATATTTATTTCATCGATATTTAAATTTAAAAATAAAATAAAAGTTGAGGAAAGTATTCCAATAGACAATAATTTAGATTAACAAGTTGTGATTATTAGTTTTAATTAGCGTTTTAAAATGTAATGGGTAGCTATAAGTGATAGGTATTTATGAAGTTATTTTAATAAGTTAGAATATTTTTATATGTTTTTAATTAAGTTATAATGTTAGGATACATAACAAAAAAAAAAAAATTAAAAAAAAATTGAATTAAGAATTTAAATAAATGAATAATGAAAATAATAAATATTTTTTATTTATTTTTAATTGATTAAAAATGTTTTTACTAACTTTATAAATATGATGATTATTTAGTAGTTATATTATTTAAATATGTATTAGGTATCTTAACAAGAGTAATACAAATATTTATAGATTGTAAATGAATTATGTGAGAAATTTTAGTTTCTATGGTGTAATTAAGGCTTTGAAGGACACATATTTTTTTATAGTGTGATACAAACATATGTAAATTGTGAGTGGAGTAGGTGTGAGGTTTTGGATTATTTCGCTTTATAGTTTTCTTGTTGCCCAACTTTCTTATCCAATAGTCCAAACCAAGAAAGCAAATGTCTTCAAAGTGGGACAATCTCCTAATCTTGGCTATATATTAGCTCTAAGATTAAGGGACTTAGTTGTATGTTTATTGTCAAATATTTTGTAATACATTTTGTTTTTTACTTTATCATTATGACTAGTGGTTAGACCTTCTCATATGATTGCTATTAGGTTGGAATATTTGTTGCACATATGTATATATATTTTTTGTGTTCATAGAATTAATCTACATGCACAAATTTGGTACAAGTTTATGCATTCTACTTATATAATTTTGATCACCTAGAACCTCTTCACCCCACTTTTTGAAATCTAAATCTACAAAATAATAAAATATTAATAAATACCTTGAAGGATTTTTGTCACAACCTCTCCTTAATGTTCTTCACATTTTTATTATTATTTATGAAATATGCATTTTATTGAATGATTAATAAATAAAGGTATTGATTTAAATTAATAAAATAAATAAACTAAGGTAGTTAAAAATTAACACGTATAATTAAAAACTAATAACATGTGCGAGTAGGAAACAACACATGTTCAAAATCAATTACCAACCGTTCTTTAGAGCACTCAAGTTGTGGCAAATTAAGTAGAGTGCAATTGAGAATATAATCATTGTTCTAAGGTATGTAGATCATTATGCCACCTTCTAGTCATGACTAATCATAACCTAGCAACATAATGAATGTTACTCCTTAGTATTAAAGGTAGTGTACTTGAATAGTTCATACATCTCTCATTATAGTAAATCAATGCTTAGAGAATAAATAGTTTATTACTTGTATTATGTGAAAATTAATTACTTAGATTTTAGAAAAGGTGATATTTCTGTGTCTTTTTTTCCTTTTATACGAAAGCTATAGAATATAAAAACATTTATTTTAGGTTTAAAATGAATTTAATGGTCACATTTTATAGTTGGGCGGTTTGGTTTTGTAACTAGGAGGCCCTGTCTTGTACTAAATTGATCCCTGATCATAAATGTGACTAAGTCCAGTTGGACAACCTGATAAATTTGAGAAGCTTGGTTACATGTTTGGGATAAGTTTGGGCAGCTTGGTTGCATGTTCGAGCACCTTGTTTTTGCAAATTGAAAAAGTTCAAAATTTTGTCTCTATAACCATTAAAGTATTCTATCAAAAAATTGAGTGCCAAACGTACGCTCCTCCATTATTTCATGTATGTCTTCTAGGTACTACCATTCCTCTACACATAACCTATGTTTGTGAATGAGATGAACCTCTTATGAATAATGGAGTATTGATAAAAAAAATTGCGAGTATGCCCTACCTTAGAATTCATTATGTTGGACTCAAATGGTGAAGAAGAACCTAAAGAGTTTTCATTATCTAATAATAATCTATAGTCCTATAGAGACCCTAACTAAATAAGTATGTATAAATTCATTTATATGAAATAAAAATAATGATCATTTTAATAGTTTTTAGTGTTAGAAATTCTAAGTTCTAAATTTGATATATGTAATTTGCATAAATGTGTTTATTTAGTATTGATTTTTGATGTATCATTGAATACTAAGAAAGTAGATTGTTCAGCTTAACTGTTCATCATATCCTAGTAAGATAAGTCTTAATTATTTTTAAGTGTTTTAATAGGCCAATGATATGGTTTATTCGTGAATTGTATTTTACACCTTTACTTAGGAATATTTCCTACTTAGCTCTTGAATAAGAAAATGTGAATAAATACATGAAATTATTTTTATTAGTATTCTATTTGAGAATGTTTCTTTTATTTAGTTAGATAGAAAACTTAAACAAGAATGAAGAAAAACTAGTAATATTTGGTATCACTGATGCCTCTAGCTCATGTTTACAGGTAATGTTGTTGTTCTTGAGCTATAACATCTATAGCCTAACATAGTTCTATGATAACAATATCTATGACATCATCCTTATAAATCATTGGGGAGAGATAAGGGACACCTTGATGAATAAAATCCAAGGAATGGATAATATTTCATAAATTTATAACTAAAAATATAATTGAAAAGGTTCAAATGATGCTAATTTAAATTTAGAAAAACCTCCATGAAGGACCTTCATAAAATTTTGATCATGATATTCAATTATAAATCATGAGAATAGAACTTCCAACACATGGATTGAAGGGTGATGTTAAAATATGACTAGAAATTTGTTGGAAATAACTCAAAACCATTCATTTCACAACTTCATAATATCACATAAGATTCTGATGGAATATCTTATTCATGAAATCATGATTGATCAATAAAAATTGTTTGTATAACAATAATCAACTAACTGAAAATATCTGATAGCTATATCTGCTATTGAGAAATTAACTAACTCCTAATGCATCAACCACTGAGCTATACATATAAGCACGAGGCAGTTTATAAAAAAAGGACTCTAAAATGAAATCATAAATCACCACTCCCTATATATCAGAGTGTGATAAGGACTAAGCAATCTAAACTATAACTAAAAAAGGAAGAAGAGTCCAAGTAGAACTATGACTCTACTGCAACAAGAACTAAAACATGGAATGTTTGAATAAGTCATGTTAGAATCCTAACTGTAATAGGGTTCTTCTCCTTTAGAATCTTTATTAAATGAAATAATGATGCACAATCATCTTCATTAAGTGCCTCCATGCTCTAATTGCTACAGTCGGTTGATTCTAGAACTTCCCCTACTCTGTTTTCTAGAAACTCCTTTGGCTACGGGCTACACATCACAATTGTGCGAGTTATAGTCTACCTCCTCTAGCTCCTTGGCTGTAAAGAGTTAGTTCATAAAACATGTACACAATACTAACAACCATAGATAAGCATATATATCCATTACAATTCATACATATTCACACATTATTATGCAATAACCATCACATCATAACCATATTTCCATATACTTTAAATCAGGTTCATGTTTGCATAATAAGCATAAAAGATAGTATAGTGTAGGAATATGCATAAGATAAGTGTCTGAGAATGTCTACGAGCTTGCATAAAAACATCATAAAACTAACTAATAACTAGAATCATCATCTTGTTGGATGCTATGATTGTGTTGCTGATATGTGGTTGTCATTGATGTCAACACTATTAGCATTTGGTGTATTGAAGGCTGTATATGTCGAGGATATTGAGAAAATTGTAAAATAAAGTGTTACAGGTTCCTAGTGGAACTATGAAGGTCATGAAGGTGTCTTCTTCTATACATTGAAGATTAGTTGTTGTGGATTAAAGGGTTTTTTGCTGAGTGTATCTAGCATCCTCTAGAAATTTTAGAGGTCTACGTGAAGATTTGTTCGAGTTATGAAGATCTATGTTCTGACAGTGTTTATACGGTCTCTATCAGTGTTCTTGATTAAAGTTGGCATAATTTTGGTAATTCTAGTTGTTGTGGATGTTTCTTTGCTGTTTCTTGGTGCTCTATGGTACATGTCCACATTGATCAGTTTGCTCGTGGTCAAAGATTTTTCTTTGTATGTTTGATTTTTCATGTTCTTGGCCGACATGATGGTTGTAGCGTGTTGTGGATCTTCGAGGTGAAATTAATTGAAGTCTTTTTGTGTTGGAGTTGTTAATTTGGGTCTCCACTATGTTGTGGCTAACCTTGGTGGATTTGCATTGCAAATTTATTTGTAAATTTAGGCCGACATTGAAAATATATTTATATTTTTGGTCGACTAAGTTGTTGATGTAATCTCATGTTGCAGATATATAAGAGCGATTGTTTCATCGGTGTAAAGTGGTCTCGGTGTGCTCCTATGTGTGTAGGTGCAAATATCATTTAATTTCAGAGTAGAGTCTGAAGAATATTGAGTGAAGTGTGAAGAAGCTTGAGTGAAGTGTGAAGAATTTTGAATGAAGAGTGAAGAAGGTTTTTTGTGCTTAACTAGAACTGTAATCAGGCTTGTGTAGAAGCTATTTTCTTAGTTCACAATTTGGATGGTTTTAATCCAAACCTTTATTTGGACAGTGAGTCCTCTTTTTTATTTGAGCAATGAGCTCAAGGCAATGTTCTTGAATGCATGTGCATTCCCATTAGTCTTATACTTTGAATAGGATATAATATTGTGGACTAACCTCCACCGTGGTTTTTCCCCTAACAGGGTTTCCACGTAAAAATCTTGGTGTCTCTGTGTTTCTGATGTGTTGATTGTTCATGGTTTATTATTCATTCATTAAAGTAAAGATTGAAAGTTTAAAATACTTTGTGACAACTAATTCACCCCTCCCCTCTCAGTTGTCTGACCTTGTTTTGCCAACAATTGGTATCAAAACTGGTTCCTCTAAAGAAGTTTAAAAGCTTGAGGTGATCCAAGATGGCATCATACAAGAAGGACAGTCCTAGATTTGATGTAACAAACTACTCATTGTGGAAAGCTAGGATGGAGAGTCATTTAAAATGTATTGGTGAACCTTTCTAGAAAATCACAAAGAATAGATATGTTATTCCTACGAGTGGTCCTTCCACTGCTGATGAGGTTAAAGAGGCTGAGAATAATGTCTGAGCTATAGAAGCTTTGCTGAGTGCTCTAACAGATTCAAAGATGAAAAATGTGTTAGGTCTAAAGACAACTCATGAGATGTGGACAAAGCTAGAAAATTTTTATAAAGGAGATGCACATGTGAAGGTGCCTAAGCTATAGAGTTTGAAAGGAAAGAGTGAAAATTTGAAGATGGGTGAAGATGAAAATATATCTTCTTTTATGAAGAGAGTAAATGAACTAGTAATGGGTATTAGATGTGTTGGTGGTATTCTGGATGAGGAATAAATTGTGGCTAAGGTGCTCAGATCATTTCCCCCCTCCTACAAAGAAAAGGCTCATGCTATTGAAGAAACTAGATCATTGACAAATGTGACAAGGGATACATTGATTGGTAAACTTGTTGCCTTTGAGTTGAGCAAGTTTGGTGATTCTATTCCTAAGACTGAAACTGCATTTAAGGCAACTGTATCTGGAAGAAACATGCAAATATATGATCTGAGAGAGAGTTCTAGAAAGACACTCAAATATGAGGAAGAAATGAAACAACTTGAAGATGAAGAAAGAGAAGTAGAAGAGTTGGAAGCATTGATTGTAAATAAAGAAGATAGAGGACAAGGTAAGTATAAAGGAAAGCTACCTATCAAATGTTTTCTTGCAGTAAAATAGGCCATTTTGCATCAAGGTGTCCTAAAAGAGTCCCTTGATCTAAGCCTTACAAATCTAGATTTCAAAAGAAATGCTATTTTGCTGAAGGAGTGATTGATGATGAGTTTGATAAAGATAATGGAAATGAAGATGATTGGGTTTTCATTGCTATCAAGGAAAATAGTCCCATGGTTATTAAATCTACTAAAGTTGAGAAAGCTCTTGCAGCCCAAATTGAAGAAAAGGATGAGTGGGTCATTGACAGTGGATGCTCACATCATATGATTGGTGAAAAAAGAAAATTTGTAAGTCTAGAGAAGTATGACGGTGGGGTTGTGAGATTTGGAGATAACAATTTTTGCGTGATTCGTCACAGAGGATCTATTTGTCTTGGTGGTAAACATAACATTGATGATGTTTTTTATGTTGAAGGCTTAAAGCACAACCTATTGATTTTTGGATAGATGGTGGATAAGGGTTATGATCTTCAGTTCAAAGATGGAAGATGCAGGATATATGGAAGCTCTGGAAATGTAATTGCTTCAGGTAAACAAACAAAAGGTAATATTTTTCACTTGAATACTGCTAGTGAAAGTTGTTTAATTGATCAAGTAGATGAAAGTTGGTTATGGCATAGAAGGCCATGTCATGTGAATTTTGATAACATTGTCAAAATAAGTTCCACTCAAGTAGTAAGAGATCTACCTAAGCTAGTGAAGCCTGCTAGCACAATTTTCAAGGAGTGTCAGATGGGAAAATAGACTAGAGTTTCTTTTCGGAGCAAACAACATAATTCAAATGGATTACTGGAGTTGATACATACTGATCTATGTGATCCCTCTAGAGTCAGAAGTCTTCATGGAGAAAGGTACTTTATGTTGATTATTGATGATTACTCTAGAATGATATGGGTTGCTTTCTTAAGAGAAAAATGTGAAGCATTAGAAAAGTTCAAAAGTTTCAAAGCTATGATAGAGAATGAGAAAGGTCTGAAAATCAAATTCTTAAGGTCAGACATAGGTGGTGAGTTCACCTCCAGGGAGTTTAATTCTTTTTGCGAAGAGCATAGAATCAAAAGACAATTGCCTGCTCCCTAAATCCCTCAACATAATGGAGTTGTAGAGAGGAAGAACATAACATTTATGGATGTTGCTAGAACAATGATGATTGAAGGAAATGTGCCTCACATCTATTGGAGTGAAGTTGTAAGCACTGATGTGTACACTTTGAACTGGGTAAATAAAAATGGTAATTCTGGAAAGATTCCTTTTGAACTATGCTTTGGTTATAAGCCTACTATTAAATACTTCAAGATCTTTGGAAGCAAATGGTACATCGAGAGAGATGATGATATAGGAAATTTTGATGAAGGAATCTTTCTAGGCTTCTCTACTAGAAGCAAGGTCTACTTGTGCTATAACAAAAGACTGAGAAAAATGGTTGAGAGTGCAAATGTCAGAGTTGATGAGGATTATGTTAAATCATCTAGATATTGTGGATATGATTTAGATGAAAACAATACAAACAATGGGAAGAATGTTCAAACACAAAATCAACTTCAAATTGTGCCATATGTTCCATATGTTCTTTTTTGTTTCGGTAAATCAAGGTAGTCAGGAAGCAAAGACAAGTGAAAGTGCAGAAGAAAGTACAGAAGAATTAAAAGTTTGAGAGAATCCTAAGACTTCGAGGTATGTAATGCTAAATCATTCTGAAAATCAAATTATAGGAGACAAGAATAAAGGTGTGCAAACTAGAAGAAAGATTGCAGAAGAGTATTGCCTAATTTCCAAGATTGAACCTAAAGATGTCAATGAATAATGAAAATTGAATTAAGAATTTAAATAAATGAATAATGAAAATAATAAATATTTTTTATTTATTTTTAATTGATTAAAAATGTTTTTATTAACTTTATAAATATGATGATTATTTAGTAGTTATATTATTTAAATATGTATTAGGTATCTTAACAAGAGTAATACAAATATTTATAGATTGTAAATGAATTAAGTGAGAAATTTTAGTTTCTATGGTGTAATTAAGGTTTTGAAGGACACATATTTTTTTATAGTGTGATAAAAACATATGTAAATTGTGAGTGGAGTAGGTGTGAGGTTTTGGATTATTTCACTTTATAGTTTTCTTGTTGCCCAACTTTCTTATCCACTAGTCCAAACCAAGAAAGCAAATGTCTTCAAAGTGGGACAATCTCCTAATCTTGGCTATATATTAGCTCTAAGATTAAGGGACTTAGTTGTATGTTTATTGTCAAATATTTTGTAATACATTTTGTTTTTTACTTTATCATTATGACTAGTGGTTAGACCTTCTCATATGATTGCTATTAGGTTGGAATATTTGTTGCACATATGTATATATATTTTTGTGTTCATAGAATTAATCTACATGCACAAATTTGGTACAAGTTTATGCATTCTACTTATATAATTTTGATCACCTAGAACCTCTTCACCCCACTTTTTGAAATCTAAATCTACAAAATAATAAATAATTAATAAATACCTTGAAGGATTTTTGTCACAACCTCTCCTTAATGTTCTTCACATTTTTATTATTATTTATGAAATATGCATTTTATTGAATGATTAATAAATAAAGGTATTGATTTAAATTAATAAAATAAATAAATTAAGGTAGTTAAAAATTAACACATGTATAATTAAAAACTAATAACATGTGCGAGTAGGAAACAACACATGTTCAAAATCAATTACCAACCGTTCTTTAGAGCACTCAAGTTGTGGCAAATGAAGTAGAGTGCAATTGAGAATATAATCATTGTTCTAAGGTATGTAGATCATTATGCCACCTTCTAGTCATGACTAATCATAACCTAGCAACATAATGAATGCTACTCCTTAGTATTAAAGGTAGTGTACTTGAATAGTTCATACATCTCTCATTATAGTAAATCAATGCTTAGAGAATAAATAGTTTATTACTTGTATTATGTGAAAATTAATTACTTAGATTTTAGAAAAGGTGATATTTCTGTGTCTTTTTTTCCTTTTATACGAAAGCTATAGAATATAAAAACATTTATTTTAGGTTTAAAATGAATTTAATGGTCACATTTCATAGTTGGGCGGTTTGGTTTTGTAACTAGGAGGCCCTGTCTTGTACTAAATTGATCCTTGATCAGAAATGTGATTAAGTCCAGTTGGACAACCTGATAAATTTGAGAAGCTTGGTTACATGTTTGGGATAAGTTTGGGCAGCTTGGTTGCATGTTTGAGCACCTTGGTTTTGCAAATTGAAAAAGTTCAAAATTTTGTCTCTATAACCATTAAAGTATTCTATCAAAAAATTGCGTGCCAAACCTACGCTCCTCCATTATTTCATGTATGTCTTCTAGGTACTACCATTCCTCTACACATAACCTATGTTTGTGAATGAGATGAACCTCTTATGAATAATGGAGTATTGACAAAAAAATTGCGAGTATGCCCTACCTTAGAATTCATTATGTTGGACTCAAATGGTGAAGAAGAACCTAAAGAGTTTTCATTATCTAATAATAATCTATAGTCCTATAGAGACCCTAACTAAATAAGTATGTATAAATTCATTTATATGAAATAAAAATAATGATCATTTTAATAGTTTTTAGTGTTAGAAATTCTAAGTTCTAAATTTGATATATGTAATTTGCATAAATGTGTTTATTTAGTATTGATTTTTGATGTATCATTGAATACTAAGAAAGTAGTTTGTTCAGCTTAACTGTTCATCATATCCTAGTAAGATAAGTCTTAATTATTTTTAAGTGTTTTAATAGGCCAATGATATGGTTTATTCATGAATTGTATTTTACACCTTTACTTAGGAATATTTCCTACTTAGCTCTTGAATAAGAAAATGTGAATAAATACATGAAATTATTTTTATTAGTATTCTATTTGAGAATGTTTCTTTTATTTAGTTAGATAGAAAACTTAAAGAATGAAGAAAAACTAGTAATATTTGGTATCACTGATGCCTCTAGCTCATGTTTACAGGTAATGTTGCTGTTCTTGAGCTATAACATCTATAGCCTAACATAGTTCTATGATAACAATATCTATGACATCATCCTTATAAATCATTGGGGAGAGATAAGGGACACCTTGATGAATAAAATCCAAGGAATGGATAATATTTCATAAATTTACAACTAAAAATATAATTGAAAAGGTTCAATTGATGCTAATTTAAATTTAGAAAAACCTCCATGAAGGACCTTCATAAAATTTTGATCATGATATTCAATTATAAATCATGAGAATAGAACTTCCAACACATGGATTGAAGGGTGATGTTAAAATACGACTAGAAATTTGTTGGAAATAACTCAAAACCATTCATTGCACAACTTCATAATATCACATAAGATTTTGATGGAATATCTTATTCATGAAATCATGATTGATCAATAAAAATTGTTTGTATAAGAATAATCAACTAACTGAAAATATTTGATAGCTATATCTACTATTGAAAAATTAACTAACTCCTAATGCATCAACCACTGAGCTATACATATAAGCACGAGGGAGTTTATTAAAAAAAGGACTCTAAAATGAAATCATAAATCACCACTCCCTATATATCAGAGTGTGATAAAGACTAAGCAATCTAAACTATAACTAAAAAAGGAAGAAGAGTCCAAGTAGAACTATGACTCTACTGCAACAAGAACTAAAACATGGAATGTTTGAATAAGTCATGTTAGAATCCTAACTGTAATAGGGTTCTTCTCCTTTAGAATCTTTATTAAATGTCATAATGATGCACAATCATCTTCATTAAGTGCCTCCATGCTGTAATCGCTATAGTCGGTTGATTCTAGAACTTCCCCTGCTCTGTTGTCTAGAAACTCCTTTGGCTACGGGCTACACATCACAATTGTGTGAGTTATAGTCTACCTCCTCTAGCTCCTTGGCTGTAAAGAGTTAGTTCATAAAACATGTACACAATACTAACAACCATAGATAAGCATATATATCCATTACAATTCATACATATTCACACATTATTATGCAATAACCATCACATCATAACCATATTTCCATATACTTTAAATCAGGTTCATGTTTGCATAATAAGCATAAAAGATAGTATAGTGTAGGAATATGCATAAGATAAGTGTCTGAGAATGTCTACGAGCTTGCATAAAAACATCATAAAACTAACTAATAACTAGACTCATCATCTTGTTGGATGCTATGATTGCGTTGCTGATATGTGGTTGTCATTGATGTCAACACTATTAGCATTTGGTGTATTGAAGGCTGTATATGTCGAGGATATTGAGAAAATTGTAAAATAAAGTGTTACAGGTTCCTAGTGGAACTATGAAGGTCATGAAGGTGTCTTCTTCTGTACGTTGAAGATTAGTTGTTGTGGATTAAAAGGTTTTTTGCTGAGTGTATCTAGTCCATCCTCTAGAAATTTTAGAGGTCTACGTGAAGATTTGTTTGAGTTACGAAGATCTATGTTCTGACAGTGTTTATGCGGTCTCTATCAGTGTTCTTGATTAAAGTTGGCATAATTTTGGTAATTCTAGTTGTTGTGGATGTTTCTTTGTTGTTTCTTGGTGCTCTATGGTATGTCCACATTGATCGGTTTGCTCGTGGTCAAAGATTTTTCTTTGTATGTTTGATTTTTCATGTTCTTGGCCGACATGATGGTTGTAGCATGTTGTGGATCTTCGAGGTGAAATTAATTGAAGTCTTTTTGTGTTGGAGTTGTTAATTTGGGTCTCCACTATGTTTTGGCTAACCTTGGTGGATTTGCATTGCAAATTTATTTGTAAATTTAGGCCGACATTGAAAATATGTTTTATATTTTTGGTTGACTAAGTTGTTGATGTAATCTCATGTTGCAGATATATAAGAGCGATTGTTTCATCGGTGTAAAGTGTTCTCGGTGTGCTCCTATGTGTGTAGGTGCAAATATCATTCAATTTTAGAGTAAAGTGTGAAGAATATTGAGTGAAGTGTGAAGAAGTTTGAGTGAAGTGTGAAGAATTTTGAATGAAGAGTGAAGAAGGTTTTTTGTGCTTAACTAGAACTGTAATCAGGCTTGTGTAGAAGCTATTTTCTTAGTTCACAATTTGGATGGTTTTAATCCAAACCTTTATTTGGACAGTGAGTCCTCTTTTTTATTTGAGCAGTGAGCTCAAGGTAGTGTTCCTGAATGCATGTGCATTCCCATTATTCTTATACTTTTAATAGGATATAATATTGTGGACTAACCTCCACCGTGGTTTTTCCCCTAACAGGGTTTCCACGCAAAAATCTTGGTGTCTTTGTGTTTCTGATGTGTTGATTGTTCATGGTTTATTATTCATTCATTAAAGTAAAGATTGAAAGTTTAAAATACTTTGTGACAACTAATTCACCCCTCCCCTCTCAGTTGTCTAACCTTGTTTTGCCAACAATTGGTATCAAAACTGGTTCCTCTGAAGAAGTTTAAAAGCTTGAGGTGATCCAAGATGGCATCATACAAGAAGGACAATCCTAGATTTGATGGAACAAACTACTCATTGTGCAAAGCTAGGATGGAGAGTCATTTAAAATGTATTGGTGAACCTTTCTAGAAAATCACAAAGAATAGATATGTTATTCCTATGAGTGGTCCTTCCACTGCTGATGAGGTTAAAGAGGTTGAGAATAATGTCTGAGCTATAGAAGCTTTGTTGAGTGCTCTAACAGATTCAGAGATGAAAAATGTGTTAGGTCTAAAGACAACTCATGAGATGTGGACAAAGCTAGAAAATTTGTATGAAGGAGATGCACATGTGAAGATGCCTAAGCTACAGAGTTTGAAAGGCAAGAGTGAAAATTTGAAGATGGGTGAAGATGAAAATATTTCTTCTTTTATGCAGAGAGTAAATGAACTAGTAATGGGTATTAGATGTGTTGGTGGTATTCTGGATGAGGAATAAATTGTGGCTAAGGTGCTCAGATCATTTCCCCCCTCCTACAAAGAAAAGGCTCATGCTATTGAAGAAACTAGATCATTGACAAATGTGACAAGGGATACATTGATTGGTAAACTTGTTGCCTTTGAGTTGAGCAAGTTTGGTGATTCTATTCCTAAGACTGAAACTGCATTTAAGGCAACTGTATCTGGAAGAAACATGCAAATATATGATCTGAGAGAGAGTTCTAGAAAGACACTCAAATATGAGGAAGAAATGAAACAACTTGAAGATGAAGAAAGAGAAGTAGAAGAGTTGGAAGCATTGATTGTAAATAAAGAAGATAGAGGACAAGGTAAGTATAAAGGAAAGCTACCTATCAAATGTTTTCTTGCAGTAAAATAGGCCATTTTGCATCAAGGTGTCCTGAAAGAGTCCCTAGATCTAAGCCTTACAAATCTAGATTTCAAAAGAAATGCTATTTTGCTGAAGGAGTGATTGATGATGAGTTTGATAAAGATAATGGAAATGAAGATGATTGGGTTTTCATTGCTATCAAGGAAAATAGTCTCATGGTTATTGAATCTGCTAAAGTTGAGAAAGCTCTTGCAGCCCGAATTGAAGAAAAGGATGAGTGGGTCATTGAAAGTGGATGCTCACATCATATGATTGGTGAAAAAAGAAAATTTGTAAGTCTAGAGAAGTATGACAGTGGGGTTGTGAGATTTGGAGATAACAATGCTTGCGTGATTCGTCACAGAGGATCTATTTGTCTTGGTGGTAAACATAACACTGATGATGTTCTTTATGTTGAAGGCTTAAAGCACAACCTATTGATTTTTGGATAGATGGTGGATAAGGGTTATGATCTTCAGTTCAAAGATGGAAGATGCAAGATATATGGAAGCTCTGGAAATGTAATTGCTTCAGGTAAACAGACAAAAGGTAATATTTTTCACCTGAATACTGCTAGTGAAAGTTGTTTAATTGATCAAGTAGATGAAAGTTGGTTATGGCATAGAAGGCCGTGTCATGTGAATTTTGATAACATTGTCAAAATAAGTTCCACTCAAGCAGTAAGAGATCTACCTAAGCTAGTGAAGCCTGCTAGCACAATTTGCAAGGAGTGTCAGATGGGAAAATAGACTAGAGTTTCTTTTCGGAGCAAACAACATAATTCAAATGGATTACTAGAGTTGATACATACTGATCTATGTGATCCCTCTAGAGTCAGAAGTCTTCATGGAGAAAGGTACTTTATGTTGATTATTGATGATTACTCTAGAATGATATGGGTTGCTTTCTTAAGAGAAAAATGTGAAGCATTAGAAAAGTTCAAAAGTTTCAAAGCTATGGTAGAGAATGGGAAAGGTCTGAAAATCAAATTATTAAGGTCAGACATAGGTGGTGAGTTCACCTCCAGGGAGTTTAATTCTTTTTGTGAAGAGCATAGAATCAAAAGACAATTGCTTGCTCCCTAAATCCCTCAACAGAATGGAGTTGTAGAGAGGAAGAACATAACATTTATGGATGTTGCTAGAACAATGATGATTGAAGGAAATGTGCCTCACATCTATTGGAGTGAAGTTGTAAGCACTGATGTGTACACTTTGAATTGGGTAAATATAAATGGTAATTCTGGAAAGATTCCTTTTGAACTATGCTTTGGTTATAAGCCTACTATTAAATACTTCAAGATCTTTGGAAGCAAATGGTACATCAAGAGAGATGATGATATAGGAAATTTTGATGAAGGAATCTTTCTAGGATTCTCTACTAGAAGCAAGGTCTACTTGTGCTATAACAAAAGACTGAGAAAAATGGTTGAGAGTGCAAATGTCAGAGTTGATGAGGATTCTGTTAAATCATCTAGATATTGTGGATATGATTTAGATGAAAACAATACAAACAATGGGAAGAATGTTCAAACACAAAATCAACTTCAAATTGTGCCATATGTTCCATATGTTCCTTTTGTTTCGGTAAATCAAGGTAGTCAGGAAGCAAAGACAAGTGAAAGTGCAGAAGAAAGTACAAAATAATTAGAAGTTTCAGAGAATCCTAAGACTTCGAGGTATGTAATGCTAAATCATTCTGAAAATAAAATTATAGGAGACAAGAATAAAGGTGTGCAAACTAGAAGAAAGATTGTAGAAGAGTATTGCCTAATTTCCAAGATTGAACCTAAAGATGTCAATGAAGCTTGCAATGATGAACACTGGATGTAAGCTATGAAGGAAGAATTAATGCAAATTGAAAAGAATAATACATGGATACTTGTTCCTAGAGCAATAGATAAAAATGTGATTGGTACTAAATGGGTCTTTCGGAATAAGTTGAATGAACAAGGTGAAGTGGTTCAGAATAAAGCAAGACTGGTATGTAAAGGGTATTCACAAATGGAAGGTATTGATTTTGAAGAAACCTTTTCCCATGTTTCCAGAATTGAAGTTGTAAGGTTATTTCTTGCTTATGTTGCATATAAGAACTACAAAGTCTATCAAATGGATGTTAAGTCAGCGTTTCTAAATGATGAGCTAGAAGAAGAAGTTAATATTGAGCAGCCAGATGGATTTCAACTGACTGATAAGAAAAATATGGTTTTCCTATTGAGGAAAGCTCTATATGTACTCAAGAAAGCCCCCAAAGCCTAGTATGCTAGACTGGACAAATACTTATGAAAGCTTGGATTCAATACAGGTACTGCTGACAACAACTTGTATTTCAAGTTGGATCATGATAAAGAGTTAATTATTGAAGTCTTTGTTGATGAAATTATTTTTGGAGGAGATGATAATCTATGTATGAATTTTTCTAATGAAATGAAGAATGAATTTGAGATGATTATGATTGGAGAGATGAAGTTCTTTCTGGGATTGCAAGTTACTCAGTTAGACAAAGAAATCTTCATATCTCAGTCCAAATATGTGAGAGAACTGTTGAAGAAGTTTGGCATGGATGACTCAAAACCTGTTGGTACTCCCATGGTAACCATATGCAAATTAACATAGAATGATGATTCTCTTAAGGAAAATCAAACAAGATACAAATCAATGATTGGTGAATTGCTCTATTTAACTTAGACTAGACCAGACATTATGAATGTTATATATATGGTTGCTAGATTTCAAGCTGATCCAAAAGAGTCCCATGTGACTACTATAAAGAGAATCTTTAGATATCTAAAAGGAACAATTGATTTTGGGCTTTGGTATCCTAAGGATGACGATCTTACTTTGAATGAATATACTGATGCAGATTGGGTAGGAGATGTAGATGACAGGAAGAGTAGTAGTGGTGGTGCCTTCTTCCTAGGGAAGAAGTTGGTGTCTTGGTTGAGTAAAAATTAGAATTCCATTTCTCTATCTACTACTGAGGTAGAGTATATTACTGTTGCAAACAACTGTACTCAAGTGATGTGGATGAAACATATGCTGAAAGATATCATAGTAGTATATGATGAACCTATTGCCATATACTATGATAACTCAAGTGCAATTAACATATCAAAGAATCCGGTGCTACACTCTAAGACCAAGCATATATCAATCAAGTTCCACTTTCTGAGGGAGAAAGTAAGTGAGAAAGAAGTCAGATTGGAGTATGTGCCTAGCAAAGAACAGATTACAGATATTTTCACTAAGCCATTGCTAAAGGACACCTTTGAGTATCTCAGAGGGATGCTAGGGGTGATTACCCCTCTTGATATGAACTAGGATGCATTAATTTGCATCAATCCATGTATTTCATGATCGTATTCTGATCTAGATTGATGTTTCTGTGGCTACTACTCAGAGGGAGTAGTTAGATGTGCAGATATGTGGTTCAAAGCTTGTATGTGGAAAGATAATGGTTATCTTTTCCATTGATGTCAAAGGGGGAGAAGATTAATGTGAGAAATTTTTGCTTACCTGGAGTAAAGAGTCTTGTGGGGAGAAGTTCATATAGAAGAGGTCAAGAAAGAAGAGTTAGAATCTAAGGAGGAGTAAGTGCTGATTGAGAGTTGGGTTGATGGTGTTTTACACATCATGTGTTGCCATCAATGCCAAAGGGGAAGATTTTTGGATGTTGTGATTGTGTTGCTGATATGTGGTTGTCATTGATGTCAACATTATTAGCATTTAGTGTATTGAAGTTTGTATATGTCGAGGATATTGAGAAAATTGTAAAAGAAAGTGTTACAGGTTCCCAATGGAACTGTAAAGGTCATGAAGGGGTCTTTTTTTGTACATTGAAGATCAGTTGTTGTGGATTAAAGGGTATTCTGCTGAGTGTATCTAGTCGATCCTTTGGAAATTTTAGAGGTTTGCGTGAAGATTTGTTCGAGTTACGAAGATCTATGTTCTGACAGTGTTTCTATGGTCTTTGTCAGTGTTCTTGATTAAAGTTGGCATAATTCTGGTAATTCTAGTTGCTACATATGTTTCTCTATTGTTTCTTGGTGCTCATGGATGTTTCTAGATCATGCTTTATCTCTATGGTACGTCCACATTGATTGGTTTGCTCATGGTCAAATATTTTTCTTTGTATGTTCAATTTTTCATGTTCTTGGCCGACATGATGGTTGTAGCATGTTGTGGACCTTTGAGGTGAAATTAATTGAAGTCTTTTTGTGTTGGAGTTGTTAATTTGGGTCTCCACTATGTTGTGGCCGACCTTGGTGGATTCACATTGCAAATTTATTTGTAAATTTGGGCCGACATTGAAAATATGTTTTATATTTTTGGTCGACTAAGTTGTTGATGTAAGCTCATGTTGCAGATATATAAGAGCGATTGTTTCATTGGTGTAAAGTGTACTTGGTGTGCTCCTATGTGTGTATGTGCGAATATCATTCGATTGTAGAGTAGAGTGTGAAGAAGATTGAGCGAAGTGTGAAGAAGTTTGAGCAAAGAGTGAAGAAGGTTTTTTGTGCTTAACTGGGACTGTAATCAGGCTTGTGTAGAAGCTATTTTCTCAGTTCACAATTTGGATGGTTTTAATCCAAACCTTTCTTTGGACAGTGAGTCCTCTTTTGTATTTGATCAGTGAGCTCAAGGCAGTGTGCCTGAATGCATGTGCATTCCCATTATTCTTATACTTTTAATAGGGTATAATATTGTAGACTAACCTCACCGTGGTTTTTCCCCTAACAGGGTTTCCACGTAAAAATCTTGGTGTTCTCTATGTTTTTGATGTGTTGATTGTTCATGGTTTATTATTCATTCATCAGATCTGAGATTAAGCTAAGTAAAGATTGAAATTTTAAAATATTCTGTGATAATTGATTCACCCCCCCTCTCAGTTGTCTGCCCTTTTTTTTCCAACACATCCCCCTAGAACTACCCATTTGCTTGTCCTCAAGCAAATCAACTAGGGATGGAGGTTGTAGTACAAAGTGATTTTCCTAAGATCTATGACAACATCCACTTCTTTAACCTGTTTCAAATAAAATCCTCTATAGCATGCAAGTTTGTTAATTCTGATAACCTCATCTTTCCCACATTCCTCATTCGTCTCCCCTATCTAGTGTGACACTGGGTATAGAAGCATTGGTGGCCGGAAGGTGAGTGGTACCCATTCAAGTCCTTTGTCCCTGTCAATATCCATGCACCTGCATGTTCTCTCAAGCATGGCCATAAAATTATAGATAGAGTGAGGCTCTTTCCTTTACAACTCTGGAGTTAAACTGTTCCATCTTTCTTGCATAAACTGGTAGGAATGATGGATGAGTCCAATAGTCAATATCTGCATCCTTTTATAATCTTGCATTCTCAAGTTCATTTTCTTCCTGCCCACACCTTTGTGCTACAAAATTTGTAACCATTCTTCTATGATCACATCAGGGGTTTTAGATTCCTTTCTAATTGGGAGAGCAACTAATTTTTCTCTCTCCATATACTCTTGCGTGATTTCACCCCTATACTTTTCGTTCCTGAAATATGATGCTAGTGACCTTAATTGTAAATCTCCCGCAAACATTAATGGGTTACAATTTGTGTCTTCAGGCACACATAATTATGCAAATAGTATTCACACAATTGATCATGTTCTTCTCGTGTGGCATCATAAAAAATATTTAGAAAATCAAATTTCCTACTCATAGCAACTGGTTGATTATTAATCAATCTATTGAATTGATAACTCAAGAATTTTTCTTGCAAGAACAAAGCATATGTCCTAGATGGACACCTACATTTAACAATCTAGGCAACCTTATCTACTGCTTCTTCCACCTTGACTGCTAACCTTTTTAATTCAATATCTTTACTCTCTAGTATCCTAGTATGCTCTGAGACCATTGTTTCTTTCTCCTTCTGCTGAGAAAATTCTTGAGTAACTTTCTATAGTTGGTATCCTAGGGACATGGTTGTATGACAAGTTGGAGTTTTTACAGTAGGGGGTCTTTTGTTCTTAGTTGTAAGCTCTTTGTTTCCTACTTTAACTATTGTTAGTTGTGCAAGCAAGTCTAACTTTGATCCATGTCTATAAGTATGCAATTTTTCCTCCAACTCTTGAATTTCCAATTCTCTTTCCTTGTCCCTTTGTTCATACATTTTTACTAGTTCTTCTAATTGTTTGATCCTCTCCAATGCTTCTTGCAATTCTTTTCTGACATTTCTTTCCTCTAAAATAAATTCCTCATCTTTCAAAAATTGTTCATCACCACCCCTATGTACTCATAACCCTCACTATTAGGGCTAATTGGGTTTCTCTTCCTAGTTTTGTTTGCAATGAAAATTTCCTCTAAATCTGAGTCAGAGGTGGTGGATATGTACCATTTTCTTTTTGTGGGAACATGCACATTTTCAGATACATTGTATTTTGGCTCTAAGTCATTTCCTACTGTCATAATATCTTATTTTTCTTCTTCTAGTTTCTCAATACTACCCCTCATGGAACCTTTCATTTTCAGGTGGTGTGAATGCCTTGGTTGAGTGGGCTTCTTTTTCCACATAAGAAGAACCACCTCTCTTCTTTCTAGTTTTTGGAATTTTAGAAGAAGTTGGGGTTCATGTACCTCTTTTGCTACAGGTTGATCAGATGTTGTGTGTGGTCATATTTACACACCTTTCTCCTCTAATTCTCCCCTACTATGCGTAGGTGAAGTAGTAGGTGAAATAGGGGGTAGTTCTTTTAAAGATGCAACAAGTGACTAGGTTTTCTAGGACCGTTGGTTCCTCAAGAATATTATTAATGTCTTCAAAAAACATAAAGATTTCCCAGGACACCCGTGGATACTGAACCCTAAGGATTCTCTTCACTAACAAGGTAACCAAATAGTAATGTGACAAAGATGAATCATTTATTTTCGTTTGACACTCATACCCCATTCTCAACAAAATATAGAGGAAATTAGGTATGTATTAACCAATTTGTTGTGGAAGAGGTGACTCAAAAGCTTAAAATGTATAGTATATAGAAGGGATTGTCTACCATCACACGTGATATACTTAATCATGTAAGAAGCACAAGAATCCCATACCCATGGAAGTGAATCTCTTGGTACGCTGTGATGATGAATCAAGGTTTCCTCTAGGATCCTTGAATTTGTCCCTGGTAGTTACTGCATTTTCTCTAACAGGGGATTCAACTCCATTTCTCGATGGACCAAATACCTCTACAATTGCAACCTCTGAAGTTTCCACCCTCAATCCTCTGACAATGGCTTCATCATGTTGTAATGTTGTTGTAAACTACCTTGTCATGTCTTCATTATATTTTGTTAACTTCAAAAAGTAGTCTAACCATCCCGCTCTTGTGAAAATGGGAAAGATTAACCTACCCTCCAATACTTGTTGGTGTGCATATGGTTCCCTTATGACAATATCACCTCACATGATGAGATATCCTTTGCTCAAACTCTAGAAATTTTAGCTCAAAATTCAATTTCAACAACCCACCAACCCTCGATGTGTGCTATACTTGCATGCACTTCTTCCACTACAACTTCAAATGTTATGTCTCTTCAGCATTTTCTTTAGCTTGAATCATCTTGAATTGACTTTGAATTGGCTTGGAATTCAGGGAACATAAAACAAAAAGGTTGCATATGCAAAAAGGTAAAAAAGAAAAAAGGGTCTATGTTTTTTCTGTGTTTTGCATTTGGTGGCAAAAAGTAAATTTTGGAATATATACTATCCCCCCAACTAAAATCTTGAAGTGACCTCATTGCAATTCATGTGACTAGGAAGAGGGTATGATTATTGATTATGGAAATAAGATTAATGAGTGTAAAGCATGAAAATAAATACGAGGAGATATTGAATGCATTGGAAATCTATGTTAATTATGGAAAATTAGTATGTGTACATGTTGTTTTAGATGAACATAACTTCGCACATGTGAAGTTATTGGAAGAGTTTTTGTAGCTTGACTTTGATTTGACGTTGGTTAATTGCTATGGGTGATGGAGTAAATGATAGGTTGGTGTGTGCGATTTAAAGGATGTGGTATGTATAGTTGATGGAATGGGAAGTGATAGGTCAAATGCATGAGATTCAAAATAGGCAACATGGAATGGAGTGATCAAGCTGCATGTAGTGATATGACAGGCTTATTGCTACATGTGCAGAAAAAGTGGAATGAATGTGGATTATATGCAATTAATTTGGCACAAATTTTTGAATTCTCTGACAGGTAATTATTGCAAGTACCTTCATCAATGTTAGAGTAATTATGCATTAGCTAATAATTAATTACTCTTTAATTGATTATTATTCTAATTTAATCTCATACACTTAAGCTAGACTTAGGAGTGCTTTTATGATTTTAGGGTTTTGCTCCTATATAGCACTCAACCCTCATTGTAATTGTCTCTCGAGATTTCATATCTTTTTTATAGTCTCTTGCTTCTGTAGCTTTTTCTTGTTGAGGAATATTACACATATTGTTTGCAAATCTCTTGCAAGGAAGGTGTATTTATTTGTTGTTTAATCTTGTGGCTCATAGTTTTGTGGTTTTTCACAATTCTAACATGGTATTAGAGCATGGATTCATCAAACCCCTTCTTGATTTATGAGGTTTTTTCTTCAACTAGGGTTACGGGAGGAAATTTGAAATCTTCTTTTTTTTACTTTTTTCTTTAAAAACAAAAACAAAAAATCCCCACCCTAGGGTCATATGGGCAACCAATGCCTTGCCCTTGGGGGGGCTAAAAAAATTTCTTTTTTGCAAAATAAGAAAAATCAAGAAAATGGGCATAACTTTTTGCTCAGGTATCAAAATTGGGTAAACAAGATATCGTTGAAAAGTTGGTTTCAAGAACTATCCAATGGTGTTGGTTTTCTCTTAGTTTTTTGTTGATGGTGCATTCCATAGCCTGTTGAAGTCAGAGGTGTTTTTTTCAGTCCCAATCTCATAACTTTTGACCAATTTCTCCATTTTTTGTGATTCTAGCAGCATTGGAACTGTCTTTTAGAGATCTTCACATCCATCTATGCACTTTTCCAATTTTTTCTCTAGGTATATTTTATTTAGTTTTTTGCGTTTTCACACACTGGTGAATTACTTAGACAATTTAGCTTCTAGAAACTTGTTTGCGTGGGATGACTTGTTTTTGCTTGTTCTATATATATTTCTAGTATTTTGTCTTATTTGGGCATTGTAGACATCTTTTTCATTCACATTCTCTTTTGTAGACACATTGAAATAAAGTGCCATTCTAGTGTATAATTATTGGGGATTTTGCACATCCTGTTGTTCCTTTTGTATTTGCACTACGATATAAAGTGTTATGGTGGCTTGATGTTTTCCTTTGGTTTTCTATCACACCTTTGTCAAGTGAGTGTCCCTTCCACGAGAACAATGAATCCCATAGATTCTTGCCTCATGCGTGTTTTCCTTAGTTTGCACACCCTTTTATTTGTAGTTTGTTTCTCCTACATGCACTTTTTGGTTTCACACAACTTCAGTGTACCTATCATGGCTCTCCCTTTTTTTAGCATTATGGGGGGGGTTCTACTGTTGGTGCTAATGCTTCCTTGGTTTTGCAGTTTGGAGTGATCTATGTATCTAGTTCTTGTTCCTATATACTCTTAGATGCAGTGTACACCAATGGTTGGTTAGATGCATTTCAGTGAGATGGATCATTTACCATATGGACATTCTTGCATTCTTGTTTTTGGAGGTTCTTCATTTCAACACTATATCAGTCATCATTTGACGGTAGTCTACAAATTCTTCGTGCTTCAGTGATGTTCTACATGTTCCTCTTTTTCAGGACATTATTTTGGTTGGAGGCTTCTCAATCCTTCACACCTTTATTTGGATGCTTTTTCAGTCCTTCATTCACCTTTCTCTCTTTTGGAGAGGAGTTTTCTCCCATAGGGTTTTTCTCCTTTTCTCTAGATTTGAGAGATATTTTATTTGTACATGGGTACCTCACCAGGCCTTGTTTTTCAGGACCCATCATGCATTCTTTTTAGGGTTTTTAGCTACTCACTAAGTTCAACTTAAGGTGGGTGTTAGAGTAATCATGCATTAGCTAATAATTAATTACTCTTTAACTGATTAATAGTCTAATTTATTCTCATGCAATACGCTAAACTTAGGAGTGCTTTTATGCTTTTAGGGTTTTTCTCCTATATAGCATTTAACCATCATTGTAATTATCTCTTTAGCTTTCATATATTTTTGATAGTCTTTTGATTATGTAGCTTTTTCTTGTTAAGGAATATTGCACATATTGTTTGCAGATCTCTTGCGTGGAAGGTGTATTTGTTTGTTGCTTGATCTTGTGGCTCATGGTTTTTCACAATTCTAACAATCAACAAGTCCCAAACTGAACTGTGGCATCTTTTATTCATGATGCTATAGGTCCCTACTATATAGTGAAGCGGCCTTGAAAAAGATTGTTTATTGTGGAACCTATGCGGTGTGTGCACTTGAAGTGGGATTAGGAATTACACCTAAGTACTCTGAAGAGGTGAGCTATGTAGCTCATCTACTAAGTCATTGTGAGAACTAGTAGTATTTGTTGTTGAGTTGTTATCTTGTGGTAGTATGTCTATGTTAGAACCACTTCTCTGACCATATTGATGCATTAGAGAAAGAAGGAAATCATGTTTCTATGTTGGCTTCTTGTATATATTTAGTCTTTGGCTATTAACTAACAGTGAAAATCTGACTACATCTATGGTGTGCAATTTGACTGCTCCATTGGGGAATACCTATGTATTTCATAGGGTCCCAACCATCTAGATTGTAGCTTCCCCTTATAATATTTATATTTGGAATCATATAATAAAGCCCAGTCACCCATATTGAATTCTTTAGTTTTTATGAATTGATCATGCCATTTAGTCCTCTATTTTTAAATTATCTTTGTGTGATGCATGACCTCCATTCTAATTTCATCTAGCTCATTCAGATTGTGTAGCCTATCCTTTTGTGTTGTTGTCAAGTCCATTTCTAGTTCCAATGTTGTTATAAGTGTCTTGTATTCAAACTCTATTGGAAGAACTGTTGTTTTTCCATACACAAGTTCATAAGGTGTGAAACATGTAGTTATTTTCAATGTTGTTCTGTAGGCCCGCCCTGCTTCAGGGAATTTGGCTACTCAATCTTTCTTGTGAATTTGCACTATTTTGGTCAAAATATTCTCAATATCTCTATTTGTAACCTCCAGCTGCCCATTGGCTTAGGGGTGATAAGGTGTTGATTTTCTATGTCTTATTTCATATTCTTTAACCAATTTAGAAATAAGTTTAGAAGTGAACTGGGGACCTTGATTAGTGAAAATTTCTCTAGGTACAACATACATGGGAAAGATGTAATGTATTCATACAAGAACTTAGCTACATTTCCATCTCTTGTGAACTTGAATCTATGCAAACTAATAAAGTCTTTGTTATTAGATGTTGGTGAAATTGAGCTAATAAAGTCTAGCCCCCATTTATCAAATGGTGCTAGTGCCAACTATGACTGCAAAGGCATCTCATATGTCCTTGTTGGTTTTCCCATTCTCTGACATATGTCACATCTCCTTACATATACTTTATCGAATCCTTATGGAGAGTTGGCCTATAGTAACCTGTTGTTAAGATCTTAAATGTTGTCCTTTTGGCTGTGAAGTGACCCCCACAGGGCTCATCATGGAAAGATTTTAGGATGCCAAAGACCTCATCCTCTCTTATACATCTCATAATATTATCTAGACCTATATAAAAAAAAAAACCAACAACCCAAGAATATGGAAATATTTTATGCACCAATTGTCTCTTTTCTCTAGGAGGGAAATGTGATGGTATCTACCCTTCCACTAAGTAATTTGCAATATCAAAAAACCATGGTGTGTGTGAATTTTTTGGAAAGAGTCATCCATGAAACCTTCTTCTAATTGTGTGGGAAATCTAGAAAAAAAATATTCCACCACATTAGCCTTCCCAAGCTTATCCACTATTGTTATATCAAACTCTTGTAGTAAGAGCAACCATCTAACTAGTCTACCTCCAACCATAGGTTTGTTCATTAAGTACCTTATTGTAGTGTGATTAGTGTGGGTAAATACTAGATACCCAATGATGTAATGCCTAAATTTGTTAATGGCATAAACAACTGCCAACATTTGTTTCTCTGTGACAGTGTAGTTGAGTTCTACTCCTTGTAAGTTCTTGTTGATGTAGTAGATAACATATTCCTTATTACCTTCCTTTTGTCCTAATACTAATCCTATAGAAAAATCAAAAGCATCAATGTGCATGTGGAAAGGTAATGTCCAATTTGCTCATCTCAAGATAGGTGCTTTTGTCAAGGTTGTATTAAGTTCTTCAAAGGAGTGCTAACATTTTGTGGTCTAATAAAATTCTATATCCTTGGTGAGAAGAACAAATAAAGGTGCTACAATTTTATTGAAGTCCTAAATGAATCTCCTATAGTATCCTGAATGTTCCAAAAAGCTCCTTACATCTCTTTGTTTTTGTGGCATAGAAAGTGTAAAGATGATCTTGGGTGATCCCACAATATTGGTTTACAATTTTTGGCCAAACTGGACATTGAGCTGAATTTTTTTAACTAAATCTTCACTTTCAGGCACCTATAGCTGCTAAACCATGAGGAATTTGAAGATGATGCAAACTAGTGATTTGTGAAATTTTGTCTGTAGATTCTAAATATATATTTTTGAAATCATTTTGAATAAGATTGCATTTCTTTTTACATCTCCTTCAAAAACTAGTTTGTAGCAGGTTACTCCATTTTTAAAGAGTGATGCTCACTGTAAACAACATAACTTTTTTTCTATGAAGGATAAAATTCTACGTTTTTTGAATTTAGTTTTATAATTATAATATTTAGTGCGTTCATTTGGTTTTATAATGATTTATTGAATTATTTTTTCTTAATCAAGTTATGAAGTCAAACCAATTATAATTTAGACATAGGCAGACTATAAACAACATAACTTTTTTTGTATGTATTGAAATTCCATTTTATTTTTTTACTAGATCAAGGACATCAATACCTAGCTAGAACATATTTTTCATAATTTTTTTTGATAATATATTATTTTTCCACATGTGTAGAACAAAGAGCTTGATTTTTGGTGAAAAACATACATTCACAAGAAATAAAAAATAAATATAATAATTAAATTAAATATATTTAAAATTATACTTTTTGGGAAGCTTATAATAAGGAATACATGCTTATAAATAATTAATTTTAAATGAATTCATTTGATAAGCCAAAAGGTAAATCAAAAGTGGTTTGTTATCATCATTTTAATCTAAGGTGGTTTGATCAAACCTGCTTCAATTAGAATCCTTTAAATGGAACTTTTCAAGGCTTAAATAATTATATTTTCTAAAAATATGTGATTTCAACAAAAATCAGGATGTCCCAAAAAGTGTAAACCGCTATTGTGGGATCACCCTCTCAATTTTATGGGGATCCACTTGAATTCCTTCACTTGATATAAAATTCCCTAGAACAATCCCTTGATTCATCATCATAAAACATTTCTCATGACTCAAAGATAGATTGTGTTCTTGACACCTTTTCAAAACCTTCTCTAGATTGTTGAGTGCTTTTTCATATGTTTCTCCATAGGTGGTGAAGTCATCCATGTAGATTTTCATGGATTCATGAGCATAATTTGAGAAAATACTTAGCACTTCCCTTTGGAAAGTGATTGGGGCATTACATAGTCCAAAGGGAAGAACAAAATAAGCATATGTGCCCCCAAGGGCATGTAAATGTGGTTTTATCTTGGTCGTCTGGAGCTATCTTTATTTGGTTATAGCCTCTAAATCCATCTAGGAAGGAGAAGCATTTTTTACCTGCTAGGGAATCAAGTACTTGGTAATGAAAGGTAGTGGAAAGTGATCCTTCCTAGTGGTTGTGTTTAGCTCCCTATAGTCCATACATACCCTCCATTTTTCTCCTTTTTTAGGGACAATAACTAAAGGTGACACCCATTAACTTTCAGAACTAGGGTAAATGAAACCTACATCAAGTAATTTTTGTAGCTCAAATTTAACTATTTCTCTTAAGGTAGGGTTCATTCTCCTTTGGGACTATCTAATTGGCTTGGAACCATCATTTATGTAGATCCTATGCATGCACAAATATGGATCAATCCCCTTCATGTCATGGTAGTCCCATGCAAAGGTTGTTGTGTGTGCCTATATAGCACAATGTTTAAGGAATTTTGTTGTTCTTTAGTTAGTCCATTGTTAACATTCAACATTTTACCTGGCATTATTTTCAATGTCTTGGATGTTGATTGTATAGATGAAAGGTCATGTCCACTAATATTTGGGACACATTGTTATAGCAAAAGAGAATGGAAAATCAGGGATGTTAGAGTAATAAGTTATTATGCTTAATTAATTATATCATATTGATTAATTAATTAAGTCACTTATTCCTCTTTGTTACTTAAGCTAAACTTAGGCACATTAATAATTAATTAATTATTAATTATTAAGTGTGCACACTAGGGTTTCATTTAGGGTTTCCCTTTTAGGGTTTCTTGATCTCCTTCATAAGGATTGATCTCTATGTAATCATTGATTCTCTTAATGAATTTTACACTTTGAGGTTACAGAACATCTTCTTTGGTTCTTCATATCTTTTGCATGTGATAGGTATCCATCTTGCATGCAGGTGATCTTGGTTTTCTAACATGGTATCAGAGTAGACCTATAGTTTGTTTGCTATCAAGATATGGCCTTTCTGAGTTTCTAATGCAAGGGTTTCCACGCATCTTTTGCAAGATCTCGTGGGTAGCCTATTTTTGGGGCACTTTGAGCAGAAACGAAGGTCACCATTGCATTCACACGCCAAAACCCTAGAAATTCCCTTCGTTTTGTCAATTTCGGCGGTTGGTCCGAAGGCAAAAAAAAATTCTCTGGGGCGTCGACCTCCCTAGCACGTCTTTGATGCACGAAAATCAAAATTTTTGATCTGGGTACGCCGATTCTAAAAGTCCGCGCCCGCGGCCCCGGGCGGCCACCATACGCCGCCGCCCCACTCCACGCCCATCCGCCGCCTCGTAGCCTTGCGGGTCCACCGCTTCCCCCTGCTGGAGGATGGGGCCTCCTGCCTAGCCCTTGTGGGCTCTTCTACGCCAGTTGGCGGTCATATCCGCGACGAGGCGCCCACGTACGCCGCCAGAGTATATTTGACAAATTCGATGAATATTTCGTCAACGGCGCAAGAAACCGGCAACCAGATTTTTTTTGAGGGGGGCATTTTTTTGCGGACGGCTAGATGGCCGTCAATTTTATGCTCGCGAACTACTGACGTCAACGTACGGCTGGCCCTCATATGTCCCCTCCTAACCCCAGTTTGCCCTAAAGAAGCAGTTTTTTTTTTTGGTCATAACTTGGGCATACGGGCAAACAAGATATCGCCGAAAAGCTGGTTCCGAGCACTTTTATTTGGTGTAGTTTATTTTATAGTATTTTCTGTTTTACTAAATTTATTTCTGTTTGAAGTCAGATGTATTTTTTATGCTTTCGAGCTCATAACTTTTTTCCACGATCTCCGTTTTTCACCTCATTTGAAGTGTTGGAAAGGTATTGAGAAGCTCTAGGTTGCTGTCCATGCACTTTTTCTGTATCTATCCCATGTTTATCACTTAGTCCAGATTTTTTCCGATGGGTTGTTTGGAAATTACTTGGATATTTTGGCAGTTGGGAGAGAGCATCTTGCATCTTTGCACTTTGTTTTCAGTAATACATCATTCAATAATTGCTTGCTGCTTCATAGATTCCAGACTTGTTCCCATTTGGAGTTTTTGAGTGTTCCATGGCATCGAGTCTTCTGTTGCTTTATCACGATTCCTTGAGTCAATTAGTGACTCTCATCTGGTTTTAGTAGTATACAGAAGAATATTTCCTTGCTTGCCAATATCAAGTTCCAGTGTTACTCTACAGAGTTCTTCTAGTGCTTCTTTGCAGCATGTCATCTCATTGTAAGGGGGGTTTTGTCCCACTGGGTTTTTCCTTCTCTTACTCTTTTTTGCATTTGTAAATGGGTACCCAATCAGGCCTAGTTGCCGAGACCCATCTTTGCTTTCATCCATCTTATTCTAGTGTTTTAGCTTCTTCCTAAGTTCATCTTAAGGGGGGGTGTTAGAGTAATAAGTTATTATTCTTAATTAATTATATCATATTGATTAATTAATTAAGTCACTTATTCCTCTTTGTTACTTAAGCTAAACTTAGGCACATTAATAATTAATTAATTATTAATTATTAAGTGTGCACACTAGGGTTTCATTTAGGGTTTCCCTTTTAGGGTTTCTTGATCTCCTTCATAAGGATTGATCTCTATGTAATAATTGATTCTCTTAATGCATTTTACACTTTGAGGTTATAGAACATCTTCTTTGGTTCTTCATATCTTTTGCATGTGATAGGTATCCATCTTGCATGCAGGTGATCTTGGTTTTCTAACAAGGGATACTTCTTTTGATGAATTTGTAGGTATAATATTTTGCATTGGATCCTACAGACATGAAAGAAAAACTTGTTGTTACGAGTCCCTACCACAATTATTCTAGATCATGTGGTCAATTAAGTGATCCTCATCTTGATTTATCAACAAGAAGTTGTGTTCAATAGTCATGAGAGTTTGCAGGGAATAGTGGTCTTCTTCATCCAAGGTAGGTCATATAATCTACTCTAGATTTTCATGAGGTTGGGTTGGTGGATAGATGACCATTAATTTCTTGGTCACAGTTCCATTTGATAATATCATGTTTCCAAACCTACAACCTATGAATGTATCAGTTGTTGCTAACCATGGCCTGCCTAAAATAAGTGGATATCCTGCAAGGTTGGCCTTTGGTTGCAAGGCTATGAAATCTATAGGACACTCCCATGAATCTAATGCTATGAATAAATCCTCAATGATCCCCTTAGGTTTCACTATTGACCTATCTTACAAATATAAAATAGTTGGTGTAGGTATAAGGTTAGCTAATTGAAGTATCTGCATTATTTCCTTAGTCATGACATTAATGGTTGCCCCTAATTCAATCAAGGTGTTCTTGATAAGGGTCTCATTTATCTTAGCATCCACTACTAGACTTCTAGGGTCTATATATTTAGGGATAGCTATATTCCCTAGCATAATGTCAACAAGGTTCCCTAGGACATGAATTGCCAGAGGGTCTTTCCTCTTTCTCCTTGGATTTTTAAGACAAAGGTCTTTTTCTGTCTTGGTATAAATTGGAATATCCTTGATAGCTTGAATGAGGGGGATTTTGATACTTGCATCCATAAGTTGATCCAATAGGTCTACCTCAACTTGGGTATGGTTTCTTGGAATGGCTAAACAGTCAGGGAATGGAGGCTCTAGATTTGAAATAGTCTATTTTACTTGATTTAACCCAATCTCCAGAGGTAAATTGTCTAAAGCTTCAGTTGCGGGTTCCTCATCTAGCATCTCAATAATTTGAGGGGATGAAGGCCTAGCCAATGTTTTCCCTGACCTGAGGTGGACATCACTCACCTCTACCCCATAAGTGGGGTATTGAATAACCTTGTTAGTGTAGGCCTATTGGATAGGCTTGTTATTGGGGTTAGGTGCAAGTTGGGAAGGAAGTCGTGTTCTTGGTGGCTAATACGTTGGATTTGATGGATTGAGCATGTGGCCTATTTTTGTGGCTGAGAAGGCAACAAAAGCTATTGGTAATTCATATTTTGGTACCACCACTATTGGCCCTTTTTCCATTGTGGCTGCCACTAATTTTGTTGCACTGGCCATCTGAGGGTTGTAATTAGAGCCTTGAAATTTTTTCTATGGCCATACATTTGGTTGTTGTTGGTTCCAATTTTGTTTAGGGTTTTACCATTAGTTTTGGGTATTTGTCCAATGCTAGGTGTTCCAAGTAGAGAAATTTTGATTACCAACTGGAAATGATGTATTAAAATTTAAAGGGTCTTGTTGCATACCTTGTCTTGGTTTCCATAGCCTTCTTTATATGATCATATTCTTCAATTCAAAATCATCTCCTATCAATTCATTTACCCAATATTCTGCAATCTTCATATGATCATATTCTTCCATTTTTGTTTGAATATAGATTTGAACATCCTTTGTGTGCATCA
This sequence comes from Sequoia sempervirens, assembly GCA_007258455.2. Taxonomy (NCBI): domain Eukaryota; kingdom Viridiplantae; phylum Streptophyta; class Pinopsida; order Cupressales; family Cupressaceae; genus Sequoia; species Sequoia sempervirens. The sequence goes on from VDFB02026320.1 coordinate 110,283,099, forward strand.
CGCCATATGGAACCCTTGAAAATGCACCTTCCAGATCCTTTTCCATGGACTTAAATGGATGTTTCTTGAAATTAGGTCTTGATCATTCCAATACATCAACTACTTCTAAAACTAGGGTTAAGCAAGAAACTATAAATATCTTTGGAATTCTTTGTTGGTTAGGGTTTCACACAATGCACCAAATGCTTCAAATAACCTTTTCTCTACTTATCTACTTCAATTGCAAGATTACAAGTGAATTTTGATTGTACAAAATTAAATATAAACCTTTTTCTAGTGACCTGATTTCCATTGAATGTTGCAGATAAAGTTAGGTCAAAAAGCTAATAGACCCTCTTTGTGTTGATACAGTCACCTCTAATTACTTTGCATATCTCTCCAACAAGATATTTTATTTTAGAGATCTCATCAATAAATTAAGCATGCCATCCAACATTTGTACCTATGTGTTGAAGGCATCAACACCACATCTTTGGCGGGGGATTAAGGATTTTCTGTTAAAACTCCCCCTGAGCCAAAGCTCTTTATCTTAGTTCCTAGAGGAAACATTTGCACCAGGAGCAAGCACAAATTCATTCTTTAATTCACCCACTTCCTTATTTTTCCATATCTTGTTCATTTCCTTCATCTCAACTGGATCCACTTTCTTTTATACTAGATCATTCTTCTTCTTTTGTGAAACAGAGGGTTTCACATTCTTGTTTCTACAAAACTTGGCTATGTGTCTTGGTTTACTACATTTGTGGCATGTGACACCTTTTTAAACAAGATTACTTCTTGCCATTCTAGATCCACATTCAAAACTTTTATGCCCAAATCCATTGCATGTATAATAATAGCCATTGAAATATTGAAACATCATGCCATTATTGTAACCACACATCATCTGATTTCTACATTCACTTTGTGTAGCAGGTTATCTAATAGGAGGCCTTTTGAATTATTTCTTTTGGTTCCAAACCTATTTGACATTGTTCTTCTTTTCAACATTGTTTGGAGTTTTAGTTATCTTTGAAGTTTCTCCTTTCTCAAACCCTAAACCTTCTTTATCCTTAGAAGCCTTTTGATTTTCAATCATCTCATCAAGCATTGTGGATCTCTTCTGGAATTTTTCTTCTTGATTCTTTTCTTTCTACAGATTTGATCTCAAATTTACAATCTCTTGTTCAAGCTTTGAAAATTCTTCATATTTTTCTTTCAGTTTGGTATTAAGGAAATCTTCAACTCTTTTTCCTTCTTCAACTTACACTTTCAGACTGGTGATAGCCTCATTTGATAGCTTGAGCTGCTCATTTGTTTCCTTGAATTTTTATGTAGCTTTCTTGAGTTTCTCTCTCAACTTCTTGATACACTCATCTACATCATTAAGATCCTTTTTCATATCTCTATTCTGAGCTTCTACTTTATCCAAATCATCAAGGGCTGATTTCAGTTCTCCATCCATATCAACCTCACAATATTCTTCAATAAACCCTTCAAGGATAATCTCTCCTGGAGGAATATGGTTAATCCTTGTAGCCATGTGTCCAACCTCCAAGATCTACCTCAGCAATCAAGCCAGTTGAAGGAACCAATCTCTGATACCGATTTTTGAACACCCAGAATACTTAGGGGGGGTGAATCAATATTCCCTAAAATTCTTTAACTTAAAATGCATTTCACAACATCTCATTCAATGTGCAGTAATGGAAAGAAACATTAAAAGCATGCATAACATCAATATACATAAGAACACTATATTTTATGTGGAAAACCCAAAAAGGGAAAAACTTTGGTGAGGATTAGCTCACAATATATTATAACTAATCATAATGTTTGATACAGAATGGTGGACTCACTGTCCAAGGACTCACTATCCAAAAAGAGAATGGCTCACTGTCGGTGTCTCACTACCAAAGGGCTCACTACCCAAAATAGAAAGAGATAGAAGAAAGGGTGGCTCACTGCCAATGATGAACTTTTAATAATGCATCTAAAATATGTTGAAGATACAGTTCCACTAAAGCTCATAAAATTGACTTAACACACTTCATAATTCATCACAACTATGATTCACACTTCTCTCTACATAAAATCTTGCATACACACTCTACACACTCTATCCACACACTTGTGCAATGAATCAACCTTGTATATATACTGCAACTATCCAAAACATCAATTAGGTTGGCCTAATTAGATTTACCATGCACCACCTAGCCTGTCAACCCAAACATCAACACACATGCCTTGTAGAAAGAACCACAAAATGTACACCACCAAAATAGGTTAGCATGACCCATAATCACTCCTATGATACTGCTCCATACACAATTCAACTCCACATGACCCCAAAATACTTAGATCGACACCAAATAGAAAAAATGATGAAGTAATATTTGAATGAACCAACTGTTCATCCACACCTTGACACGTAGACCACAAAAACACTTGCCACTTGGAGCATACACACTACTAACATCCTCAAACTCTCTCTCAAAACTGCATAACAAAATATCATTGTAATTACAAATATCATTACAAGTATTAACAAACATCTTGATTTGTATTATGGGTAGAGATAACTAAGGGATATAGAGTATTTAAGTTAACAGCCCTATTCATATTAAGGAAATCAAAATGCATCAATATTATATAAATTATAGAAGTATCTATGTTAAATATAGTACCTTTTCCTAAAGAAAGTGGAATATCACTTACGCTATCTATGTCATAACAATAATGAGCAAGGTTTTAATTTCAAATTGTTAGACATAACAAAGATATTGTTAAATAATTGAAGAGAAATTAATTTCCTTAGAAAATGAACTTCAAATAAAATAATCGCAATGGGTCTTAATGATAATAAATAGAATTAAATAAATTTTTGTTAATGAATTTCCTTGGTGCTAACATGGGTATATATAAGAGGTAGGGGTTTAGGTAAAGTAGACAATCATTATGAACATGAACTAAACTAAAGGCTTACAAAATGAATAGGACATTCAAAGGATTTAAATCCTAGCTAGAAATGGACAATGGGTGCAAAGTATAAAGTGAACTTTGCTTGTGAGGATTTTAATGCAAGTGGTAGTCTCGTGCCTCCCTTAATCGTCTTGTTTAGCTAAGAAATGCAACAACTTTTAATTCAATGAATTTTAGTGTGAAATTTGAGTAAAGCCATTACTTTCTTAAGCATGCCAAGGTGTAGCTCGATCTAGCTATTTGTTTCATTCCCCCATTCTATATATATATATATAATATTTGGGTTTTCTTATAAAAAATTTTTAGGAATGACACACTAGCCCAACCTAATTTTTCTATTCACTCTATATCTTCTTATCTCTATCCCTAAGATGTATCTAGCTGCCCTTAAGTTCTCCATCTCAAATTATTTTGAAAGTTGAGACTTATAATCATAAATAAACCTTTTTTCATTACCGAAAAATAAATTATTATCAACATATAATGCAATGATGAAAATATGATCACCATCCATTTTGTAATAGATGCAATGATCTAATTTGGATCTCATAAATCCCAAGATTAACATGAAAAAATTAAAATTTTGGTAGCACAATCTAGGAGATTACTTATAGACCAAATATTATCTACTTTTCTTAAAACATAGTGCTCTAGTTATGTCATATACATCTCTTCCTCCAAATTACTATGAAGGAATGATGTCTTCACATCCATATACTCAACCTCAAGATCATATGATGTAGAAAGAGACAATATAAGTCGAATGGATGTTAAATTTTCTAGTAGGGAGAAAATATCACCATAATATATTCCTTCAACCTAGGAATAACCCTTTGCAACTAGTCTTACCTTGTACTTATCAACATTACCATCAGGCTATATTTTTCTTTTGAACACCCATTTGCATCCAATAGGGTTTCAACCATCAAGAAAAGGTACTAGGTCCCATGTGTTATTTTTCTTGAAAGCATCCATCTCCTCATCCATGGACATATTCTAGGACTATGCATCCATATCTATAGCCTCATTTATATTCCTAAGCTCATGACTATTAGTAATCAAAGAAAAACTACATCTCCAATTAAAGGGAATATGCTTTTCTAGTTGTTGTCTTTGTCAAGCGGACATCCTCAATGATTGAGGTGGAAGTTTTATCTCTTCTTTAAATCTAATAAGATCTCTTTTTGTTAAGTTCCTTAATGGGATTTTGGTTCAAGCTTCTTAGTCATTGTGGTTAGTTTAACCATATCTTTCTTTCCATCCTTCTCTAGCTGCAATAATATGGAAAAATACTTAACATGTTTAAAGAAAACACTTATGTTATACAAAACTCTTATCCAAAAGGTCCTAAATGTTGCATCCTTTAACACCAACACTATAGCCAATAAAGATATATTTTCTAGACTTGTTCTCCAACTATGATTGCTTTTCCCTAGGAGCATGTGCATATGTCTCACAACTAAATAATCAATGATGTCTCAATGCAAGATTTGTTAATAGCCAAGCCTCCAAAATTTTCTTATCAAAAAGATCTAATGTAAGAGACCTATTAACTAAGTAGAAAGTTAAGGCAACTACTTGTAACCACAAATTATTCTAGGCTAGGACCACTCAACGTACTTCTAGCCCTCTCCATCAACATCCTATTCATTATTTATAAAAAAATATTATATTAAGAGGTGTATGGATTTGTATTATGTCTTTGTATCTTGTGGTATTTGCAAAATATATTGAAAAAAAATTACCACCATTTTTAGTCATTAAAATATTGATCTTCTCATCAATCTGATTCTCTACAAGAATTTTATACTCTTTCAAATGACCAATTCATTTAGATTTAATTCTAATAAAATATGCCCACGTCCTAATATAACCATAAAAAAAAATAAACATAATATAAATATTTAGAAATATAAGGAATCTTAAAAGGACAAAATTTATCGATGTTAAGAGAATAGAGATTCCATGAAGGATGGCGTTCCCATGTTGTGCAAACCGAGCTAGGGAGTCCGTGCCCTAGCTCGTTCTTCTATCCTTCGTGCTGTGCACTGTGGGGGGGTATTCTTCGTCATTTGGGGTTGTCTGGTTGGTCGCTAGTCGGCCTTGCTGCGGGCTCCGGGGTGGTCCGTGGTTCCTTTGGTGGCATTGGCTGCTGAAGGTGGGGGTGGTTTCGGCTGAAGGAGGTGGTGCTTGGTCTTGGGGGCTACGGTGGGGTGGTTGGGGTGTCTCTTGGTGCCCACCTTTGCTTGGCCTGGGTTGCGGGTTAGGGTTTAGGGTGCCATGGGGTGGGGTGGGGTGGTGTGGTGTTAGAACCAGGGGTGTTGGTTTTCATGGTTGGTGTAGGGTGGAGCTATGGGGGTTGTTTTCTTGCGTGTCTCTCCTTGTTGGTGGGGGTGTGTGGGGTGCTAACCTTGGTGTGGGGTTTAATGACCCTAAGTCTTTTTGAGGGTTTGGTTGTGTAGCGAAGTATCTATTCTTTTCTTCAATGGAGAATGGGGAGTCGTCGGGGTTTGGAACCAAGTTGAATTTTCAAAATGCTTTTGGCTCGAAACCCTTGCCACATGGGTCACACCTTTTTGATAGTAATTTATTTTCTCAGAACTTGGACAAGAATGAGATGGGACCGACAGGAGGGTTTAGGTTTCCAAAGATTAACGAATGCCTAGAAAGGTGCAAAGAGCGGTCGAATGTTGTAATCCCAATGGAGATGCTCGCGGAAGATGTTGAGTACTACTCATGTCACTCTTTGTATTGTAAATTTTTGGGATTGAAGATTTCGCTGCAATTTTTGGAGGCCTGGGCCTAGAGGACTTGGTTGCCAGAAGGAGAGATGGAGATTAAGCTCCTGACAAATAACTATTTTATGGTTTCGTTTGACTGCATGGCAGATATGATCAAGGTTTTTGAAGGAGGCCCTTATTTTTACAATAAGGTGGGCTTGTTTATCAAGCCATGGCATGCGGGCTTCAATCTGGCCGAGGAGATTCCTAGTTGGGTTCCAGTCTGGATTCGGCTACCAAGGCTCCCGGTCGAGTGCTAGCATGATGATGTTTTGCAATTACTAGCTTCAATGCTGGGTAAACTTGTGGGTTCTTCGCAACATACATAGTTCAAAAAGGTAATGACATTTGCCCGGTTCTGTGTGGAAATTGATTTAAGTAAACCTCTGCTAGACTCTTTAGAGGTGTGTGCAGGTTCTTACTCATGGGTTCAACAGCTTGACTATGAGACCTTACCTTTTAGATGTCATTTGTGTCATAAGTATGGCCACTTACAGCGTAGATGCTCAAGGGCTAAGCCCTTGGAGACTAACTCTTCTCAGCCCCCCAACAATCTGCCTAGGGTGGATAAGGGCAAGGGTCCTATTCAAGGTGGTGGTAGTAGGGAGGATGGCTTTATTCCCATCAGATCTCATAACAAAAATAAGGGGCAAAAAAGGACTATGAAAGAGAGGCAAGATGAGTATACTTTTAATAGGTTTGAGGTTTTGGAGGGTCTTAGCCAGTAGGAAGTAAATCCAGGTTTGGTTGATTTGGATAAAGGTATTTTGGGTTCTGATCAGTTGCAACAAGAGGTTGAGTTGGAGCAAGCTTCCCATCAGGTGGTGGGTTTGGGCTTACAGGGAGTTGAGTTAGATGGGGGTGGCTATGGACAAGACAGGATCAGCCCCAGGGTCTCTCCTGCTCCATACGAGGATGGAACCTTGCATGTGGAATCAGATCTACAGATGGAGGCTTAGAAAGTATTAGGAGGTGTAGTGGTGAAGGACAGTGAGGCTTTGTCTCATCCTATGCGAAGATCGGGTTCAGAGGGGGGAAAAAACAATAAGCCGTCTCCTCATTTGGGTATCTTGCAAAAAGATCTTAAGAAAGGAGGGGCAGAGAAAGTTGCTAAGTTGGGTAGGAAAAAGGATATGGAGAAGATTAAATTGATAGGGGAAAATTTGGTGGAATCTGGGTCAGTCAAGACTTTGGATTCTCACTTCTCAAGCCCTTTGAAATGATTGTTCTATCATGGAATGTTAGGGGCTTGAACAGTGGCCCTATACAAAAAGCTGTTTAGAATTTGGTTAGATGTCAGTCTCCTGATATTTTATTTTTGCAGGAGACCAAGCTTTTTGTGGATGGTATGATGGGTATAATGCCCAAGCTATGGAGGGACGATGAATGCCAATGCATTGGTGCTTAGGGATCCTCTGGAGGGGTGGCTTGCTTATGGAACCCTCAGAAAATTTTCCCTAAGTGGTGGATGTCCTTCAAGTCCTTTATCTCTTTGGTGGCCTCTTGTTCTGAGTCAGGGAAGTTGGTTCTTTTTTCCAACATTTATGCGCCTGTGGATATGCAGGGCAAGCATCTGTTGTGGTCGAATATTCGTTATGTACGAAGTATGGATCCTTACCTTCTATGGATTATTAGGGGTGACTTCAATGCTATCACGAAGATTGCTAAGAAGCGGAGTGGTACCACAAGGTTGGAAGCTTTAGCTCTCCTATTCCAGGAAAATATTTTTGTTTTGAATCTTGTTGATATCAAGCCTGGAAATGGTCTGTTTACTTGGAACAATCGGAGGACTGGTGAAAACTACATCACAGAGTGGCTGGATCGATTTATGGTTTCTTGCTTTTGGGTGGGTGATAGGTGGTCCTCTAGCTCAGAGATTCTGGACTGGAGGGGATCAGACCATTGGCCTATAAAGCTTTCTGTCATCTTGGATGGCCGGCCCTACAAGCCCTCCTTCAAATTCCAGCTTATGTGGTTACGTGATCCAGATCTCCATGATTATGTGGCTCAATGGTGGCAGGAGGGTAGACCAACCTTTGGCAGGGCTATGTATGTTTTTACTAAGCTGCTTCAGTTTGTCAAGTATAAGCTTAAGCGTTGGAATAAGCAATGTTTTGGGAATGTCTTTAAAGCTAAGGTTGATGCATAAGCTAAGTTTGATGGTATTACAAGGGTGATGAGGGAGAATGGGGTGTCTAAGCCTTTGATGCAGGAGGAATCTAGGGCTTTGAAGGTTTTGGAGGAATGGGAATTGCGGGAGGATATCTTCTAGAAACAAAAATCCCAGATTGATTGGCTTCGAGAAGGGGATAAAAATTCTACTTTCTTCTTTAATTCGGTAAAGGCGCGGAGGCATGGTAATTCTATTCTTGTTTTGATCACGGATAGGGGAGAGACTCTAAACTCCTTTCAGAGTATTTCCGATGAGGTTGTTCATTATTTTTCTTCCCTTTTCAGGGAGGATTTGCAAGGGAACTCAGTGGAGGAAGCTCAGGTCCTCTTGTGCATCCCTCAACTGGTGTCTCAGGAGATGAGGGAGGATCTTATGGGTGAGATCACTCTGGAAGAGTTGGAGGGGACGGTGTTTCAGATGAAGAAAGGAAAAACCCCTGGCCCTGATGGTTTCTCGGTTGAATTCTTCCAAGAGTTTTAGGAGATCATCAAACTTGATTTATTAGAGGTGGTCAAGGAGTGCAACGAAATAAGAAAATGTTAAAGGCCATGAATTCCACCTTTCTAGCACTTATTCCCAAGTGTGATGGGGCGGATAGGCTGAGCCGATTTAGGCCTATATCCCTTTGCAATGTGGTGTATAAGATTATTTTGAAGCTAATTGCTAATAGGTTGAAGAAGTGGTTGCAATTACTCATTTCTAAGGAGCAAAGCGATTTTGTGGAGGGTAGATAGATTTTGGATGGTATTGTTATAGCTACGGAGACCATCCATTCTATGGCTATTTTTAGAGAAAAGGCTATGTTTATCAAGTTGGATATGGAAAAGGTGTATGACAGAGTCTGATGGTCTTTTCTTCAGAAGGCCCTGGCTAATTTTGGATTTGGTGATGATTGGATTCAATGGGTCATGAGTTGCATCACATCGGTTTCTTTTTCTATTTTAACTAATGGGGAGCATTCTGAGTTGTTTGAAGCCTCTCGTGGGATAAGGCAAGGTGACCCTCTTTCCCCTTACCTGTTTATCCTGCTAGTGGAAGGATTGGGGTGCCTTCTGAGACATCAGGTGGAGTTGGGTCTTATTCAGGGGTGGCGGTCGGGAGGTGATTTACCCCCTTAGTCTCACTTGCAGTTTGTGGATGATACTGCCTTGATGGGAGTGGCCACTATTCGAGAGGCTACAAATATTCACAGGGTGTTGGATATGTATCTTGAGGCTTCAGTTCAATCAATTAATGAGGACAAGTCTTCCATCTATATCTTTAATACTCTGGATCCTATCCAGAGGAGAATTTTGCAGCTTCTTCATTTTCAGATTGGAACTCTTCCTCTATCTTACCTTGGGGTTCCTGTCGCGGTGGGAAGATTAACGAAGGGAGTCATGGCTGCCTATCTTGGATAAATTTTGTTTGAAGGCTACTCACTGGACCAACCGATGGTTGTCCTTTGCTAGGCGGGTTCAATTTCTGAAGTCTGTGGTCCAAGCTCTTCCTATTTATCAGTGTATGCTTTAGGTGGCCTCGAAAGGCTTTGTTATGGAATTGGACTCGTTGGCAAGACAATTTTTATGGGCTAGCAGTCTGTTGTCTTCCAAGTGGAGTCTGGTTAGATGGGATACTGTTTGTTGTCCTAAGCAGCTTGGTGGTTTGGGGTTGAGGCATTCCTCTCTGGCAGGGATGGATTTGGCGGCGAAACTTTATTGGAGATGGTGCACGGAGAAGGATAGGAGTTGGGCTAGGACCCTTTCCTATAAGTACTTTTAGGGTATTCCTGGGGAAGATATCCCTCGCTACCCCTTGTTGGGTAAGGGTTTGACTATTTGGGCTACTCTCAAGAAGGGAGCTGCGCTTGTCAAGGATGACTTATTTTGGATTTGTAGGAGTGGGACGAAGGTTCAGTTTTGGTATGACTCTTGGGATGGTCATCCTCCCATCCTCACTCAGTTCCCTGACTTGGTGGCCTTGAGTAGGAGTTTCAGTGATGCTGGTTGGACGAGGGTAACTTATTTTAAGGTGCTTTCTTTTCAGGGTCAGCTTGTGACCTGTGCTAGGTGGAAGACTCCTGAGGAGTGGCCGGTGAATGGTTTGGTGGGGGAATGTAGGATTTTACATAATATTCTCTTGGGCAGATAGTGCAATCCCCTCCGGGACAGGGATATCCTTGCTTGGTCTCCTAATATGAAGGGTCACTACACGGTTGCGTTGAGTTATTGGAGGTTGTTTTCTCAAAGGTTTGTGGGGGAGTAAGTTCCTTGGTCGAAGAAGGTTTGGAATAAGTTTTCTTGGTTGAAGTGTAACTGATTTGCATGGATTTTGGCTTGGAATAAGTGTTTGACCTGGGATAATATCCAAAAGCGCGGGTTCCAGGGCCCGTCTAAGTGTGTGCTGTGTGGGAAAGGTGAAGAGGACTCTTCACATCTTTTCTTTCGGTGTCCTTTTGCTGTGCAGCTCTGGCATTCTTGGTGGAGTGTTTGGAACAATCCCTGTGTTCATGCTTCCTCCTTAGTGGATTTTTGGTCTAGCTTGGGCAGACCTCCCTCAAGGGCCTCTTTTTTGCAGGATGATTGGCAAGCGGGACCTATTTTCTTGTTGTGGCAGATTTGGCTGGAAAGGAATAGGAGGATTTTTAAAGGGGAATTGTTGCAGTTTCAACAGGTGTGGTTTAGAGTTCTTGGGATGATTCAGGAGACTATTCAAGCCAAGGGGGATGTGGAGCTGCCACTGGAGAAGAAAGATTCAGAGTTGGTGGCCTGATTAGGCATCCAAGGTTTAACCCCTTTTGCGCCTTGGGGCCAGAAAGGTAGGCGGGTGGGGCAGCATGTCCAACAGTAGGGGAACTAGCTTCCTCCCCCTGTGGGAATCTTGAAGGTTAATACTGATGGTTCTTCTAGGGGAAATCCTGGCCCCGTTGGAGTTGGTGGGGTAGGCAGGGATTCTTCTGGCTTAGTGGTTTTACTCTTTTCCATTCATAAGGGGACGCAGACTATCAACCTTATGGAAGGCTAGGCGATTCTTTATGCCTTGGAGAAGGCCTATGAGTTGGGGTGGCATAGGGTTATTTGTGAATCTGATTCACAGGTTCTTATTAATTTACTCAATCAAGGGAGGACGTCGGATGTGAATTGGTAGTTGGTTGTTCTTGTGCAACAGATTCTGCAGATTAGTAATCTTATGGAAAGGGTGTCCTTTGTCCACATTCCGCGTGAATGGAATGGGACTGCTGATTGTCTGGCCAAGTGGGCTTCTGAGCATTTGGAGAATTGGAAGATTGATGATTGGGCTTAGATCCCTCAGGAGCTTAGGTCGGATTTGGAGAGGGCTCTTGCAGAGGACAGTGGGGGTGTTGAATGAGTTAGTCTTTGGTTTTTTTGTCTATGTTCTTTTTGGGCTTCTGCCCTTGCCTTGGTTGTATTGCTGGTTTCTGGTATTCAATAAAGTTTTTACCCCTTTTTATTAAAAAAAAAAAGGACAAAATTTATCAGAATGAATTAAATCCAACGCCCTAGAAGACTTATGTGAACTAGAATAAAATTAAATGTAATTTTATTTTCCATATCCACAATTTTCACAAAATTAAACTTAATGTTATAATAATTTAACCCTACAACAAGGTTTTTATTTTTTAGGATCCTTAAGCATTTATTACCTATATGTCCCATCTTTTCATGCCATAACATTGTTTTCTTGACTATTAATTTTGTATCCAAGGCATGAGCACCCTTAGGTACTTGAAAATAATGAACATCAAAATTAGAAAAAATGCACCTCTTTGTTGTTGGTTCCAATGGTGAAAGTGAAGATTTTTTATATCTCTTCACATAAGAATTGAAGAATTATTTCTTTTAATTTTGTGTGCATATAAATAAAACAAAGTTCTAATATAAAAACCCTTATTAATAACCATATCTTCTCTAACCATCATGCACCTTCCACTTTCAAAACTCTTCCTTACAATATCTTCTAAAGGAAAATATGCAAGTTCTAGGTAATCCATCTTGAACTTGGTAGTAGTGCTCCCAATGTATGCATTGATCCTCTTCCTCCATTTTCACTCCCATGGAGTGCAATTGGGTAATTGCCATATTCAAGGAATTCCTGTCTAGTCATAAACCCACTATTCACCATCTTGAGGGTATATAACTTATTTCATAGGAAAAGCTTATTCACTAAGTATTTAGGTTGATAAAATTATCGAAGCTTCTCCCAAATATTTATTGTCATAGTTTCTTTATTCACATATAGAAACACGAAATGATCCAAAGTGAGTCAAATTAAACCATTTTCTTTTCTATCCATTTTTTCTCACTATTCTTGTAATGTAGCTATAGGTTTAGATCTAGACACTATAGTCCATATATCTCAATCTATGAGCACATAATCCATATCGAGCTTCTACAACTCAAGTTTTGTGCCTAATAGCTTCTTCGTCTCTATTCTTGATGTGTTTTTTCATCTCTTCTCACAATAAGATCAAAACCCTCTCTACAAAAGCTCCCACTCAAATGAAGATTAATACAAAAAGCACTCTACCCAACACCTCTAATTTGAGGTGATCAAGCATTGATACCAAATGAAAAGAAGTAGATTATATAAAAATGCTTCCTACACTAATATTTTTGGGAGAGTATTGTGAAAATTTCAATATTTAAAAAATTGCATATAGCACAAACATATTTAAAAAAAAAATAAACTATAATACCATAACATAGGTGTACAAAAGGAAAAACCTTTCAGGATTAAAAACCCCACACTCTAAATAAACTTAATGTATTATTAAATAAACCAAAATAAAAATTCAAGTATTGTGAAAATTTCAATATTTAAAAAATTACATATAGCACAAACATATTTAAACAAAAAATAAACTATAATACCATAACATAGGTGTACAAAAGGAAAAACCTTTCAGGATTAAAAACCCCACACTCTAAATAAACTTAATGTATTATTAAATAAACCAAAATAAAAATTCGAGTATTGTGAAAATTTCAATATTTAAAAAATTACATATAGCACAAACATATTTAAACAAAAAATAAACTATAATACCATAACATAGGTGTACAAAAGGAAAAACCTTTCAAGATTAAAAACCCCACACTCTAAATAAACTTAGTGTATTATTAAATAAACCAAAATAAAAATTCACTTGCAAATAGATCCTTTATAGGAGTATCACCAACTAGAGATTTGGAGGAATTCTTATATCTTAATAGTATCTACAATGCTCTACACATTGCCTCCATCTGAAGCACCTAATACATAGGGATACAAAACCTTGAACTTGTCATGCCCTAAAAATTTTCTCTACCAAAATCATTGCATAAGTACCATTTTTTTTTCTTACTAGTATTATTCAAGTCCTATAGCAATCGATAGAGGATGAAATCATGTTTACAATGTCATCATATCCCTTAGACTATTCCTAAAATTCCATTCATTCCAACTTATTCCAAGTCTTAAACACCAACATTCCTTCCTAAGAGAATTAAGGTATAACTAAGCATCATTCAAAAGAAAACTACTAAACTATTAACAATTACCAAATTGCTCTTCTAGTTAAACTATAGAGAGAAATATTATTGCACAAGAGTTTAGAAAGAAAGAACTATGTACATTTAAATAACCTTTCACCAAACTAAACATTCTTGGAAACAGTTTTCAAAGAGAATAAAAACAACACATAACTCTAGTTTCCTTAATATGATAAATTTTTCTTTTAGCAAACTAAATAACTTGAAACACAAGACCTACATTGAAATGATAGCATTTACACTTAAATGATCAACCAACAAGCATTGGGAACTTCCTCCTTTATTTGTATGTATGAAGAACCCAATCAAACACTAGTTTTTATCTACACACTAACTTTATTAATTTTAACAAGGGAGGTATTATCTCTTTATAATTTGGAGAGATGATAAATTAACTCCTTTATTATTATTATAAAGTAAATTTTAGGTAAGCACTACCTATGAAGTTTCATAATTTCTAACACATTGATTTATAATTGAGTTACTTATACACACACAAATTCGAAGAGGGTAACATAACACTTACTAATTTTTAATTTATTATTTTTGTATAATTTAAATTAAATAATTGATAAATGTCTTATCTAATTTTCTATGAATGATTTATGTATTCTTTTTACTGTATTAGCCTAAAACCTTATTAATGACATATTTGAAAATCCATATTTTTGTCCACTTATACTATTGAGAGAAATTTGCTTAAATATTACACCCATTCTAAATTTAATTATAAATATCAAACTTCAATTACACAATCTTTAAAAATTAACAATTTGACGATAAGGAAGTTTATTAATATTATCCAAAGAAATTTAACTAAATAGTATTTTGACTAGATAAACTCTAATTAAATTCTATTATCAAGAAGATTTTCTTTTATTTCTATTTATTTCATGAGTTCAAATTTAGAGATTTCTAACTTCAAATACCCTGATTTATTGCTTTTAACTCATGTATTTAATTTGTTTCTCTTAAATTAATAAATCCATAAATACTATTTAAATTAATACGTTTTAATACTAATTTTAAATTTCTTTCTTAAGCTTTAATATACTCTCAAATAGATAGATACTAATTTTACTACTTGTGGATGGCTAAAAGAAAAACTACTTTGAATTGTCTAAAACCAATTCTTCTTTATTGTTTTCTTTTGAATTTAATTTTCAATTGTTCATGGATATGAGAATTTTCCTTTTTTTATTCTTATTCTCAGCTTGATTTAGTTTTCTTCTTAATTCTTTTGTGATCGTTTGTAGGAAAAAGAATATATATATATATATATATGCTCTCTTATGATTTCAGATTTCAAGTCACTATCTAAAAGATTGTACAGATAGATTAATAATTGAATCTTTTTGGTATTATAGAAAAGTTTGTTTTTCTTAAATACTAACATTCATTTGCAGCAAAAAGCAATAGGCTGGTTAGTTGATGTCCACATCTAAATCCCTAAATAGCCTGCTTGAAGGATTAATTGCAGCCGCAAGTTAAATCTGAGGGTTACATTTGCCAAAATCAGATTCAAAGTGAAAAAAAATAGCAATCTTCAAAAACCAAATTTATGGCAATCGAGTCTAAAGTTTATGGCGTCGGATGTTGCTGTTAAGAAGCAACTGATCCAAGGCTAAATTTGATGTGTTAAAAGTTTAGAGGCAGAAATCAACTTATCATTAGAAGTATTATTATTATTATTAGTTCAGTGATTAAATGTTTTGCTTGCAGCTAATCAAAATTTTGTATTTTTTTTTTCATATATTATATTTTAATTTTGTTAAAGTTAAATGCACGATTCTTAATTTGACCAGCTGAAAATTATTGATAAATATATTTTTATGGATACGACAATAAAGACAATTTTATTGAAGAACGTGGTTTCCTAATTAGAAAGAATTATAATAGTTGTTATTCTACAACTGCATGCACAACCATTTTCCATGAACCGTTTTCTTCAGCCCTTTATCTTGAAATTGCAATGTCTTATTTATCCTCCTTAGGCATTTCCTTACAGAAATTTAGAAGGTGAAGAAGATACAAACTTAATCAAAGCCATTGGCACTTTCCAAATGAGGATACTGTAAACTGTAGAAGGTAGTGCCAAAATTATGTTCATTTCACTGTTAGATGCCGCTGTCAATGTTCTTCCACGTTTATTTTCTTATGTTCTATATTAGCTTTTAGATGTCATTGGTGTAACTGCCTCCTGCAATTCAATACTGTTTAGATTCTAAAGAGTCAGTGATGAAAAATCTGGATCACATCTTATGATTTTTATAAAAGGAGAAAAATAATTATTTTGGACA
This sequence comes from Sequoia sempervirens, assembly GCA_007258455.2. NCBI lineage: Eukaryota > Viridiplantae > Streptophyta > Pinopsida > Cupressales > Cupressaceae > Sequoia > Sequoia sempervirens. Next base: position 110,298,847 of record VDFB02026320.1, read on the forward strand.
TAGTTTTTTTCTCTTTTTAACATAGATGGTTTACTGAGGTCCTATGGGGGGTTTGGGCTCCTATTTTCACAGAAGCAGGTGGTCTTATGGGAGAATAAATTCTGCATGGGAGAATAAATTCTGCTACAGGATTAAATGGAATCTTTTTCAGCCCAAACAAGCATGTGGCTGAAAATTTCAACTGGTGAGATTGGGGTGGGGCTAGAAATTGCCCCACTTGCTTAAGAGTACTTGGAAATGATGTTTATTTATTAATTTTTTATTCACAGCATTCCATTCTGCTAAAAATTTAAGCAGATTCTGCCCCGGATTTTTAGGAAGGCCCCCTCCATAGAACCGTGGACTTGTTTATTTATCATTGTCTCTTTATTTTTATTTTTTGTTGGTATTCGGAAAGATGGCTCAAGTGATTGTTGTGAATGCATAGAGGCTTTAAATTTTGTGTTTGGTAGGTTGAGCTCTTTCTAGGCCTAGCAAGTAGGACATGACGGACAACAAATCATGATTGATTGCAAAAGGGATTTATAATTTCATCGGGCAGCCACCCAAATATTGTAATTGTTGATATTATTTTTGCTTTGCAGAAATGCGAATCACCATCCAAAGCTCACTTTTTGGAACAGGGAGGATAGTGAAAGACACAAAAAATTTCTTTACACCTACCAATTGGATTTGCATAAAAGTCTTTAAAATCTCTTCAACAAATCTATTAACCACATTTCTTTGAGGCATGTTATCAAACAATTCAAAGGGATAAAAGATTTATTTCATTAATCCCGTCTTTTTTGAAAAATAAAATTAAAAAAATCATGAAAAATGATTAAAAAAATGGTGTTTAGCATTTTGTTATAAGTTTTAATTATAGATGACAATGACAAGATTTTTAGAAATATAAAATATTCTTGCGATGCTTAATTCTTTTGAAACAATTTAACATTATTTATTTTCTATTAAAAGTCAATATTTTAAATTTAAATTTAAATAATTAGTAAATCATAATTTAATTTTATATTTTTAAAATATTTATACTTCAACAAAACAAAACAAAAAAAAACAAATGAAATTGACTATGAATTCAACTAATTATTTATTTTAAAATAAATTAACAATACTAATTACAATTTCAAAATAAATCAATAACTACAATCTAATAATCTAATAATAAAAGTAATCTTTCTATTCTATTTGTTTTTTGTTTGCACAAAAATAATTTTATATTCTAAAATTAAACTAAATTCTAATTTTGTAAAAAAAACTAATTCAATGGTAATCATGAGTAAATAAATAAAAGCATTACAACAATTCATATTAAGTTAAATAAAAGTAAAATACAAAAAAATATTAGTTACTAAAAATAAACTAGAGTTATGCAAAAGGAAAAAAGCCACCAATTAAGAATTATTCTATTTGTTTATTCAAATATATTTCTTTTTTTTTTTTATATTTGAATATCTTTTTATGTATAGATTTTTCTAATTTTTTCTTTAAATATATCTTACAATTTAAAAAAAATATTAAATACATATATTTTACATATCAATTTTTGGATATAGTAAATATAACTAATCAAATGTATGATTATATTATCTCATTGTAAATATTTTTAGTTTCCTTTAATAATAAATTTAATGATTATTATGTATATTAAATTTAATAATAATAATAAGTTTAATAATTATTATGTATATTTTTACTTTCTACTTAGGTCAAGCTTAAAAAGAAAAAATGGTTTGGAAAAAAAAAAATTGAGCCTTGGCAAAAGTTGGGAATATGTGAGGGACTTTCTTCAACAATACCTAGCATGGCTTTTCTTTTTAGTGGCATGCAATGCATTCTTTTTTTTCCCAATAAAAAAAAATGACATTAGCCACTAAAAAGAAAAGGCATAATTTTGTTTTCATTTTTCAAAGATTTCACAAAAGTTACAGTGAATAATTATTAATGTCGGTTAATATTTTTTTATAAATTTTGTATATTTTAATTTTGAAAAAAAAAAGACAAAATGACATCTTGTTTGTAACACGTGTTAGAATGTTAATTATTTTTCTTAACAAAATTGACGTCATATATTATTATTAAAATATTAAATATATATTAAATCAATCTAATTTGTTTTCAAAAACACTACATAAACTTTTATATTATTATTTTATTGACAATTACCTATTATATAAGGATTAAAATATAAATATAAATCATATTGTTATTATTAATTATATGAAAAAATTAATATGTGTACTAAAAAAATATTAAATATATTAAATCAATCTAATTTATTTTCAAAAATACTATATATTTTTTTAAAATTTTAAATAATAATTCTTTAATTAAAAATTTACTTATCTTATATTTATAGTGGGACTTGAATTAATAATAATTTTTTTATCTAAAAAATTGATGATGATATACCCAAACAAAAAACATAAAAAATAAAAATAAAAATTAAACTAGCATACATATATTAATTAATAATATATGTAAAGAATGCCGAGAGTTATCATGATTGAGGCGCCTATTGACTTGAGAAAAAAGGTTTACATTTTCATTAATATGAATTTCCAAAGTAATATATATGATTTTCTTATAGTTTCTATCATTGTTTATTTCAATCCCCATATATAAGGGTACACATTTAAATTTAAAATAATACCACCTTGTATATAACGAAACATATCATCAACATCTACCATTTCCATTTAATTAGAACTCAAATACTTTTAATTTGTTTAATTAATAAATGTATCCTAGTTTATTTTTTAGTTTAACTCTATTATTATCAATTCTTAAATTTTAATCAATCATCAGATTTAGTATTGAAAACAACAAAGAACAATATCACGGCAAAAATCATATCAACTAACTTAGATATATCCACTGGTTTATTTTTAAATGTTTGAATACATTGTTAACATGATATACATTCAAGCATTTGAATGTCATTAAACCTCGAGCTTTGCAATTGAATCTAATAAAGCTTTGCTCTAAGATGAATAATCAAACTTTGTTATTTTTATGACTGTGCATTTAATCCTTTGTTCATCATTGTAAGTCTCTCTTTTCACTTGAAGTTTAAATATGTATCTGTTGAAAAGGACCTTTTGTATAATGTGTGCAAATTTAACCTCATCTTGTTCTTCATGCTTCAAAATATTCAATTATTTTGCTGTAACACCCATAATTTCTTTTGTCACTTCTTCAAAAGCAGTAATCCAAGTGAAAGAAGTATGGTCTTGCACTTTGCATTGAAGTATATATTTATAATCACATTTAGGGAAAGTTTTATCACATCTGAAGCACAATACCACTGACCATTTTCATTAGTGTTTACCTTTTTTTTGCAGTGCCTACCTCCAATTTTCAAGGGGCAAGCTATATAGAAAAAAATGTCTACCTTTATGAGAGATAAGGTAGCTTTTATCACTATCTAATAAGGTTTACCAGAGTTACCAAGGTCTTGATCTTGTATTTGTGAGATACTTTTTAACATTTTTTCTTCTATTATAGATGAGATTTCCTTTGTAATAGAATGAGAATGGAGATTCTTCCTTTCTGTATCAAACCACAATCTCAAGCGGTGTGAGTGTGGAAGATCTAGATTTACAAGGAGTTGGGTTGTAGTAATTGGTCCCACAAATTTCCCACCAAAATCACTAATTCATGTAGCCTTTATAGCAAGAATGGGGAAAGTTCCTACATTGCACATTGCTTGGAGTTGTTGACCTTCCTTATTGCAAAATCCACCCCACATTGTTAATTCCACCATACAACCTAACATGTCTTTTAGTTGAATGGTTTCTTTTTAGTTTGTGTGGCATTCTTTCTGAATATTGTGTTTGATTTGTCAATTGAGAAAACAACACTAATGATATCAACCAAAGAATTGCTTTTCATGTTCTCAATTTCTCCTATCGGTGTAAAATGGAATTGTTGTTTTGGTATAAAGCTATGCTCCTCCAAACACAACTCAATAGTCGAATTTGTTTCTAATAATATTTCTCATCCATTCTTTAATTGGTTGAAATTCTTTTGTGCAGGTTTGAGTCTCCCTTTTGAGATGATAAACACTTTTCTAGTTTCTATGCAATCATAAAACTTTTCTGCAACTGCATTAAAATATGTTAGTCTTATTTCACCACCATCTGAATCAACCAAGTCAAAAGTAAACACTTGTCCATCTCCTTTTGCATTGCTAAAATGATGAGGTTGACCTTTTCTAGTGACTGTTGCCTTTATTGACCATCTATTCTAGTATGGATTCAGTGCTGCAATAGGAATGGTTCTTGTAGGAGGTTCATTTTTCTGAACAATTGGGTGATTATATGGATTTTTGGTAGGATTCACGCCTACATCATCATCATATAAGAAAAATAGTATTTAATAGAATTTGAACACGACAAAAAAAAATGGAAGACTAAATGGAAACATTTATAATTTATTGAATTTTTAATATAGTAGAAGAATTGAATGTAGCATAAAAGTAAATATCATACACATATTATATTAAATTTTGGAATTTGACACTCATAGAATCAAAATTGAAGAACATATGCATGTTACATCAAGTATCTTCTAATATTTTCAATCTATTTTCTTCAACCTTTGCCTTGGCAAGTTGTCTACCATTTTTCATTTTTTCATAATGGTCATATGTGAATGGTGACATAATTCTTAAGCCTTCGATGCATTTTACATGGGATATAGCTACAAATTTCAATCCTATTCTTTCTCTTGGTCTTATATCAATAGTAGCTTTTGATAGAGTCAAACCTTGTGATTTGTGAATTATCAGTGCCCAAGCCAATCTTAATGAAATTTGGATTGTCCTACCCCTCTATATTGTTGTAATTGGAATTGTAAATTTGGGTTACAATCATCAAATTTTATTCCTGAATAGCTGTCAAACACAACCATTACATATGTTGGTGTTTCTAGTGGACCGGTTCTAGGTTTGTATACAATGTTTCATATATATCCTAAAGCTCAATTGACAAGACCTACTTGTATTAGTAGATTTGAGGTTAATATAACCCTGGCATCTTTACATATCAATAATTCTAGATCCAACTCATCATTTGAGCATTCTTCTACTGCATTACTACTTCTTGATTTTGTTGCAATAGGATGCTTCAATGAGTATAGCATTTTCTTGTTATGGTTATTAATATTTTCATTTGTGGAGAATAAATGCACACCATTGTCAAACTCCTGATTGCTTGTTGCATCTAATGTAATAGTGGTTCTTTTCATAAGCAATTTCCAATCATCGATTGTGGGGTTTTCATCTCTTATATTTGTCAAAATTTGACAAAATCTTTGTTGATAGATGTTTTGTCCATCTTGTCTGAATATTTTATCTAGAGTAACCACAATTTTGAATTCTTCCCATAGCAACTTAGCTCGTGTGTTGTTGTCATATGCGAGTCTATCATTAACAAGAGGTAACTGACCCAAATCTCCAACAAAAATGATAGATATTCCTGATAGAAAATTGATAACAATTATTGTGAATACTATTGAACTTTCTAGTTATACAATTGTCATTTACATGAATTTTTTGTACTTCAATATAAATAATTAATTTGGTTAATCAAATAGATATCTACCTCCAAAGTTATGATTTGCATTTTGTGGGAATGCTTGTCAAAGCCAAGAATCAATGTTTTCTAGCAAGTTTTGACCAATGAAGCTCATTTCGTCAATTATAATGTACTTGATGTTTGTTATTTCTTCTTGAAAACTTGTGAGCCTCGCTCCTTCCAATTGAGGAAAATATCTAATTGGGATTCAGAGTTTTGAATGAATTGTGGATGCACTCTTATGTTGAATGTTCCAACTCCAATTGGTGCAAGTAATAGAAGAGGAGAATGACCAAGATATGCTGCATTTTGAAGAGCTTGACTAATAGCACCAATTAGATATGACTTTCCTATCCTTGTTGTTCCTTGAATTATCACCAACAAGGGCGATGCATTTTGATTATTATGGTAGTGTGCCATGATTATGTTGAGTGCCTTTTTTTTTTGTCACTGAGGGTTGTGTAGTTCATAAGTTGTGGTATTTCATCATGTATGAGACATCCATGTTCTCTCATGCTACTGATCAAGTTCATTGCTTGATTTGTATACATTTCACCATGATATTCATTACACCAATTTGCTTGTCTATCAAAATATCTCCTTCCCAACATATCTATTTCAGAAACTTGTATATTTTGACCATGATGTAGTCCAAATAGTATTTTCATTCATGCTCAGTAGTATTTCTTTGAAGAGCTTCATTGTCTTCAATTTCAGCATCACTGATGTTTTTACCATGTTCTTCAATTGTTATTCGTTCCATGTGCTAAGGGTTATAATGGAATGACTCCCAGTTTTGTCTTATTGAATCATCATCATGACCAATATTTCTATCCAGATCATGAAAAGGTTTGTACAACAATAATTCTGAATAACAAATATCAATCCATTTATCTGACTCACATAGAGGAATGGATAAAAAATTAGGACATACTCTAACAATAGTTGTTTTTTTTTCTTGGCTCCCATTTGTTATCTCTTCTTCTTTTAGGATTATATATCCATGATCTATATGCATCAATTAGTGTAACACCTTCCATAGACAAAGGCCTTATTTTATATCCTTGAATGAAAGATCTTGTTTGTTCTTCATTGTTTTCTTCATCATTTACACTTATGGGTTTGAACACCTCACATGACACATTTAGATTGGTAAACCTTCTATTGCTCTCTACCAATGGAAGTTCAAGTAGCATGTGGCATGTCTCTTGAGCTCCAATGTCTCTTTCTATGATAGTCTCAGTCGAAAGTCTTCTATATGCTTTTGCAGCCAAATCATCTGGATTTTCCATGTTTGCAAGATGCATCAACATTTGTTTGTATGTTTCTAAACTTTTTTCTACTTTTGCTGCATACTTTGCAATATATTTAATTATAGCATCTTTGGAAAGAATAGGTTTCCAATCTATATAATTTGCTCTCCACAATTGCAATATGTAGCAATTGTGTGAGTTTACTCTGTCATCATTCCTAGCTGGCTCAAAAAAAAATTCACCTATTTTTATGTCTTCATATAATTTGGATCCCTCCAAATTTAATGGCCAAGGAGCATTATACCTATTATGAATATGAATAAGTGATGTATTTTAGTAGTTTAGAATCATATGACATTTGATTTGAATATAAATATTTTAACTCATGAAAATGGTTACCTGCAAACCATTGTTCCTCCTTTTTTTGTAGGCATGCACACTCCCTACAGACCGTGTGTCTCTCTACAAAATTTATTAGCTCTTCATAGTCATGACCAACATTTATCTCTACAAGTTGTCTTGTACTTTTCAAACAAGGATGTTGAGGAAATTTTTGGAATGCCTATAATTGGATATACAAATAAATTGATTAGTTATGTGATAAACTACAAATCGTTTATGACATATATGATATGTGTATGCTTTACTATTTTGAACATGCCTAGATGATTTGCTGATGTGGATCTTGTCTAGGATTCCATGCTTGAACAATATAATGGAAATATCTTTCTGCACTTTTTCGTTGCTCTTGATTTGACCAATCCAAGTTGTCCATATTTGGTGATCCATGTATCCAAATGAATCCATGCACATGTGGTGAGTCCCTATGTTTCCACTCATATCTAGACCAAAAATCCCTAATTTTCATTCCTTTTTCTAGTATTTTTATTCTAAACATTGAATGTCTTAAATGCATGTACTGTGTGACTATATGAGGATAGTCAATAAAATTTTGTTTTTTCCATATTTGAGCCTCCCATGGAGTAGTTGGCAATGTTCCTGGAATTAGTGCATGCAAATCGGGCCAATACAGATCTATTGCACTCAAAGTGAAGAATATTGTAGGAGAGCCTATTTGATGAAGCATGTCAATCAATCTTGCACGACATTGTGTCTAGTATGACCTTGTACCCCTCAATGTTGTTCCAAATTGCATTAACCTATCAGTTAGATGGGACAATGGCATGTTGTCCATATGCTGACATAACTCATTGATGGTGATTGGCATGTCTTGAAAGATTTTTTGACAAATACAGTTGAAGAATTTTGTGCACGGTGTCTCATTATCATGTTCAGATCGTAAAATATCAAAATCTTGGATGCCGACCAAAATGATGTTCCCTATAACACAATAAATGCTTAAAAAAATCATGCAGATGCATTCTCCTCATTCGTGATTCTAACCAATCACATTTACCATCAGGGAACAATGTTGGGAATGCCATATCAAGAAATCCTGGAGTGACATATTCATTGATAGGAGATGAACCAATTCCTGGCCAATCAATTAATGTTGTTGAATTTGCATCAGGGTTATTAACCCATGCTTGAATCAATTCCATTTCTCTTTGAGCATTAGGTGGCATAGAATCCATTGATTTAGTGTGCTCAATTATATTTCCTTGATCCATTTCCATGATTGGACCCACAAATATAATTTCATTTGAATCAGAATCAAATTCCATATACACTAGTTGTAATTTGTTGAATATATTTTCATAAGAATTTCCTATGAGATCATTTAGAGCATTTTCATTGATTTTGACATCTGAATAAAACTTGTCATGGTCTACTTTGTATTTTAATGTTGTATACACACGATCCCTATTCACTGTGAAGTTATAATTTGTGCCACATTGATCCCTTCTTCGAACAATGATGATTGGAAACTCTCTTATTGAATTTGGAAAAACATTTGAAACATTTGAAACATTTTGTGGAAAACTTATTGTGTGTCCTCTATATTTATACTAACCACCTACTGCATGGATAACTTGTAATATTGGGCTAACATGTGCAATCAACATTTCTTCTACTTGAGTCAATTTTGCAAGCTCTTCTGGTTGTGGCCCAAGATCCATATTATTTAAAGCTGAAAATATATGATTCCCTTTCTCTTGATGACATCTATTACAAACAACACCTTCAGAGGTGTGAAATACTTTCATTCCTAGGTAGTTCTTGATATATATAACACATGCCTGGTGTTGTCAAGTTATCTAATTGATGTCGAAATTGTATTTGAAATTTTTTGAAATCATCATGAAGCATTCCATTTGGGTTTTGTATGTTTCCTTGTACACCTACATTTATCTCATCTTGTATTGTTACTTCTGCCCTTCGCCTAACACAAATTTCTCTTTCAACTTCATTGTATTTTTCTCTGTTCTTCCCTTTCAACATCTGTCATCTGTTCTCATCGTCATCTTCTATATTCTCTTTGATTATCTCTTTGATATTGTCTTCTTTACTCCTCTGATTCAAAATTCAATCTCGGTCGCACCATATCTAGAAAATAATTGTTCAAGTTGGATTTGTAAAATTGATGTTTTTCAATGGTAAATCTAATTTTCTTTTTAATGAATTTCATTTAATATTAAAGACTATTGCAATCGAAAGGTTCTAAATAGAATAGAAATTTACATGACTATTAAACAAGAAGTATAGTTGAAGTATAATTAGTCGAATAAATTTCAAGTTATCAGACTAATGAAATTCTATTCCCTTTTTTATCTAAAGATTATAAATTAACTAATTAAATTAAAGGTATGAAATTAATTAAAGTAAATGATTTGTATATTATTCACTGAAAAGAACAAACATAAAAAATTCATCACAAAGAAGAACAATTAAACCTTTATTGTGTTTTGGATATTAGTCCTTGAAAAAATTCACTCATTATTGTGATCTTGTGACTATATATATCAACTAGGCCATGTACATCCAAAATATATGAACAGTCTTTTGCAAAAGTAGACATCAAATTCTATATGAAAATATTGTTCGTAAGGCTAAGTCAATCATGGTTGCCACCTACATACAACAAATATGAACAATTTTTTTACAAAATAGACATGAAAGTCTACATCAAAATGTTGTTCATAAGAGTGAACCAACAATGGAACAACCCTTTATATGATTCACATGTGTCTACCCTAATTATCATACAAGTACAAAATAAATTCTTCAATAGTGCTTTTTGCAGCTCTCGGTTCCTCGTATTGCTCGACATAATAAAGTTCTCTTAAAAAACCAGAGAATCCTACAACTTTCTTGCATGTTGTATGTAATTTGCAGGCAATGTCTTCCATGTCATCAATTTCTTGTTGTTCTACTCCATGTGCAAGCAGTGCAGCATCATGGAGTTCTCTAATGATTTTTTTTGAATGGGCTTCAATTGATGTGTACAACTTGTCTATCAGACTTGGTACATGTGTGTTTGAATTCGTTAACTCCTCAGGGGCTTCTAGTTGTTGAACTAATGGTTGGCTGGAAGGAGATTCATTGTGGGTAGCCATTATCTAAACAATAAATGAAACTCATAAATAAGTAACGGGTTATAAAGATATGTATGATTCTAAGTTGTAGAAATTTTTTGTATGATTTTCAATTGAATTTTCAAAGCTAGCAAGACTACAAAGAGAAGTGTAAGCAAGTTTTTGGTATCAAATTTATTTTAATGTAGGAGATTGGTGAGTTATATAGATAGAGATGATAGCAGTGGTACTAATGTTCAGAAAGCTTCATAAGATAATTAACAATCATAGAAATTTTGAACAGAATTGCAATTTCAAAACTTTTGCTAGCAATATTTAACGGATAGTCAACTTTAGTGTCACAGGAGTACATGTGTAATTGTAGACCTGGAGCCAAAGGTTGACCAACCTCACATATTGTACTTGGAGTTACAGTTACACATAAGTACTTTATTTATCAATAACCTTTGCATAAATATTTTCTTTATTGTGAGCATTTGCATAAGGGTTTTCTTTAGGGTGTTAGAGGTGTATAATCCTCAGATTCGTAAGAACTTATTAAAATTATTTTAGGAGATCGCACATATAGGTGTTGCTCATCATTATTTTGTCTCTTTATTGGAATATTAATACTGCCTTCACTAGGTATCTGACAGGTTTGAGGCAGTTTCCTATCCAAGTCAGCTTGTATGCTAGCAGCCGCTTTCTCAGACCACTTGATTTCTGCCTTCGCGTCACGAATCCTTTGTGTAGCATGGGAAAAGGTCTTGTTGTCCTTCAACCAGCCTTCACCTCAATGTTCTTCCCCTCTATGAACTTGGTCAATGCTTCTTGCTCCTTCTTACATTGTAAATAGTGGGCATTCCCTGCTATCGACTTATGAGCTCAGTTTGTTTAGTTTGTACCATGTCTGGCATAGAAGGTTTGACATTAGTATTACAAGTGTCAAAAATACTCTACAATTCAATGTGTGTAGACAATTAACATGATCATTTGGTCTTAACAATGATGAAAAAAATGGACATGATCATTGCACATCTTCTTTAGCAATATTGTCTTCGTAACCGCCACTTACCAGAATGGTAGTTACAACTTGACAATATTGATAATGGAGATGTAAAAGGTTGGCTCCTTTCTTCTTTATGTACAACATTAACAATTTTGAAGAAAGGATTTCAATGGCTGCAAGGGATACTCCATCACCTCAAAAAAAAAGATAGCCAATGAAAAATTTGGTGACCAAATGAAAGGAAAGTTTATTTGTATTATACTTTCAGAATAAAACGACTTCATGCCTAACAGTGTGGTTGGAGCATTTACTATCCAACATTTCTAAAAAACACAAGATAAGAGTAATTGGAATTATGTGTTGTTGTTAGTCGTACTCACAAAAATGATTGGGTATTAAATTTGAATTAATATAATAATTCTATTACATTATAATATAATTATTATCTTACATTATCATATAATTCTTATCTTACATTATAATATAATTATTTATATTACTTTATAATATCATTATTATATTACATTATAAGATAATTATTATATTACAGTGTGGTTGGAGCATTTACTATCCAACATTTATAAATACCTGTACTTTGAACCTCACTAAAATGCCAACTGAAAGAGCACAAAATATGCTTTCTATACAGATCTACAAATAGATAGAATTTCAAAATTGCTTAGCCACAAGATAGAATTCGAAAAACTTATCTCATGTAAATTATAATAATAATAATTATTTTGTAAGGACCACAATTCGATAAATCGTTATAGACACTAGATACCAAGTTCTAACTCCACATCACAGCTTTGGAAATAACTAAAACATCAAGATTCAAGACCTTTGTGAAGAAGAAGACATAAAACTTGGCTTGATAGGAATCTAAGGATTGAAAGCACAATCTAGCCACCTCTTAGGCAATGGGATAATTATAGTAGGGGAGAAAAATATCGAAGGTGAATACATGTGTTAAATATTTGAGTTAACTTATTCAAAAAGTCCAATACGAATATGCAAATAATCTCAACAAGGATGAGGAATACTATACATGCAAGTAATTGAAATTAGAATGCCTTGAATTGGGCTAGAAGCGTTTTTATTTTTAAATGAAGTTCAGTCCTTATAGCAAGACTTAATAGCTTCTTGTCAGCAAAATACGAGAAAGACAAAAAAGAAAGATGAAAACAATTGAAGAAACAAAGCAGGCTTATAAAAATTAAATTTGTTTGAACAAACGTAACATCAAATTCCACATTTACAAGAAAAACAATAAAACAAAAAATTCCCTAATTGGTTTATTGTTTAATGTCAAGGGGAAACAAATGCAGGAGATATTACTAGATAAGAGGTGGGATTTTAAACAATTATAGAACAATTTTGTTGTATTTTATATGCTTTCAACCATCCTTGTTTCAATCATCTTTTTTACAATCTTGAGCTAAAAAAATTGTTTAATATATAAAAAAAAGTTATTTTTTTAATCTTCATAATATTAAAAATATAAAATTTATTTTTCTATCTTAATATGATTTTTTATATATTAAATTATTAATAAAACTAATAATTATAAACTAATAATCTGATTAACCCTATTTGGATTGTAGTCTCATATTTTGTTTTTTATATTTATATTTATTCTTTTGTAAGATCTCTCCTCACTAAAAAGAAAAAAAAAAAGGTAAATAGAGCTTGTAGCTACTTGGAGTCTTCAACAAAATAATCTAATTCAATTTAATTTATTCACTCCAATCTCCAACTAAATTGAAATTGATTTGTTGCCTATGCAGACATTTAAATTAAAGATACTGCTAAACAAAACAAATTGGTTTGGTTAGATGTAAGTTTAAATTCTTGGAACACAATTACAATTTAACTCTAAGAAAAAAAATTTAAGTCTGTTATGATTGCAACATATACACAAAATAGATTTATTTAAAGGTTGTTCAAACTTCCGAGCAAAAGAATATAATTTGTACCTCAAAATGGGTGCTTTGGATAAGTGTTGGCAACATTATAAAAAAATGGATTATACTAGTTTATATTCTTTTGCTGGAAGTTTTGATTACCTTTAAATAAATCGATTTTGTATATGTTGGTAATCATCGCAAACTTAAAATGTTTTTCTTAGATTTACATTTGGATTATAAATTAAGGTTTGTTGAATAAAACTTTAAATATTTTTCTTCAAAATATAAAAATAGTATTTGATTTTTTCCCACTTCAATTTATCTTTTATGTTATTTAAGTTAAAAAAAATTAAATTATACTCCCCAATTCTGCTAATTCAAGTGAGACAACATACAACAAAACAAGTGGACAACATTTTGATGTCTGAATATTATATTTTTTAAAAATAATTCCACAAAATAAACTAAAAGGAAGAGGAATTTTAATGGATTTGAGGGTTGAAATGGCACCTCAATCAACAGATAAAAATGCATTGTTCAGATTTGAAAAGAAATTATAAATAAAGTATGAATGAATTATGTAGAATGTACTTGATATGAACTTGATTTCACGTAATTGTGGCAATAAGGTTTTTATAAAAATGTGATAAAAGCATATTCATGTACATGCAACGAACTTGGTAAACATGCAAACAAAATATTAGAAGTTTTTAGCAAATATTTACAAATACTCTATGGAATTGCTTAACCAAATAGAATTGCATACCTCAATCAAATTGTCTCTGTAGAAACAAAAAAGCTTCTGTTAATTGCCACAATGATCACAAAAGTTGTGCACTTGTTAATTGAAACAAAATCTGCAAACATTAAAAAAATCACTATTATCACCAAATTTTCCCAGCCACTCAGACATAAATCAGAAAGGTTATAATCTTTTTGAGACAAAAGTTCCAAAATGCCAACCATCATACTAAAAAGTATTTAAAATAAATCAGGAAGTCCATCATAGTTAGGTTAGAAATTAAAATACCTCTCTAAATTAGCACATATTTCACCCCGTTAAAAATGTAAAATAATGAAACTTTGTCAATGCTCAAACCGATCTCCAATAACAATATTAAAATGTTTACCACTGTTTTACACCCAAAAAAAAAAAAACTAAACTTAGCTGGTTAAATCCAACTATTTGAAAAGGAATGGTAACACCTAATTTTTCATGGTAATGCTTTCCAAATAAATATATAGAAACAATAAAGTTATTTCTCCTCTACTGGGTCTAGCATTAATTGCATCCCTGGAATCTATGACAATACTAAGTGGATTAACCTATACAAAGCTCCACTAAATATTGGGTAGGAAAGGTTAAATCTGGGTAGTTGATTTTAAAATTTGAAAAACTAATCACATAACTAATAATAACAGAAGCTAAGAAGCAAAAATGGTACCTCAACATAAAACTAATTAGTTTTATATCGAGAATATATATAAAACTAATGAAAATATTAGAGCTCTAATTGAATAGTTTTACGTGAGGATTTAATGTGGAGTTTTTGTGTGTACACTGAATCTTTTACTTCATATTATGTTGTGATTGTAGAAAAGCCTCTCAACTTAATAATAATTATGTAGAATTGTACGGAAATATTTAGAACTGTTGGGTTTGGTGAAGCCCAAATTGGCAAGATTCTCAAACAAATTGGATAAGGATGCGTTTTGCCTGGATTGGCAAGTTTCTCTCACAGATTGATTTTTCCAATTATTGGAGTGGAGACCTTTTGATAAATAAGCTAATGTTGAATATGTATTGTAATCTGAGAATTAATAAAGAGATTTCCTTGCTGTTGAAAGTGGATGTAGGCAATTGCCGAATGACTATAAAATTTGTCTCTTGTGTCTTGTTCTTATTTTTATGTTTTCTATTATATTTCTTTGCTCATTTTAATATTAACAATTGGTATCAGAGCCTGAAGCTCGATGCTGGAAATCAGTGGAAAATTTCCTAAGCTATGAAAAAGTATTGAGTAGAGATGGAAGACTATTGGATTTTAGATCCTGGAGCTGAGTGTTTTTATATTGTGAAGAGACGAGATGAAGTGGGAGTTTCATATGAAGATGACGAGGCTGATTTATTATTGAAGAATTTCTTATCCATTTAGTTTCATCGGAGAGTGAAGTCTCTTGTTGCTTATTCGGCCGTGATAAATGTTCTTCTAGCCATGATTCAGATCCTAACACGGGAGTGAGTGATGTCGTGCAACTTGAATCAAGGCACCATGTTCATTGGTGGGATGGCTGGAAAAATGAGGAGGTTTTAGATGAAGAGACTATGGAGTTTTCCTTCCGAGATGAGGAGGATGCCTCCCAAAGAGAGGAGGATGCAGTCTGGAACCAGGAGAGTGAAGATGAACCTGAGGAAGAGGTCGAAGAAGAGGCTGAGAATCGAGAGGTAGAAATAATGGTTTATGGTAATCCATTGTTCGAGCCAGAGGTGGAAATGGTTTATGATAATCCATTATTCAAGACCCCGATGGAGACAACCGAAAAGGTAAAAGGAAATGCCATGGATGTTTCCAAGGCAGTAGATATTATGGAGGAGAAATCCCTAGCGGCTTTGCACTGCAAGGAATTGGCTCCATGAGGCTTTAGTGGAGAAAATTTGTTTGACAGATCTTGTGATAGCGACGGAGTGGGAGTCTGTGAACGAGGGACACCCAGATAAGTTCTGCGATCAAATTTTTGATGCAGTTTTGGATGGATGCCTAGAGCAAGATCCTGAAAGAAAATGTTGCAATCACCAATTTTTGAAAGGAAATGAATATTGTAGAGATCTTGTTAATGTCGGGGGCAATTTATTTCTCCAGACCGAGGGAAGGAGGAGGAGATTTGAATTAGAACACCGCCTAATTCCAGAAGAAGGCAGAGTAGAAATGATGGTGACAGTCCTTGCAGGCGGAGCAGCAACATCAACATCAGTATTATCATTAGAAGACCCAGCATTGCAGAGCCCCAAAGCAGAGCAGCAAAATAGAGAGCAATGGAAGTGACAACGTTGTGGAGGATTGGCCTGGCTGGGCTGGTAGTGATAGGGCAGAATCTGGCTCTCAAAGGTTTTCACGATCCCAAGGACTTCGTGTCGCTATGCCTAGTGGTGCGACTAATGGTAGGTTGAAAGTGTTGGTCGATGGAGTCATGAAGCACCTGTCTCTACACTGCGATCCGCTATCAACTGGCAAGGAATGCCATGAAAATAGGAAAGAGGAGGATACAAATGCGGCAGAGAAGGATATAATTCCTCCCCTTTCCAGGCTTGGTGCTTTTCGTGTTGATGTTAGTCAGGAGGGAAGTGCCATTCTTTGCAGACAAATTGATGAAGCTATAGCTCTCGTTGTTTTTATTTCATTGACTCCTGCCACATACGAGATATTTAATGATCTAGCTTTTTCCACAATGAAAATGGGGGCATGGAATATTAATGTTGTAATGGAAGCCTATGGCGTAATCCACCAGGATGCTCTGATGCAGAACAAGCGCGGAATGAATATTGTGCATGGAGTAGCGGATGTGGTGTTCAATCTAGAGTGTGTCAAGGGCAATAGGAGCAGTAGTCGTTTTGAAGATGAACGCATGTAGGGGTCATTTTTCACTGAGTTGGATTTGGCAAGCATTGTAGTGGATTTGGATCAGCGGCAGAAGCAGATAATGATGGAGGGCGACCTCAATTTTGTGATTACTTGTTGTTTATGTTTGAGGACTCGTCCAATGTCGCCATGGACGAAGATTTTAGTATTCAGTTTTTAGATAAGGCTTTAGAGATTTGGGTGATTCTGTTGGCAGTTGAAGCTCATAGCGATCCTCAGAATGAGGAGGCCCTGAATCAGTTGTATGTAGAGGAGCTTAGCAAGCTTTTTGGAGCTGTTTCCATCGGTTATGTCTTAGATAAAAAGGCGACCAGAATGGAAGAGAAAAATGTGTTGATTTTTTATTTTGAGGGTGGTACTTTTGATTTTTCCCTTTTGACAATTGGAGAAGTAATAAGGGAAGGTGTTGCGCTTGATTGCGAAACCTGGAAGCAATTTATTTGGCATGTCTGTGAACAAAATTTAGCGAAGCTCAAATCTTCGTTGTGGCTGATGTAAATGCTTGCAGTGGGGGAGATCTCTGAACAACAATTTGGTCTTCAAGTGGGAGATTGTTTGGTTTGGTGAAGCCCAAATTGGCAAGATTCTCAAACAAATTGGATAAGGATGCATTTTTCCTAGATTGGTAAGTTTCTCTCACATGAGATTGATTTTTCCAATTATTGGAGTGGAGACTGTTTGATAAATAAGTTGTTGTTGAATATGTATTGTAATCTGAGAATTAATAAAGAGATTTCCCTGCTGTTGAAAGTGGATGTAGGCAATTGCCAACCACTATAAAAAATTTCTCTTGTGTCTTGTTCTTATTTTTATGTTTTCTATTCTATTTCTTTGCTCATTTTAATATTAACAAGAACTTCATGGCTCTAATCTGCAATTTGAACTTCTTTGTTCTGTATTTCAATGTTATAGCAGCAGTTGCTCATGCTCATTCTGGTCAAGCCAGTTTAGTCACTACGAACAATCAATATATTGGAGCTTCAAGACAATTTAATGATCATTATAATACTGGTTTAGGTATAGTCTTTAATGTGTTAGATTATGGTGCACTAGGAGATGGACACCATGATGATACCAAGGTAGATTATTGTTAGTGTATATTCTTTTTTATTTCATTAATAATAACTAATTTTATGCTACAAATTTTTGAATGCTTGCTACTTCAGTAGTTTTGGAACATATTAGTATTAGTGAGAATAAAATACACAACATTGAATTCTAAGTTGTAAATAGTATTTAAATTATATTCTAAAGATTGCACTCGTATGTTGTAGGCATTTGGACAGGCATGGGATGCAGCTTGTGAGACATCAACAACAAATTTACTTGTGCCAAGCAGTAAAACATTTCTTGTTAATAGTTTAGCTTTCCAGGGACAGTGTAAGCCTGGCTTCATTTTTTAGGTATAATATCACAATTGATTTGCATGATGATGATTTTTTTTTTATTTTTACAAATTTGTAAGTAAGGTGTTTCTGTTGTACTAAATAGATTCTATATTATATGATATTATTTTCCTTGCAAGTAGATGGAAATATAATTGCTCCTAGAGACCCAAAAGTTTGGGAAAGCAAAAATGTGTGGTTGGGATTCGAGCATCTTAATCAATTTACCCTTAATGGGGATGGCGCCATTAATGGCCAAGGAAGTAAGTGGTGGGATAACAAATCCCAAATGAATACTGGGCAGGTAAATACCAATATTCCATTTGATTATCATTGACTTTTTGAAAAATCAAAAATCAAAACTTGAAACATTAGCCTAGATTTCTAAGTTTGGTAAAAAAAACTAAAGAATTTTGGGTTTTTTTGGTTCACATTATCTCTATTTCTGCAAAAAGTTTCAAATGATTGGCCAATGGTATGTACATGCTTACCCGAGTGCGTTTTCTTACAGTTCTTTTGCTTAGGCAATTCATTTTAATGGCTACACTGGATTGGTAATTAAAGGATTGCACGTAAGAAACAGTCCACAATTCCAAACATTATCTGGGAGTGAGAATGTCCGATTCCTGGGTGTTGAAATAATAGCACCAGAAGATAGTCCCAACACTAATGAAATTGATGTGTCTACTTCTACAAACATTCTGACAGGAGATTGTAGGATTGGAATAGGTATTTATGATGGAGACTAAGTACTAAAATTCAAAAAATTACAACTGGTGATACAAACCATGCTTTTTCGAATCCCTCTTTTCATAGCAATTAAGACAAAGTTAGCTATTTTAAACACTCTAGGAAGTGTAGCAATGCAGATAAATAAGAATAAAGGCAACTAAACCGATTACATGATTCGATATTCTTTTCTTAAAGAATAAATAAATAAATAAATAATACACCAACATGATTATTTGAAGCTCAAAATGGTGTTCGATAGCAGGTGATTCAAAAGTCCAAAATCAACTATCCTTAGCTATTGGCAATCTTCGATGGTAGACTTTTGGTTCTTTAGACATAAATTGTTCTCAGCTCTCCACACTTAGACCATTGGTCTGTCTCTTAAGTATTTCTTTCCTAGCTAAAAATGGCATGAGAAGTTTATGCTTCCTCCTATCATCCAAACAAACAAATCCGTATCAAGAACCGTTTTTGAGAATTTGGTTTTGGTTTTGGTTTGGCTAGTTTGTTTGTTTGTTTTAAATCCCATATAAAGAACCATTTTGAGAATCAGTTATCCTTCACCGGCGTATAATGACACATGATGAAGGTTTTTATTCCCGTCCAATCTTTTGTCCCCCATTTTAGAAAATTTCCCCACCTTTTACTTCTAAGAATCGGTTGGGCCAATCTGTGTGCCATCACCAGGAATCATTGTAACCTAGTTGGTATTTTTCATATTGAAAATGTTACCTTAATATGTATATTTTGTAAAGATTAAATGAAATATTAAATTTATTTCACTTAATCTTTGAAAAATATTAAAATATATTTTAATATAAAAAATATGTATTAAAAATGTCTTAAAATATATTTTTTAATATAAAAAATATGTATTCAATTATAAAATTAAATATTGAAAATGTTACCTTAATATGTATATTCAATGGTATTTTTCAAATATTTAATTTATATTAAATTTAGTCAATAGATTTCATGAATGGGATGACATTTTTGAAATATTAAATTTATTTAACTTAATCTTTGTAAAATATTAAAATATATTTTCATATAAAAAATGTGTATTAAACAATATGTTCAATAAATTTAATATTTTCATTTTTCATATGTATATTTATATATTTTATTTGAATTTTTTTTAATATAAAATACAAAGTAACCTACTTATAAAAATAGTTCTTGAAGTAAATATAAAATAACTTATAAGTAAATGGAAAAATTCTTCACATAAAAAAAAAGTTTAATTATTTAAATATAAAATGAAGTTAGTCTTCACGTCAAATTAAATTTCTTTAAACATAAAATGAAGTTAGTCTTCACGTCAAATTAACTATTGTAAATTTGTCTACTTTATTAGTTCATGCAGGGAACTATAGCGGAGGCCTGTTTGTTAACTAGTGATTAAATGGTTTGCTTGCAGCGAATCAAAATGCAGTATTTTCTTTTTCATACATTATATTTTAGATTTAATACATTATATTAAAAAATTTAAATTATTTTTCTTCAATTTTATTCAGGAATGCTAACCATAAACATTTTTATTGCAGTTTTTTTAGGGCATTTTTCCGCCACAAAACTGTAATAATAAAAAGAAATTATCTAATTTTTAAGAAATTTTAAAGACATTTTTAATGTTTGCGCATTTCAAAATTAAAGTTAGAAATTGTTAATTTTTAATAGTTACAAAATTATTGGTAAATATATTTCTATGGATGCGACAATAAAGATGATTTTGTTGAAGAATGTGGTTTTGTAATTATAAAGAATTATAATAATTGTTATTCTGCAATTACAGGCACAACCGTTTTCCATGAATCATTTTTTTCAACCCTTTATCGTGAATACTTGTCTTGAAATTGCAATGTCTTATTTATCCTCAGGCATTTCCTTACAAAAATTTAGAAGGCGAAGTAGAAAAGTATAGTCTATATTTAAAAGAGCATGTTTGTTTCAAAAGAACAGATTTTATCCTGGTTATATGAATAAAAAAGGAAGTCAAGCCAAGATCAATAGAACCTTCCATCTAGGAGAGTGTAAAACTTATATGTTCTCGGTTGTCTAAGTGGAATGCATCTGCTATGTATGCCATTTCCCCTCTACTATTTTTGTTTATGAATGAAGCAACAACTACAATATTGGTTTTGCTTTGTTTTTATTACAAATGCATGCAAATGTGGAACTTAGGAACTCCTTGATAAATTCCTTGATCTTATGAAGTGCAATCATTGAAATATATGCGGAGAATGGATTTATTGATAAGGCTTTAGAAACATAGATGGCGTTGATCTGTTTGGAAAAGTGCCTCAAAGAGATATCATCTCATGGAGTAGAACGATTGTAGGATATACAATGAATCTGTTAAAATGGTTTTGGAAACTTTCAGTAAATGTGTTTGGTAGGAGTAAATTCAAATAATGCAACCTTTCCGAACATACTTCCAACTTGCACCAAACTTGGAGCTTCAAAACGGAGGCATGCAGAAGATTAATTTGTAGAGAAGTGCAAGTAACACATTGAGATCAAAGACTGGAGCCTATGTCTAATTTTTTGGATTATGAAATCCATCCAGATAATGAAGATAGTTGCAAAGAGGAGACTATGTTATGTATTAATTATGTTCTTCCAAATGATCTATTAGAAATAATTCTTGCATTTTTTCCTATTACGAGTGTTTTCCGAGCAGGAATAGTTTGTAAGAGATGGAAATCCATCACACTTTCAGAGAAGTCTCTATGGCAGTGCTCTAAAATTCCTGCACAAAAGCCTTGGTACTTCATGTTTATGAATTCAAAAGATCCCTTTGGGTTTGTATTGGATCGTATTTTGAAGAAATGGTACAAGTTTAGTCTCCCCTACATAGATACATGAATCTAGTTTTTGGCATCATCATTTGGGTATGGCAAGAAACTATATTTATCATCTTTATTTAGGTATTCTTTTAGAAAGCTTCTTCTGAACTACATGTATGGCTTTCTTTTGCTTAGATTACAGGTTTGAGGTATCTATTTTGGCAAATTGGTTGTCACATACACCTGTTTGATATCTTCCTTCACATGTTGGATGTTTTGATCTTAATTATTTTTTTCATATTTAAGCTAGTAAGGCTTACAATTAAATCCCACCCATTCCTTTCTACCTCCACCAAACTCACCAGTGAATACCCTACTAGCATTATTAATTTAATTTAACACTAGAGTTGTTTGGGTATTCATGATCCCATATTTATTTTTTCTTAAATCACATGCAATGGAAGGCCTAGAGGTAGAATATTATTAAATAGACACCCATTTTCTTTGCTCTACGATCTCAACAACACAAGTAAACAACCCAATGTACTCTGAATAAATGGAATCCATATACATTGTGTTTATTAGAATAAGTGCATGCAAACTTAGATCCAAAATTTTGTCCCTTCTCGATATTTGAGTTTCTTTCCATACAACCTTCTCGATCTTTGAGTTTCTTTCCATACATTTTTTTGCATATCAATTACATTTTTAATCCAAATTTTTTTGTTCATTACGAGGCTAACTCTTTCATCCTTAAATTCTGGATTATTAATTTAATAAAGCCTAGTTGTATTGTTTGATATTGATCTGAGAAGTCTTTTAAGCCATGCACTTAGTCAAAAGCCAATGTGAAACAAATGGCAATAGAACTATAGAATAGAGTGTTGAAGAAGAGAACCTATAATTTCACAGAAAATGCTAGATAAATAAGTAGGACATCGAGGCTATATGGCTCTATAAAATTACTAAGTTGAATAAGAATTTTATTACAGTTTCATCTTGATATGGTCATTTGATGGGCGATATCCAATCTAATAAAAGGGTGACCAGGTTAGGCTAGATAGCTAGAGATTAATAGACTGGGTATGTTTGGTGATGCTATTAACTACCAATATGCCTTCATCCTTAGATATAGCAGTTCTATATTTATAAAGACAATGACATCCATTTACATTTCAAAAACTACCCATTTCTTAGTATGAGCGTTAATACCACTCAATTTAAATAAGTACCATAACTGTATTTGAAATAAGTACTATGAAGTTAAGTCACTGTTTAAAACTTTTGGTATTTGGCCTTTGGACTCAATTTAATCTTGTCAGATGTACCTTAAATTTCTTTAAACAATTTGTAAAACATCATTCCTGTTTAGGATTTCTTATAATCATAATATTTATAGTTTTCTGTTTGGCCTCTAGATTCATTTTAATCTTGCTAGATATACTTTAAAAATTACTAAAAAAATTGCTAAACATCATTCTTCTTGAGGTTTGATTAGAGTCGTGACATTTGTAGCTTGTGAGAGTATGATTTTAGCCTAATTTATGTAGTTATATTTCTGTTTCATCATGTAATTATGACCAGTTGCTCATTCAAATATCAATGTTAGATATAACAACAAGAAGATAAATTTTGTGTTAAACTTTGTGAAACCTATTTTAATTATTGTTTAAGTGGATACAAATTAGGGAGGTTTGAGATGGGATCTTATGCTTTTTTTGAGGTCAGTAATAGCACTATGGTATCTAAAAATATCATGAAGAATAATAAACCAATGTCTATATGCCTTTCGAGTTTAATAGAATCTAGTAGCTTTCCATGATGTCACTTTTGATTTTTTTGCTTTTATGCTTATTTATTTTGTTTAAGACAACTTGCTTGTTTTCTCTAGTGGAGAATTTGAATGCTTAGATATCTATCCTGAGGTTTGTCATTTGGGTCATTCCAACATGGTTTCACTTCAATATCTTTCTGTTGAAGAGTGAGACTAGTATTCATTAATCATGCATGTAGTGACCAGTATGAGAAGGTATTAGAAAATGAATTTTCCTTAGAAACAATTAATTCCCAATTCATTATTGTGGTATCAACTAACCACACCTGTTTCATAAGGGACATTTTACATAAGCATTCTTATGCATGTAAATGTTTGTTGCTTATGTTACAAGATCAATGTATGAGAAGTTGTACTCACAACTTTAATTAGTACTGTCTAGTATACCATTGATCAAGTTGTGACAAAACTACTAAACCCGTTTATGCAATTTGACCAAAACACACAATTCAACAAATTATTAGTGCCTAGTTTGACTTTATTATGAGTGTTAACAAGTAGTAAAAAATGGCTCTAACATTCATAAGTTACACAACAAAAATATAGCCTCCTCCCATTCTTTGTTAACTATTACCCATCTATTGTCCTTCTGCATCTAGGCTGTGAATTGGTTTGAGCATTTTTTAGTTTGCCAAATGATTGAATTTCATTTATACTTTCAATTTTTTTAGACATATATTACAAGTTGATGTAATCCAAGAATATAGTTATAAATGTCAATTGTTTATTATTAGATGAAAACTTGTTTTTATGTACCTATTATTTATTTGTTTTATAAACATTGTTGCTAAAACTTAGCAAACACAACAAATTAAAACAAAACTATTCTAGAACTTTTTGGCAGGAACTTCATTGCTATGCAACTCTTGTTTTTATTGATGCTAACCAATTCATCACAAATAAGGGAATTCTTACTACCAAATCTAATAACTAATATTCATGTACCTCTATTTTATGTATACTATGTTAATTATAATTTTAATGAGATTCTTGAATTTATGAGATGCCACTTCATTAATGATTTTGAACAAATCTAAATAATCTTAGCTATCATGGTTCCTCGAATCAACAAATTTTAAGAGGTACATACCACATAAAAGACTAAACATAAAATTCAAAAAGTAAACTCTAAGCTACATATTACTAGTTGCTTGGAGCTTTCATGAGCTACTCACATAGACAGACAACTTTGCATAGCTCTTTCAGGAGCAATCACTGCTCAATCACAAAAACAAACTAAATACAGTTGTTGTGTATAGACTTCTCTGAATCACAAAAAGAACAAAAAACATTCTCTTCTCAGACTACTACTGCAAAAACTTAGTCTTTTTAATTGACTTTCAACTGTCAACATTCATTCCTTTTGTCTCTCAAACATTCCCTCTCAAAAAATTCAAAATTACCTACCACCATAAATTTGGAATTCAAAATTTCCTACCATATTTAATTTTGGAGTTGTCAGGAGCTGTAGGGATGAAGATCCCAAAAACTATCATTGAAGAAAGGGGCTCCTGACGAATAGGTGAAACAACTGAGGGTCTGACATGAGAGCAGGAGGCTTTAAGAGCAATAAATTTTCCAACAACCATTACCTATACACCCTTTCGTTTGTTGCACATTACTTTGACAACATTGAAACCATATTACATACAACCAACAACCTGATACGTTATAATTAGTTTTGAAAGAAGTACATCTTAACCAAAACCATCAATTCACTTTAACTACCCTCCTTTACAACTACCTTGCAACTAAACCACCTCCTTCAGTTGAAAGGTAATGTTGATTCCAGATCTTAGATTGCAAGTATGGCCATTTAAACTCTAGTTCCATGATAACAGAACTATACTAATGGAATTATTTTGCAAGATAAATTCCATATTACAAGTTTTCTCTTTCATTTCCTTGATTCGTTTCCACTCAGATTTCTACGTAGGGGAAGTAGTTTTTCTTCTACCATGGAAACAACTACATGTAGCCACTTATGACATTTGGTGGCACTTCCTTTACCTAAATAATTTCAATCAGCCACATATACTATCTGCCATTAATTGGTTTGTGTTCAAAATTGTAGAAACTTTGGTTTAAGTTTGTCATTTAGTAGGTATGAAATAAAGGCAAATCTGGGTGCAGCACGAGGCATCTCCCTTCTATCCCTTAGACAATATTGATACACTAGTGGTAGTGACTCAAAGAAAAGAACTACAGGTACTTGACCTCACAGGTTGGCACAAGAATGTAGAGTCAGTTAAGTACTCTCATGGGGTCCTTGAATATGGACTTCGAGAGAAAGTTTCCATCAAATCCCATTTGTGTAAATCTCAGATTGAATAGTAAACAAAAAGGTGTATTACAGTTCTAATTCGTATCCATTTTATCAGATACATCTATACCTTTTGTAAAATATGACACAACATAACATAGAAGCAATCCTTCTTATTATTGTTCTAGTATAGATATGATTTACTTATATAATCAATTCACTTAAAAAGTTAGCATTATCATGTATATACAGAGTTCAGATTTCCTCTGGAAGGTACATACAATGTTTTCTTCAATATAACCAAATGAATGTCTAAAATCTTCCACTATTAGCCCTTTCTTTTCTTTTTTTTTTAAAATAACATAATTTTACATAACATTCCAGTCAATAGTCTAAAGGTTCTTTTCAACTGAATACAAAAATGAACAATAAAGTATTATGCAGTAAGGTAGTCACCCATAAAGTCCTTTCTTTTGTGAAAATATAACTTATTTAACCATTTTCAAACAACATTTGCTTGATTCTAAAATACATGGATTACCACAAGGCCCAAAAAAATATTTTCTCTTGTTTGCAATATTTCATCCTCCCCAAGAAACTTGCACTAGCATCTTCAAAGAACCTAAAAGGAACAAAAAGTAAAAACAACATTGTATCGATGGGCTCTCCTCCCATCCATAGGGTTGATTAACTAACCCACCCCCAAGCAAGGGAACCCACTTAGCCACAACACAACTATAACACAACACAAGAACTCATAAAGTGCAAACTACACATAAACCCAAAAAACACAATTGCAAATCTACCACATTGGTTATCCCCAAGGGAAACCACAAAAGAGGGAGTAGGGGCTCAACCAAAAAGGTTTATAAATAAAAATGTCATGATCATATCTCTAGATAACAATGCCACATAACTCCACACAAGCACCATAATTCCAATACACCAACCACCACCTCACACCATACCAACATCCCTTATCCAGGTCCACTCAAAAGTATGCAAAGCACAAGGGGATGCTCACATCCCATGAATAGAAAGGGTACTCATACCCCAGTGATTGCTATCGCCTAAGGGGGATACTCCTATCCCAGCAAGGAAGCCCCTGAGTGTGGGAGCCGAACCCACTCAACACCCCTACACTTGGAGGACCAAAAGCTCCTCTAAGCTGAGGGGGTTAACTCCCCTAAAAATATACACAAGAAAAATGACAACACATTATGACAAAGAGAGCAAGAACCTTCAAAAAAAATCCTTTATAACAATTTCCCCATATGAATATGCATATAAGGAAAAGAGAGAGGAATACCTCCAAGAGCAATGATCATTACATTGGATGGCTATTCTTTCCTCTTCTAAGATCTCCTCCTCCTCTCCAAAATCTCCTCAAAGAAAGAAACTCAAAATGAAAAGAGAGCAAATGGCATGGTAACCCCCTCTTCTCCATAAGGAGGGAGTTATAAAGGGAAGGAAGAAGTTACTTCCTCCCAACTAACTCAACCACCAAAACCATTTCCACATTTTCACCACTTTTACAAAGGGCGTCTAAAAGGGGTCCTAAACACTTTGGAAAAGGACACAAATGATTAAAAAAAAAAACTTCTAACTCTTATACCTTAGGCATAGGCTATTCCCCAAACATAAAATATACCTTTATTCTTCTTAAAAGTCTCCTAAAATTCCATTTTAAGTTACAAGGCCAAAATTTACACAAGACACAACCAAAATTCCAACACCACATAATTCCAACATGAAATCCGTCTAACTTAATATCAAGGCCTATGGACCATGAACTAGGACAAACATAATATAGATAGGACGAAAGGTGGCTAGGTGGATTTCCCCAATCCATCGGTATTAGAATTCATGTACTCTCAACGAACTATGTTAGTACGACATCCATATATATAAATCAAAATAGACACACATATGCATATCATCTCAAATCAACTAAGAAACATAAAATATCATAAACGATTCATCATGTCAAAATGCATTAATCAAACCACCATAACAAATATATATACATGCACAATATAAACATGACATCCATCAATATCACCCCTCTTTACTATATTCATCAATAAAAAGATCTCATTAGAGGACATCATATTAATTAATCATAACTAGCTAAGATGCATAACTCCTCATTCTTTATTATCCATAGCCAATAAATAAAAATTGTGATTATCCATCCAACTAATAAAAACCAAGCACCAACCCGTACCTACTAATCATCATAAAATCAACATCATATGGAAATCAAATAGCATTTAGGAATAGAAAATTACTTCCATATTCACATAAGATTAATCATTGGATAATTATAAGACAAATAGAGCGGGTGTTAATTTGCTAGGTTCCAACACCTATTCCACCTCCCAGATATTCTTATGAACATAAAATTCATACCTATGCAACCAAGTTGTCACTCATAATACTTTACAAATAAACTATCATCCTCAAACTCTTAATTAGTCAATTCATATACCAAGAACATCAAACAAGAGTCGACACAAAAGGGATCTCACATAGCTATTAAATGGTAATTAGTGAACCATAGAAAAATGGGGTTCACCAAAATGAATTAACAAGATGATGAACCTATTATTTTCCTATGTTTCATTAAATTATGAGGGGTATAATACACAAATAAGACTAAGAAAATAAACCTAACCAATATAGTAATAAAAAGGCAAGTTTTAAGAGGGTTAAATGTTGTGTACCTGTTGCAAAAAGTTTATTTTTGAGCCTCACTGAGGACTCATTCGCCCAGTGGTGAATGGGTTCTTGCTAGGGTTCTGGTAAAGCAATTTCTAGGTCCTGTTCTTCAATGTTTGCACTCCTAGATCCTAGGTGTTCAACTCTCGAAAGTCAAAAATAAATTATGTAGAATACTTTATGTGATCTTGCAAGGAACGTGACAACTTTGACAACTTTGCAAATTTGACAACTTTTTCTCTCCACTTGATCTTCAACCTAAAACCTGCAAACACACATCAAAGGAGAAAAAAAATGTTGTTTGTTAGGGAATAGGGGCTTCCCTTGGTCAAACCCCATTTTGGTAAGTAAACCTTGAATTGAAACAATGCATAAAATGAATGATGAATGAACAATAATGTGTAACAACTCACCAAACCTTGTTGAAACCTTGGAGTACAAATCAACAATCTTGTATTAAGTCAACTCAAAGAATGTAGATCTTGATCACAACACTTGATTAGAAACAACACCTTGAATATGCTTGAATTGGACCTTAAATACTACATCAACACATTAGCTCAACAACATGCATGATGCACTATGCCTTTGACATGATGAAATGAACTTTGATTGCTACAAAAAACTTTACTATTTTTCCCTTGAATGCTCTTGTGAACTCTTGATCTCATAAAATTGCTACAATACTTGAAGACTTGAAGTTGCTAGGTGATCTTAGATGAAACTATGTGAAATAACCTTGTATTTATACTTATCTTACTCTTAATTCCTGAAATTCAAATAACACAAGCCAACATTAGATCTAGGATTTGAAATCATTAAAATACTACCAAAAACATATTCCAAGGGGGGTCCTAGGGTTAAGTGAGAACCCATTTACCAGGTGGTGAATGGGTCCTAGCTTACTTAGCTAGAATATACTTTGGAAAATTATATTAAATGTTATGTAAAAAGGGGGTCCAAGGACCTAGTGAGGAATAGGACTTGTACCTTGTAAAATTAAGTGTTCTGTAATATTATTTAAGAGTGACTGGTTTTATCTCTTAGAATCTGCAATTAATTAGGCTTAAATTTGAATTAAAGGGGCCACTTAAAACCTTAATTAACCTCAATTAATTAATAAAACCCTAGATTAGTGTGAAAGTGTAAAGATACACTTTACACCACCCTAAATAAGGCATCATTAAGTCCATTTTATTTATAAGGGTCCTAAAATTAATGTGAATGTGTAAAACACATTACAACAGTAAATCAAGGCATAATTAAGCTCATTTTAATGTTAATTATTCATTCCCAAACTAAGGAAAAAAGGGATACTTTTTCCGTTACTACATTTTTCCCCCACTTTAGTGAGAGTATGACCCCATGTGAAACTCACACTAAAGTAGACATTCAAGACACTTATGTATGCAACATTGACAAAGATAAAAAATCATACACTATCAAAGACCAAAAAGAGATCAAGCCTAAATGGTCCAACACGATGTGGAACACATCTAGACTATCAGTTTTATGCTCACTCTAGGGTAGTGGAACCTCAGGCCGTCCACTAGGTGAGTATCCCTCCAGGAAGGTGGCTTAGTGAGAAAGTCATTCCTATGTGTCGGCTTTCACTGTAATTACCATACCAAAGCTATCCCTTTGATAACTTTGATAGGGCGCCACTCGCATTCCTACTTCGTGCTTAAAAAGTTGTGTTATGCTAAGCACCCATGCACATGGCAAGGCTCCATTAGCAAGCAAGGTGTGTTATGCTAGGTGGCCTTGAATTAGGGTTGCGTTCAAACTTCATAAGGTCAACAAGTTGTGTTATGCCAAAAAATTATGAACATTTTGTGTATAGGTTTTTGTTTAAAGGCATCTTGCTTCGTTCGTGTAAGGTCTTCTTCTTAGGGATCATTGTGCCTAATGTCTCCAAGAGAGGAAAAATCAAGAGTAACAGATTGCAACTTATGGAATGTCTTGCATCGCATCAAGCCACTAAGAGAAAGTCGTATGCTAAGAAATATCACAGTCTTGGAAGACATCAAACCCAATGAAATCACCAAGAAAAGGACACATCACAAGAAAAAATAAAATCACACCATGAAACATGCAAAATGTCGAAAGATTTCATCATTGTATGCCCCTAGTTTAAAGCGGTTGCTAACATCATTGCTATGAGCAATTGCTTTAAAGTAGCCAATATTTCATCCCAAGACATGAGAGCTTACTTGGAAATCCCTATGCCAAGTCATATGTTCCTGAAATAGAGCTACATCATGAAAATGGAAGGAGGGGTTTCCCCCAAAAAATACGAAAGGGATATATGGATCTAGGGTCAATATGTCTTTGCTACAATGTTGTTATAGAGTTTGAAAACATCATCATTCCCCAAAATACTCATAGAATTGGAAGAATGACACAAACAAAGTGAAAACAAAGAAAAATCCTTCGAGTCAACATGGAAGAGACCTAAATATCTCGACGCCTTGTGTCGTTCCCAAAAGGAAAACACAAGACAAATGAAAAGGTAAAATGTTTACAACATATAGAAGAATGTAGATACATATAGAGGAATGCACAAAAAGAGAGAGATACATAAAAAAACCAATACATGGGATCACATTATGCACATACAATCACATAAAAGGAGCATGAAAAATAAAACAAAGCAAAAGACTAGTAAGGCACATGCGAGTCAACCTATAGTAGGTCGTCTGCATCCCAATCTTTGTTGGTATATATGGAAGGCAGACAACTAGCCAAAGGGAGAACATCAAATGCCAAAACTAGGACAAGGCTATCTAACCCCTTGCCCCCACTAAGTGTGAGACAAGAGTGAGCTGAGATAAGTGATGAGAATGTGCTCCTTGTGATAAAGAAAATGATTTGCAATGAATGTAAAGCATGCAATAGTGAGGATGCTATGACCCTATAGCTATTACATGGCAAGGAGCAAAAGGACATACATTAGGTCAAGATAGATTTTTAAATGGTTTAAACTTCTTCAATATATTTTTTAAAGGTCGACAATAATTGGTGTGATGTCCAAAGAATCTAGGATTAGCACAATATGGTTTGTTTTTATCAGTTTTTCTTTTTGTCAAGTTTTTCAGGATAGGCGGTCATTCGATTAGTTTCCAACATAAAAGAGCATAGAAGATCATCTCAGTTTTGGATAGTTGTAACAAGTTATAAAGAGATTCAGGAGGCTCATACAACTATTGTAACTAGTGTTTTTGATGTTCATGTACTCTAGGTCTCTTTTTCTTTGGTTTGATTACGATGTTGTCATCACTTTCTTCTTCTAACTGCAAACTCTTTCCTTTTTCAGAAAAGGATTTGTTAGGAGTAGCAAAGTTCTCAGAACTTGTGGGTTCTTCTCTCTTGTGCACAGGAGATGTAATGTAAGGTGGTTGAGGAGGAGGAAAATTTTGGTAAATAATATGGACTAAGGAACATATAAACTCTATCCCATCATTATGTTTAAGTGTTGTTCCTATATTCCCTATAAGAGGAAGGGCATGACCAATGATAGGTTCGGTTTCCATAATGTTTTGTAAGATTTTAAATTCTTCATCTAGCCTCATGTTTTCTTGTAGGATATTAGCAATATATTGCACACTATTTTTAGGAAGGGAAGTCATGAGAAATGAGGTATGCATACTATGATCCATAGGGGGTTGATTATCAACACTATTAGGAAGAGAGCTAGAAAACCCAAGATCCACCGCGAATGGTATATTGTAGGATGACATGAGTCTCGAACTACATCTCACAATAGTATTGCTAATAGGACACCAAGTTGTAAATCTCATACAATTTTTACAAACTTGGTGTGCAAACCCAAAATGGAAAGAGGCCTAAAATGTAATGCAATGACCTAGAATGAAATGTGTAAATGCAATTTTCAGATTCTAAACAAGGTAATTTTTTATTACACTATGCAACAATATGAAAATGAAATCTTGAAAATGCAAATTTGAAATCACACAATGCACTAAATGTACCAAATTAAGCTAGATCTAATGAAATGAATGAAATAAAAAATCAGGAAACTATAGCATAGATTTGATAATAGCAAAAAGAAGCACAAAACTGAAGATTTTAATTTCCAAAAATGCAAATCAAGACCTAATAAGGGACTCATTTTCCCTATGGTGAATGGGTCCTATATTAGGGTTTTGAAGCTGATTTTCACATATACTCAAGTCTTTTCTAATGATTTTCAGGTTAAGGTCTTCTACAATAAGTTTTAGGCTTAATTTTCTGCAAATGCATTATGAAATGCAAGTGCAAATTTTGACAAAATGATGAACTAAAAGACCTAGTTTGATATGAATTTTTTTTTTTGAATTTTCATATGCAAGTTAATGTAATGTGTATGATATGCAAGATGACTGCTTTTTTGTATTTTTTAGATTTAAAGAATCCATACAATGCAATCCTAAAACCCTAGATGCAATGCAAATTTGAATGAAAATCTTAACACCCTAAATGAAAACTAATTCAATGCAAATAAATTCAAATGAATGCAAGATCTAAATCTAGGATGAAAAGGACTCCTAAAATTAGAAAACTATAATGTTCAAAAGAGTCAAGTTCACCATAATGAACCATATAAAAATAGGGTTCACCAAAATGAATTAACAAGATGATGAACCTACTATTTTCCTATGTTTCATTCAATTATGAGGGGTATAATGCACAAATAAGAATAAAAAACAAACATAACTAGTATAGTAATCAAAAGGTAGGTTTTAAGAGGGTTAAATGCTATGTACCTATTGTAAAAAGTGATTTTTTCGGGCCTCACTGAGGACTCATTATCCCATGGTGAATGGGTCCCTACTAAGGTTATGAAAAATCAATATCTAGGTCATATGTTCTTCAATTTCTACACTCCCAGTTCCTAGGTATTCAGCTCTTGAAAGTCAAAATTGAGTTTTGTAGAAGACTTTTCGTGATCTTGCAAGAAAGATGACAACTTTGACAACTTTGCAAATTTGACAACTTTTTCTCTCCACTTGATCTTCAACCAAAAACCTGAAAAAACACATCAAAGGAGAAGAAAAATGTTTTTTGTTAGGGAATAAGGGTTTGCCTTGGTCAAACCTTGTTTTGGTAATTAAACCTTGAATTGAAACAATGCATAAAAGGAATAATGAATGAACAATAATGTGTAACAACTCACCAAACCTTGTTGAAATCTTGGTGCACAAATCAACAATCTTGCATGAAATGGCCTCAAAGAATGTAGATCTTGATCACAAAACTTGACTAGAAACAACACCTTGAATATGCTTGAATTGGATCTTCAATACTACATCAACACATTAGCTCAACAACATGCATGATGCACTATGCCTTTGACATGATGAAATGACCTTTGATTGCTGCAATAAAATTTACTAATTTTCCCTTAAATGCATTCTTGAATGCTCTTGTGAACTCTTGATCTCATAAATTTGCTATAATGCTTGAAGACTTGAAGTTGCTAGGTGATCTTAGATGAAACTTTGTGAAATAACCTTGTATTTATACTTATCTTACTCTTAATTCCCAAAATTCAAATAACACAAGCCAACATCAGATCTAGGATTTGAAATCATTAAAATACTGCCAAAAACATATTCCAAGGGGGGTCCTAAGGTTAAGTGAGGACCCATTCGCCATGTGGTGAATGGGTCCTAGCATACTTAGCTAGAACACACTTTGGAAAATATGAAATGTTATGTAAAAAGGGGGTCCTAGGACCTAGTGAGGACCCATTCACCAGGTGGTGAATGGGTCCTAGGTCACTAGCCTAGGACTCATACCTTGTAAAATTAAGTGTTTTGTAATATTATTTAAGAGTGACTGGTTTTATCTCTCATAATTTGCAATTAATTAGGCTTAAATTCAAATTAAAGGGGCTAATTAACCTTAATTAAGCTCAATTAATTAATAAAGCCCTAGATTAGTGTGAAAGTGTAAAGATACACTTTACAACACCCTAAATAAGGCATCATTAAGTCCATTTTATTTATAAGGGTCCTAAACTTAATGTGAATGTGTAAAACACATTACAACAATAAATCAAGGCATAATTAAGCTCATTTTAATGTAAATTATTCATTCCCAAACTAAGGAAAAAGGGATACTTTTTTTGTTATTGCAATTAGAAACTCATGAGATAATACCACCAAGAGGTTGTGACCAAGTTATCCCTTAAGATATGTCATAATTTACATTTTAAGTTGGCTAACAGATGTAACTCTCCTCTATATATAATATATAATTGATTATATATACTATATAATATATGTTCAAGATTACATTTATTTATAGATCTATATCTATAAATATAGTGGAGAGTTGATTATATATAGTGTATAATGCATGTGTTTATTGATAGGATAAAAACCTACTCTAATTTTTAATCCTTAAATCCTTTTTTATCCTAAATTTATCCATTTTAACCCACCCTTGGTTACCTATTTTTTTCTATTATTTACTTATATTAAATGAAGCTATTTAATATATTTTAAGAGAATGAAATTCACTATAGTCATTGATTTGTATGGATGCTAATCCAAATTGAATGGCTAATTACATGTTGAGATGATTCAAAGTGAAGGATTTCTAGCTCAAAGGTGATTCCTAATTTTGGTTACACTTGATATCAACATGTTTTTTATGGTCATAAAATAAGGAATTGTTTTTTTTTTGTTTGTTTAAATGCTATATAAGCTTGTTGAATGTAATCATTGAAAATCATATAGGTTCTTCATAAATTCAATATTTTTTTATAAGGAAAGTATTGCAATAGCTTGTTCATCCACCTAGCTGACCAAGATGAGGACCCATTCTTTGGGGAGCTTGGTGATGTTCTGTTAATTTTTGTTTTTATTTTATCTATGGTTTTCTATTTATTATTTCACATGTTATGATGTATCAAGTTATTACTCTCAAAATATATGTGATTTGTGAGTGTGCACTATGAGATAAAGATTTTATTTATGGAATTTAAATTAATTTAATTATTATTATTATTTTTAATTTCTTCTATTACATTTCATTACATGCTTTTGTGTGGTTATAATAAATAGTTATAAGTTTGTTTTTATAGCACAATAAAATTTTGTACTCATGTTGTTAGAAGGTCTATTCATGTCACAGATCACCCTATTCCTGTAGCATACTCTATAATTCTTCTAGCAAACAATTTTATTTCCTATCACAGATCTTGAGTGAGTTATTACATTAGATTTTACTGTTGTAGATTTTTTAAGATTAATTTCATTTCATCTCACTCATCTTATTTTCTACAACCCTTAAGCATACATTCATTACATCTTTGAAAATTTTATACCCTGGATTGACATAGGAATTGATTGGGTCCTAAGCTGCAAATTAAAAAACACTATCTTATTAAATAAAAAACTTAGATTTGTCCTAAACTTTTTGCATTGTTTTTGGGGAAAGGTGTTAAAGGCATGATATCTTAGTAAGTTGAGTTAGGACCAATACATCAAGGAGAAATTTTGCACAATTGTTGACCTTGCCTAGTAAATTACCTTTGATTTGAGTTGCATTAGAACATATAGATGCATGAGTCGAGTTAGAGATGAAAAAGGCAGATTTATTAAACAAACTATAGGATGCATTTCAATAAAGAAAGAAAAATTAGAGAAAAAAGCAAGACCTCAACTTGTGAACAAACCATCGAGAAAGAAGCTAGTTGAACTTGATCTTGAGAAATGTGTGATTGAATCAACTACCATTGAATCATACCTTAAATCACCACCTAGTGTTCCCTTAACAAATCCAAAAATATTTTAATTTTTAATTAGAGACAAAATAATCATTTAATACAGTTACCCTTGATTTTGCAAAGAAATTTGCTAAGTCATACAAATTATGAAGTGGTAAACCTTTATAAAAGAAGCCTTTTTCATCTTATAGGAATTCTTGGGAATTTAGAATTATGGATGGTGTGGATAGAAATAATAATAACAATGAT
This sequence comes from Sequoia sempervirens, assembly GCA_007258455.2. Taxonomy (NCBI): domain Eukaryota; kingdom Viridiplantae; phylum Streptophyta; class Pinopsida; order Cupressales; family Cupressaceae; genus Sequoia; species Sequoia sempervirens. The sequence continues at coordinate 110,335,417 of VDFB02026320.1, forward strand.
CAAGACTTTGAAAATAATGATCCCATTGCATTTGAATTTCCTAGTGTCAGCCCTCAAGAGGAAGCCCCCATGAAAAATATACCCCATTCAGCTCTACCAATTTTTTGAGGAATTTCTGTTGAGGATATTGACATGTTCTTATTTGAATTTGATGTATTATGTCACACCTATGACTACTAAAGTGAAGCTCAAAATCTTATGATTTTCCTAGCTACATTAAAGGATGTTGCATTATGATGGTTCATGGGACTTGGATGACACTCTATTCATCCATGAGATACTATGAAAGAGCAATTTTTGACAAAATATCAAGACTATTACAAGAAAAAGGAAATTTGAGATGATATTTTTCAAATGAATCAATGAGAAGAGGAAAAATTAGAAGACTTCCTTGAACAATTATCATTTAGTCTTCAAAGAAAAAGACAAACAAGGTTATCTAATGAGACTATTAAAATGTTTTTTTAGGGGAATTCATGATGAATGTATTAATTCTTTGAATCTTATAGTTGGTGGAGATATTTCTAAATTGGTATTTGATGAAATTTGTGATATTTGTAGGAACTACTCAAGATCCCACCCATTTATAAGAAGATATTCTAGAAAACATATTTCTTAAGGAGGCACAATAGCTATTACCAAGCAGGAGCTAGGTTCGTTACCTGATGACTTGAAAAAATAATCTATTAAGTCACATGGGAAAATAAATAGATAGTTTATGCACACATTAAAAAAGTTGAAAAACCACTGATGTAGGAGCCTGGGGGTACTGGTAAGCTTGCATCACCAAAAATATTGTTTCTTATTTTTATTATTTTCAATAAGGGTTAATATGTTGCAAAATAAGTATTTTTAATTTCCAAAATATTTAATTTTTCCCTATGTGGATTTGTAATTGTAATATTGGAGGAAATTTAATTTGATAAATGCTTCTAAGGCATCCCAAGAGGAATATTCTAGCATAGGCGTCCATTTCAAGGTGGGTACCACTCATCAATGCACTTCCTTGCATGCTCTTGCATGTTGGGGTTCCCAAGTTCACATGTTGATGCATGTTCTTTCATGGAGCCATCGAAGAATAATGAAGTACATTGGATTGACCAAATTTGATTGGCCATGGTGTAGGCGCCCATGTGAAGGCCATGTGAGCATTTGACAATTTTTAATATTTTATGAATTATCCTTAAAAGGGGTGTGGTAAGGGGGTATTTGGCATGTTGTTTTGGAATACAATAGTGGTATTCTCCCCCTCAAACCTCTATATATTGACACCTTGTCTTTGTTAGAAGTTGGCTTGGAGGAGTTGAATTTTGGCATAACAAGATGCTATAAGATTCCACAGAGGAACTTGACTTCAAAAATTTTAGATGATGTAACCAGCAATCACATTGATATATTTTAATATTATTTTATTTTAGAGATAGTTAAATATTATGTTTCCTTCTTCCATTTTTTTTGTGCAATTACTTTTTGTTGTGATGAATTGCAGATTGTAAGGGGAGTTCCCTTTGTATCAGTGGTCTAGCTCATGGAGAAGGAGACCAAGAATCTATGTTTTTGTAGGTTTAAAAATGTTTGGACAGCAACAAGAAAGTTTGAATATTGTAGGTTCATTGCTTCAGTGGTTCTCAATTGAAGATTAAAATTTTACAGAGTTGATGCTCCAAGAAGAAGGTGGATTGAAGAGTTTTGATTTGTAGTTGTTATTTTCTATTGTATCGAACCTCTATATCTGATTTGTGAGGTTTTCCAATAGCCTCTTTGTGTTTTTGGAGTTTGTATTTCAGGGCTTGGGTAGCCCCTACATCAGTGGTATCAAAGTGGGAGTTCCTCAGTGTGCAGGAAGAAGCATTGATGTGATAGTTTGCACCAGGACCATGTTGGAGATATGTGCCTCAATCTTGCTGACCTGAACCTCCTGTAAGAATAAATCGGTGAGATATCCTACCAACGAGTTGTTTAGTCTTGAAGGCTTGAAGTGTTCAGATCAGTGTGACATGTGTTCGGTCTTGCCGAAGAGAACTATCGGAGTGACTTGAACTGTCGGTGTGAGTTCTCTATTTCATATCGACGGTGTTAGTCTGGCCAATAGGTTTGATCATTGTACATCTTGCCAATGAACAGATGGTCAGACTGACACGATAGTTCATAATGCATCTTACCTATAGTAGATCTTTGGCTGATGTGATTTTTTCAGTGTGAGTCTAGCCAATGGGTGTGTTTAGTGTGATTCATGTCGATGAAAGGTTTTGAACTGCAGTGAGCTGAATTTCATTGGGGTGACTTTTGATCTCGGTGGGACTTTGGCTAATAGTGGTTCTCTTAGCGAAGGAGTTGTTCCTAATGTGTATCATTGTGTCTCTTGCCGATGGGTTTGCTAGTCGTGAATGTCGGTATGACTCTGGCTGATGGTATTTTTTTGGAGTGACATCAAGGCTCTATAAGAGTCTTAGTGATAGAGCATGTCTTGCCGATGAGGTGTTGGTCATCAGTGTGACTTGGGACTTTGGTGAAACCTTCTCCAATGCTTGTTCTCTTGTTGATGGTATGTTCTAGTTGGTCGTTGGTGTGACTTGGGACTTCGGTGAAACCTTCTCTAATGCTTGTTCTCTTGCTGATAAGAGTCTAAGCGACAGTGGAGGTCTTGCCGACAAGTATACCTTCAGTGAGAACTCTTGCCAATGGATGTTTCTCTCACCAACAGGCTGGTGCATTCGGTATGAACTCTTGGTGATAGCATTTTTCTCGCCGACAGTTTATGTTCGGTATGAGCTCTCGCTGATAGTGATGGTCTTGCCGATAGAGCTACATGTGAAGGACATTGATGTGAAGTCTTAGTGATAGTGGTGGTCTTGTCAATTGTTCTGCAATGGACATCGGCAAGATGTCTTGCCAATAGATGTTGTCTTGCCAATGGGCTTGGTCGAGACCTCAGATAATGAAGACATTGGGGAGACTCTAGCTGATGAACATGAAAGAAGACCATGGTTGGAAGAACAATGACTTTGTTGGCTTGCCAATGTGTTGATTGTTCGTTGGAGGAACACGATGAGTTAGAGTAGACTATTTGTTGTCCAAGATAGGTTGACGATTGATCTAACTGTAGAAGATGAATTGAACAGTTCTAAGTTGGGATAAAAGTATTTTTACAGGATCATTGGTGGGTTGGTTGTAGAATGAGAATATTGTTCGAAAGGAGGTGAAAACACTCTCTCTGCGATTCGATTGTGAAATCTCTCTCTCTGTGTGAATCTACTCTGTATATTGTGTGAGAATGTTGTAACAGTGCGAAGTTTGTAATGGATTGAGAGGTTGATCAAAGAAATGTAAATAAAAAAGGGAGAGGGAATTAGAACAGGATTGTTGCCTATTGACTCTAGAATGGAACAAGGTGTAATCTCTGTGAAAAGGCTATGAGCCTGAGATTGTATTGTAACTTTGTTTGTTGCTGAATAATAAAATGGCTCGGATCTTTTGGAGTGTGGGGTTTTTCACCCAAAAGGGTTTTCCCCACGTAAATCTGTGTGTTCTAATCTTCTGTACCATCTTTCATGTTTAGTGGTTTTGTTTGTTGAATCTGTTTATGCAAGTTGTTGAAACTGAATTTTACATGTGCTTCTCTCAGAAGGATTAATGTGGGAAATGAACTGTGTCTGATTCCGCTTTGTGACATAGTTGTATGTGTGTTTGAGGCAATCTAATTGAAATTAAAGTTAACGAAGATGCTACAGATCTTGGATGCTTATCTGAGATGACAATTTTTTTTCCCAACAAGTGGTATCAGGGCCTTATTTGGTTGTTGGTTCTATGAATTTTTCTTGTGAATATTTCTTAGTCTGTCAAGCTTGAGGAAATCTGGAGGAGTTGGCTGATGTATTGATCCTTTGGTGAGTGGAAGTCTTGTGGTATTAAGAGACATCACATAGCTTGAAGGATGGTGTAGATGGAGTTGATCATCTTGGCAGTGATATAACCTTAATGTATGAGGTGGATTTATTTGCTTCTTAGTTGAGTTGTAGCAAAGCTTTCATATTGGGTGTCTATGTGAGAGGATTTGTGGTGATATGGAGAAGCTTGGGTTGTGTCTCAGTCATGGAAGAGAGTGCTTATGCTAGGTGGTATTTCCTAGTGTTGGAAGGCATTGTATTCTATTAAGCTCGAATGTGTGAAAGCTTCTGGAATAGCCTATCTCTTTCTCGAATGCATGCGCATATTGATGGTTTTGGAATTGGCTTGAAGGGGGCCTGGAGTTCTTGAATTGTTGTTTCCTTTTTTAAGGATCTATTGTACTTGCATGTTTTATGTGGTTTTTCAGGTTTTACACGTCAAGCAAAACTTGTGATTATGTGGTTTTTTGAGATTCTTTCTCTGTATGAGAGTGTTGGTATGTGATTTGTCACTCATCATTCTTGTGGTGTTGCTTGTTGGTTTCCTAGACTATGGTGCTTGGTGTGGACATGTTTGGAAAATTGGATTTGTACTTGATTTTGTGTTTGAGTCAAGGTTTCTACATGTTTGTTCTCTTGTGAGACCTGATATTGTGTAAGAAATTGATGTAGTAGATGAGTCTTCATGTTTCATTAATTGGATCTACATGTTGTGCAAATTTATGGGTTGTCTTTACTCATATGTTTGCAGTGTGACAACCTGGAAGTGGATTGTCTATATCCACACGATTTGATTTAGTGTCTATGCAAACTTGTAATTTGGCCTTGTTTGTGGTCACTTGTGCATTAGTGTGGATGTTTTGAGGTAAGAGGATGGATGATAAGTGAATTCCTGGATAGTCGATTATGGAGTCCTATAGCATAGTGAATCTCCTTACTTTTGAGATCTTGGTTTAATTATCAATACTGTTATATGTTTGTGGGCCTAGAAGATCTTCTTTTCAGTTTTGGAGATGGTTGGTCATGATGCTTGGAAAGCCCGAATGTCACATTTCAGTGGGAGCTTTAGCAGTGACTGTGAGTTCATCACTTGGTGGTGAATGATCTTCTTTAGTGTTGTTGATGTTACTAGGAGGGACTCTTAGATCCTGTTGTTGCAGAAGGGTTCTTTTGTATTTTTTTGGGCACTATTTGAGGATGTGCAACATCTTGGAACCATGGAGGATGTTTGGAGTCTTTGGTTGAGGTGTTGTCGGTGCTTGACAGGTGATGTTGGTTTTGAGTTTTTTTTCTTTATGTCATGGTATACTCTTGTTTATGCATTGGAGTTTTGACATTGTGCATTGCAATTGAGACCATGGTATGTTCACTTGGAGCATTAGTATCTCCTAAGGGGGATATGTAGATCATGGTGTCATGATAAGTTCCTATTTCAGATGTTTGGAGCTTTGATAGTGGTCTAGATTTTCTCTGTGTTTTGAGTACATTGGTCATATGCTTGAGAACTTCATGTTAGTGCACTAATGCAGTTCGGAGTTCAGCATGGGATGATCATTTGCAGGTGCTCATGAATACATGGAGAATAAGGTGAGGCTGTAATTCTCCTTAGATGAGAAAGGTGTTGATTTCAACAAAAAGTTTGAGTAGCCTACACTTTGGTTGAACGTGAGTTCAACAGAGACCAATGAGGAGATTATTCTTGGATGAGTCATGGTGGCTTGTATATCTTGGAGGATTATTTTTTCTTTTCCACCTTTGGTCTGCTCAACAGTGAAGTATAATTTGAGAGGTATTTTTCCCATTGTATCTTTCACATGTGTTTTATACTTTCTTTCATGTTATGGATCTTGAATTGTTGTTTAAATGGTTATGGAGGATTCATAGTGGAATATGTACAACATAGTTTATCTCCCTGATCTTTTGTTGTATATCATTTACTAATGAAGAACTAGTAGGAGATGCTTTATGGGTTGGTTTCCTGATATGGGAAATTAAATAGTTTGGTCTTCTTTGAGAGGCTTGCATCCATGATTGTTTACATGTTACATTTGCTATACTTGATCTTGGTGATTGAATGGTTGGATGTTGTTATGGTGTATCTTTGGGATGGGAAGGAGATCATACTTGACAAAGTTGGCTGTTAGAAGTGTATGTAGGAGGATGTTCAACAGGTATATGTTGTGCAGAGTTTATCTCTTTGGTCTTGATTGTCTTCTTGATGTTTGGTTTCACATTACATTGGTTTGAGGTTTAGTCAGAGCTGTAGTGATCACTTGCTTGTGGTCATGTGTTTCCACTCATATTCTTGGGTGATGACATGGAGGTTCTTAATCTTTTTCCTTTGTTGGGTGTGAAGAACTTGGGAGAGTTCTAAATACTTGTGGTGAGAGTTGTTCTTGCAGGTTATTAATTTATAGGTTGTGCATATCATTGTGGATGTTCCTTGGTACTACATGGCTACATTTTTCTATGTGTTGTGATTGGTAGACTTGTTATGCCTTTGATCTTTCAAATTTGGCATTACCTATGCAGTGGGAGTACCTGGATGTATTTGGTATTCTTCGACTAGTTTGTGCATGGTGCTTGTATCTATGGTTGATGGGTTGGTTGTGCTGCTGGCATGAGTTTACTAATGATGATACCTTGAAGGTATGTGACATTGGATGGATAGCATGAGTTGTGGGTGCTATTTTCAGTCATGTGGGTTGATCAGTTGGATGGGTGCAGTCAGTTTTTTTGTTGTTGTTTTGGCTGATGTTCTATCTTGTTTCTAGAGACTGTCTTCTCACAGTTGTGTTCTAGTTTGGGCCTTGGAAGTTGATGTTGTTTATGCTTCTATATGGTTTGTAGTTGATGCTCTGGAGTGGTCAGTAAGATATTCATCAAGTGGGATATTGTTGGAGATATGTGCCTCAATCTTGCTGACCTAAACCTCCTATAAGAATAAATCGATGAGACACCTGAGATATCCTACCGACGAGTTGTTTAGTCCTGAAGGCTTGAAGTGTTTAGATCGATGTGACATGTGTTTGGTCTTGCTGAAGAGAACTATCAGATTGACTTGAACTGTCAGTGTGAGTTCTCAGTTTCATATCGACAGTGTTAGTCTGGCCGATAGGTTTGATCAGTGTACATCTTGCCAATGAACAGATGGTCAAGCTAACACGATACTTCAGAATGCATCTTACCGACAGTAGATCTCTAGCCTATGTGATTTGTTCAGTGTGAGTCTGGACAATGGGTGTGTTCGGTGTGACTCCTGTCGATGAAAGGTTTTGAACTGCAGTGAGCTGAATTTCATCAGGGTGACTTTTGATCTCAGTGGGACTTTTGCCGATAGTGGTTCTCTTGCCGAAGGAGCTGCTCCTGATGCATATCATTGTGTCTCCTACCGATGGGTTTGCTAGTCGTGAATGTCGGTATGACTCTGGCCGATGGTATTTGGTCAGAGTAACATCAAGGCTCTATAAGAGTCTTAGCGACAGAGCATGTCTTGCCGATGAGGTGTTGGTCGTCGGTGTAACTTGGGACTTTCGTGAAACCTTCTCTGATGCTTGTTCTCTTGCCGATGGTATGTTCTAGTTGGTCATCGGTGTGACTTGGGACTTTGGTGAAACCTTCTCCAATGCTTGTTCTCTTGGTGATAAGGCTGATCCCATGAAATTTGGTGCTCCCATTGAATGTCTGTATGACTCTAGTCGATGGTATTTGGTTAAGGTGACATGAAGGCTCAATAAGAGTCTAAGTGACAGTGGAGGTCTCACCAACAAGTATACCTTCAGTGATAACTCTTGTCGATGGATGTTTCTCTCACCAACAGGCTGGTGCATTCTATATGAACTCTTGGCAATAGCGTTTCTCTCACCAACAGTCTATGTTTGGTATGAGCTCTCGCCGATAGTGATGGTCTTGTTGATAGAGCTACATGTGATGGACATCAGTGTGAAGTCTTAGTGACAGCGGTGGTCTTGTCAATTGTTCTGCAATGGACATCGATGAGATGTCTTGCTGATGGGCTTGGTCGAGACCTCAGATAATGAAGACATCAGGGAGACTATGTCCGATGAACATGAAAGAAGACCATGGTTGGAAGAACGATGACTTTATTGGCTTGTTGATGTGTTGATTGTTCGTTGGAGGAACACAATGAGTTGGAGTAGACTATTTATTGTCCAAGATAGGTTGATAGTTGATCTAACTATAGAAGATGAACCAAACGGTTCTGAGTTGGGATAAAACTGTTTTTACAGGATCGTTCGTGGGTTGGTTATAGAATGAGAATACTATTCAGAAGGAGGTGAAAACACTCTCTCTGTGATTCGATTGTGAAACCTCTCTCTCTATGTGAATCTGCTATGTATATTGTGTGAGAATATTGTAACAATGCGAAGTTTGTAATGGATTGAGAGGTTGATCAGAGAAATGTAAATAAAAAAAGGGAGAGGGAATTAGAATAGGATTTTTTCCTGTTTGACTCCAGAATGGAAAAAGGTGTAATCTCTTTGAAAAGGCTATGAGCCTGAGATTGTATTATAACTTTGTTTGTTGCTGAATAATACAATGGCTCAGATCTTTTGGAGTGTGGGGTTTTTCACCCGAAAGGGTTTTCCCCAAGTAAATCTGTGTATTCTAATCTTTTGTACCATCTTTCATGTTTAGTGGTTCTGTTTGTTGAATCTATTTATGCAATTTGTTGAAACTGAAGTTTACATGTGCTTCTCTCAGAAGGATTAATGTGGGAAATGAACTGTGTTTGATTCCACTTTGTGAAATAGTTGTACGTGTTTTTGAGGCAATCTAATTGAAATTAAATTTAACGAAGATGCTACAGATCTTGGATGCTTATCTGAGATGACAATTTTTTTCCCAACAGACCAATGGGTGGATAGAGTAGGCACAGTGAAGTAGAAGAGCTCATGTGGACTATTGCAGGTATAAGAGAGAAGTCCTAAACAGTGAGAGTTGAAGCCATGAAGATTACAGAGTATGAGATGTGAATGATGAAAGATTGCACCAAACAAGATGTGTTTGAAAGGAGAGATGGGATGGGTCATGAAGAGACCCTCGATAATTCCATTTTTAGAAAAATATTGGGAAGAAGTGGAAAATAGGAAGCACTATGAAGAATTTGAAAAATATCTAGGTTGAAGTAAACGTATTGGAAAAGAAGGTTAAGGAGGAAGTGAGGATATGGGAAGAGAGATGTGGGAAGAAGAATGTTCTCTTGAAAGAAGACAATGAAAAGAAGAGCAAAAAGAAAGAGTGTTGCAGTCCTTTGGTAAGGTTTGCATGTAAGGATGAACATATGGGGACAACCCACACAAGTGAAGAGGATAATGAGGCATAGGTTGCAAAAGTATCAAGTGGATGTAGTAAATTAAATCTAGCAAATGAAGAAAGTTTGCAATTTGAAATTGTGAATAGTAGTGGTCCAAATTTTGATGAATAGATTGGTGAAGATGAAGATGGTTTCTTGTTGAAGAAGAGATGGAAAGAATAAACAAGTGGTTGGAAGGAGAATTGATAACAAACATGAAGATGAGTTTGCAAAACTTGTCTTTGTAAGTGAGAAGATGAATGTTGCAGTGAACAATGAGCAAAAACATGTTGGGACAACAAACAAGAATGAGGTAAATTTTAATTTTGAATTTAGTTGTGATGATTCTATACCTTCTTTGGTGAGAGTAGAAGAGGATTCCGAGCAAGATGAGATCATGCAGATGAGAATATTTAATTTCCATGGAGTAGTAATTGCAGATTTGTATAAGGACGTAGTATATTTTTCTTGTTGTTTGGATAATATATATTTGCATGCAAAATTTGTAGAGGATGTTGCAGGTGAAACCTAGTAGAGGTGGTCAGTATATGGTGGGATTGATCCCATGAAAGAGGAGAGAAGAGAGTGATTAATTGGAAGAGGAGAGGGGAGATTCATTGGTGGTGGAGGACAGTTCATGGTGGGCATGATTATACAAGAGGAAGGAAGAAGAGGATGAAAATTTGTTGGAGGAAAATGGTGAGCATTCTGAAAAAGTGTTTGAAAAGAAGAAGAAAGAAAATTTCTAGGGTACCATCTCAACATTGGATTATTCTGCAAGTTTCTTACAACTTGAAAGAGTATTTCTACTACTCAACTCTATTTTGTGATCCTATGCTAACAAACTTCCTACCTGATGTGTCTGATGCAGGAGCATCCGGGGGTGCTAGTAATCTTGCATCACCAAAAATATTATCTTATTTTTGTTATTTTCAATAAGAGCTAATGTGTGGGAAAATAAGTATTTTAATTTCTAACATATTTATTGTTTTCCTATGTGGATTTGTAATTGTAATTTTGAAGAAAATTTAATCCAATAAATGTTTCAAAGGCATTGCAAGAGGAATATTCTAGCCTAGGAATCCATTTCAAGGTGGAGACTACTCATTAATGCACATCCTTGCATGTTTATTTGCATGATTTGCATGCTCTTGCATGTTGGGGTGCCCAAGTTTTCATGTTGATGCATGTTCTTTCATGGAGCTATTAGATCCATCAAAGAATAATGAAGTACACCAGATTGACCAAATTTGATTGGCCATGGTGTAGGCACCCGTATGAAGGCCATGTGAGCATTTGGTAATTTTTAATAGTTTATGAATTATACTCAAAATGGGTATGGTTTTTCCAAGGGGGTGTTTCACGTGTTGTTTTGGAATACCAGTATGGTATTCTCCCCCTCAAACCTTTATATACTTATGCCTTATCTTTGTTAGAATTTGGCTTGGAGGAGTTGAAGTTTGGCATAAAAGGATGTTGTCGGATTCCATAGAGGAGTGTGACTTCAAATATTTCTAGATGATGTAACCATCAATCCCATTGATATATTAATATCATTTTATTTTAGAGATAATTGAATATTATGTTTCCTTCTTGCATTTGTTTTGTGCAATTAATTGTTGTTGTGATAAGTTTCAGATTGTAAGGGGAGTTCCCTTTTCATCAATGGTATTAGACATCTTGAAGAAGGAGACCAAGACTCCATTTTTTTGTAGGTTTGAAATTTTTTTGACAGCAACAAGAAATTTTGAAGATTGCAAGTTCATTGCTTCAGTGGTTCTCAATCGAAGATTGCGAGTTTCAGGAGTTGATGCTACAAGAAGGTGGATTGAAGTGTTTTAATTTGTGGCTGTTATTTTTTTTTGCATCAAAACTTAATATCTGATTTTTGAAGATTTCCAATAGCCCATACGGTTGTATATGATGTATTTTCATTTAATACGAAGAAAAGTCAAATAGTTAATCAATCAAAGTTCTTGCAGATTTTTGGAACAATTTCTTATAATTCCTTTGTTTCATTTATGTTGTTGGAGTTTTTATTTGAGGATTTGTGAGGTTTTCCAATAGCCCATATGGTTGTATATGATGTATTTTCATTTTGGCAATAGTTTCCACGCAATACGGAAAAAATTTGAATAGTTAATCAATCAAAGTTCTTACAAATTTTTGGAACAATTTCTTATAATTCCTTTGTTTCATTTATGTTGTTGGAGTTTGTATTTGAGAGAATGGGTAGGCCCCTAAATCAAGCAATTGTCACTTTTTTTCCTACATGTCATTAGAAGCACACTAGTGAAGAATGCCTCTATAATAAAATAAATATTTCTTGCGTAGAATATTTTAGAAGGAATGCTACCTTACAACCTTTACCTTTAGATATGACCAAAATAAAATATATATGGCTCAATGGAGACCTTGGCCACCATAAGCTATGCCACCACGTATGATTAATTATTTTAAAGCACCTTATAACATGGTGCTTAGTGGTCAATCTAGCTCTTTTCTTGTTCAACCTAGATGGTATAGAGGTTGGAAACAACCTCCATCCTATCCATAGTGGTCAAATTAATACCAAAATTCCCCACAATCATGGCAACAAGCATGGAGAGCATAACTACCACAATTTCCATAATATCCATCATATCTGATACCACCTATTATTATCACATACCAACAATCAAAATAATAATTTTTACCACCCATACCACCAAAATCTAATAATCAAACATCAAATTCATCATAGCCACCAAAGGAAACATCAATGCATACTCAACCTACACCAAATCTAAACAATAAGGTGGAATAACCAATTTATAATAATTAGGTGGTAGGATACCTGTTATGCCCTACATACCCATCCCCATTTTCTCTTTGGCTTAAAATGGGTCCCCCCTTTTTAATTTTTGTGTTTCCTTTGTTTCTGGCTCATTTTATTTCCCTTGGGTCCTTTTTCTTTTCTAGTCTCGAGAGATTTTTTCTTCTCGGGCTCTCTTTTTTCTTTGTTTGTTTGGCCTTGTTTGATCCCAAGAGAATTTGTTCTCTCGGGCTTTGTCTTTCATTGCCTTGTTAGGTTTTGGGTTCTAAAATGGACTTTGGACCCTTTTCTAGAATGTCTAGATCCATTTTATAATCTTGATCCCATTTTTCCTTGGTGCCTTGTTGGGTTTTGGGTTTCAAAACAAACTTTGGACCTTTCTTTAAAAGGTCCAAATCTGTTTCAAAATCTTGACACCACTTTATTTTCCTGTTAGGACTCGAAACCCAAAACTGATTTCAGAAATTTTTTTTTTTTTCTGAATCTATTTCCTTTCCCTGCCCCCACTTTTATTTTTTTGTTTGTGTGTTTTTCCTCCTAGAGCTATTCAAGAACTGGAACCCCAATCGGATGTCAATCCTTTAACATTGGTTCTCACATCTATTTCCACCCCAAACTACCAACCACCTACCACATTAATGGAAGATGAGGTTTTGTGTGTGTGGGCATGATTTAAACATTTCTAATTATGAATTACCCTCATTATCATAATTTAATCATTGAGATTAGAGTATTCGGAGCTATGTCACAAATCAGATGAGAATTTAGACATCCTACAATTGATTTATCTTCAAATTTCTTCCTTTTGTGCGTCTCCATTTTGGCCTTCTTTGGTTTTCATCTCTTGCTATTTGTTTTGTGTTGGTTTTCTTCTTTTTATTCATTTTAGTTTTGTTTCATGTTCATTTTTGTGTGTTCTATGATTTTGTGTGTGTTGGTGTTTGTTTTATTGGTCCATTTGGGCCTCATTTTCCTCTCTTGGGTTGGCCCTTGTTTTGATGGTTTTGAGTTTATGGTTTTGAATAGAGTTTTTTCCCTACTTTTGGTTAATATTTTTAATCCTAACATTCCCTAGTTTAGTCAAGGTTGTTATCACCGACATACCCTAGTTTCTCCCTAGGTTCCTTGGTCTTCAATGTTCTTTTTCCCCGTAGGATTTATTCCTAGGGTTTTCAAATCATTAAGTGAGCTAAGTTCTACAATCTATCCTTTCAATTTCAGAAACCCCAAAAGGATATATCTACAAATTATCTTGATCTGGAATCCTTTCTCAATCTTGATCCCCATAGAGTATCCATCATAGAATCACTTAACTATTTGATGGAATTGCTCATTTGTCTTTTTAGGTTTTCAAACTCTGAAGGAATGTATTTTTCAAAAGTCAAAATCTTTGATCCATTCTCGATCTCAATCCCCATAAGCAAGGTCTATTCGAGATTTGTATTCCCAACAAGACACTCCTAAGATTAGGTCCAAAGTCCATTTTGGGTCTCAGTTTCTGCCAAGTACTATCATTCAAATCTTGGAATATGATTTAAGATATTTATTCCTCTAGGTTTGGAAAACCTTGAAGAAATACACATTATGTTCGTTCAAGATTCTAAATCCTGGTGGGACCAAATTGACCAATGACTGAAATTGATACAAGTACTTGGACACGAATTTGATGCATTAAGATATGTTCAGGACTTTAAGTCCTGAATGGACCATGTTAAATGATGCATTTGTTTGAATTTTCAAAACTCGGATGGATGCATTGAACCTAAAATCTAATGTCAATTTCAAACCTCAATTTTTGAAAGGGTCACATTCGATTGGAGTTTTGATTCTCAATTGGACTTCGCAAGAAGGAGACTAAATCCAAAAGTCAAACTCGATCCTGAATCCTGCTCACTATATGCATGGTTCCATCGAGGTTTCAAGTCTTGATTAAAATTTTCAATGAATGGTCCCAAGTTCATTTTTTGTCTCAATTCTCTCCATAGGCTCAAATCATATAGAAATATAGAAGTTCAAACCCTATAGGACAAAAATTCAAAATTTCTTTTGAGCCAAGTTCTCTCATCAAAGTTTCAAAGGATTCTTACATACCTTATTTTATCTTCATATTAGGTTATCTAGATGTATGATTCAAGCAAAGATTCAAGTGCAGAGGGCCTCCTCAAAGAACCAAAGGCTAAGAGAACCAAGGTAGAAAATTTCCCTTTAACAATGATAAAAAATTCCAAGGAGTCCCTAGTGATGAAGATCACTAACATAGATCTTGGACACATCAATTTGGAGGCCTTAAAAGAAGAGATTTTCTCCCCTAAAGCTTCTCCTAGAGCTCAAAAGATAGCAAGTTCAACATTAGCACATATGGCCTCATTCCCAGTTACAGTCCAGTTTCCAGAGCTCGTTTTAGCAATAGCATCCTCTTACAACCCTGTACAGAGAAAGTGTTATAATCCTTGGGTGATTGAAATCATTGACCTTTCTCCTCCAATGATTAGAGTAGTGTTTGACTTTCCTCCATACTCAAATTTTAAAATTACTTTAGAAGGAGAGGCCATTAAGGAATATCAAAAGGATATCAATAATAATCTCAAACACTTGAACAAGAAATGGTTAAGGACAAAGAGGAAGTAGGTGACTAAGATTCCTCAAAATCTTGTAAGGTTAGACTTCTATTTTGAAATAGGAGACATTATCACTCTGTTGTCTAAAGCCTTGGGCAAGGAAGAATCCAGGACTTACGAGACTTGGATGCTTCATTTCATTAATATCATTCTAAAAGGAGAAACATTCTTAGATTGGGGATAAATTGTCTCATGCACAATTCATGCTTAGATAACCACTATTAGAGATACCAATTAGTTTTTCATGTCCTCTTATGTAGTATATCTAGCAAAAAGGGTAGGTAACTTTCCAAGTTTGAGTACCAAGGGTGTTAGAGGGGAAGGTCCAAGAGAAATTAATATTTGGGAATTTTATACCCAATTAGAGCTAAAGGAGGGTGAAAGACATTTTAAGAGAGTTAATGATGCATTTTTGTATCTAGTAATTAATCGATTTACAAGAAATCTGGGTTACAAAATGATTAAGGAGGCTACAACCTTGGTAATTGAATGGTTTCAATGGTTTATCTAGTTCCCCAAGTCTACATATATCAGAATTTTTGGGTTTGATAAAGCTCCATTTTTTCTACCAAAGTATTGTAGTGACAGGTTGGTTTTGATTGAATTTTCAATACAAGTGATGGATGTCAATTTAAAGTTTTCTAGTATTGAAATACCCTTTCAAATTAGGATATTATTCATGTCCATCCATTGCAACTACCAAAACAACTATTGAGTAATTACAAGCCCTCAAATTGAAGCAATATATTCCAAGGAATAACTTTGATCCAAAGGAAAAAATGAAGGCCTTGAGTTTTTCCATGGTTTTGATGTACAAGCCCAATATTGAAGATTCTAGGTAGACCTCCAAGATGATTTGGAGGTTAGAAAGAGAAGATACAATAGATTTACCATCTTCTAAATGAAGGAATTTGGTATTAGAGATGATATTCCTGAAGGATTATCTAATGACAGGAAAACCCTAGACCCCATGTTTGATATTGGTAAGATAGACACTAAGAATATGGACCCCATTTATTGGTCAAAGAGAAAATATCCCTCCATTGATGATATCTCAAAAAAGGTCCTAGATAGGAGCAATACCTGGGTTGAACTCAAGATAAAGTAATTCCAAGGAAAGGAAGGCTCCTATAACATGAAGAAGCAATTAGCTATTGAGGGATTTTCCTCCTCAATAGCAACTAAATATAAAATATAGAGAAGGAAGGAGAAGCCATCTACTTTAGGAACTATGGAGACAAAACCTACAATGGAAAAGGTAGTAGAAGCCTTAAAAATAGTAGAAGTTAAGTACAAAGCTACAAGTGTAGGGGTAGTCTTAGGACTTGGGGTAATGCAAATTTCCCAAGTCCATCCCACTAAAGAGGCAACAACAATAGAGCCTGCTACTACTACAAAGCCTACAAATCCCATTTAGGAGGTTGCAAAAGAACCTCCTATAATAGAAGTAGTGGACATATCTAATGTCCCATCTCCTACTCATTCAAAAATAGAAGAGATTCCTAAAGAACATGAAGAACATTAGAATGATCAAGTGGATTTAAAACTTGAGTCTCCAAAAGGTACATGTTTTGAAGAATAGAGGATGGTGGAGGACATAGATTTTGAGAAGCAGGAGGATCAAAGAGAGGAGACTCGTGAACTACGGGAATAATCACCTAAGCTTGAAGAGGAGAAGGAAGAGAATAAATAACATGTGCTCACAACAAAGGAGCAACAAGAGCTCATAGAAAATATATTAAGGCAAGTTGAGAAAGAGAAAGCCTCCTCTTCATAGGTCACCAACATTGAAGAAGTGACAAAGTATCAACCTAAGGAGACTCTAGTAATAGAAAAAAAGTGTATACCTCTTTAGAGCTCCTACTTGGTTGAAATTAAACCTTGAGAAAAGTTGGAAAGTGATAGTCCAACCTTTGAGTTGGAAAGACATGGTGGTTGAGGTAGAAAAGAAAAAACCAAGGAAGAAGCCTAGGAACCTTCACCACCAAACTCAATGAGGTCAGATAAATGATTGTAGAGGTCGCAAATCTACTAGCTAATAAAAATGAGAGGGAACTACATTCATTAAATTATCAGTTGTTGACCATTACTCTAGGAAAGTATACAAGAAGAGATCAAATGTCATCTTTATATTTAGTAGTAGGTTCAGTAAAATTCGGGATGGGCAAGGAAAAACAAACTAAAGATGATCTCAAGGCTCAAATATAGTAGATGAAGGTATTCCTCAAAGGTATAACTTCTCCCATTTTTGAGAAACCTTCTACATCAAAAGCTTTAGTACTAATGAGAAAGAAGGAAGTGGACAAAATTAATGAGACGAAGAAGAAGTCTCAATTTTTTGATAGATGGATTAAGTTCAAGAAAGAAATGGAAGAACTCTTGATATCTGGTTACCAACAATATCAGAAGGCTTTCTCTTTGGAACTCATTATAGAATATAGAATAATCCTACTTAAATTGAATTAGGAATTATATGAAGATTATTCTTGTTTCAAGATTTTCATAGTCACCATCATCAGCCTAGATCTCTTGTTGCCCAATACTCAAGGGTTAGATACTCTTCAAACAATTAAATATTCATGGAGGGTAAAGTTAGAAAAGGAGATCAATTCTAAAAATGGTGAGAAGGAGACCATTTTGGATAAGCTAATGAACATCAAGGTTGATGTTATATTGGTTAAGAATGATATGCAATAGATGGAGAGATGCATAGTTGCAGCCTCAATCACTTTTGAGAAAACTAAATTCAAATTGGAATGGGTAGATGGACTTGATATGGAGATACTTGCATAGGTACTAGCAAATTTTGAGTACAAGCAACAAAAAGGGGAAATTTTTAAATATTTTGAAAAAAGAATATGTTTTTTGACTAGTCAAATGAAATAGATGTTGTTTTGGTGACTTGTCCTCTAAAATGGTGGGGGTATAGTGGTGGAACTGAAGTTGATTGGTGATCAAAATGATGAACTGGTGTCTACTTTTGGAGAGTCGGTTATATGCCAGATAACTGCAATTCATTTTTTGAGCTTCCTTGATTTATGGATCTACATTTCTCTCTTTTTGGAGGGAATATTATTCTTTGGGTCTATATATTGTAAAATCCCTCTCATTGTTAGTGTCCAAAATTTGAAGATTAGACTTGTGGTTCAATAAAATAGGATTTTTCTAGAATTTTTTGCTTTCTACATTTTCTACATTACTCTTTAGAAAGAATTAGTTTGAAGAAGCTTAGATATGTACACCAGTGAAGTTTTGTTAAATATGTAAAAGTTGTTGCCTAAACAAATTCAATAAAAATTATCTAGATTTAATCATCTTTGGATTGTACTCTCGCATTGAATGGTATTTATCATGATATCTATGGTTTATAATTCTTCAGAGTAAATTAATTTGTAATGGGTTTTAATTGTGATGAATGAAATGGAATATGCCTTTAAATCTAGCACTATGAGTAAATACAACTGTTTTTATTATGAGTTTGTTTATTCTACAACTTCTAAAATATTTCTTTGAAGGATAACTAATCTAGTTAGTTTGATTAATATGAATTCATTCTTTCTTGCATGCATTTTTCTATCTTTTGATCTTTATTTAAATCACTATTAGATAGGTTTAAGTAAAAAATAAATTAGTTTGTGATAAAATACTAGTAGGCTTGAATATTACAATTATATAGACCACTTTGTAGGACAGCCTAGTTGTGACCCAACTCCCAAGACCTTGGAAGGTAATTAATCTCACAGTTGATTATGTTTTTCAAGAGATGTTAGAGATAATATTTTTTTCTTTTGTTGCACGTGTTAATTTGGCATTCAACAAACTAGCACTAGAAGGAGGCCCCCCTTTTGAAAACACAAACTGGAGCATATAGGATCCTTTTTGCTTGATAGGTTTGAGAGAGTACTTATATCTACCCCTTGCAAAGGACATTTCTTTGAGCTAAGTTTTCCTACCAAACGTAGAAAAATCCATAGAAATAGAATTGTATCACTAGGAACCCTACCAACAATAGCACCACCATCTCTACCCAATCCACCTCCACCAATGGATTTCTTTATGGAAAACCACTTACCCCTAGGAGTCATCCTAGGTGGTTTTCATGAAATGCCTAAGAACCTAGAGAGATTTTTCCTAAAATACATCCATGGGGAGTCTTGAAGTGCAAAAGAGCACATACAAGCATTCAAAGATGTAGTGCTAAGAGCCCAAATAGAACACCAAGATGTAGTATGTAGGTTGTTCCCTTATTCATTGATAGATATAGCTTACAACTGGTACTTGAGCATATTGGTCAGATCTATTACCTATTACAGGGATTTAGAGGATGCATTCATTAATCAATTTTGTGTCTATGTAGACCCAACTATCTTGTATCATCAATTTTGCACCTATAGTAAAGAGCCTAATGAACCACTTCCATTATTCAACGTGAGGTTTCAAAGGATGTATGATAACTTTAGGAACCTTATGTTGTCATAGAAGGGGTGGTAATATAGTTGTATCTAAGAGCCCTAGATCCACTGACAACTCTATTTCTAAAGAAAGCCTATAATGATCAAGAAATTAATACAATAGCTAAAGTGTACCACTTGGCTATTCAACTACAATAGCAAGTAACTCCTTCACTAGGAGGTATAGGGGGAACTATGTCTTTTTTGGGATATCCAAGAATTCCCAACCAAATGCTTGCATTAAATCAAGCCATTAACAACAACACTCCATTAATGAACATAGTGTCTAGAATGACTAATTCAGCACATGCCTTAGCCTATTAATTAGATTCCCCCAGTTCCTATGTTGCCTTGGTCCAACAATGGAAAATAATATGCCCAAGCACATGTTTTAGCAATGCCTAGAGGAAACTCATATTTTCAACAACATAGAGGACATAATTTGTAAGAAAACCTATCACAAGTGCCACAACTAAATCAACCTAGAGAAAATGAAAGTACTGAACAAACCTCTCATCTTTCATTTGAAACTGAAACCCTTGAGAAAACCCTTTCATAAGTTAAAAATGAGTTTAATCAATTCAAGATTAATCCCCCTCAGAATTAAAACCAAAATTAGAATCATTATCAGAATAAGAGGAACTATCAAAAACAAAACAAGGGATATGATCAAAGGCCTTATAATAGATACTGAGATATGAAACCTAACAATGGTGGGGTCACAAACACTAATAAGCTAAGTGACAATCATGTCTCATCTCAAATGGCCCATATAGAAAATGTAGTAGACCTCAATTTCATGACTAATTGGTGTAGGATGCATGACACCTCTACTCATTCTGAGGTAAATTATCATCAAATGGAGAAAATGGTCAAAATAGCACAAGTTGATTCATAATCTGCCCAACCTAACTCTAATGAAAATGTTGGCCATGTGAATACTGCCATGATGTTGGACACCTTTGTGTTCCCTTTTGAAGAAGATAATGAGCCTAAAATAGAGACATATGATGCTCAAGAATTCCAAACTGCAAAAGGAAATTATTTCCTAAGGAACCAAAATAGACATCCTTTCACTACCTCTAATCCTCCTAATATCAATTTGATTCCCCCTAATCCTAAGGCCAACAATAACCCTCAACTACCCAAGGGACCAATAGAAGGTCAAGGTAGAAGCAATCCCACTTTTTCTACCATGCCTCAATTACAAAATTAAATAGGTTATGACATAACAAAATAATTTAAGAAGGCAAGGTCTAATATGTCTTTCTTTAATGTATTGCAAAATTTCACTAGCCAACGAGAGGCTTTGATTAGTTTCCTAGACAAAATAGGTTGTAGACATGTAAAATTGACGTAACACTTATCGCACACCCTAAAGGACATTTTCTCATCATTAACATCATTATCACTTAAATATCACTACATTTCACATCAATTGCATCAAAAACCCTAAATTCCTCTATTAATTGAATAATATTACATTATTTAATTAATTCACCTTTTCATCATTTTTAATTATTAAAAAAAAATTCATTTATTTAATGAAGTTCTAATCTAACTTTATTCCTTTTGATTAATTAAATAATGCCAATTATTTAATTATGTCACTAATTCACTTTATTCCCCTAAATTAAATAAATTATTAAAACATAATAGTTTAATTAAATCACTTTCCCCTAAACATGAATAATTGAATAAATTATTCAAAACATCATCAAAAATCAAATAAAACAAATACAACTTTGTTTGTAAAAGTCAAACTTGATTTACATGTTCAACTCAAAAAGATTAATTAATGAAATCAATTAATTAATTATCCTCACCTACTTTCATGATTGAGAAAATTATGATTCCCTAATTGCTCACTCTATTCTTTGACTAATCCATCTATTTCTTGACAAATCAATCTATTCTTCAATCTCACTGAAGGCTCAAATTGATTTCATCAATTTCACAAATTATTCAATATATTCCCTCAATCCCACTAAACACTCAAATTGATTTCTTCAATCACACTGATTATGTAATCAAAATACACTGATTATTCCCATCTAATTCCTCTCAACGGTTTTGAATCATTGATCAAGATATTCTACTACGCGATCTTGAGTGATCATTTCTAAACACAAATTCTATATAACAACCTAATTTCTTCTCAAAAAAAATTGAAGAATCAACATCATTTGCACGAAGTAATGCAAAAATCTTAATCAACCTTTTGACAAAGCTTCACACATATCTTTGATCAACAACACACACGTTCTTCAAGCTTTTGCATGGACAATGGAGGACTCACATTGATACAAATAACCCAACATCTTTGTGAATATAATTTGACATGGGATGGTAATGCTACATTTCTTGAATTCATTTTATGTTTCATTGCATCATTTGAATTTGTTCTTTGTAGTTTCATTTCGTGAGTAATGGGAATGAATCATTAACATTTTGTTTGTTTAGATTAGTTTCTATTCATTTAATTTTATCTTATTGTGTCTTCCTAATTTCCCCCTTACACATTTTGGCATGCCTAGTGGGACCATGGTCCTTAGCACTAATTGTTTTATGAGCAAATTTTGAAGTTGCAGGTTCTGGAAATGCACTAGAAAAAAAATTGCGCATAGGCTACAAGAATTTTTCGCGGTTGATTTCACGTTTCTACCGCACTTGACTCTTTTTGGGCCACTTCTGATATATTTTGCATTTTTTCCAAAATAAAAAAGGCACACTTGAGTTTTTCAGCCGCCTCTTCTTAAAACATAGAAGTCACACTTGATTTTTTCAGCCACACTTGCTTCTAATAGGGTTGCTTTTTCTTGAAATTTTTACTTTTGATCTGTCAATTTTCATTTAAAAGTCTAAAAGTCATTTTTTAATTTATAACATTAACATTTGCTTGGTTTGTATTTTTTAATGATAGCATCATTTTTGCAGCTTGTGCAAGATATGGAACACATTTATTACAAAGAAGGTGAACTGTCAAAATTTTCATTTTTTTTAGAAGCTTTTAGTTTAGGAAAATCTTGAATTTGGTGCTTAAGAATTGAACTCACAAACAAACACTTCAATTTTGGTGCATCTAAAAATGAACTTTTCCCAAAGCTTTCATAGTTTAGGAAAATTTTGAATTTGGTGCTTCAGAATTGAACACACAAATGAACACTTCAATTTTGGTGCATCTAAAAATAAACTTTTCCCAAAGCTTTCATAGTTTAGGAAAATTTTGAATTTGGTGCTTAAGAATTGAACCCACAAATGAACATTTCAATTTGGTGCTCTAAAAATAAACTTTTCCAAAGTTTTCATAGTTTAGGAGCATACTTCAATTTTGGTGCTTATTAAAACAAATAACCAAACACTTTCATTTTGTTGACGAATGCACCATTTTGTTTTGTTGACCATTAAGACAAGGTTTTAGAAAACACTTTTGTTGGTGCTTTAAAATGAACAAATCAAATTATTTTCTTGCACACTGCTATCTATTTTTCTGAAATCCAAAATATTTCATTTTGGTGCGCGTAAAAAAGAACAAAATAGCTATCTTGTACACATTTTTAGTTTTGTTTTACTCTATTTTTATTTTTATTTTCTTTATTTTTCATTCTTTTGAACTTAAAAAGAACATTGTGATGAAGTGTATACTATGTATTTCATGTTTGGAAAACTAGGTGTCTATCCTCTCCCCTCACCCCTTTTGATAATCTTGAGTGATGAAAAGCATCTTGAGTTTTGCACCTTTTGTTTACATTTCAAATCATACCCTTAGAGGGTCTATCTCCCGATTTGTGAGAGGGAATGACCCAAGCCGGAATTTTATTTTGGTCCGCTATATAAATAACTATGGGTGTGACAAAATTCATCAGCCACCTGGTGTGAATGTTTTATACCGACGAAAGTCTCCCTTAATATCCGTGAGATATGTAAAAACCTGCAAGGGCTAGGAGACCTCTTAATTGAGTGAATCACCACATGTATAGACACCAATAAAAAAACCCAAAATTGACTAAGAACCATCATTGTATAAGCCACCCCTTTTCAGCCAAAAAAATTCTTTGAAGTGGTGCATTAGAACTTTGATTTTGAGAAGTTACTTACCAAGTCCAACTTATGGTTGAGCTTAAAAACCTCTCCATTCATTGCATGAAAAATCATCCCTTCAAGGCATGAGGTAAGCCCAGCTAAAAGGAAGTTTCTATACCTAGTGTGTAAATTGTCTTTATGAAAATTGTCAAATCTATTTGGTTACTTTGAAACATCAAACGTTGTGCTTGAATTAAAATGAACACATCAAAACAAGCATTTAACATGGCTCTCAAACATCAAACCCTTTGAATTTAGTGTGAATACTTTGAAAAGAGCCCTATGTTTGCACTCCCTAAAAGATATCTTAAACAAATATCTTTGAAGGTTTATGAATATTTAGGCTCGCATTTCAAGTCGCATTAAGGACAAAGTAAACATTGGAAACTATAACTTTAGCATTTTGACTTCCATGAACATTGAGCTTTTCAAGAAAGAAATGTGCTTAAATTTGTAGACATTTTTAGGGTCAAATAGTTTTGATTGTTGTGTTTTTATCACTTGCCAAAATCTCAAATAAAATCAAACAAAACCTTCAAATATGCAAATTTACCGAACTTTGTTGCCAAACTCAAAAAACTAGAAAATAAATCTGCTTAGAATACAACTTTTGCTACTATTTTTGCTACATTGACCAAAAATTGGCCGCACTTGCCAAAAAATCTACAAATTTTTCTCTTTGTTTATGATAGTTATTGGTAAAAATCTACCGCTTTTGACAATCTGAGTGCACTTGACTAAAAACTAACCACATTTTACCTTTTTGTGCCACAATTGACAAAATTTACTAGTCACAATTGACTAAGAAATAGTCACTTTTGCTCAAAAAAATCACTTTCGCTTGTGCAAATTCACCTATTTGAAAAACTACACATAGAGGCCACACTTGAAAAATCTTACCACATCTGCTTTTTTTATCTGGCTGTAGTTGACTTTTTTAGCCGCTTTTGCTTCAAACCTATGACTTTTGCTCTGTTTTCTGGTGAAAATATAAAAAGAAATCTAAAACTAGTTACAAATCCTTTGAGAACGAAACAATTAGGTTCCCAAGATGCATCATAATCGGTCCATCATCCATTTTTCAAATTTCGGCACCTCATCCTACTTTTAGACATCAACAAAAAAAAAACTTGGATCATTCCTTCACTCACACTTCTAAGATATCAACATTTTCTTGAACCTCAAGGCCAGTTCAAGTAAATTTCTCACAAAATATCCTCTAGGAAAGAAGTGAAATATCAATCCAAGCCTTTCAATATTTTGAATTCCAAAAATATTGTCATCCCAAAACATCGCTAAAACCTTAGGGTCTTGAGAATCACAACAACCATATCAAAACACCAACATTTTAATCATTTTACCTTATGACCATTTGGTGTTTGATTGCTTTAGTTCAACAATCAAACCTTACACCATATGTCATACAACCAAACTTTAAGCTGATTGAAGGAGAAAAAAAAGACATAATCAATAGTTTGAGAAGCTTCATATTCAAGAAAAAAGAAACACAAAACTAGTGGAGAAACGTAGCAAACATCCTAGACAAACAAGAGAAAAAAGTAGATCTTGTGGCTGAAAGGCCCGTATTACCACCTCCTATGTGGCAATAGGTATCCTCTTTTCAAAAAAATAAAAATCCCAAAAATAAATGCAATTTCATTTCCTTAAAAATAGAAAATCTCAAAAACAAGCGCATTTTCATTTCTTTAAAAAATAGAAAATCCCAAAAAAAACAAAGCATTCTTTCATTCCATAGTTAGAAGTCACTAAACGTTCACAAAAGCTTGGCACTTGTTTATGAAAATTATGAGATCACAAGATAGAAAAAACATGGAAGCAAACAAAAGAAATGTTAGTATTCCCCAAACAAACACTACAAATGGTGAAAGTGGCCCATGGGGCTATAGGCCAAGTGACCTTGAAACACCTCAAAAGAGACCCATGTTCAAAGCAATAGCAAACCAATAACCTAGTGAGGAAGAAGTGATCCATAGACCACAAGAAGGAATGGATAGATCAAAGAAAAATCCCAAGGATATGGTCATAGAGGAGGTGGATAGTGAGGAAGAAATAAATGATGAAGAATTATTTCAACATTCTAATAATCCCAAGGTGCTCAAGCTAATGGGCATACTCCTAAGAAAGGATTTGAACACTTACTTTTTCAAGTTAGCATAGAGAGTTAGCATAGAGTGGTGCTAAGTTTCCTATAGAATTTAACATAGAAGGTCTCAAAGATCCTCACCTCATCCCCTTAGGAGATAACTCAATTGTGAGAGAAATACCCAAACCATTAGAGATTCCAAACATGCCACCAATATTCTCAAAAGGCAATGATCAACCAATTGAAAACCCTTTTTATAGAAAACCATCCCAAATTGAACAAGCAGTAGTGGCCCAACAATATTAGGGAGGTTCATCTCAATAAATTCCCCAAAACACTTCATATATTGACCCTTCCCAAAATGTACAAAATCAACAAGGGCGATTTCCACAATAGTACAATCAACAAGGTGGGTCATATGATCCCCTTCCCAATCAACAATACCAACAATAAGGTGTACCGCAAGGTACCCTTTCCAATCAATAAGGTGGGTCATATGGTCCTCTTCCCAATCAACAATACCAACAACAAGGTGTGCCACAGGGTACCTTTTCCAATCAACAAGGTGTTGAATATCCATAATACTGAGAGGGGGGGTGAATTAGTATTCGGCTAACCAAATTAATTAGTAACCATCCAATTATCAATCCACATAGAACAATAATGGTGAACCAGAACATAAAGAAGATCATAACACATTGACACTCATATTTTTTACGTGGAAAACCCAAAATGGGAAAAACCACAATGAGGGTTAGCTCACAATATATTTTAACCAGTTACAAAATATTATGGGGCTTACTACCAAGACTCACTGTCCTTGGCATGATCACAACTTGAATACAAAAGATGGCTTAATTCTGAAGTACAAAAGATGTTGGTTCACTACCAAGAATGAATTGTATAAGTGCACCTACATAGTGTTGGAAGTAGTTTCGGTTAAGCTCTAGATTTTTGCTCTGGTTGTCGGTACACAAAACACTTATCAATAGCTTCGCATTATTACCCTTGTCACATAGTTCTCCATATATCTTCTCTTCTTTCATCACTTAGGCCATCATAGATATATGCAGGCATAGCTTCCATTATCAATTGGGTTGGCCTAAATAAGGGAATACTTAAAATACAAAAGATCTTGTTGGCTTAGTACAAAATTTCTTTTGACATACAAATCAAAACGTGTTATCCACAAGTTAGGTTGGCCCAAACTTAAAGAAACAGATACACACAGAAGATACACCTTGTCATCCAAAAGAACACTGAAGTCTTGTCAATAGAGTAGACCAACCAGATCACAAAAATATGTTGAAAACATCTGTAGCTAATGCACCTGATCAACATATTGAGATTCTTCTTACTGCAAATATTTCTAGATTAGGGTATAGATAGTTACCAACCAATGTTGGCATTAATGAAAACCAAAATAGAGGGCACCTTCTTCATTCTTCCAACAATCTCCCCCATTTTCATTGATGGCAACATGTGCCAAAAATGAAATTTTCCTCAAAAAAAAAAAAGTATGCACAACTTCACCTAACATATGTACAAAAAAATTCATTTTATCTTTCTCTTTTCTTCTCCCCCTTTGACATTAAGGACAAAGGATGGGGAGACACTTCAAATTCAGGTATTGGGGGCACCTTGTAATTCTTTGAGAATTACCCCCCAAGTAGATTTTCCATCATCCCAAATACATTTTTCCTGAGAAAGAGATTTATGTAGAGAATCTATTTCCACCAGGCATTCTTCTCCTTCTTCCAAAGTGGATGAAGCAACGTTCATTTTCTCAAGTTTTTCAACCTCCATCAAAGCATGTGATACAGTAATATTTCTAGACATGACTAGATTTCCAAGTTGGGCATACCACCTCATAGAATCTTCCTTCTACCTCTGTAGGATGAAGAACTTATCTTGTAAATCTGCAATAGAAATCCCTTTGACATAGATTCTATAATCGACAATCTTGTAATCTTTGGAGGTATCAATAAGTTGAGACTCAATTGATTCCATTAGATCCTTGATAACTTGAGTGCCTTCCAACCATTTCATGCGGTAAACAAATAGTAGTTGGGCTTCTTAATCATAATTTCTTACCTCTTTCAAAGTTTCCAAAGCTTTATCTTGTGCAATAGTACACTTATCTTGTAGAAACAACAACCTTTTCTTGAGTAAGTTCATCTCTACTTTGTTTGTGGTCTGCACCTTAAGATTGGATGAGTATTCTTTAACAGAATCAACAATAAGCCTCATATTTTCAATCAGAACTAGAGAGTTGTCTAGAGTAGCACTAGGGGTTGTCTCTTGAAGAGTTTTGATAGCCTCATTTATCATCTCATTGCATCTTTGATATGACTTTGAAACCTCCTGCATGATAGAGCTGATGAAAGTGTTACATAGCTTCATTCTATCACCAGGTGTGATCTTTTTCAAATCCATAAGACCTGGATGGGATGGCAATTTGACTAGCTAAGGTGGAAGAACAAGTTGGATTACAGCTTGTCTAGAGAGAAGACCTTTAAGTGTATTTCTGAATGATTCACCACATTTCTTTAATGATTCGGGGCCTTTGAGAATTTCACCTTCAGCTGGAATGACTTCCTTATTTTCTTCTTCCTTCTTTTCTTCTTTTTTTTTTTTATTTCCATCACTGGATGGCTTTCTATTTTCTTTATTTCCTCTATCTTCACCATCCTTATCTTTATCACTTATGTTTCCTTCATTTGCATCTTTGTTTTCCTCTTCTCCATTCCCAAAGGATTCTTGATGTTCTTCTCTATTTTCATCGGATTGATCCTTATGATGATCATCAGACATCTTATTGGTAGTTTCATTTGTGTCCATTTGAGGGGCAGGGATTTTCGGAGTACCAAGTATCTCATCAAAATTTTCCAAAATAGGATTGTCCCTTACTTCTGTAACTATAGCAGGTTCTTGAGTCTGAGTAGTGTGAGACGAAGAACTAGTTCTTGCCCCATAGCTCCTTGCTAATTGTTTAATTACATCATGAATTTCTTTCCTTACTTTTTCAACATACTCATCTTCCTTAGTCATTGACATGTGTTGACTCTCTGCTTAATTTTGAACATTATAGAACATTCTTTTAATAGATTTGCAACCTCTATTTCTGACTAAGTATAACTAACATATTTTATAGCTTCTCTTCTCATCTTGTCTTTAACTTTCAGAGCTTCTTTCCTTCTAAGTGCTAACTCATTCCACACATTTTTAGTGAATTTTGACTATATAGAATCCATGTTTATTTTACAAATAACTATGTACTAAGAAAAATCATTTAAGATGGTTTATTTTCCTTCATTGTCAACCTCATCATATAACTCAATAGTGGTCATGAGATCATTATCAATCATGTGATTCACTAAAGTTCTGAGAACCAAGGGTGGATGATTTCTTATTGGAGGGGAGCTTGGAATGGTCTCCACATGGTCAGTTGAGCCTTCTTCATTCTTATTTACATGGACATGAATTTGGTAGGCATCTACCTTAATTTTTGTCTCCTCATCAATGGATATTTGTACACTAGTTTTGACTCCTTCACTAGAAGTACTACTTCTTTTGTTTCTCTTCGGCTAATGCTTCTCTTCAAGACCAAGCTCAATTTCTTCTTCAACAACATCACTTATATTCCTTTTCCTATAGTCCTTTTATTTCACTCTTCTTCTTCCTCCTCAAGTGGTAGATGGTGCAACAACAGATATGTCCTTTTTCTTGGATGCCCTAGTGCTTGGGACAATAGGAGTAGCAGTATCAATAGATGCAGGGATACTTTGTTCTTTTATTTTTCCTTTCACAACATTAGCTATATTGGGTGCTGGTGTAGCACTAGAGGATAACCTTTCTAATTTTTTGGGTCTGGCGAGTAGATCCATAGGCTTAGCTTTCCTTTCGTCAAGGACTTCCTTCAATAGTGCTATTTCATCCTTAGTGTAGGCTACATCTTGGAAGAAAGCTTCAACTTTATTTCTTCGTTTAGATGTAGAAGCTACTAGGTGAATTTCAGTAGATTTCTCTAAATATGTACCTAAACTAGGTAGAGAGGGGTGCTTGGGACTAGCCAACAAAATATCAATGTATCCTTCTACCAGATTCTCTTCAATTTCATACCCCAGTGATTCAATCCAACAAATTTTGGGTTCTACTACCTCAATGATGCATTCATCAGTAGACACAAGAAATTTTATTTCCTTTTCATAAATTTTTACCAGTCTTCTTGGAATCCTTTCTCTTTCTTGCATTTCCTTCTAAAATACTACAAAGAAGGCAATTAAGGCATTGTTTTGTGCCCTAAAGTCTCCTAGACTATGCAGATAATCACTGATTTGATGAGCAACCAACCTGGTATTATCCCATATCATATTCTTCCTTCCAGGTAGCTCCTTTAGAAAATAAAATAATAGGCAAACAACAAGAGTGCAAAATTTAAAGACATGTCTCTTTGCCTTTGTCATACTCAAATTTTCCATAAGTTGCACTCTCAATAGCTCATAAAGATCAAAGTCCCTTCCATTTACCACCATTTCATATGTTGTGTGAATTATCATGGCTAAGATAGAGTTCGCCCTATTTGTGAAATAAACTTTTTGTCCAATCATAATGGTCGCATATTTGACAGTAGGTTTTGTAATATATTTCATGGTTAGAGATTTTCTATCAAACTTAGCTCCAGTTAACCTTGTGACCTCTTCATTTTTCACTACTTTTAGGACTAGAATGGTACCAGTGTCACAGAGACCTGTAATTGCATGTATTGCCTCTTTATTGATAATTTTTGTTTCATTTACCCACACAAGATTGTTGTGAACCCTACTTAGGGCCATCTTAACAAATTTTGCATCACTTTCACTGGAAAATTTTGGAAACCAGTTACAAACACTCAACTTCATCTGAACAAGGTTTTCATACTCTGTCTTAAGTAATAAATCATTAGTCAACTTGTTATCCCATAAAATTTCAACTCTTGGTGATGAAATTCTTCGAGCTTCCCACGAATATATAGCCTTGGGTCTTTGATGGGTAGTACATTTCTCATAATGTGCGAGAATACACCCATTAAATATTTTTGTACACCTTCCATGAAAATATTCTTAAATTTGGTTGGGGCCTCTCAGAAATTTCCATGATAGTAGGAGTGGCCATATTTCTCAAAACACACTTGAATGATTTTAAGAAAATGCTTCTTCAAAAACATGGAATTCAAATGGCAGAGAATACCTTTCAGCTCGTCGGGAACTAGGGTTTCATGGTACGGTACTCAGAGACTTCTTTCTTCCTTCAACTTGCACTACTTCCACTTTAAAGCTATTAACCACTTTTTTATATATACTATAGACCAGTAAAAAGAGCTCTGTAGTTTCCTTGATTTGCTTGATTTCTGCCAGAATTTTCTTCAATACCATCAAAATAGAGATTTATATCACTTGTCTTTGTATCAACACAAGACACCTCATAAATCAAGGGCTTGATATATTTTTATGTGACTGCTCCCCTTGAAGCCATTACTGGATTCAGTTCATAGGAGGGGTATCTACACCGAATGTAGATATAGGATCATTTTTTTTATCCTTATCCTCAAGTTCTTCTTTCTTTCTCCAAATTCTTTCCATTTATTTCCTTCATTAGGATTTACCTTGTTCATAGACTTGTTTTGTTGTTCCGGATTCAGTTTCTTCGCAACTTTTCTCTTACAAAATTTTGAGATATGTTTGGATTTGTTGCAAGAGTGGAACACAACATATCTTTGATCAAGAGGTTTTTTATTCACCCTTATCCTGCACTAATGAGCCTTATGTCCAAAAATATTACATGTGTAACAATAGCCTTGAAAAGAATGAAATCTTCTTCCAGTATTAAATTTTTTCATCATAATCTGACTTTTACATTCGGAAAAATTATGTCCAAACTTGTTACAAACATAGCATTGTCCACTAAAGAATCCAACATTCTATCTTATTCTATTTTGGTTTTATCATACTTCTACACTCTGTTGCTCTATGTTTGAATTTATTGCATGAGTAACAAAAGACATTAAAAGATGGATACCTTTGAGCATTAGGTTTTCGAAAGGGGATCCTTTAGGTATTGATCCTTCGATCCTTGCTTTGATAAGCATTCATTTGGGGTTTCCTTTGATTGTCCACTTTGTTGTAGATCAGTTTGGTTTTTGAGCTTTGTCCTTTGAGTCCTAGACCACTTTTATCCTTTCCAGGCTTCTAAGATGAAATTAACTCATCAAGCATTGTAGAACTTGTCTTGAATCTTTCTTCATGTGCTTTCACTTTTTCTAGATCAGCTCTTAGGGTTATCACTTCTTGTTCAAGCTTCGTGCATTCATTAATTTTCATCTAGATCTTAATTTTTTGACATTCCTCAATTTTCTTTTTTTCTTCTATTTCCACTTTTAGTCTAGTAATATCTTCATTGGCCTTTTTCAACTAATCACTAACCTCCCTATGTCGTTCTTTGAATTTTTTGATCTGCTCTCTCAGCATTCTGATACACTCATTTGCTTCCTTCAAATTTCCTTTCAGTCTTTCTTTCTCATCCTCACTTTTGTTCAATTCCTTGAGGACAACATTGATTTCTTCAGATATAGAGTTTTCTTCTAGAGGACCAGAATGATATTTGTCAGCCATGATTTTAATTTATGGGACCTTCCTTAAGTTGTTAGGCTTCTTCTGAGGAACCTAGATTTGATACCAATTGTTGAATATCCAGAATACTGAGAGGGCAGGTGAATCAGTATTTGGCTGACCAAATTAATTAGTAACCATTAAATTATCAATCCACATATAACAACAATGGTGAACTAGAACATAAAGAAGATCATAACACATTGACACCAAGATTTTTTACATGGAAAACCCAAAATGGGAAAAACCATGGTGAGAGTTAGATCACAACATATTATAACCGGTTACAAAATGTTACAGAGCTCACTACCAAGACTTACTATCCTTGAAAGGCTCATAGCCTGAATACAAAAGATGGCTTAATGCTGAAGTACAGAAGATGTTGGCTCACTACCAAGAATGAACTGTAGAAGTGCACCTACATAGTGTTGGAAGCAATTTTGATTAAGCTCTAGATTTTTTCTCTAGTTTCCGGTACACAAAACACTTATCAACAGCTTCACATTATTACCCTTGTCATATAGTTTACCATATATCTTCTCTTCTTTCATTTCTTAGGCCATCATAGATACATGCAGGCATAACTTCCATTATCAATTAGGTCAGCCTAAATAAGGGAATACTTAAAATACAAAATATCTTTTTGGATTAGTACAAAATTTATTTTGACATACAAAACAAAATGTCTTATCCACAAGTTAGGTTGGCCCAGACCTAAAGAAACATATACACACAAAAGATACACCTTATTGGAAAAAAGAATACCAAAGTCTTGTCAACAGAGTAGACTGACTGGGTCACAAAAATATTTTGAAAACATTTGTAGCTAACACACCTGATCAACATGTTGAGATTCTTCTTAATACAAATATTTTTCAAAATAGCGAATAGATAGTTACCAACCAATGTTGGCATCAATGAAAACCAAAATAGAGGGCACCTTCTTCATTCTTCCAACACAAGGTGGGCCACATGGTCCCCATCCTAATCAACAATACCAAAAACAAGGTGTGCCAAAAGGCACCCTTTCCAATCAACAAGGTGGGCCACATGGTCCCCTTCCTAATCAACAATACCAACAACAAGGTGTGGCACAAGGCACCCTTTCCATTCATCAAGGTGGGCCGCATGGTCCCCTTCCCAATCAACAGTACCAACAACAAGGTGTGCCACATGGTACCCTTCACAATTTATCCCATCAACAAGGTGTCATGCCAACACACTACCAAGGTAATCTTCAAAATAATTCACCCCAACAACTAGGCATGCCACAGGATACCCTTCCCAATTTGTCCCATCAAAAAGGTGTCCCACCAATGCATTATTAGGGTAACCGTCAATCCCAACCATGAGGTGTACCACCAATTCACTATCAAGGTAACCTTCAAAATATTTCACCCCAAAAATAAGGTGTGCCACACAATACCCTTCCCAATTATCCCATCAACAAGGTGTATCGCCAACGCATTATTAAGGTAACATTCAATCCCAACTATGAGGTGTACCACCAATGCACTATCAAGGTAACCCTCCTCAACAAAAATAACAAGGAGCTAATTCTCCTTACATTCAACAAGGAGTTAACCCTCCTTCCATCAAACAAGGAGCTAACCCTCATTACATCCAACAAGGAGCTAACCCTCCTTATGTCCAATAAGGAGATAATCCCCCTTACATTCAACAAGGAGCTAACCCTCCTTACATTCAACAAGGAGATAACCCTCCTTTTACACAATGAATACCTAACCCTCCTTTCGCACAACAAGGATTTAACTCTCCTTCCACCCAACATGGTTACCAAGGTCCCGTACCTCCACAATACCCAACCTATGACTAAAACATGGTAGGACAAACTACACACAAGATTCACAAACAAACGTACCAAAAATAGAGGTAGACATACAACTACAGGACATGAATAAGAGAATATCATATATGTAGGTAGGAAAACCAAAGAAGACTTATACCCTTTAGTGTATATGTCCATTTCCTTTTGATTGTTACATTACTATGCTTCCTTTTTCAAAAAACTTTGAAATACCAAATTTTGAAAAATACAAAGGAAAAGGAGATCTAGTAGAACACATACGATATTTCTCAGTATCATGCATGGAAGTCCTAAACAACAATTCCTATCAAATGAGGCTCTTTCCATGTAGCCTTATCAGTCATGCTATGGAGTGGTTCTCCCATCTACCCCCTAGAATTAAAAGTTTTGATGAACTAACTACCAAATTTGTAAACCACTTCTCATTCAATATAATACAAGACGTCACCATCATAGATTTATACAAGATTAAACAGAGTCAAGGAGAATCCTTTACCTCTTAACTTCAATGATGGAGAAAGAAAGCTAGTCTATGCAAGTGGCATATTCTTGCAAGGAACTGGTAGACATATTTTTTTCCAATGTCTAAGCAGAAGTCAACTACCAACTCACCATGTCGTGTCCCACAAACTTTGAAGAAACTATTGAGAATGGACTACACATATAAAGGGCTCTCATAGCAAGGGAATTGATTAAGCTAAACAACCCAAGAGATAATTCCTCTAATTTGAATATGAAACCTAAGATTTGGGCCAAGAACAAAAACATCACCAATGATGGGGTAGTTGATGCTAGAACTGTGTGGAATATACAAAATCCTAACACACCACAAAAAAAACCTCAAATTACACAAACACGCTATGCTCCCAATAATACACAAAACAATCAACTTACCTATACCCAAAACAATCAAGTAGCCAACTAATAGACAAATTAGGGAGGGAAATAGAGGCAATACAATTAGCCAAGAAGTTCACTGCATTAGGAGAGCCATTTGAGATGGTCATGCACAAACTAGTGCAACAAAACCTCATCAAGGTCAATGATCACCCAAACTATAAGGAGCCAAGCTTCAAAACACCATGGTACAATGAGGACTTATGCGAGTTCCACAAAATCAAAGGACATACAACAAACAACTGCTTGAGACTCAAGCACATAATACAAGACTTGATTGACAAGGGAGAAGTGGATGTTGAACATCGTCCTAGAAAAAATGACCTCTAGATATACACAAGCCCAATTCTAAACCATGCTAAGAAAAATGACAAAGGAAAGGATCAATCATATCACAATGCTAACTACACTTATGGTGACATAGTTCTAAGTACCCTCTCTCAAGTAGATGACACTAGGGTAAATTTATTGACTATATGAGGTAGGGAAACCAAACGTAATGTAACTAGCCATTGAGGGAAAGTCACAATACAAGGAGCCTCATCTAAACCTATAGCTAAGTCATCAAATGACTATAGTATTGTGGGAGAACTGAAGAAGACTCCCGCCTTGATCTCAATCCTAGAACTGCTAAAATTATCACACGCACATAGGGAGATACTCAAAAAATCATTAGAAGCATCGATTCCTAATGACCTCACTCCAGATCAGTTTCAGCCATGGTTGGAAAAATCATGGCCAATCACCATTTAGTCGTTTAAGAAATACCTTCCATAGAATTCATTCCACAACCAAGCTCTCTAAATAGAGGTTGGTGTCCATAAAAACATGGTCAAGATAGTGTTGATAGATAACGGTGTAGGTCTAAACATCTATACTTTGAAATTCATGAAATAGTTGGGGTATTCTAATGATGTGATAGACAAAGGAAATATCATTACCATAAGGGCCTATGATGACCTCGAAATGAATTTAGAAGGGATAGTCAAGCTACTAGTGTAAATAGGACTAGCCACCACAGAAACCTCATGTCAGGTACTTGACCTTGAGTTACCATATAACCTCCTTCTAGGATTCCCTTGGATTCATGCATTACAAATGGTTCCTTCTACATTTCACCAATGTCTAAATTTTCCTCACGAAGGAAAGGAGGTGACATTATATGTTGATCTTGAACCCTTCCACTTTTGTGAAAAATTGGAGAAGTATAAAAAAATCCAACGTATACCCAACAATGACATATCATTTCATGCATTCTCATATGTTGACCCTTCTACACTACCATCAACCTCAATTAAACCAACATAAAGAGAGCAACCAAAATCAGAAACCAAGGTTCAAGTACTTGACAAGGGTAATGGAAATTATCACTCAATCAATCATTTTGCATTGGATTGCTTCCACCAACACCCAAGGTTTATGGAGGCCCTAAGGAGATCAAATAGGTTCAAACATTAAAAATGATAGCCAAACCCACAATTTTTACCAAGTGGGGAGATATGAAGGATGAAGATATATTCAAAAAAGACTTGTCATCTATGATCTACAAAGAGGAATAAAAGGAACCAAAACAGCCACAACCCCTTCTAATTGATCCTAGCCGCAAAGCCTATTAGTTAGCTAAAAAAATGGGGTATACTAGAATAGGTGGCCTTGGGCTGCAAAAATAAGGAAGATGGGAACCTATCATAGTGGAACAGAGAAAGAAGAACATGGGACTAGGTTATGATTCAAAAAACGTGGTTACTCTAAACACTAGACATACTTCTTTTAAGAAATGAGTGCCTTCTACTAGCGTCAAGACATTGGATATCTACCACCTTATAGACAATGAATTACCCATTGAGGACTTATTTGAAAAATTTAGCATTGGTATAGTCCCTATCCAACTTATCAAAACCATTCCTAATGACTATTATTATTCTAGAATAGACTCTAACGAGTATGAATGGGATTTTCCTTCTTTTCTCACCTCTAGCGATGATGACCTAGACACCCAATGAGGGAATGATACCAAATCCATATTAACCATCTCAACAACTTTTGTAAGTTTTGTAGACAACAATGATAGCCTACCCATCTACTACCCAAAGGTGATAGATTGGGACTAGAAACAACATACACTTGTTTTGGATTAATTCCAGAATGATGAAGCAATCGCAAAGTTTATGGGGATTCAAATTGATATACTAGAAGGAGATCATAGCAGGGTTCATCATGGAACTCAAACAAGAAGCATATTTCGGTGGGGAGATTGTTTCCTCTAGTTGCAAAATTTAAAAGGGAAATATCAAAATGAGACCCCTGGGGAAAACCACAATGTGGCTCTATCAAATCTTGAAAAGAAGAAAATAAAGGATGAATTTGAAGGTGAAAACCTCTCTAAGGCACCTGAAGATGGAGGATTCAATCTCCCTATATCTGAATATCAAGAGAATTCAATGCTCCTAGTGGAAGAAACAAAATCCATCAAAGTTGGCACAATAAAGAACCCAAAGATCACATACCATGCAGCATCACTTGATCCTAAAGAGAAAGTGAACTTCGCAGTGTTCATCAATGACATGAAGATAAAATTTGTGTGGACATATGTAGACATGCCATGACTAGATCCAACATTAGTTGTACATCATTTGGCCATATTTCTTGGAGCTAAACCTATCAAGTAGAAACTAAGGAAAATGCATCCTCAAATAGCACTATTGGTAAAGGTAGAACTAAAGAAGTTACTATATGTAGGTTTCATCAAATCGATCGATTATTCAAAATGGATATCAAATCTAGTACCAGTGTCAAAGCCTACTAGGGGCATAAGGATTTGCAAGGAATTTCAAGACCTGAACAAATATTTTCCAAAGGATGACTTTCCTCTTCCAAGTATAGACAGGATTGTACATTTAACAGTTGGACATGAGATGCTATCTTTAATGGTTGGTTTCTCTGGGTATATAGTCAGATAATAATATCCCCTGATGATCAGCATAAAATGGCATTCACTTGTGCTTGGGGGACCTTCTACTAAAATTTCATGCCCTTCGGCCTAAAAAATGTAGGAGCAACCTATCAACGAGTGATGATGACAATCTTCCATGATATGTTGCATACAATAATGGAAGACTATGTGGATGACATACTAGCTAAGTCCATCAAAAGGGAAGACTATTTGATCAACCTTGCAATTTAAGTATTCGATATGCTAGAACAATATAACTTGAGACTCAACCCGAAAAAGTGTGTATTTGGAGTAACATCTGGAAAGCTACTAGGATACATAGTATCAAGAAGAGGCATTGAAGTAGATCCTAAAAAAGTAAAATCCATACAAAAGATGCCTCCACTAAAGACATTGAAGCAACTAAGAATTTTACAAGGGAAGCTACAATATATCAGGGAATTCATCACACAATTGGCAGACAAGTGTCACCCATTCACCCATATATTACACAAAGATGACACATTCAAGTAGGATGGGAGATGTGATCAAGAATTCTAGCAAGTCAAAGAGTATCTACTTACTCCTCCAGTCCTGATGCCCCCTATTCCCGACAAAGAAATGATACTCTGTGTGTCTACAACACAAGAAGCATTCGGAGCTCTCCTGACACAACTAGATGATAATGACAAAGAAATAACAGTCTACTACATCAGCTGAAAATTGGTGGGCTACAAGTTGAATTACTCGCCCATAGAAAGAGCATGTCTATCTATCATATTTGTGACACAGAAGCTATGACACTATATCTTAAATAGACAAGTAAAGTTGATTTCAAAAGTAGACCCACTAAAGTACTTATTAGAAAAATCAGCTCTAATAGGAAGAATTTCTAAATAGGTAATGATCTTAAGTGAGTTCAAAATAGAGTATGTAGATAGGAGATCCATCAAAGGACAGATCATAGTAGATCAGCTAGCAGAGGCACCGATGGAAAATCACCAACCTCTCACTGTAGACTTCCCAGATGAAAGTATATTACTAATAGAATAGACAAGCCATTGGACCCTATAATTTGATGGATCCCACACTCTACATGGCTCTAGAGCAGGTATCCTATTTCTCACACCATAGGGAGATAGTATACAAAGGCATATAAAATTTCTTTACCATGTACAAATAATATATCATAGTATGAAGCACTAATCACAAGACTCAAGATGGCTATTGAATGGAGGATAAAAGAACTCCAGGTCTTTGGAGACTCTCAAATAGTAATCAGACAAGTGAATGATGAGTACCAAACAAAATACGACAAACTAATGTCGTATAAAAGGATGGTGGATAGTTTCAAAGAATATTTTGTCACCATGACTTAATCGTATTTTTTTGTAGGGGCTTCTCTCTTAAAATTCTAGGGTTTTTCACCTAAAAGGAGAAAGGTATCCCACAAAAACTTGGGGGTTCACTCAAGACTAATGTTAACATGAATGAAATATGCCTAAATGTAATGCTCTAAATGCAAACAACTAAAAAAGGAAATGAATTATTACTGCCAAACTAATGAAATGCAAGATGTTACATTGTGATATGCAGAAAGATAGATTAAATGAAATATAAAACAAAATAAAAAGGTTAAACAAAAAGAGTGCACCTAGAAACTAATAAGGTTGGAATGAAGACTGTAGATGTCTCTGAAATTCTAGAAAATCTAATTTTTTGGCCAACAGCTAGGACACTTACGCTAAGCTAGGCGACTTAGTCCCAAATCTGATAAACAGCTCCAGAGCCCATTTCAGCCAAATGGGTATCCAAATCTACAAAAAAAAAATTCAAATAGGTGCAGTGGGACTAAGTCACCATTGTTGGTGACTTAGTCCACTTTTAGTTTTTTAAAAATTTGAAAGTGGAAATGGAAGCCCTCAGTCTACACTTTTTTTTCTAATAGAAACCCGGATCCAAATTTGCAGAAATACCTGCAAAACATAATATAATTTGGTTTCTAATGGGGGGTTTTCCTTGGTCAAACCCCTAGTTGATATTTAAATCTTGAAAGAGATAATGAAATTTTCATAAAACCCTAGCCCTAAGTGCATCTAAGACTAGGAAATCTAAAGCAAGATGCAACCCTATTCTAACATGCAAGAATAAGATGCATAAATGAAACTAGAATGATGCAAGACTCATTCCAAGAGACCTTAAATCACATTAAAAATGAATCTTAGTAACATGAAAACTTTCCTTAGGCTAGAAATGTAAAGAAAATGAAAGATGGAATCACTTTGAAAACAAGTCCTTAGGATTGATTTGATGGCTATTTGCATCTCCTCAACCTAGATTTCTCCATGATTCTCCATAGGCATCCATAATCAACCCTTGACAATACAATATCTTGGACAAAAAGTGAGCTTGAAGACCTGAAAAAACCCTATCTTGCTGCCCTAAAGCTTCAACTTTGTTGTAGATAGACTAATAAATCTTCTTGTGAAAGATATTCAACACTTGACACTTGACTTTGGAATTTGCTTGTTGAAAATGACCAGATGTGAAAAATGCCCTAAAACCGTATATTTATAGGCATCAATACCTAATTATTCATTATTTTGACTTCACTGACCGACATCCATAAGAAATTTGAAATAAGTCAGTTGTTTTCCTGCTCAAAATTGAAAAATCCCCCAAAAGGGACTAAGTCGCCACCCTGGGCAACTTAGTCCCACCAAGGGTTTTTTAGGTGATTTTTCTAGAATTTGAATGATTTTAATGTTGTTTGTTGGGATTTGTATGATTTATGAGTGGAATAGGCCTTAAGGTCCAAAATAATGAGTCTTAGGGACCTATAAATGATGTTTTAAAGGGTGATTAATGCAAGGTTGTCTAAAATAGGACCAAATTAAGCGCAAAATTACCTCTTTCTTCAAGAGTAGACATTTTTTGGTGACACATTTAGCCCTTGCTTTAGTGCCCATGTGACTTTACATGCATATGCAAGATAAAGGACTCTAAATAGTACACTTTACTTCATAAAAGGATACTCATTCAAAAGATGGCATAATGAAGCCCCCAGTGTAGCTATCTATAAAACCACAACATTAGGAACTGCATCTTGCAACACGAATTTGTTAGTTGTCCAAAAATCCTCTTATGTAACTTCTAGAAATCAAATTTGAGGGTAGATGTATGCCCCCTTGATTCCTCTTTCTTTACAGAGGTGGAATTAAGGTAGCAAACTAGCCACATCGAATAAGGGAAATCATATCGTTGGACATATCCAAGTACCATGCCACATAATGATAGACAATTGATTATGTTGAGTGCAAAATAATGATTCCAATGCATCAAACGACATCGAAAATGGAGTTCACTAGCACATGTTATGTTGTTTTGAATAAGAAACACTTTATTAACTCTAAGATAGTAAAAACCATAATTTCATACATAAGAGTGAAAAGAGTTAAAAGAGTTAAAAGTGAAGTAAATTGTCTCTTACTTTGTCATTTTACCATCTTCTGGCTTGATAATGATGAGGTAATAGTGAAATATGTTGAGCAGGTGGGACTACACACCTGCGAGACTAGACATGCTACGGGACCAGGTAGCACATGGCGAGCCTCAATTCTACCTTCGCTTTGTGATTATGTAGTTATTTAATGATTTTTATGCATTTCTAGGTTAATTTAGGATCTTGAAAAAAAGTTCACAAAGTGTCCCCTTTTTTCGCGAAGTGTCTCATTTGTTCGCAAAGTGTCCCTTTTATTCGCAAAGTGTCCCTTTTGTTTGCAAAGTGTCTAGTTTCTTTGCGAAGTGTCCCAAAAGGGTTCTAAGTGTCTAGGGCCTTTAGGAAAGCACACTATAAAAAATTTAGTACACTTGAATGATGAATAAAGTAAAATTAAAGATGTTAGATGGTTTATAGAGCATTTTTTTTTTTTGATAGGTACCCACCTGTTCGCTTCAATGTCTGGGGTGTAGCCAACTAAGTTTTCTAAGATATTTAGCCCTAGCACTTACAACAGAGGACACAGAGGACCTGCAGGCTATGGGTATATATTGGGTGTACCTCATGCCCCCCATGAGGTACCATGATGCTATGTTGATGGCGCTATGTGAGTGTTAGGATGCAGACACATGTACATTCCACCTTCCGACTAGAAAGATGATGATTGCCCTAGAGGACATGCACTGCATTCTCTGAGTTACTATTCAAGGAGAGTGGGTACACTTTCAAAGAGATCACACCTTCTATGATCAGAAGGTTGATATGTAGTATTGTCTAGATGGGCTAGTGCACGATGAGTGGGTGAGAGGGAAGATTGACTTGGCGATGTTGTATTCACGATCCCCAATTGTGAGATGGATCATGATGTATACAGTAGCACTAGTGCTCATCCCAGATGGGCGGGCAACGCACCTTGAGGGAGGACTAGTTCATCTTTAACATGAGATGGCAGAGAATAGGATAATGTATGCCTAGGGGCGTTGTATCCTAGCACATTTATATTATGATCTTGGTTGGTTCGTCTTTCAGGAGGTAGATAGCATGGTGCACTACACACTTCTATAGGTTTGTTTCCTTGAGGATATCACATGCACCAGGCCTACTGGCTTCCCATGTCTGACAGTAGTGGGGTATCCTTGGGCCTTTGGCTATCCTCTATGACAGTTATGGTAGTACAGGGATTTACACTTTTGGAGAGTGAGATTTGACCGACTAGAGGAGGATGAGATCTTGTGGATACCTTATCAGCTAACACTTTAGTGGCCAGATCACACAAGGTAGTTGAGGAGACTATAGTTAGATAGATTTTTGGTTGGTCGTCATGAACATGTAGTACGTCCCTTCTACTATGATTGAGTCATTCAGCAGTTTGGACAAATTTAGAGGCTACCTAGGGCATGATCCTTTTTTAGGGGGTCGGTGTGGAGTGCCAAGAGACCAAGTGATACAGTACAACTCACTCTAGACCATGATGTCGAGAGTGAATTTGATTTCTCATATCATGATTAGCCTCCAGTCTCTGATGCAGATGACGTTGGTGCCACATGGGATTATGAGGAGTGGTGGACAATATCACGACCAACTCCTATATATTTGATTGATGAGCCTGTAGGTGATTCAGAACCATTTCCAGATGAGGGAGATGACAGAGAGGAAAGGGATGAGGAGAGACAATATAGAGCTGTAGACATGTTTACCAATGTCATTGATGATGAGTATGATGAGGATGCAGATCTTGACTATGATGGCTAGGACAGAGAGGAGGAGGATGAGGAGGAGCCACCCCTGAGTGAGAGTGATGAGGTAGAAACTGAGTATCAACACGAGTGGGGAGAGCCCTCTCCCATTTGTATGACTAGATCATGAGCAGTAGCTGCAATAGGCATTAGTACCCATAGTCGTGGAGAGGATAGCACATCTTCCATGCCCCCTGCACAGGACAAGGTTGATATTTCTTAGCCTACTGAAGATATAGGTGATGATATTTGATTTTATTCATGTACTTTGTGCTTTTGTTTTATGTATATATATCATGATGTGTACTAATTATGTATTATTTCTATCTTGCAGGAGCTACAAGACATTGGTGGGATCTCTACCATCAAGAAACTACAGAGATAGTGCCAACATCTATTGATGAGGAGGAGAAGGACTCAGATTATGTGCCCCCACCCATTATGGAGCAAGAGCCAGATTCACTTAGGCCATTCACAAGATTATGGGCAGTGTATGAGAGTCTTAAGAGACAAGTCTGCCGAGCTAAGACTGTAGTTAAGGCACAGTCATCCCAGACCCTAGTAGAGGTTGAGAGTTTAGAGGTAGAGGTAGCTTGACTACAGGCAGAGAGGGGTTAGATAGCAAGGGAGCAGTGGGAGTCACTTGGACGGATATAGGGCTTATAGTTTGCACTCAGATTTGGTGGATCACAATCAAAATCACATACAACCATCTCCTGATTTTCTGCTACTAGATCAGCACAAGTACCATATCTTGAGGGGTTTGGTACCCATAGACCCATAGACCTCAGTGATATTGTATATTTTGATGACATGTACATTAAAATTTTGATATATATGTATGAGCATTTGATGTTTTATTACTTGTCTTCATGTGTTGAAGGTTAAATGGAAATGTGATTAATTAAATAACCTTTGTAAGATTACTTAATTAATGTCTTCATGATTTAACAAAGCTTATGTCATCTAATTAAAACTTGCTACAGTTTCTTTTAGATACAACATGGTGATTAAATATGTTATGCTAAATTGAATGTGCCTATGATTTGACTTAACATAACACACAACATGAATTTGAATAATATGAAACCTAAAGTAATTATAAAATAAATTAAATAATTACCTTAGTGCTCAAGACACACACATAACTGGTTGTCAAGAATGAAGCAACTGATGTGAGTGAACAAGGGTTTGCTTGCACATTCAACTAAGAAGACCTACTCCATGTCTTCTTCCTGGAACCTAATAGCTTTTAGGCTCTGGTTAGGCTTAGGTCATTAGCTAAGCTCTGTTTTAACTCCTCTCCAAGAGTTTCTCAACTTTGTGCTTCACCTTGGAAGACAAACACCAACTTGATTCAGCAACTTTCTCCTACACTTAGAAGTCTCTAAGTGCCAACATCACAAAACACCTTGAACTGATTGCAGGGGTGCTAGAGATATTGGTAACATGT
The DNA here is from genome assembly GCA_007258455.2 of Sequoia sempervirens. NCBI lineage: Eukaryota > Viridiplantae > Streptophyta > Pinopsida > Cupressales > Cupressaceae > Sequoia > Sequoia sempervirens. The sequence goes on from VDFB02026320.1 coordinate 110,379,684, forward strand.
ATTTCACATCCAATTAGGTCCATATTGGATGGTCTTCAATCTTCACACTTACCGATTTCCAGAATTTGCCTTGGGAAGGCCTAATTCCTTGTAGCCCTTACCAGTCACCTTTTTACTTTTGTTGCTCAAACTTCCTAAACAACCTTGCAAATAAACTTCACTTCCAGATACCCTTTTTGGTCTTTTAAAATATTCACAGGGTTTCAGACCCCTGTCTCCTCCGTACACAGGTTTCCTATAACCTAGGGTAGATAGGGCTAATAGGCCTAATTTCTAGGGTTACACTGGTTTCTTGCTTCTTTCTCACACAAATGGATTGGACAGGCCACAATCCTTTTAGCATATCAATATGTGACTAAACCCTACCTGGATCCATACTTTTTTTGTACTGTACCTTCTAACCCCTGCTTATGTTCTTCAATTTTTCTCTTTCAAACCTCTAACCGGACTTCCTAAGCTCACCTAGGGTTTGAATTTAAAAATGCTTTCTTGACTTCACATAACTCCTACTGCTAAATATTTATAGACTACTGGCTCCCCTAACATATCCATCCCTCCTCAGGAAGATCTCGTGGTTATATTTCATGGGGGAGCCATAGAAAGGACTAACTATTCAGAATAAGACAATAAAGATCCTAAACTCTATTTATTTACACAAAACACCTAGATTAAATCAAATGAACTTTCTTCCAAAAGAAAGAATGATTGGATATGTGTAGTAAACTCAGATCTAATACCAAGTTAGTACAAACAATCCATTTGATATCACTGTCACCTGAAAACACATGGAATTTACAGAAAAATAGAGTTCTTTCTATTCAAAAGCATAACTAACTACTTAAATTACAATCTCCTAATCTTATAACTCGAGCCTCTTGCATCATAGATGCCTTTTGCCATGTTTCTAGGGATGTTTATCGATCCCACACTCCTAACTTTGAGGGGATCCAAGACAACTAAGTTGCATGCAACCTGACAAATGTTGTCATGCAACTTTGTCCTTATGCCATGATCCTAAATCTTAGGACCTCTACCTCCTTGATTCTGAGAAACCAACCTCTTAACTACCTCTTGGCATCTTTCTAACAATAAGGATGTGTTTTAGAACACATTTAAGGCTCAACATTCCAACATAAGCTATTTGAGCTAACTAAAGCAAAAATTAATGACAAAGATTAAACTAAGGTGATTTTAGTCCTAGTGACTAACCCACCTATTCCACACACAAGCAAGACCTTCTAAGGTCCAAAATAAACACACTATTATCCTGACTTGGCTAAGGTCAGGTACAAGCCAAAATTGATAACTAGCAAAATGGAGGTTAGCCTAGGTGCTCCTGCACCATCCTCCCCAAAACAAAAGAATTCAATCCTCCCTTGGATTGAGTAAGTTGAGATCAATTCCCAACTTCTTGAACTTTGATTCCTTGATCCACACTACATCAGCATCAGGTTGACCATGCCTTTTAATCAAATGTTCCTTGTATTCCTTGGTTCTAGTCTTCTTGTAGACCCTAGTATCCAGTATAGTGTCAGCTTGTTTGACTGTAGCAGAAGGTAACTTGAGCTCTTCCACATCATGGATGACTTCATTTAGGTTCTGATCCATATCTAGTGATGGTCCTTTATAATGAACCAAGTCTGCAATATTGAAAATAGGTGACAGTCCATTGTCATCTGGTAGCTGCACTTTGAAAGCATTGTTTCCGTATTTTGCTAAGATAGGACAGGGACCTATCCTCTTCATCTGCAACTTGTGAGGAACTCCTTTTGGCAACCTAGACTTGTTTAAATGCACCATCACCAAGTCTCCAACATTGAACTACACTTCTCTTCTATGCTCATCAACCTTGGTCTTATGCTTCATGGTATTTTTTGCCAATGTCTTCTTGACTGTATCATGAATCTCCTACATTGCATAAGCAAAATCTTCAGTATATCCACTTCCCTTGACTCCATCTTTTAAGTCTCTCAACTCATAGACTCCTCTAGGATGTAGTCCATAGACAATTTCAAAGGGACTCTTCCCTGTTGATCTATTTACAGTGTCATTATAGGCATATTCAGCTTGCCCAATCAACTGATCCCATTGTTGACCATACTCCTTGATCAAGCACCTTAGTATATTTCCAAGACTTCTATTTACAACTTCGGTCTGACCATCAGTTTGGGGATGGTATGCAGATCCAAAAGATAAATTAGTGCCCAATCTCTGCCAAAGAGTCTTCCAAAAATGGCTCATGAACTTAGTGTCTTTGTCTGATACAATGCTGATCGGTAATCCATGTATCCTTACTATCTCCTTGAAGAAAAGAGAGGCTATTTGACTGGCATCATTGGTTGTTTTGCATGGAACAAAGTGAGCCATCTTGCTGAATCTATCCACAACCACATAAACATTGTCCATGCCTTGTTTTGTCTTGGGTAACCTGACTACAAAATCCATACTCAAGCATTCCCATGGCCTAGTAGGGATAGGCAGTGGTTGGTATAGGCCTTCATTTGAAGAAGTACCTTTGGCCTTTTGACACACTAAGAAACTTTCCACATACCTCCTAACATCTAGGTTCATCCTTGGCCAATAGTAAAACCTTTGAACAAGTTCTTGAGTCTTTGTGATTCCAAAGTGACCACTTAATGCACCATTATGCTTTTCTTGTATCAAATTCTCCCTAATGGAGCCTCTAGGGACACATAACTGATTCCCTTTAAACAAAAGATCACTTTGCAAAGTATATTCAGCATATTTACTATGAAAATGATTCTTGTATTCAGCACATACCTTATAAATGTCTACAAAATCTTCATCATCTGCATATAGATCCTTGAAATGATCTATTCCCATGCTCTTTAGCTTAATTTCTTGAATGGTAAGAACTCTTCTACTCAAGGCATCTGCCACCTTGTTGAGTACTCCTTTGTTGTGCTTGATATTGAAGGTGTAAGCTTGCAGGTATTCCACCCATTTCATGTGTCTGTGACTCAACTTCTCTTGTGAATTTAGGAAACTAAGTGCTTGGTCATCTGAATACACTATGAATTTCTTGGGAAGCAAGTAGTGCCTCCATTTCCTTAAAGCCTGGACCAATGCATACATCTCAAGGTCATAAGAAGAATACTTCTTCTTGGCTTCACTTAACTTCTTTGAATGAAAAGCCACCGGTCTGCCCTCTTGACTGAGAATAGATCCAATAGCCACATTGCTTGCATCACACTCAATAGTGAATAGCTTCTCAAAGCTTGGTAACACCAAAATAGGTTGTGTAGCTATCTTTTCTTTCAACAACTCAAAACTTTTGTTAGCTTGCTCATTCCATACAAACTTAGTCTTCATTCCTCCTTTAATAGTATCCAACATAAGAGCACAAATAGCACTAAATTGCCTTATGAACTTCCTATAATATTGAGCAAGACCATGAAAACTTCTTACCTTTTTTGTTGTCTTTGGAGTAGGCCAATTGAGGATGGCTTCCACTTTTTTTCTATCCATTTTCAAGTTGCCATGTGATAGCACAAACCCAAGGTACGCCAGTTCTGTTTTAATGAACTCACACTTTTCCAAATTGATCATTAATTTCTCCTCCTGCAGCTTCTTGAAAATCAACTCTATCTGTTTGAGGTGTTCTTCTCTTGTTTTTCTATAGATTAGTATATCATCAAGATACACTACTACAAATTTTCCAATGTAGTCTTTGAGGATTTCATTCATGAGTCTCATGAATGTGGAGGGGGCATTAGACAGTCCAAATGGCATAACTAGCCACTCATATAGACCCTCATTGGTTTTGAAGGTTGTTTTCCACTCATCTCCCTCATGTATTCTGATTTGGTGATAACCACTCTTTAGGTCTATCTTAGTATAGTACCTAGCTTCACCTAGACAATCCATGAGATCTTCAATCCTAGGGATAGGGAACCTATACTTAATGGTTATCTTGTTTATTGCCCTAGAGTCAGTACAAAGCCTCCATTCTCCTCCCTTTTTAGGTGCTAAGACAGTGGGTACTGCACATGGGCTGATGCTCTTCCTAATGAGACCTTGGTCTAGGAGTTCTTGTACTTGTCTAGCTATTTCCTCATTTTGTTGAGGGGTCATCTTGTATGCTGCTTTATTTGGTAAGGTAGCCCCTAGTATCAAGTCTATCCTATGACTTATGGCTCTTTTAGGGGGTAATGTTGCTAGTTTTCCACTACTCACAATGCCTACATAGGTCTGCAACATCTTTTGTATTTCCTTAGGTAGTTCTGGCTTTTTAGCTGCTTTCTCATCACTTACCTCTCTTGGCTTTAACATCACTACATAGCCAACTCCTTCTCCTTCTTCCAAGGCTTCTAAGAACTCTTTTTCACCAACCATGAGCAAATTTGGACCTGTTGTCTGCACCTCTGTATCTTCTAACAATGACTGAATTCTAAATGTTACTTTATCCTTCTTGAAAGTGTAAGAGTTCTTTGCTCCATCATGCACAGCTTGGCGATCAAATTGCCATGGTCTACCTAGGAGCAAGTGACATGCATCCATAGGTAACACATCACACAATACTTTGTCCTTGTACCTTCCAATTGAGAACTCCACCCATGCTTGTTCATTCACCAAGACATGTTGACCTTTATTGAGCCATGTGACCTTGTAAGGATTGGTGTGGGGTATCCTTGTCAACTTCAGCTTGCTGACTGTCTCCTTTGACACAATATTGTCAGTATACCCTGAGTCAATGATGACTCTACACACTTTCCTCATCATCTTGCACTTTATCCTAAACAGGGACCTCCTTTGGATTGGTTCTTCCTTAACCGGATCCTTGATCAAAGTTCTCCTCATCATGAGGTTCTCACCTTCCTCAAAATTCAGTGGTACTTCAGAAAGTTTCTCCACTGCATTTTTCTCATCATGAACTAGATTTGTTATTTTGTCTCCTCCATGAGAGGTACCACCTTTCTCTGGACATCTATAGGCCGGGTGTCCCATTTGATTGCAGTGGTAACATTTCATGTTGGTAAAATAATTACCTCTTCCTTGTCCACCACTCCTTCCTCTAGAGCTAGAGCCTCTTCCTCTACCACCTCTACTAGAGCTTCCTTCTTGCTGATCAGAGTACCTGATTTCTCCTTGAGCCCTTGGTTCTGAACTCCTTCCACCATAGCCACCTCTTTGTCCTCTGTTGTCTTTTCCTTTACCTCTACTTTTGGAGGTTTGCTCTTGCTTCTTTTTGCCTTTCTCCTCTATCTTTAAGGCCATTTGATAGCATTGGCAGATGGTTTTGAAGTTCACTAGGCTCATGTCTTCTTGGATAGACCATTTAAGCCCATTCAAATACCTTGCTAGCTTGATGCTTTCATCTTCAACCACCTTTGATCTGAGGCACAATTTTTGGAAATCCTCGATGTATGTTTGGACATCCATATCTTTTTGTCTAAGATTGTGTCTCCTATGCAACTGGACTTCATAATCATCAGATAGGTAGGTCTGCTTGATCTTGGTTACCATGCCTCTCCATGTAACTATAGGACCCTTTCCTTCTTTCTCTCTTTTAGCTTGTACAAACTTCCACCATGTGAGAGCTGAACCTCTCAACCTTGACTTGGCCACCTTTACTTTTTGGGCCTCTGTTATACCATCACATTCAAAGTGATTTTCTATGCTTTCAATCCAGTCCATGACTGAATCAGGGTCCATTTGTCCACTAAATAGTGGCACTCCTTCCAAAGCTTTGCCACTTAAGGCCTGCAATGCCTTCAAGAAGGGTTCTTCAGCAAGGACAGGGTCAGGTTTTGGAGCTTCCTCCTCCAAGTCCACTTCTTTTTCCTTTGCTTCCTGCTCTTCCTTCTGTTCTATCTTATCCTTTACTTTGTCTGTTGTTTCTTGGACTTCATCCAAGAGCTTCTCCATTCGAGACAACCTTTCTCTTAGCAGCCGGTTGTCCTCTTCTTGCTCTTCTACCTTCTTGGCTAGCTTAACATTAGTCACCATGGTTCTTTCTTCCTCTGGTGTATTCTCTCCTACTGACTCAGTGGGTTGCAACATCAATCACAAGCCTAATCAAACAAAGGCTCTGATACCAATATGATGTGAGTGAACCAAGGTTTGCTTGAACATTCAACTAAGAAGACCTACTCCCTATCTTCTTCCTGGAACCTAATAGATTTTAGGCTCTGGTTAGACTTAGGTCATTAACGAAGCTCTTTTTTAACTCCTCTCCAAGAGTTTCTCAACTTTGTGCTTCACCTTGGAAGACTAACACCAACTTGATTCAGCAACTTACTCCTACACTTAGAAGTCTCTAAGTGCCAACATCACAAAACACCTTGAACTGATTGTAGGGGTGCTAGAGATACTGGTAACATGCATTTCACATCCAATTAGGTCCATATTGGATGGTCTTCAATCTTCACACTTACGGATTTCTAGAATTTGCCTTGGGAAGGCCTAATTCCTTGTAGCCCTTACCAGTCACCTTTTTGCTTTTCTTGCTCAAACTTCCTAAACAACCTGCAAATAAACTTCACTTCCAGATACCATTTTTGGTCTTTTAAAATATTCACAGGGTTTCAGACCCCTGTCTCCTCCGTACACAAGTTTCCTATAACCTAGGGTAGATAGGGCTAATAGGCCTAATTTCTAGGGTTACACTGGTTTCTTGCTTCTTTCTCACACAAATGGATTGGACAGGCCACAATCATTTTAGCATATCAAGATGTGACTAAACCCTACCTAGATCTATACTTTTTCCATACTGTACCTTCTAACCCCTGCTTATGTTCTTCAATTTTTCTCTTTCAAACCTCTAACTGGACTTCCTAAGCTCACCTAGGGTTTGAATTTAAAAATGCTTTCTTGACTCCACATAACTCCTACTACTAAATATTTATAGATTACTGGCTCCCCTAACATATCCATCCCTCCTCAGGAAGATCCCATGGTTATATTTCATGGGGGAGCCATAGAAAGGACTGACTATTCAAAATAAGACAATAAAGATCCTAAACTCTATTTATTTACACAAAACACCTAGATTAAATCAAATGAACTTGCCTCCAAAAGAAATATTGCTTGGATATGTTTAGTAAACTCAGATCCAATACCAAATCAATACAAACAATCCATTTGATATCACTGTCACCTGAAAACACACGGAATTTACAGAAAAACAGAGTTCTTTCTATTCAAAAGCATAACTAACTACTTAAATTACAATCTCCTAATCTTATAACTCAAGCCTCTTGCATCATAGATGCATTTTTCCATGTTTCTAGGGATGTTGATCAATCCCACACTCCTAACTTTGAGGGGATCCAAGACAACTAAGTTGCTTGCAACCTGACAAATGTTGTCATGCAACTTTGCAACTTTTTGCAACTTTGTCCTTATGCCATGATCCTAAATCTTAGGACCTCTACCTCCTTGATTCTGAGCAACCAACCTCTTAACTACCTCTTGGCATCTTTCTAACAATAAGGATGTGTTTTAGAACACATTTAAGGCTCAACATTCCAACATAAGCTATTTGAGCTAACTAAAGCAAAAATTAACAACAATGATTAAACTAAGGTGATTTTAGTCCTAGTGACTAACCCACCTATTCCACACACAAGCAAGACCTTCTAAGGTCCAAAATAAATGCACTATTATCCTGACTTGGCTAAGGTCAGGTACAAGCCAAAATTGATAACTAGCAAAATGGAGGTTAGCCTAGGTGCTCCTGCACCAGCAATGCAAAAGCATATAGGATATAATCTGATAACTTTAACAACACGACTTTATCATTCATACTATTCAAAGGGATTAGACATAATACCTACATAGATGTGCAACATTAATAGGGTCTTTAAGGGGTGTACCATCTAGCTCTGTTAGTGTGTAAGTGTCAGATTCATAATTTGTATTGATTATATAGGGTCCGAACCAATTAGGGCTGAATTTTCCTTTTTCAGTGTAATCAATAGTAGTGTTTTGTTGATTTTCATATAAAATTAAATCACCCTGATTAAATGTCTGAGGGATGACATGAATATTATGTTTACATTGTAATTGCCTATTGTAGGCTTGGAGATGCTCGAGAGTGTTAATGTGATGTTCATCAAGCATTTCAAGCTGGTGTAATCTTTGTTCCTTATATGTGTCATTATTGGCAATACCTTGAAGAGCAATCCTTAATGTTGAGATTTCTAACTCCAAGGGCATGATTTCCTCAGTACCATAAACAAGGTTGTAAGGTGTATTTCCCGTAGAGGATTAGACACTTATTCGATAGGCCCATAGTGCATATTCTAATTGTGTGTGCCAATCTTTGTGATGTTGGTTAAAAATTTTCTTGAGGATTTGTTTGAGAATCTCATTAGTCCTTTCATCTTGACCATTGGATTGTGGGTAGTATGGTGTTGAAAAGCGATGTTGGATATGAAATGTGTTTAGGAAATTCTTCACATCATTATTTTTAAATGGCATTCTATTGTCTGAAATTAATGCGGAAGGAATCCCAAAGCGAGCAATAATGTGTTCCAATATGAAATGGCATACCACCTCAGCAGTGGTAGATCAAAGAGGAATAGCTTCTACCCATATTGTAAAATAATCGGTTGTAGTAATGATAAATGTATGTCCAACAGAAGATGGTGGTGAGATTTTTACAATTAGATCCAATCCACATATGGAGAACAACCAGATAGGAATTTGGGCACAAAGATCAGAAGCAAGAGCATGAATCAAATTGCTATGTTCTTGACATTTGTGGCATCACTTAACATATGCATAACAATCTTTTTCCATATTTTTCCAGTAGTATCCCATACATAGGAGCTTTTGCACTAAGGTCTTTCCTCCAAAATGACCTCCATAGGTGCCCACATGAGCCTGTTCAAGTGCCATATTGATTTAAAAATCCCTAAGACATCTAAGTAAAATTCCATCAAAGGATCTTCTATATAGCATGTCGGCAAGGATGATGTACTTGGTTGCTAATTGTTTTAAATGAGTTTGGGTATTGTTTGTTGTAGGCATCGGCTAAGTGGTCGGTCAAGCCTTGACCTTTAATTAATTTTTTGTGAAACAAACTTAAGTTCAAACGTAGTCAACAATATTACCCATTTAGCTAAATGTCCTTATAAGTCTATTTTATTAAAAATATGTTTGAGAGGATCAAATTTTGTGATGACTTGTATTTCTACATTTAGTAAATAGTGTCACAACTTTCTAGTAGCAAATACAAGAGCCAAACATTGTTTTTTGATTGGTGTGTATAATTTTTCATAATCTATTAGAGTTCGACTAATTTAATAAACAGGATGTTCTTTTCCATTGTCATCTTGTAGAGCCAACAATGTTGCAAGAGCATAGGCAGATGCGGCAATATAAAGGATGAATAGTTTGTTTGGCATAGCGGGTTGCAAGACGAGCAAAGTTGCAAGGTATTCCTCCAAACTCTCAAAAGCTTGTTTACAATCCTCATTCCAATCAAAATGCACATCCTTTTTGAGAAGATCATGTGTGAAAGGTAACGTTCGATCAGCTAAAGAGGCAACAAAATAACAAATGGCTTGAATTCTTCCTTGTAACGTGTGCAATTGGGAAATGTTTCTAGGAGGTGGCATGCTAATGATAGCATCAATTTTCTTTGTGTCCACCTCAATGCCTATATGAGATATGATGAACCCTAAAATTTTTCCACTATTTACTCCAAAGACACTTTTTTCAATTTAGTCGCATGTTGTATTTTACGCATTTGTTCAAAGATTTTTTGAAGGACATTCACATTGTCTTGTCTTGTTAATGATTTTGTGGGGATGTCATTAATGTAATCTTCCAAGATTTTATGTATGTAATCATGAAATATCAATGTCATTACTCGTTGATAAGTTGTGCCTGTGTTCTCTAATCCAAAAGGCATCATAACCCAACAAAATGTTCCCCAAATGGATGTAAATGTTGTCTTATATTTATTTTGTGGGTTAATAAATATTTTGATTATATCCAGAAAATCCATCCATGAATGACAACAAAGCATGTCCCGCAGTTGAATTGACTATCATGTCAATATTAGGAAGGGGAAAATTGTTCTTTAAGGAGGCTTTATTCAAGTCGCAAAAATCCATACACATCCTAATATGATTATTAGGTTTAGCAACAGTCACAATGTTTGAGATCCAAGGAGAATAATCAATAGGTCAAATGAAACCTACGTCAAGGAGTTTTTCAAGTTCTCCTTTAACAAGCAAGGTTATTTTAGGATTCATTTTTCGTATCTTTTGTCGAACAGGCTTAGCATTTTCAACAAGGAAAAAATGTTGTGTGTTACTATCTTTCGATCTATTCTTGGCATATCTAAATATTTCCAAGCAAAAAGTTCAGGAAAGTCATGAAGCAAGTTTGTAGTATCCTCTTGTTCTTCATCATCAAGGCACTTCCCAATCTTAATGAATTTTTCTTTATCATCTATGTCCATTGGTATATCAATTGTATCTTCTAAGGGGAGCACATTTGACTTAGGAAATTTAGGATCATATGGTTCCATGCTTGTGGATTTCTCATTGGTATCTATTTTCTTGGTACTAATCATAGCACGGGTAACTTTTCTCTTGGAAGATGTCCTATCAGAAGCACCTAAAATTTGTTTCAAAGCTTCATCATTGTCAAATTATTCCAATGATTGTGGTAAATTGATATCAAGTAATTCAGGATGCTTTAGGGTGAGATTGATTCGTGGTTTACATGTGATGGTGTTGATGTTTAGCAATGGTCATTGAGTTGCTTTTGTTGTCTTAGAAAAAGAATATCCCAAACCAATCTTTGTCTCTTGTGTATTAGGTTCTATAGGAACTTGAATGCCTTGTTCATGCTTTCCACATCCTTTACCACTGTATCCCAATTGTTTCACAACCTCATAACCTTTCCCATAAATTCTTTCCATTTCCTTCAGGTTGGGAGAATGTTGATAATCTATCTCATTCAAATTTTTCATGTAAGTTGTATTTTCTTCCAAAGTAGATGAGGTAGATGCTTGGGAAGATTCTTCTAAATTCTGAGTTGACATAGCCATTGGTTGTTCTTGTTTTTCATCCTCTTTTCATGTGACTATGTATTCTCCCATAAATGAAGGTGTGAATTCTAATGATTCCCAGTCATCACCTTGAAATTTAGACATGAGTTCTTCTTCTTGTTTGGTGGTCTCAAGAGTTTCGTTGTGAGATGTTGGAATCAATGTGTTCAGAGGACTTGTTCCTTTTTCAAGTTGTAAGCAACTTTCATGCTCGGGGTCTATTTCAACTTGATAAACTTTGTTGTGATAGACATATTTCATTATTCTATGAAGGGTCAAAAGCACTGCATGCATCTCATGAATCCATGGTCTACCCAAAAGAAGATTGTACAAAAGATCATAGGGAATGACATGAATAGGAGTTTACAAAGTATCCATTCTGACTGTAATAGGTAAAGTAATTACACCAAGCATTTGCTTTGTGATATTGTCAAATCCTCTAATAGATAAGGAATCAGATTTGATTTATGATTTATCCACACATGATCTATCTAAAAACTTTATATTGCACACATTAAGGGCAAAACCATTGTCAATAAGGGTCCTTTTGATGCCTATTCTATTGAATTGAGCAATTATCATAAAGGATTCATTTTCATTCCTTAATTCTAATGGAGGGAGCTCATGTTGATGGAAGGTAATGTCTACATTAATTTCATTCATTCCTTGTATTAGAGCTGCCACATCATTTGCATTTGTTCCAAGAGGAACCACTATTTGTTGCAATGTTTTTTGGAGCATAAAGTGATAGTTTGGTGAGTTATGAAGAAGGTCCCAAAGGGATATTTTTGTAGGAGTAGTCTTAAGTTTTTCAACGAGATCATACTCCCTAAGGTGTGAATTTAAACAAGGAGCACTAAGCAATATGGGATTGGGTAAAGGTAAGGGTGTCGGGTTGGGTTGTTGTGGCTGCGGATTATTTATAGTGTAATGTGTGTGAGCAATAACATCATGCTTAGGTGGGTAAAGGCTAAACTCGGGTTTAGGTGGCAGTTGAGGTTTATGTGAAGGTGGGTAAAGGATGAGTTGAGGTTGAATTACATTGGCATCTTTTGTTTTAGGTTTTTCACAACAAACCTTAGTGGATGGATTTTGTGAGATGAAGTCCTGAAGGGCTTCATCTAACATGGAAAAGTCATCACTACTAAAAATTTTGGGAGGTAAGTTATCGTTGGTTGGTTTGGGTTTGTCATCACAAACCTTAGTGGATGAACTTAGTGAGAGGAAGCCCTATAGAGCTTCATCTAACTTATCCAAGTCATCACTACTAAAAGGATTGGATGATATAGTTTTTCGAAAGTGAAGCATGGTTTTTATTGTTTCATTGGATGTTTTTAGGTTTTTGTTTGTATTTTCTAATGATTCTGATCTAAATGAACTAGGAACTAATGATGAAAATGAGAATTGTAAAAATATAATACCATCCATAATTGCCATGAAATTAAATGATACTAGTTCTAATGATCACAATGTAATAGAAAATAATTGAACTAAAACAGAAAATTAAATAGAACAAACAACAACTTAAGAAACCAGAAATTGAATGCTGAAAACATAGATGCAAAATACCCCTACTGGGACTAAGTCACCCAAGGTGGCGAATTAGTCCTAGTAGGGGTATTTTTTTAAGTTTTTCTAAATTTTTTGATGGATGCTTATGTGTTTTATACAATATACTACAAATCTAAAGTGCAGTTGCAAAATTTCACTATTGTTCAAGGAAATGAAATGCAATAATGCATGCTTAAATGAGCTTTTCACTAATGCAAGTTTTAAAACCCTAAGATGCAAATTAAACAATGCAACATGCAATTCAATGTTAATGTAAGCTATTCCTAGCATTTAAATGCACTCTAAATCATAAAGAGGATGTTCTAAATGCAGGTTCACCAAAATGAACCGCAATTTTTTGTAGGGGCTTCTCTCTTGCACTTCTAGGGTTTTTCACCTAAAAGGAGAAAGGTATCCCACAAAAACTTGGGGGTTCACTCAAGACTAATGTTATTATGACTGAAGTATGCCTAGATTTAATCCTCTAAATGCAAATAACTAAAAAAGGAAATGAATTATTAATGCAAAACTAATGAAATGCAAGATGTTTGAAAACGCATTTTGATATGCAAAAAGATAGATTGAATGCAATATAAAACAAAATAGAAAGGTTAAAAAAAAAGAGTGCGCCAAGAAATTGATGGAGGCTGGAACGAAGATTGTAGATGTCTCTAAAATTTTGGAAAATTTGATTTTCTGGCCAACTAGGACACTTACGCCAAGCTGGGTGACTTAGTCCTAGATTTGGGAAACTGCTCTAAAGCCCGTTTCAGCCAAATGGGTATCCAAATCTACAAAAACTTATGTCAAACATGTGAAATGGGACTAATTCACCACTGTTGGTGATTTAGTCCACTTTTTCTTTTCTAAAAATTTGAAAGTGGAAACAAAATCCCTTAGTCTGCACTTTATTTTCTGACAGAAACCCAAATCCAAATCTTCATAAATACTTGCAAAACATAATATAATTTGGTTTCTAATGGGGGGTTTTCCTTGGCCAAACCCCTAGTTGGTATTTAAACCTTGAAATAGATAATGATATTTGCATAAAACCCTAGCCCTAAGTGCATCTAAGACTAGGAAATCTGAAGCAAGATGCAACCCTATTCTAACATGAAGAATAAGATTCATAAATGAAACTAGAATGATGCAAGACTCATTCCAAGAGACCCTAAATCACATTAGAAATGAATCTTAGTAACATGCAAACCTTCCTTAGGCTAAAAATAGAGAGAAAATGGAAGATGGAATCACTTTGAAAACAAGTCCTTAGGAGTGATTTGATGGCTAGTTGCATCTCCTCAACCTAGATTTCTCCATGATTCTCCATAGGAATCCATAATCAACCCTTGACAATACAATATCTTGGACAAAAAGTGAGATTGAAGACCTGAAAAAACCCTAGCTTGCTTCCCTAAAGCTTCAACTTTGTTGTAAATAGACTAATAAAACTTCTTGTGAAAGATATTCAACACTTGACACTTGACTCTTGAATTTGCCTGTTGAAAATGACTAGATGTTGTGAAAATGCCTTAAAAACATATCTTTTTAGGCATCAATACCTAATTATTCATTATTTTGACTTCACAGGCTAACATCCATAAGAAATTTGAATTAAGTCAGTTGTTTCCCACTCAAAATTGGAAAATCCCCCAAAAGGGACTAAGTCACCACCCTGGGAGACTTAGTCCCACCAGGGGTTTTTGAGGTGGGTTTTCTAGAATTTGAATGATTTGAATGTTATTTGTTGGGATTTGTATGATTTATGAGTGGAATAGGCCTTAAGGTCAAAAATAATGAGTCTTAGGGACCTATAAATGATGTTTTAAAGGGTGATTAATGCAAGGGTGTCTAAAATAAGACCAAATTAAGCGCAAAATTGCCTCTTTCTTCAAGAGTATACATTTTTTGGTGACACAATGACATTTGAACATATTCCCTAGATCAACAATAGAGCAGTTGATGCAATAGCAAAAATAGGTTCACTTCTCGATAATCTACAAAACATTCCTATGTATGAATTTTTGGTGGAGCAATTACTCATACCGGCATTTGATATCCCAAAATTGAAACTAGTGTGTGTTGTTGTTGGCCCTGATTCACCATGGTACCAAGACACATTTGATTACATCCAGCATGGTATCATACCACTCAACCTAACAACAACCCAAAAGAAGACCTTCACCCGTAGGACTTCTTGATTCACAATCCTAGGAGATACCTTATATTATCAAAGTTTGGATGGTATGTTACTCTAATGTCTTAACGTAGAAGAAGCATAAATTGCCTTACAAGAGGTACACAAAGGTTAATGTGGGTCCCACTCTAGTGGACCAAACCTTGTACAAAAATTGTTGAGAATTAGATACTATTGGCCCTCCGTGGAACAAGAGTGTATTTAGTATTCTAGAAAATTTTGTCAAAGCTAGCAGCATAGTGACCTCATTCACACACTGGCATAGGAGTTGAGACCTATCACAACACAATGGCCTTTCTCGCAATGGGGATTAGACTTGGTAGGTTATATTTCTCTTACTTCCTCTAATGAGAATAATTTTATTATCACTGCAACTAAATATTTCACCAAATGGATAGAAGCAATTCCCTACATCACCAAAAAAAAAATATCAAAGTTCATTCTAAATTATTTGATTTGTAGGTATGGAATTCCCCAAATAATCATAACGAACAATGGAACCCCATTCAGGAATCAAGACGTCCAGGAACTTTGTTCAAAATTCTCTATCCAAAATAGATTCTCCACGCCCTACTACCCCCAAGGAAATGGTCAGGTTGAAGCATCTAACAAAACCATCCTAAAGATACTAAAAAAGATTGTTAATGATTTTAGTCATGATTGGAATTTGCAACTGAACCTAGCTCTATGGGCTTATCGAACTAGTATCTGAATACCTACAAGTGCCACACATTTCTCCTTGGTCTACGGATTAGAAGCTATCTTATCTATCAAAGATGAAATCCCCTCATTGTGAATCTCACTAAAAGGTATGGTCAGCAATGAAGAGTAACGGGTATCCAGATTAAATGATTTGGAACTCCTAAACGAAAGGTGTTTGATTGTGTTAAACCATCTTCAAGTTTATCAGAATCAACTCAAACAAAGCTATGATAAAAATATCAAAGACATAAATTTTTAGGTTGGTGACTTGGTACTCAAAGAGAATCAGAAGGTACAGTTGAATCAAGATGGAAAAGGAAAGTTTGAACCCAATTGATTAGGCCTATTCATTATCACAACAAGCTATGGTTCTGGATCTTATCAATTGGCTACTCCTAAAGGAGAACCCTTAGCCGAACCGCTGAACAACAACCACCTCAAGAAGTTCTATACTTGAAACATGTTAGAATACCCTAGGAAAAAGGGTAAAAATCCCAAAAAAATCAAAAAGATAAAAAACCAAAAAAAATCAAAAAGCAAGAAAAATAATAAAGAGAAATAAAATGTTCTTTTAGTAAAAATCACTTTGTGGTACTTCTAGAATAGGTACCGTAGTGAAAACCTAGAAAACAGGCACTATGGTTGAATAAGACTTGCATCATTATCTATCAGTATTATCCAAATCATCCACCCATTTATACCATAATAAAACATGTGTCCAACCTTTTCTTGATAACTAATTTAGTATTGAACCTTGTTGCACCATCTACATTTATCCCTCCTAGAGAAGGTAGTCTTGTCTCAAACTAGGGGAAACTTCTCAAAATTGGTCATGGGTTAGATCCTTGAGCGTCCCATCATGGTTAAAACTATTGAAAATCAAAAACGTCCAAAAAAAACAAAATCAAAAACATCTAGAAAAAAAATCAAAAACACCCGAAAAAAACAAAATCAAAACAACAAATTTGGATTATTCCTTCACTCAAAAGTATAAGATATCAAAATTTTCTTGAACCTCATGACTAGTTCAAGTATATTTTCCACAATATATCCTCTAGAAATAGAAGTGGAATATCAATCCAAGTTATCAACGTTGTTTTCCTAAAAAAACATGTTATGCAATGAGTAAAACTAGTTGTACTACATGGTCTCTATGTGTACAACATAGGCGAGGCTTATCAACCCCTGAGGCCTTAATTCAATCCCCTTAGGTGTCTATCATGCTTTATTTCAACTTAGTCAAAATTTCAAAATCCAAAAATAGTCACAAAAAATTCAAAATCCAAAAAAAAACATCCACAAAACAAAAAAGATCAAAAACATGTTCTTATCAAAGCAAGTGAACTACGAGCCTCTGTGTGTACAACGTAGGAAAGGCTTGTTCTTGATGATCCCCTGAGGCCCTAGTTTAGGCCTTTGAAAACAAACAAAACATCATAAAACTCAGAAATAAAAAATCCCTACTCCATCATCGCAATCCAAAATAAACTTTTCATCCATAATAAACAAATCATCACATTCACCCTTTGACAAAGCAGACAAACAAATAGAGAAAACATGTCAAAAGATAGAACTTTCAAGTTAAAAATCACAAAGATTTGATTACAAACAGACAAAATAATGACAAAGTGTTAACTACCTATCTTTTCACAATTCACCAACATCTTGAGACATGCCTTAATGCCTCCATTCCTATGATAGGCATGATCAACAATGGATAATAGCCTAAAACCTCAAAACAGATATGGCAAGTGATACTGCAACATTATTTTATCTTTTTTATAGTCTTTTCTTTATGATTTATTTTATTGACTTGTTCCCAGGATCTCTCGAGGATGTCCTTAAGGATTTAGAGAAGAAGGAATGGGGGCAATTGAGCATCATTTCGGTTTGTTGTTTGTCAGATGTTTTTTGTGATACTACCATGGTAAATACTTGCTTTATTGAGTGTATGGAAATTGTTTTAAGACAATTTGTGTAGCAATTGCATGTTAGGTATTTCATACCTCTTTGTGTAATTGGTCCAAAAAAAATTTAAACACAACCTAACTATATATTTTAAGCAAAGTTTATGTATGTTTGGTATGAGCAAGAATATTTTTTTTATGTCGAGTCAAAGTCCACGCAATTGATACAAAATCACCTTGACTATTAATACCCTAGTGCATAGTGTCTATTTGCTACATCAAAAAGGATTGTTAAAAATGCAAAGTCTCTATGCAAAGCAAAAGAAAATCATCAATAACTAACAACATCAAATTTCTATTCATCATTCAACTATTCTTCTAACTAACAAACATTCATCCTACATAACAATATCATTAGTTCCACATCAATCCTACATCCACAATGTTGTCAATACATATAATGATGATAATAAAGCAATAAAACATCATGTATCATGTATAGGGAATACATCCATCATATACATAATAAAACTTCATATATCATAACAATATATCAATCATCCATCCATCAACATCAAATGCATACATTAGAAAAGTATAAAAGTGTGTATGAATCATACATCATCATCCATAATCATCACATAACACATAATGAAGCCAAATCAAAGTATGTATATCTCATATATATCATCATTAAAAATGAGAATGTCATAGTACATCATTAATGAAACATGTGTGATAGGATAAATACAAAAATATACATATATATGAGGCCTTAGCCAGGCCTCTAAATATATATACAAGTCAAGTCTACAATAATGTCTCTAAAATAAATGAACATCATAATGATCAAGAACAATAATGTTGTTGCCTGGTCGGAGGAGAAGAACTCTAAGGATCCTGGCTAGGGTGAGGAGAAGCCTCTGGATCAGGTTGTCTAATAGAGCCCACTTGACGTGGCACCCGTAGCAGTACTCGACTCTCCAAAGTGTGGTTGTCGTTGAGCTCTAGGAATGAAGGAATCATGGAGAGTCTGATAGTATGTAGCCCTTTGTAACAACTGATCCTTCTTTGCATGAAGGGCATCACACTTTGCTTTAATAGTATCTCTCTCTGCCATAATCACTTGTACCTGGGCCTCTACAACATGTTGTCACCCACTCTCATTGTCTTGCTCTACCCTTAAGTGGTCCCTCTCCACTATCATAGTAGCAACCTGAGCTTCCATGGCCTATTATTGCACTACCTTTGTGTCCCTTACAGTTTTCATCTGTGCTAATTGCATTGCACCATCTTTAGGTGGTGGTGGAGGACCCAAAGCCTATCCTTGATCCTGCTACATCAGATCACCTTGTCCACAATCTTGTTGGGCCTTAGCAAGCTACTCAACAATGATCTCAACAAGCTACCTCTCCCCTCAACAACTATTAATGCGAGCTCTACCTACTTTAGGAACATTGGCTAGATCTATAAACCTCAATGGAATGTGTCATGCCCACCACTGATAAAAATATGGGGTAGTCCTAGGATCTGCTAAACTGACTAGCCAACCCCACCTGAATGGGGAAAGAGCTCTAAAATCTACCATATTTGCATCATGATCAACTTGTAAACCATAGACACGGACCTCTCTAGTAGTTCAACCAAAATGAGCCTCATAAGCATTTGAGAAATGACCCTGTCTATTTCCAAACTGATGGAAAACCCTATTAGGTAGATATCTCTCAAGTAAGGAACGAACGTGACGAATGAGCCATCTATTCTATCTACAAAATACTAATTGATCCTTGTCATTGGGCTATGCCTCTCGATCCAAATATGCCCTCCATACAAAACCTACATATCATCAAACACATGACGCCAATAGGGAAGTTTTTCCAGGCCATGTTTGGTGAAGAAAATATCCATAACGATAAGAATATGGATCTCCTAGAGTATGATATTCCAAGATACCATCAGGTCGAGCAACTGGTATGTGCTCCTAGGCCCATACATGTAGTAGAGAAACACCAGTAGAAATAGATCTCCCTCCATAATATGCAACCTCATGCATATCTCTGTATAAGTGGGCAAGTAGACATAGGCCCCATGCATATCTATTTTTCATGCTCGAACATCTACTCGATGCACACACCCCGACTAATAGGAAACTACTAGCCCTACCTATCAAGAATAATGAGCCCCATAACCAAACCACATAGAACCAAGGAAATAGGATTGACACTACCCACAAAATCAGATAAGTCTATCTTTTCCTCGCAAACCTAAAGATGTCTCACACCAAGTACTCAACGTATGGCACAAGTACCCAGTCGAATGAAATATGTCACAAGCTATTCATCAATAGGTTTATGAAGGATACTCCACACATCCTCTAGGGTGATGGTAGCCTCCCCAATAGGTAAATGAAAGGACCAAGTCTCTGAGTGCCACCTCTCCACAAAAGCATTCATCATCTCTCTATGGCATCTGATGGTAGGCATATAACAAATGTGCCACAACCCAATAACATCTAAAACATCTCACTCTAACTCCTAACACCCATTGATCAAATCAAACAAGTCATGTTGTCATCACTCCCTCAACTAGAGCGAATTAAGAACTGCCTACAACCATTCAACCCACGATATTAAGGATTTTCTATGAAAATGCATAACACATCTCAAATGGCAAACAAATTGACTGAAAAATTCCAAAACAGTCAAAAGCGAAAATTTTTTTTAGCAAAAGTGTTAAAGAAAAGCAAAAGCTATAATTTTTTTGTCAAAAGTGAAAAATAAAGGCAATAACGAAAATTTCAAAAGTGCATATGTATATCAAAAGCAAAATTTTATCATGAAAGTAGACAAAACGAAGAGAGAAAAGAAAAAGAAAAAAATGCAGGTGAGGGTGAAAAGCAAAAGCGTACATGTATGTCAAATGCACACATTTTGAGCAGTTGAGAGCAACAAATTCAAAAGTGAACCAATCATAAACATCAAAAGTGATAAAAATGATGCAAAAGTGAAAAATTCCTAAACCTAATGCATTCAACTACTTTGACTTCAGGCATTAATTATGCAAACACAAAAAATTCAAAAACATAAAACGAAAGGGTACATATCAAGGCACCGATGCCTATGGGTCATCCAAACTCGTGAACTACATCCGCATGATGTGGGGCTCCTCGAATCCTCTCCGTAGCACCTCGACAATCGACAAATCACAAAATCCAATGGCAAGAATTTTCTATAGGCTCAAAGTGTAAATGAGGTAATTTGAACCCTAATTACCTATTTTAACCCCAAAAAACCCTAAGTTTTCCTTAGGAAACCTTCCTAGGTTGAAATTAGGAGCTCCCAAGAACATCTGAACTGTCAGCAAGAGACCTATAGGCTTAATTTTTTTCCCTCTACGCATCTGAAATGAAATGAAATAGTGTCGTGAGCCTGACCTCAAAAGTGATTTTTTCGGCCAACCTCTCAAGGGGACAGCCCAGAGTCCTACCATCATTTCACTGACCATTGGGGCATAGAGGGGCATATAAAAAATTTCAAATCTTGATCTTAACATCAAAATCTTTGAAAAAAAGCAACCAAAACTTTGTTTCAAAGAGGGGCAAAATATAGACATGTAAAATTGACCTAACAATTATCGCACACCCTAAAGGATATTTTCTCATCATCAGCATCACTATCACTTAAATATCACTACATTTCACATCAATTGCACCAAAAACCCTAAATTCCTCTATTAATTAAATAATATTACATTATTTAATTAATTCACGTTTTCATCATTTTTGACTAATTAAATAAATTTCATATTTAATGAAGTCCTAATCTAACTTTATTCATCCTGACTAATTAAATAACGTCAATTATTTAATAATGCCGCTAATTCACTTTATTCCCCTGAATCGATTAAATTATTAAAACATAATAGTTTAATTAAATCACTTTTCCCTATAAATGAATAATTGAATAAATTATTCAAAACATCATAAAAAATCAAATAAAAAAAATATAACTTTGTTTGTAAAAGTCAAACTTGATTTGCACGTTCAACTCAAAAAGATTAATTAATTATCCTCACCCACTTTCACAAGAGCAAATTACGATCCCCCGATTGCTCATTGTATTCTTTAATTGATCCATCTATTTCCTGACAAATCAATCTATTCTTCAATCCCACTGAAGGCTCAAATTGATTTCATCAATTCCACATATTATTCAATCTATTCCCTCAATCCCACTAAACACTCAAATTGATTTCTTTAATCACACTGATTACGTAATCAAAATACATTGATTATTCCCATCTAATTCCTCTCAAAAGTTTTGAACCATTGATCAAGATATTCTACTACACGATCTCGAGCGTTCATTTCAAAAAATAAATTATATATAACAACCTCATTTCTTCTAAAAAATGATCGAAGAATCAACATCATTTGTACGATGAAGTAACGCAGAAATCTTAATCAACCTTTTGACAAAGCTTCACACATATCTTTGATCAACAACAAACACATGTTCTTCAAGCTTTTGCACGCACAATGGACGCAAGTCACATTGATACAAACAACCCAACATCTTTGCAAATATACTTCGACACGGGATGGTAATGCTATGTTTCTTGAATTCATTTATGTATGTCTCTTTTGATTGCATCATTTGAATTTGTTCTTCATAGTTTCATTTTGTGAGTAATGGGCATAAATTATTAGCATTTTTTTTGTTTAGATTAGTTTCTATTCATTCAATTTGATCTTATTGCATCTTCTCAATTTCCCCCTTACACACAGGTCAAACTAAAGGAAAAGCTAAAGTAACAATAATAGCTGGCATGAATGCAGTCGTGTATTGAGTAAAGATGGATACTCTCCCTTTCTTGCTCAACCTCAAGATATTTGGAAAAAACTTGCACAATTTCTTGGTCGACTTTGGTGCTTCAAGAAATGTAATGCCAAACTCTATTTGCAAGAAATTAGGTATGAAACCAACTAAAACTTAGAATAAGGTCATATAATTAAACAAAACTAAAGTCAACATGGTGGGAGAATTAAAATATTTTTTCATTCAGTTGGGATTTGGCCCTAGGATTCAACAACATATTAACATACAGGTGGTAGAAATACCAAAAGTATACAAAATGCTTCTGATTAGGGATTGTTCTAAAAGCCTAAATGGGTATTTAGCATCTAATTTATCCCATTTTTGGCTTCCATGGAGAGGAAACCAAAATCAAATTAGGATTGCAAGTGAACCGCGGCTCAAACATACAATCACTAAATACAACCATCCTAATGAAGTTGTGTATGTAGAAATTGAACTAGGAGTCTATAGAGTCGATGAAATCATGACTCTCATGATGATCACTAGTAAACCAACCTCACCACATATGGATGGTGATAAACATGATTCCTAGGTTAATCAAAGCTTACTAGCACAAAAGATTATCCAAGATAAACTTGTCTTGGGAGGAGTAAACCTACTAGAATTACTACTTCCCAATTGGTGTAGGATTCATTACCAAAATCATTCAAAGCTCACGTGTAAACCTTGTTTAGATACTTGAATGAAGTAATTCATCATATATATATCCCATCTATTGATCATGTACCAAAGGAAGACAAATAATCATTACTTAGAGCTAATTCCTATATCCTTCTTATAGATTCAGATAAGGTGTCTAATATTCCAAAACAACTCAATCCAACTCAGGATTCTTTGGTCCATTCTCAACCAAGCCTAGATCACCTCCAGGAAACATTGCATGTACACCTCCCCCTTCCAAAATAACCATATGAAAAATTGGACATGTCTGAAACTAACATTATCAACAACATTGATAAGTCAAGTCCACGATCAATTCCATGATCACAAATTCATAAATCCTCAACAGAAGGGGATTGGTTCAAATAAAAAATAGTTATGGACATTGAGATTTGACAGGTCACGATCAAAGCAAGTAAGTGGGGCATGAGTTGAATTAATCAACCCCAAATGGAAAACTTATTTTACCTCATAGAGGTTGCAATTTGGGTGCACTAATAATGTGGCAGAATATGAAGCATTAACCTGAGGGCTTCTATTTGCATACCAAAAGAAAGAACAAATCCTTAAAGTATAAGGTGATTCAAAATTGGTGATTAAACAAGTTAAGAGTCAATACACTTGCCCTGATAAGAGGCTAGAAGCATACATACATAGAATATAGAGCTTAATTGAAGACTTCGATGTGTTTGATGTCAAGTTAATTCCTAGGGAAAAGAGTCAAATTGTACACATCAACCATTGCTACAATAACTTTAGAGCCCATGAAGTAGTCCAAACTAAATAGATTATTTGCGGAATTGGTATCTATTCTAGAAATCTCAGACAATGTAAGAAATTTCCAAGTGTTCAATGATGACCAACACATTTTAAGCTTCTTGGAAAGTCCAAGGGTCTTTGATGGATATATCATTGATGAATCCAATAGGGAATTAGAATAATGGGATCAAGAAGGCATTATCAATCTCAAAATGAATAGTAGCCCAAAAGGGATGGTTTCCTTAGAAATGATATTCATTTTTTATCCTAGACCCAAAGATAAAATACCCACTGATGTTAATGGAGGAAAATATGAAACTTATAATCTATCAGACTTATGCCAAGAAAAGAACATTCTCATAGGAAAAACTTGTCTAAAGGATATTAGGGAAAAATCATTAAAGTGTTGAAAGAATGAATTGATGTGATAGCATGGGGGTATGAAGATCTTAAGACATTTGATACTTCAATTATTAAACATAATGATACTTCAGTTATTACACATACCATCCCACTTAAACCTCAAGTTAACAAGCCCTTTCACCAAAATCAAAGGCCTATAAATGATTTGATTGAGCCACTCATCTTAAAGTAAGTGCAAAAAAAATTTTTTGCTAAAATAATCTTCCCATTCCAACACTCCACTTGGGTAGCCAATTTGGTTCTAGTATGAAAGAAGAATGAAGAGATCAGATTATGTGTAGATTTTAGGAACCTAAATTGAGCTTCAAAAAAGGAAACCATCCTCTTCCATCACTTGATGAAGTGCTCCAGATTGTTAAAAAGACATAGATGATGTCATTCCTGGATAGATATTCAAGATAAAATTAGGTTTTGGTAAAGTATGAAGATAAGATGAACATGAATTTCATGACTTAGTGGGGAACATTTTCCTATCGTAGGATACCATCCAATTTGATTAATGTAGGAGCCAAAATTTTAGCGTGTGATGGATGTGGCATTTAAAGATCTAATAGGGAAATCTATAATCATCTACATAGATGATCTCACAATTTTCTCAAAATATAGGAATAATCACCCCCAAATTTGGTGAAAGTATTTGAAAGGTGCCACATATATGGTGTCTTGTTGAATCAGAAGAAATGTGTGTTCTAAGTTTCTAAAGGTAAGTTGTTGGGACATGTGATTTTTGAGAAAGGTATCTCCATTGATCCTGAGAGAGTATAATATATTCTATGGCTATCCATGCCCGATAGTAAGAAATAAATGAGGTCATTCTTCAACAAGATCAAATTTGTATGAAAGTTCATAATCAAGTTTGTTGAAATAGTTAAACTACTTAATAAAATGAGGAAGAAGGATGCAAAGATAGAGTGGATTAATGAAGCCTAGGTAGTGTTCTTCCAGATCAAACAATCCATTTTAGAAGCTCTAGTCTTGACTAGCCTAGAATATTTGCATCCTTTCTTTATTTATTCATTCACCTCAGAGCATTCTTGTGCAATAATCTTAACATAGAGAAAAGAGAAAGGGGATGAGTGACCAATTAATTTCATGAGTTACCCTTTCAAGAATTTTGAAATCATATATCCTCCTTTGGAGAAGCAATCATTTTCTTTAGTGATAGTTGTAAATAAATTTCACCATTACATCTTACGCAACAAAGTCATAGTCGTCATCCTAGACCTTGTTGTGAAGTCACTATTGATGCAAAGTGAACTTGGGGAAAGGAAAGGAAAATGGATGAAAATTTTATAAGAATTTAATCTAGAGATCCAACCCATGAAGTTAGTTTGCAAACAGGGTTTATCAAGAGTAATGGCTAAAGTATATTCTTGTATTAATTGTCAATAATATACAGTGCAGTCCTTCACCAAATACCCTTGGTATGATGATTTGATCTTCTTACTACTGAACAATAAATTTCTTGAAAGTCTAAATTCTACACATAGAAGAGCATTAAGGTTAAACAACACTAATTATATGATCAAGAATGGAGCTCTGTTCAAAAAAAAATTTGAAGGGATATATTTGAGATGCTTAGATCAACAATAGGCTAAACAATTTTTGAATGAATTTCATGGAAACATGGTATAGGGCATGGTTCTATGAAATCTATGGCACATCAAATCCTTATATCAATCTATTATTGGCCACACCTCTTTCAGGATGCACATCAACACCTTCATGGTTGTCATGGTTCTCACACTTGTCATGGTTCTCACACTTGTCAAACATCCACTTCGTGAGAATGCGATCTTGTTATTCCTCTTCAACATGTATACAAGGTAAGACCATTTGCCCAATGGGCTTTATATTTTGTAGGAGTGATTAACCCAAATTCATCTATAGGTCACAAATTTATTTTAATGGCAACAGATTATTGTGCGTGATGGAATGAAGCGTGGGCATGCAAGAATAGCAACAACGATGTTTTCATTGAGTTCCTTTAGGATAACATCATAACCAAGTTTGGGGTACCTTTTTCTCTAGTATGTGACAATGGTCCCACTTTTCTTCTACACAATTTATTCATGGGGTTTTGAACATAAAATAGTCATTAAGTATTCATCTAATTACTATCCACAGGGGAATGGGGTGGCTGAGTCAACTAATAAGAACCTTTTAGAGGTTATCAAAAATTTATTAGAACAAAACCATAGGGATTGGCATACCCAACTAAAATTCACTTTATGGGTGGATAGAACAATTGAAGCAACCCTAGGAACTTTTCCTTACTAGTTGGTTTATTGTCAACCCTTTTTTCCATTGTACTTACAAATCCCGGTCCTAAGATTTATGAAAGAATTTTTTAATTATGATGATAAGATAGAGGTCAAGCTTATGAACCTCTTAGGTCTAGAAGAGAAGAGAGATGTTGCATTGTAAAAAAATTCCAAACATCAAGTAGTCGTCAAATGTTGGTTTAACAAACAAGCCAAGATCAAACATTTAGAATATTTAACATAGTGCTCTTATGAGATAAATCCAAGGAAAAGAAAGATGACCACCAAAATTTTGACAAAATCTAGTTGGGACCCTATCAAATCACATAAATCCTTGGAGAAAATGTCTTTCGGCTCAACAGGTTAACAAGGGAACCTATCCCATTGCCCATCATTGGATAGTTCCTTAAACATTATTTTGACCCATTAAGGTTTAATGCCCTCCCTTGTATATTAGTAGCTTAGTTCTTTTTGTTTTTCTTTATATTTTTCTTGTTTTTGTTCTTGTGTTTTCAATTTTTTGGGGAGTCGGTTCTTCCTTCTTCCCTTTTCTTCTTACCTTTTTAGTACCCTATTTTAACTCATTTTGAAGTGGGGTGGATATGAAGGTTTACCTTAAGGATACTTTGTTTGAGATTTTAGTTTATATACTCTCAAAATATTTTAGGTGTTCTTTCATTTAAGAATTCCTATTTTATTGTTGTTCTGACACAAATATGAGAGATCGAAAAGACATGAGAAAATTTGCAGTGACCTTGTGAACAATAAATAAATCCATTACTCACAAATCAAATCATTAAAACTTCTGATGTCTTGTTGCTCTCAAAATGATAGTACCTTTACTCTAGGTAAAAAAAACAATATTTATACCGTTTTCAAAATATCTATGGTGGTTTCAAACCCATCCCTTGGGATTCTTTCCTAGGAACTGAGGAATAAATAAAATAATTATCGATACATGAATACTGAAGAAAATAAAAGAAGTTACAAAAGAAATACTCAGTCAAGATGGGTGATCCAAGTATCTGTATTAGGGCTATGGATGCTTGGCTAGAAGTAGAGCTATGCTTGGAAGAGACTAGAGGTATCTCCATCGAGGCTATGGATGCCTAGCTAGCAATGGAACAATTCCCAAGATATCCTTGCACGATAATGATGTGGCCTAATTAACATAGCTTGGATATCTTTTTTTATATTGGGGGATAACAAATACTTTAGAGGGAGGAATTAATCAGATACACACACACACATAGATTTCAAGGTTTTCACTAGGTTCTTTTAAGGTTTCAGCTCACTCTCATTTATGTATGCCAGTCATACTAAGTTAAAATGGTCATAAATAGAGATTATATTGTGACTGAATACTTTAATATCTTGAAAATTTATAAACCATTTTTCCAACCAATTTGTCTTTTTTTATGCCTTGCATACCCATCCCCATTTTCTCTTTGGCTTAAAATGGGTCCCCCCCTTTTTTTGTGTTTCCTTTGTTTTTGGCTTATTTTCTTCTCCTTTGGGTGCTTTTTCTTTTCTAGTCCCATGAGTTTTTGTCTTCTTGAGCTCTCTTTTTCCTTTGTTTTTTTGGCCTTGTTTGGTCCCAAGATTTTTTGTTCTTCTGGCCTCTATCTTTCATTGCCTTATCAGGTTTCAAGTTTCAAAATGGACTTTGGACCTTTTTCTTAAAGGGATAGATATGTATAGATCCATTTTGGAATCCTGGTCCCATTTTTCCTTGGTGTCTTATCAGGTTTCGGGTTCTAAAACTAACTTTGGACCTTTGTATAAAAGGTTTAAATCCATTTTGGAATCCCAACCCCCCTTTCTTTTCTTGTCAGGGCTTAGAACCATAAATGGATTTTGGACCTTGTATAATTTTGTTTGAATCTATTTATTTTTCCCTGCCCCCACTTTGTTTTGTTTGTTTGTGTGTTTATCCTCCTAGAGTTGTTCGAGAACTAGAACCTCAATTGGATGTCAATCTTTTTGTAAGGAAGCTAAGGTAGCAGAACAACTTCCTACACCAATCTTGAGAGGAGAATAATGCAAAACTTTACAGAACTTTTCAGTTACAAAAAATTAAACAAAAAATAAACATAAATAGCATACATACCACAACATAGTGATTTAAGTGAGGAAAAACCCACAATCCAAAAGACACCCAATATAATATTGGAAAATCATAAAGATTACAATATTCTTGCAGAGCAAGCTTCTCATAGGAGTATCACCAACCAAATATCTAGAGGCAACATGACTGCTATCAGACTCTCAGAATACATCACAATACACAATCATAATTCAACGCCCTCATAAAATAGGGTTGCCTTCTAGGAAAATTCAAGCTAATAAAATACCAACCATCAGATTTGAGACATAGTGATGAATGCTCCAAATGTATAATAATAAAATATAAATATAATTTAGCTTGTGTAATTACAACTTGAGACACATTTTACAAACAAATCTCCCACTTGTTGAACGCCTTGCAAGAGCAAAGAGAGGGTGTAAAAACATCATCTCTTAATTGTTAGAGGCTGAAAGGCCTATAGTCTTTGGACACCATCTAAACTTCTTTGTGCTCATAGGATTAGTTAAAGAATCAAAAACATTCATCAAAATCTCTACCTTAACCAACTTCACCCTACCATCTTCAACCATATCTCTAACAAAATGATATTGTACATCCATGTGCATGTTCCTGGCATGAAATGTTGGGTTCTTAGCTAGACATATTGCACTCTGACTATCACAATGTATTTTCATTGCACCTTGTTTTATTCCAATACTTGAACACAGTCTCTTAATCCAAATGGATTTGTTACAAGCATGAGTAGCTACCATATGCTCAGCCTTAGTAGTGGAAAAAGCAACTACAGCCTATCACTTACTCATCCAACTA
The DNA here is from genome assembly GCA_007258455.2 of Sequoia sempervirens. Lineage (NCBI taxonomy): Eukaryota > Viridiplantae > Streptophyta > Pinopsida > Cupressales > Cupressaceae > Sequoia > Sequoia sempervirens. The sequence goes on from VDFB02026320.1 coordinate 110,408,955, forward strand.
CTTGCACCACCAAATAAAGTAAACACATAAGCATTGGTGGATCTTTTGCTATCAACATCACTGCCTAATTTGAATCCACATAACCATGAATATCAAGGTAAAATTTTTCTTTAGTCATATTACTATGATAACACAAGGAATACTTTGAGATACCATACAAATATCTAAAGACTCTTTTAACTGCATCCCAATGAACTCTACTAGGATTAGGCATATATCTGTAAAGAACTCCCACGACTTGAGCAATGTCTAGTCTAGTTTTATATGCATGAGACAATTGAGAGGTGGGGTGAATTATTTTTACACTAAAACATCAAAACCCTCATTAATGTTCACATTTTAATTAGCCCTTAAACCCTTAATTAGATTTAGCATGAAAGTAAGTAAAATAACAACACATCAAAACACCATGCACAATAGAACACCAAATTTATGTGGAAAACCCAAGAAGGGAAAAACCATGATGAGAATTAGCTCACAATATAAAGTAATAGCACCACCAAATACAATAGGCTCATTGTCAGAGGGTTCACTTCTTAAGAGAAGAAGGGCTCACTGCCTAGAAGAAAGAAGATAGGAGGGTTGGCTCACTACCAATTTGAACTGCTAATAATGCATCTCTCTTATTCCAAAGGTATAGTTCCACTAAAGCACAAACAACTCATTCAATGGACTAAAATGTAGACACCTTATGCTCACTACATTTGGGAGTCATAAGCATTAAATAATGCACTCAAATCACCACACATGATCACTTTCACATCTTCCGCATCACGCAGCCTCTCTACTTAATCCACACAACTCACCTTGTATTTATACCATTTGTAACCTATAACAATCTCAATTAGGTTGACCTTAAGAAAAGGTATGCACCTCAACCATGCAACACCAAATAGGTCAACACCAAACACTTCCACGATATAAAGAAATGAAGACAGACCATGCCACAACTTAGTTGGGACCCAAATCTACACTGAAACTCTTCTCAAAACTTTCACAAACAACAATCATCCTCCACAACTAGTGTTAGCACACCAAGTCGGCCAAACTTATACTAACACTAATAAGTGACCACAAGTGTGCCTCTCCAAGTTTGAAAACATCTTACTGACCACACAACAACATTCCAAAACATCTTAGAATATTCCACATCATTGAAATATTTTCCACTACTATTGCAACCACCTGAAACTTAACAACACCTTTATTTTGTGCAACCAGACACACTGGCGCAAACATCCAACTCACCAAACAACCTTGTGGAATTCCAAAAAACCTAAAACTTCAAGTGAAGATAGATATAGACAATATAAGCACATTCGCAGATCCATGAGACATGAACCTTCACTGCAGAGAAATGTGGAGCAATCTCATTTCTCCTAGACACCCTGCTTCACCATACAGACATACTTTCAAGCACATCTTCCACTACAATACAATCCAAAAATTGAAACTCTAGATATAGAACCTCTAAACACCTCTAATAATCATATCCAAACCATGCAAGCATATATTCAACCATTAAGAAATGCAAAGCAAAACACTAAACACCACTTTGTCACACTAAACTCTCTTTTATTCTTTTTTTCTCAATTTTTTTTGGAAATCAAGTGAACCAACTATATCAGCAACACTACTAAAATATTTGCAACACATCTACAGTCTCTACAACATCTCTCATAAACTATAGCACATCCAACTATCTCTACAAACATAACTTTTGCAACTATACTAAAGTAAGACATCAATAACAACACCAACAATATTGTGTTGACATCTATACCAACAACTCCAATGTTAGGGGTTGACATCATCAACACCAACAACATTCCAAAATTCTCTTTATACAAGGGGTTGACATCAATGACAACACCCAAACAGTTCACAAATAACTCAAGCTTCTAGCAATCTTCCCCTTTGTCATTGATGGCAACACCGGCTTTCCAAAAAACCATCAATAACAAAAGCAAGCAATAACAACTATGCAATAAGTAGCAACAAGCAGTACTCCCTTTGATTGGGGCAACTCTCACTTTTCATATTCTCATTGTCTTGCTCTTGAACACTCTCTCCCCCTATGTTCTTCAGACCATATTTTGTTCTGCACTGTGGTTTTTCAACCAACTCTCTCCCCCTTTGACATCAATGGAAAAGGGCCATATACTCATCCAACTCTCTTGCTCTCCCCTTTGAAAAAATTCAAAGGGAAACATCTGCACCTTTCACACATCATATACATAGGACTTTTCTTTTATGTTTTCCCTTTTAACATCTGCATACACCACTTGCAACACTAGCAGGCAACTACACTGCACTTCACTACATTTACTTTTTGGCACTCTTCACTGCACTTAATTTTCTACACTCTCCCCCTTAGAGGCACAAAATATTTTCCATCTAACTTCACTAACAAAAAAATATGACTACCTACTCCACCTGAGAGATGGCCTTCATCAGTCCAGAACAAAAGAATAAATATTGAATTGATCCATTGAACTGATGCACACTCTTATGCATCTAGTTGAAAGGAGGGGAAATAATCCCTAACTTCTACTGGAGATACTCAAATGTATCTTTAGGAATATCCTTTGTAAAAAATATATACAACTTGATCCTTTGTAGGCACATACTCTAGCTTCACCTCATTTTCTGCAACCTTCTCTCTTAGAAAGTGACATTGGATAGAGATATGTTTTGTTCTTGAATGCATTACCATATTCTTTGATATATTGATAGCACTTGTATTATCACACAAGATATAAATAGGCTCATCATATGAAATTTTGATATCCTTCAATGTTTGCTTCATCCACAATGTACCTGTGTGCAGCAAGATGTTACTGCAATATACTCTACTTCTATAGTAGATAATCACACTAAGTCCTGCTTCTTACTCAACCATGAAACCAATCTACTTCCAAGAAAGAAATCACCTCCACTTGTACTTCTTCTCTCATCCACACAACCTGCCCAATCTAAATCTATAGAGGCACTTAAAGAGAAATCAGTATCCTTTGGATACCATAGACCATAGTCTAGAGTGCCCTACAAATATCTGAATATCCTCTTTATTGTTGCCACATGTGATTCTCTAGGATCTTCTTGAAATATGGCCACAAAAAAAATTGCATGCATGATATCCAGTCTAGTAGCAGTTAGATATAGCAATCCACCAATCATTGTTCTATACTTGCTTTGATCAGTCTTAGGAGATTCATCATTCTTGCTTAACTTGCAACTAATAACCATAGGATTACATACTGGTTTAGAGCCTTCCACTCCAAACTTCTTTAGCATTTTCTTGACACATTTTGACTATGAAATGAATATCCCTTTTTATGTCTGATTGACTTGTAGACCAAGGAAGAAATTCATCTTCCCAAACATAGATGTCTCAAACTCTTTCTATGTCTCATTTGCAAACTTCTTGCACATTGCCTCATTTCCTCCAAAGATTATACCATCAACATACACAAACACAATCAAAATTTGATCCTATTAGGATCAAATTAGTATTATTTGATAACTAAAACCTTCTAGTTGTTCAATGTATACCTCTTCTTCCAACTCACCATTCAAGAATGCAGACTTCACATCCATCTGATAAACCTTGAAGTCTTTATGTGTTGCAAAGGCTAAAAACATCCTAATGGACTTCATTCTTGCCACTAGAGCAAATGTTTCCTCAAAATATATTCCTTCCACTTGTGAGTAGCCCTTACACACAATTCTAGCCTTATTTCTAAAACTTCTCCATTCTCATTCAGCTTGTTCTAGAATACCCATTTAGTTCCTATTACATTCTTTTTTTTGGTCTTGGGACTAATTCCAAAGTCTGATTATTCTCAATCTACATCAATTCTTCTTCCATGGATTTGGTCCAATTCTCATCCTTACATGATTTAATCACTATCTTAGGTTCTACTTTGGAAAGTAGACCCAAATTTACCTATTTTTCTGTCATAACAGCTTTCTTCTTGTCAACACACCTTTTCTTTTATCACCAATAATTTGATCTTCAAAATGATTCTTCTGCACATACTTAGGAGTCTTAGGAATCCTATATGTAGCTTCACCCTCTTCAATCTACAACTTATTTTACTTTTCTTCTTCTTTTCCTTCTTCTCTGTAGGAAGACTCATCATATTTGTATCCTTCTATATAAGTACTGAGCTTTTATGTGGTTCTTCATCTAATTTGAAACTTGCACTTTCAACTATCTTCTTCAACCTCTTGTTGTAGCACTAATAAGCCTTGCTTCTTTTATAATATCCAAGGAAGATTCCTTCATCTGACCTTGCATCAAACTTTTCAAGTTTTCTTCATCTCTCTTGATATAACATTTGCTTCCAAATACTCTAAAATATTTGATAGTAGGATTTCTTCCATACCATAGTTCATAGGGAGTCTTTGAACTATTTAATCTTTCTTGTAATCTATTAAGTATATATATTGTAGTATGAATAGCTTCTCTAAAATAAACATCTGGTAGAATTTCTTCCTTCATCATTGTCCTTGTTGCTTCTTGAACTATCCTATTCTTTCTCTCCACCACTCCATTCTACTAAAGAGTTCTAGGGGATGACAAATGCCTCTTTATTCCATGATCTTCACAAAAATTGTTAAACTCGTTAGAGGTGAACTCTCCACCTCTTTCAAACCTTAAGCACTTGATTTATATCCATTTCATTCTCAATCGTAGCCTTAAATGCTTTAAACTTGTCTAGAGGTTTTGATTTTTCTTTGAGAAATGTTACTCAAGTCATTCTAGAGTAATCATCAATTAACATGAAGTACATGTCACCTTAAAATATTCTTGTTCTTATAGGTCCACATAGGTCTATATGCACCAACTCCAAAGGTCTTATGGTAGAATATTATTTGATATTTAAGCTCTTTTTTGTTTCCTTCCAACCTAACATTTCGTACAAACTGCATTGATAGGCTTTGCAATTCTTGTCAAATCTCTCACAGCTTGAGTAGAGTTGATCCTCACTAGGCTATTGAAATTGATGTGAAACATTCTTCTATGTAATATCTATTTTTTATTGATTTGAGTCATAAAGCACTTACCATTAGCACCTTTGAGTTGATAAACATTCCCATATGTCCTTATTCCTATAGAAACTAGAGTTCTAGAGCTTCCTTTTTTGATTTCATAACCACCATCTTGAAATACAAGATAATATCCTTTGCTACCCTTTTGTCCTACACTCAAAATATAATGTTGAAGACCGTTGACATAAAGAACATCATTTGTATCAAGCTTTCCATCAAAACTAATTGAAACTTTTCCACATATCTTAGCAAATGTATCATCACCAAACTTAACAAGGCTACCTTCAAACTTCTCAAGTTTAAAAATCTTACCCTTATCACCTGTCATATGATTTGAGCATCCACCATCAATTATCTAGTGATTCTTCTCCTCTCTAGCATGAAAAGTAGTCACTATAGTCCCTTTGATGTTGTGACCTAATTCTAAAGCAATTTCCTTCATACATCTTTTAGAGTTAGTAGCATTATTTCCAACATTCAGAGCCATGAACAAGCATTCATCTTTTTCACCATTCGAGTAGTTAGATTCATCATCAGATATACTAGCATCTTCTTTAACATAATAACTTCTCTTGATAGAATACCTTTGCTATCCTTATATTTGTCATTTGAAACTTTAGTTGAACATCTTGAATCATAATAACATATCTTTCCACAACTGAAACATTTTAAAGGTAACTTATCTATGTACTTTCCAATGCCCTTTTTCAATCTCCTAACAAAATTTTCTTCTATCTCATCAAGATCATCTTGATCTAATCCATCATCCTTATTTGTTTTACTAGCTTTGAAAGCAATCACTTTTCTTGAATCATTTTGAACAAACTATGTCAATTCAAAAGTAGTTAAAGCACCAAACAACTGATCTTTGGAATAATGATCTAAATTCTAAACTTCCTCAATAACAGAAACTTTATGACTATAAGATTTAGGAAGAGTTCTTAACACCTTCTTTACCACCTCATCATCTTGCAGTTTTCCTCCAAGGCAATTGATGGAATTGACAAATTCATCCACTCTATGTATGTAGCTTACAATATTTTCATCTTTTGACATCCTAAGGGTTTCAAACTTAGTCTTCAAATTCTGCATCTTTGCTTGTATCATCTCCTTGATAGACACTTTCCAACTTCTTCCAAAGTTCTGAATCAACAAGACCACTCAAAAGAGAATTCTTTTCCTTTCCATTATTTTCATATGCCTTGATCTCATCATCAATTGGTAGACCATTAGAGGGAAAGGTATATCCATCTTCAATTGACTTCCAAACTCCAAACCCTAGGGAAACAAGGAAACCTTTCATCTTGGTTTTCCAAAATGCATAATTCATTCCATCAAACAAGGGAGCATCCTTCTTGTGCACCATCTAGATCTACCTCAAGCGATTAAGCTTCTTCCAAGGAACCTTGCTCTGAAACCAATTGTTATATGCATAGGAAAATTGAGAGGGAGGGTGAATCAGTTGTACACTAAAACATTAAAACCCTCATTAACATTCAGATATTTATTATCCCTTAAACCCTTAATCAAATTTGACATAAAAGCAAACAAAACAACACATCAAAACACCATGCACAATAAAACACCAAATTTATGTGGAAAACCCAAGAGGGAAAACCACAGTGAGGATTAACTCACAATATAAAGTAATAGAAACATTGAATACGATAGGCTCACTACCAAAGGACTCACTATCTAGAAGATAGAAGAAGGGTTGGCTCACTACCAATTTGAACTACTAAAAATGCATCTCTTATTCTGAAGGTACAATTCCATTGAAGCACAAATAACTCATTCAATAGACTAAAATGTAGACACCTTCTACTCATTGCATCTAGGAGTCATAGGCATTAAAGCTCGCACTTACATCACCACACATGATCAATTATACACTAAAATATCACCAACCACATTAGCAGAACTACTAACATCTCTACAAAACATCTATAGCATCTACAACATCTCTCATCAACTATAGCACCTCCAACTATCTCTTCCAACACAACTTCTACAACTATACTGGCATAATACATCAATGACAACACCAACAATATTGTGTTGACATCAATACCAACAACTCCAATGCTAGGGGTTGACATTATCAACACCAACAACATTCAACCATTCTCTTCATACAAGGGGTTGACATCAATGACAACACCCAAAAAAATCACAAACAACTCAATCTTCCAACATCTCGTACAAACCATAACATACATCAAACTTCCAACTGCACTCTGATAAGGGACTCTGCTCATGTCTTCCATCTCTGATGGAGATGTTGGACAATCTAAAATAGATAACTTTTTTCTAGCTAAAAAAGGAACACACAATGGTCTACAATCTTGCAAATCAAACCTCTGTAAAATTTAATTGGCATACTTACTTTGGCCAAGCCATAGCTTTTTTTTCACTCTATCTCTTTTAATTTTCATCCCACTAAACCTAACCCTCTTAGGATCTACAATTCCTCATACACAATATATTTTTTAAGATAACTTCTTTAACCATTCAATTATTTCAAATTCGAACTACGAAAATAAGAAGCAATATATAAACTTTAGGTCCCTTATAATTTTTTGAAATAGATTTCAATATCTTTAAAAGAATTATATCCTCCTCTTCTTGTTCATCCATAACTTGTTTGTAAATAGTGCATTCTCTAGATTGTTTATTCTTCTTTTAATTTCTTAATCATCACTTTAATCATGTCTAATTTTATTACCTCTTCTATCTTCTTTTATGCATCCAACCAATCCACACATTTCTCAATCATCTCAAACATTTCTTCTATCCTTATAGCAATATTAACTACATGTTGGACTCTACTCACTCTTCATGGAGGCATCTTATCTATATATTACAATGCAAAATACCTCAAGTTCAATGATCTATTAAAAAGTCCCTTGTAAATTACTTCAAGTTTGATGGTATATTTAAAGTATTCCTTTTCAAACTATCTTAGGTTCAACAATCTATTTACAAGCATAATTCTCTTAACACCTACCCAATTATAAATATTAGAAGATATAATGTAAAATATAATTCCAATGGATTTCCTTGGGATTTAAAACCATGTGATAGAATTATGACTAGAGGAACTAGTTAAGGATTATCCAACCATACAAGTCAATTACACAAACACTCACAATAGAATTTGATGACATAATAAATTAACAAAAATATGAATTATCAATTTATATAATTGCATTTACTATCTTTCCTCAAGGGCTTACAACATGAGACCTTAGCCTTTAATGAGTCACATACACAACCATTGTATAGATTATAATATTTTTAATTGATATGTGATATACAATGCTCTTCACAATGTGCTATTAATGTTTTCCCTTCCATCTATCAAAAAAGGTCATGTTAGGAAGCCCATCTTCTGAAGAAGAAAAAATTACATTCTAACTAATAGAATAAAGTGTATGCTTTAGTGGAAAATCCAACAAAACAAGAGTCTAAAACCCAACAAAGCTAATGTAAGTATGCATGTATCATCATTAAAACCATACATGAGAATATGGGATTCAATGAGCATCACTCTTGCATGTTTCAACTAGTTTGATTTTTTGATATAGACTGTTTTCCTTTTCCAAAGATGTACCCTCTGAGGATTGCAAAGGAAAGAGGTAGCAAAAGTGTGATGGCACCTAGTATTTTTGCCACAAAGTGTGGGATTTTGAAGGCCTCTACCACCACTCTTACGATGTCCAGGAATTACAATTCTCCCAATTCTCTCTCTGGAATTTTAGAAGCCACATCGCCACTTCAAACGTTGATCTCTCAAGCATATCTCTCTACAACACATGGTTGTGAAAAATTGAAAACCAAAACAATTGACACTTGTTCTAAATCACCAACATCAACCAAATTATATATACCCATTTTGTACTTACAAAGCTACAAACGATAATAGAGAGGTTAGCATTGTGGTTTGACAAATCATCCATTGGAAAATATACTTTGTCTCCATCGTCGTTCACAATCAACCACTATCAAATATACTGTCTCCATCATAGACATTGTCCGCCATCAAACCTACAAAACTAGTGGATTGTTTTTTAAACTCAATTTTAAACCTCCTGCTCATTTTTAATTTTTCAAATTACCGCTTGTTTTTAAAATTTTGTACGTACTTCTATCTTCTTCCGTCAATGTTTCCATTTAATCTACCATTCGCATGCTATGATACATATGATAGTATCATATGATATGGTGTGTAAGACATGTCATTTTTACGGGAGATTAGCTTCTCCCTTTTATTAGTTTACATCATTTCAAAATTTAAAACATATATGAGCCCGCACGGGTGGTATTTTCGCCACAAAGCGTAAAATTTTGAAGGCCTCTACCACCACTCTTGCGATGTCAGGGAATTGCAGTTCTCCCAATTCTCTCTCCAGAATTTCAAAAGCCACATCGCCACTCCAAATGTCGATCTCTCAAGCATATCTCTCTACAACACATGGTTGTGAAAAATCAAAAACCAAAACAATTGCCACTTGTTCTAAATCACCAACATCAACCAAATTATATATACCCATTTTGTACTTACAAAGTTGCAAATGATAATAGAGAGGTTGGAATTGTGGTTTGACGAATCAACTACTGGAAAATATACTTTTTCTCCAACGTCATCCACAATCAGCCACTGGCAAAGATCACCAAGAAATTTATGTAGGAAGTTGACTTTAATGTCAAAAACATCACCCTTGAGGAGGGAAGAAGAATAGTGCAAGAGAGAGGTTGCATGAGACTACCAAGATGGCATATAGCCTCAATAATAGCACTAGACACTATGAGAAGGAAAGACACAAATGAGGAAATGCAACATCAGAAAAGTAGCCCAATGATTTGTATTTTAGATCTATCTTTAGCATAAATTTTGAAACAATAGAAATTTGGGTAGTAGCTCCCAAGTAGTAAAGGCCTCATGTTGCTAGGGACTTCAAGGAGCTAACAAGGAACCTTAGTTGTGAGTACTACTTTGTTAAGTAGCAACAAATAAATTACAAGCATATTTTGACGCTATAGAAGGACCAAAAAAAAGTTGATCCAAGAGTACAATAAGGTGCAATCTTATCTCCATCCTCCACAGAGCATTATATTTGAACCGACCACCCCTCAATCAAGCCCTGTTGATACTAATTTCCAAGAACGAGAGATGTTTTCATTGAGAAATAGAGAGCTTAAAGTACAGTTGAAGCAGAGCAAACAGGTAGAAAAGGATGCTAAAAAAGAATTACCTATCTCAAGGATTTAACTCCAATTGTATTTGAGGGGAGGCTAAGTTACTAAATTGCTATGGGATATATTTTTATTTCTATATGCACATGATCAAATATGACATAGGATTTTATTTGTTTTGTTATTTTGTCCTCACACTTGAGGGCAACATTGGGAGCACTTTATCACCTCTTATTACATGTTTTTCATGATTATATCTTGCTATCTTATATGATATTTATCACATAATTATATCTATGACTATTATATGATTCTTGAGCTTGCATAATCATATCCTTTTAGATGTTTATTTCTCTTCATTACATTACTTAGTATGCAACTAGTTGAAGGAGGCATATTATATCATGGATATTATTTCATTTGTATGGCTATAGTGGATTTCTAGGGGTCTTGTTGGTGTTTTTAATATATTAACCCCTAACTCTAAGGCTCCTACCAAGACTAGGGTAAAGTAACCAAATTTATCACAAGTAAAGGAAACCTATGCTCAAATTCAAGATTGGAAAAGGCCAATTAACACGAGGGACAATAGACCTCTTCTACACTTTGAGCCCAACTAAATTTTGGGAGGGTGTTCCTAGAGATATTTTCAAGAAAATAATTTAGGAGAGTAATGTGATCTCCCACGCAAAGATGATTTTATGGTTTATCTTGACAACAATTCTTTGCAAAGGGTTCTAATACATATGACTCTTGTGTCTCTTCTACAAGGAAACTTAGTTCAATTATGCAACAAAGGATATAATTGGATATGGATCCCTACAAATATAATTATTATAATAATTTACAACATCATGCAAAAACCCTCTAATGATTTGATATATTATAGGTTCACAATATTTAGGGTCAAAATTTACAACAATGATTGTGTATAATGATACGACAAGTGAAAGTAAAATAAATAAATAAAAATTCAAATGAGTTTCTAATTTTTATATTGTGTGAATGGTTGACTTTAAATCACTAGACTCGTGCCTAAACATGCAGTTCACATATTTAATTAAGATTAAATGAAACCCAAATGACCTTGCAAACCCTAACATCTACATGATTTTGATGTACTTGGATCTATCTTGCAGAGCTCAAACCCTCAAATTCATGTTACCCTTAATAATGCATTCTCTACTAAATAATCCATAAATTATTTTAAAATTTGACATATTTATGTACAAGTTGAAACATTTTACAACACCTCTTAGATCAAACTAATAAACCTCTAGCATTAAATAAATAAAATGTGTATCTAGAGCCCCCTTGAATCCCCTAAAAATCTAATAAATGAATAGGAAAAAAGAAAAATTACAATAGAGTGATGTCTTGCATTAATTTTCTAGATAAATTTAAAATTACTTTTGCAAACTACATCCAAATCAAGGAATTTGAGTTACATTCATATATGCTAGTTTACTAAATTATCTTTTTCTCAACTTGGATGAGATTTTCCCATACAAATGTAAAAAACCCAACCCTTAGACCAAATCCAAAGCTTCCCTATATGCATCTTGCATGAATAGTAGAAGGGAAGTGAATCAATCTATATCAATACATATATTTTGTTGATTTATCCTCAATGATGAATGCCCATGTTGTTGGGGATTTTTTTAGCTCTAAAACACACCAAAAATTATAACCCAATGTAACTAAAATTGCTTGTAGGGAATGGGGGACCCTATTAAGGCCCTTGTATTTATGTTGGTTTTCGTGGAGCTTGAAGTTTACCTATTGCATTCATGTACATTGCAACATACAAAAGAAAGGACGTAAACATTACTTAGGTGCCTTTTTTCCATTTTCAAACTTATTAAATATTTCCTCTACAATGGGTTGGAGCTTTAAAAAATAACCATGTCAGAGAGTTCCAAGAATTGTGAACTCACCAACTTGAGTTTTCCTTAACCATTTCTCCACTTTGTCGATGCTTTATTAATATTTTGAACCATATTGAATACTTGGCCACTTTTTGAACCACGTCAAAGGTGCAAGAGGTTCTTGAACCTCCAAAATCCCTAGTATCTTCTCCTCTTTTCCCTTCTCGATCTTAAATTATGTCAAAGGTCCAAGTGGTTCTTAAACCTCTAATATCTCTAACACATGACTCGACCCTTTTATAATTCTCTATTCCCTCATTTATGTTAGTGAGTTCAAGAAATTTTGAACTCTTTGATCTCCCCCCTTAGCCAATTTTCTTTTCTACTCCTTAAACTTTGTCAAAGGTTCAAGAAGTTCTTAAACTTTTAAAATCACCAAGATCTTTCTTATCCATTTTCTTTCACACATTTTCGTAGCCCTTTGGATATTTTTTTAACCTTATCGAAAGTATGGGATGTTCTTGAACCTCTTAAAACTTTGACATCTTATTTTGTCTCATCCTTCCTACTTCATTTCTTTTGGTGAGTCGACAAGTTCAAGAAATTTTGAACTCACTGACCTTACTCACTTGACCACTTTACTTTTGGTAGGGATTTCATAATCTAATAAACCATATCAAAGGTTCAAGAGGTTCTTGAACCTTTGAAACTTTTGACCTTTTCTCTTTTTCTTCTACTTAATCCCCCCATTAGAGCTTTATACACACCTTGAATTTGTTAGAGGTTTTGGAACGTCTAAGATCTCCACACTTTTAGCTCTCATCCTTATGTCAAATTTTCTTCATTTGTTGAACATGTCAAAGGTTCAAGCAATTCTTGAACCTCTAAAAGCTTTGTCACCCCTACAAATGAATAAACACAAGGCAAACCTAGAAATTTTTGGATTCTCTACAACATTGGATGAATTGCTAAAGGCATAAGGGAAACAACAAGGCATGCATAAGCACAATATTGACAAGGATAAAAACATACATAGGGTATCTTAGATTGGTTTTGGGGGATAAGCTAACACAAATCACTATGTAACAAGGGCAATTATAGCCAATTTTATAAATTTGACGATTGCAAAGCTAGGATCTAACAAGTCCTACACCACATGCTTATAGGTATTGATATGTTCAATGATCCTACACTAAGCTTGTATAGTTATACTAGCTTGTTGAATTCCTACACTATTTTTTCATTGTGAGCATAGTTACAATTATCTATTCAACAATATTGCACATCCTCCTTTGCTAGTTACAATGATATACTCAATGATTATACACAACTATTTATCGCATCTCTCTCTTTGGGTTATTATGGTATTTCTTGTGATCCTACACCTCTTTTTTAATTTTACACATTGATCATTGGTACTAGATTGTATTTTTTCATGCTTTTTCCATATTCTTATCAAATGCTACCAATGGAATTTTGTTCTAACAATAAAGATCCTTACATGGAGTATGAGTGAATAATCATGCATATCCTTATCTTTTTTATAAAAATTCTTGTAATTTACTTTCATTTCAATTGCTTATTTGCTATGACATACATGATTCACATTAGTTCACATGCAAGTCAAAGTAAGGGAAATGTAGAGGTAAAAAGTGCATCCTTAGCACTTTTCTACATTCATTTTGGAACTACCTTGACCATTTATCCCTAATGCAATAGTAGTTTCTATAATAGTGTATTTTTATGTGACAGTTGGAATTATTCATGAACCTAAGCTAAAAATTAAATCTCTATTCCCCAAGGATCTAGATATAACCCTAACATTACATGTTTCTTATTATAAGTCCAGCCTACAATTGTGGTCTCAATATTGATTTAGGATTACATGTTTGGCCTTGAACCCCAATTTTTAAAATATTAAAATTAGCTGCATACCCTAGCTTCCTTAGTCATAATTCTAACTCAAGTGTTAAATATTAAAATTTTCATTTTGGGTTTTGTATAAAGGGAGAAAACCCTTGTTCATTTTAGACACATCTAATCATTAAGTATCCCCATTAAAAAAGAACTTAGAAAAATCATATCATTAGCATCTCAATTCATAAGGATAGATATCTAGGAATTTTGGGTTATATTTGGCATATTTAAAATGATAATCTCACACACTAATCAATTAGTCTAATGTATCCTAACACTAATCAAGATAGAACACAAAATATATGTCCTGGTAGTAGACACTAGTGGTAAATTTAGTGCCACCCTATTTAACTATATACATAGACATATTTCTAAACAAACAAAATATTGTATTCAAGGCATTCTTTTAGTTTCAAGACCACACATTAAGTTTCAAGGCTACAAATGTGATGATCAAGACCATAGATGCAAGTTTGAACTTTGATACAGAATAGTCCATTAGAGCTTGACTAATGCAAATATCATCATTTATCACTAAGATGAATTATAAAAAATATCTCAATAGACAAATATTCCTCATTGTTCACAAATCTAAGAGCACATATCCAACATTGTCAATGTAGTATTTAGTGTTGTATCTAGACATCACATTTATCTATGTCAATTATGATTACTCAATTAATTGATTAGCCTATATATTTTATGGAGGGGTGTTTTATTCGTGTACAATTTGATATCCCTTAGTAATTATCTAAAATATTTGGAATTTGATTCTATCATAGTTAAAATTCGACAATAGTTTATACATTTTGAACTTTTTTTTTCATAAATACTTGTCAATGTACCATTTTTCCATTCACTTTACTTGTGCCATTAATATTTACTTATCTTTATATAGATGTGATAATTTGGGAATAAAATATAGATAGATAGATAGATAGATAGATAGATAGATAGATAGATAATAGATAGATAGATAGATAATAGATAGATAGATAGATAGATAAATAGATAGATAGATAGATAGATAGATAGATAGATAGATAGATAGATAGATAGATAGATAAACGTATTTTGTCTTCCTGATCTATCAAATAGATAGATAAATTTCTGGTTTTGACCTTCTCATTTCTCTTAAATTAGAGGCATGAGATAAAGGTTTTCACATTTTATGGGTGAATTATCGGTATGCTACTAGAACACTATCTCACTAAGGAGTTGGGTGGATTTGATGCAGGAGCATCTAGGGGTACTAGCAATCTTGCATCACCAAAAATATTGTTATTTCAATTTTGTTTATTTTCAATAAGGTCTTAAGGGTTAGGAGAATAAATATTTTGATTTGCAACTTTGTAATTTCCCTTGTGATAAAATTGTAATAGTAATTTTGGTGGGAATTATGCATTTATAAATGTTTCTAAGGAAAAATTGGGAAAATACCCCTCTTGGGTGTCCCATTCTTGATGGAGACCACTTGGGGTGCATGTTCTTGCATGTTCAAGTGCATGCTATACATGCATTTGCATGTTTGTGCCACAAGTTTTGCATGTTGATGCATGTTCGTATTTGGAGCCGTTGGAGCTACTGAGAATCATTAAAGGTGTCATAATTGGCAAAGATCATTGATCAAGAGCTAGGCGCCCATATGTGGGTCATATTTCCAATGAATAATTTTATATTTTATTCTTCTCAAAGTGATCATGGTGGTATTGCAAGTTGTTTCGCTAACCAACAATGGTTTTCTCCTCAATCTCTATATATTGATGTTGTTTCATTTGGAGAGGGAGGCTTTTGGAGAGTTGGTGGTTGCATACCCAAATGTTGTTGGAATGAAGCCAGAATGTTAAGTTGTAGTTTTTTGTATGTTTGAAGTCCATATTGTAAGAGCCCTTGAGCTCCAGTTTTATGTAATCATTTTATGATTTAAGAAAATAATAATGTTGTTGATTTTCTTTCTTTAAATCTGAAATTTAATGGCATATTGCAGCCATCTTGCAAGTCTCTTTTTGTGTGTTTGATTTCAGATTTGTAAGGGGAGCCCCCTTCATCAGGATTGTATTATGTAACAATCTTTATCCAACTAATACAAGTTCAAAGATCTCTCTGGTGGTGGAGTTTTTCCCAAAAGGGTTTCTCCATATAAATTAAGTATTATATGTTTTATATGTGCTTGTTGATTTCAATTCACTAATATAATATATTGCATGATTCTCCATGTTATTTGAATGGTTAATCACATGCTACTTTAATTAATATGTTAAATTTTCACTATTTGCATGTGTTCACTATAGTAGTTTACCTTGTTTCAACATTTGGTATCAAAGTTTTGGTTTTGATTAAAAAGGGATACTTTTCTTGGAAGTTTTGTGGGTTTTTCAATTGTAGTGAGAGCTCTTGAATTAGTTCTTTTGTAAACCTATCTATAGTTAGAGCCATGTCTAGCACTTCCCATAAGAGACCAATAAATTTAATGGCTCTAAGTACGATTTTTGGAAGCTAAAAATGGCGAATCTCTTCGAAGAAAGGGATCATTGGAGAGTTGTTACAAAAAACCTACAAAAATAATGAAGACCTTACAAATTTGGAGAAAAAGATGCAAGGAACCACTGGATTGTGTCTTGCAGATTTTGCTCTATTCAATATCTTAAAGGAGACTACTACATTCACCCTACGGAATAGAATAGGTTATATTTACCAAACAAAAAGTCTTGTTAATAAATTATATCTTAAAATAAAATATAATTAAATATTTAGGAGAGATGGTTTGCTGGGAAGAATCTCAATGCTCTTAATTTGATTTTGAGTTTGCTAGGTTCTATTGGTGTTAAGCTAAAATAAAAGGATAAATATTTTTTGTTATTTATTCAAGTCTCGAGAAAATTTAACCATTGATTTGAGTGGTTTTATTACAATCCAAATATGGATGCCCTTGTTAGTACTTTTCTTAGGGAAGTGGTGAGAGAATCCATGGACGAGTGTTCAAAAGATGCATTGCATGTTCAAGAAAAGTCAAGAATAAAAGTAGTTTAAAAGAGGGACAAAAAGCTAAGGATAGATCCAAATCAAAAGGATGGTCCAAAACCCCTAAAAAGGGTAAAGTGAAGTGTTGTAACTATGAATATGTGGCCATGTGAAGAAGGAATGCAAAAACAAGAACTTCGATTATTTTTCCATTGAGAAATCCTCCACTAATGATGTTAATGATGTACAGTTTATTTTTGGGAACTTGATTATTAATGAATCTTGGCTTATTGATTAGGTGTTGCATACCATATGACTCCTCATTATGATTGGTACTCATCTTACAAAGCTTATGGTGGTGATGTGTTCCTAGGTGAAAACAATTTAAATTAAATTGTTAGTAAAGGGAAGGTAAAATCGTGTTTCAATGAAGGAAGAGTGAAAAGTCTTATGGACATTTTGCACATTTTGTCTTCAAGAAATTTGCCTTCTATGTTTAAGCTGATTGATTTTGGGGTGCATGTGGAATTTAATAAGAATGGTTGTAAAATGGTGAGAGGGAATTTCGTGCTAGTGAACAAATCTTGATGTGTGATATGTTTAAGTTCAAAATTGTTACTTTTTATAACTTTACTAATGGAATTGGCAAATCCTAAAGATATTATTTATGTTATGGCACTAGAAATTGGGCCACATTGCTAAAAAGGATCTCTGGACCATTATTAATAAAAATATGGCTTATTTTTTATTATCCTTGTAAGTTTGATTTATGTGAGTGTTGTTTGTTTGGAAAACATTTTAGGGTAGTTTTTTTACAAGCACTAAAGCTAGGAGGTCTTTAGAAATAATTCTTTCAAATGTTTTGGTCTAGTGCATGTTCACTCTATTGAAAAATTTCATTATTATGTTTTATATATTACTACTCAAGATTTACCTAAAATTTTCTTTAAAGAATGTAAACCTTTGGTTAAAAACTAGTTGAATAAGAAGATAAACATGTTAATATTTGATAATGAAGTTGAATATTGGTCCAAGGAATTTAATTGTTTATATAGACATATAGGTATTATGTGGTGGAAAACTACCCTTGATATGCCACAACACGAGGGTTGTAGAGTGGGTAAACTGGATATTAATAGATAAATCCAAAGATATGTTGAGAGGTGCATAGTTGAAAGGAAATTTAAAGCAATAATATATTGTTTCCAAATTACCCTCATGATAGAAACAAATGCAAAAAAATATATTCCTAATCCACAATGCATAAGAATAATGAACAAATCAAAAGATAACACCATATGTAATATGGGAAAACCATCTCAAGGGAAAAAATCGATGCTCTAAAAGTACCTACACACTCAATGCATTATCTCAAGCACAAGATTACAATACAATAGGAACCATGTAAAATAGATACAACTAAAGGTTGACATATAAGTTTTCCATGACTCCACCAAATCAATTATAGATTTGATTCACCATAAATCCACAAAGTAACAACAGTTAAGGAAATCAACAAGCAATTCTACATAAATGTAAATGAACAAGGCACATACCAACACTTCCACACCTAGTCCACTATGAAGTACTTAAAATGTTTTGTCGCCTATAAGAAGCCTAAAATCAAACATCCTGGGTACAAGATATGACCTATCAAATCAAAAGAGCCAAACTAGTTACAACTTACATTTTCTATCACAAATAATGAAATATGGAAAAACAAATAATACTAGTGTAGTGCTCAGAAATACCTTATCGACTATAAAAAAACTGAAACTTTGACATCG
Organism: Sequoia sempervirens; assembly: GCA_007258455.2. Taxonomy (NCBI): domain Eukaryota; kingdom Viridiplantae; phylum Streptophyta; class Pinopsida; order Cupressales; family Cupressaceae; genus Sequoia; species Sequoia sempervirens. Next base: position 110,427,742 of record VDFB02026320.1, read on the forward strand.
TGGATGAAAGCCATGGCTTCCCAAAACAAACTATTCTATTATGCCAAATAAAATACTATCTTGTTGGCTGGTGGGTGGTATTGGTTGTTGGTAGTAGCATGTAGGTGATGAATCTATCAAGCTAAAAGTCAACGTTGCATACTGGTTGATTTATCTTATAAGCCACTAGTAAAACCACAACCAAATCAAGAATGTGGTTAGTTCCATCTTATAGACCAATATCACATTAAATAACAATATGAAAAATTGAATCATCTACCATAAGCACCTTCTCATCATCTAGTTTTCCAAGTGTTAACAAAATTGCACCCTGCCATCCATATGATGAATGCACTTATTACCAAAACTCGACTCACGTTGATATTTACAAATGCACTTATTACCAAAATAGACTCACGTTGATATTTACAAATGCACTTATTACCAAAATAGACTCACGTTGATATTTACGAATGCACTCATTACCAAAAAAACTCACATTAAATTTGCATATTTCTTTCTGCTTTCCCTAACACTTATCAAGTTCCTTGACATCTTGATTATGGCCCTTTGTCTTCTTATAACATGCATCCTAAACATGCCCAGCCTTTAAATGATAGGTACTTTTTTATGCTTCATCTTCTCTCCTTATCGATTACCATAACGAGACCTCTTATTTTCATTGCCCCTACTTCTATGATCTTCCCTATAATGCATCTCCCTATAATGGTTTATCTTTAAGGTTAACTTCATAATTCCCTTTCTCAAATTAGTTTGCTACCTCAAACCAAGTGCACCTTTCTTGGTAGGATTCTCCTATTTTGCAACCAAGAACGAGAATAATTCAGCATAGGAAATTATTCAACTTCCATCTCACATGATATTGTGCTAGATAAATTGTGGAGAAAAAACACAAGGTAGATTCATTTTTTCTTCTCGTAACATTTTCCACGTTTCTCTAACCAAAATAGAGTATCCTTCACATAACCTAAGGCAGATTCAAATGGCTTGGTTGGAAAAATGTGGAGAGAAAAAGTTAGATTCAATTTTCGGTATAATCTTTTCCACATTTCTCTAACTAAATTAGAATATCCTTCACACAATCTAAGGCAGATCGAAGCTGTCACATTATGTCGTGGTTGAGAAAATGTGAAGAGAAAACATCATAGGGTAGATCATATTTTCCTCGTAATCTTTTCCGCATTTCTCTAGCTAAAATAGAATATCCTTCACACAATCTAGGGTAGAATCAATTTGTCGATGATATCATTTTCCTTCTCGTAATCTTTTCCACATTCCTCTTAACTAAAATAGAATATCCTTCGCACAATATCGGCAATTATCAAACCTATGAAACATAAATGGATCGAGAGCACAAAGCTCGTGATTCGATCTTTAAATCCTTGACCTGTGAACCTTCTTAAACAATTTCTTTAGTGTAATCAACATAAGTCATTGATAAATTTTAGCTAAAAAGCAAGGTTGTTAGGGTGTCCTCTTAAGGATCTTCCAAATACAAATAATAGCTTTGTTGAAGGTTGTCGTCTCAAAGAGGCAAGGCGCCTAGGCTGAAAAAATGCTCTCTTGGAAAGATGGCAGCAAAGGCCCTTTTTTCCTTATCAACGTCAAGGACAGATCCAGGCCCTTCGTTTTTAAAGGATACTGCTCATCTTTTATATAGGTAGTGTCATCTCCTAAAACTAGGCGGCAATCAAGAACTGCATCCAGAACAATATCAAAATTTAGGAGTGCAGGGCATAACCAATAACAAAAGTTTGAAACGAGCAATGCTATTTTTAAACACTAACTATTATAACTTAGAAGTACCTATGTTTGGCATGAAATGCTTCTGAATCTGTTACAGAGACAAGATATGAATTTTCTACGGAAGCAAGTTGTCAATCTACTACAGTGCCAAGTTCTAGCAATATGGCACATCATTTTGAAATTTGATCGTCACTCTATAACGAAACTAACAATTGAATATATAGAAGAAAAAGCCTAAACCTGAAATGGGTCATCATCCCAAGTATAAACATATAATAAATTATATTCAGGTTATCTAGAATATACTGGAGGTACCAAAAATATTAAAAAGAGAATGCTAGATCATTCGTGTCAAGAAGTACACAGGTCCATTAGCCTAGACTAATGCTAGCATGAAGTTGATCAAGATGATCCATGGGGGCCTGACTGAGAAACCAGAAAAGGTGAAATAGAGAAAATGAGATTTTCAATTGCATAATGGCTGAGAAAATAAAATGATTCTTCTCTTCTTTTGTTGACACGAGGTTGGGGAGTTCCGTATCAGAAATCTGTACCAATACCAAAGGTCAGGAATTCTGAATCAGCTTGATGTGCTCAGTGAAGTACAGGGCATCCAAAGAAAATGGGATAAATCTTGTCCAAACCAGAAACAAAAAATACCTCAGTCCATACTGAAGTGAAGAATGATGAGCATTTCCAACACAAGCCATGAAGAACTTAGAAAAAGAACAGAATGAGAAGATACCAGTGGAGAAGTTTAGTCGGAGGAAAGAGAACACTATAACTGCAGAAGTTATTTAACAACAGGTTGGAAAGAAGTCTTATTTAAACAAAAAGAGACTTCTGATAAATGAAATAAATTCTCTTCAAATTTCAGTTCAGTAATATCCTGTAAGGCTTGAAATGAACTCCTACAAAGAAAGAAACACATAATCAATGCAAGATCTAAATGAAGAGGGCAAGACCAACTAGAATGGACAATCTTCACTTGAAGCCTTGAGCAATGATCATATAGCCTCATGGAGCACAAGAGGGATTATATACTCCACAAGACAGTGAATTGTAAAATTAAAATATGCATCCAACCTAACAAGCAGATTTCTTGATTCAGAAATAAAAAATTGCATTAGTTCTCTCTAAAAATAAGCGAAGAAAGACAGTCCTGAAAGTCCAATTACTTAAATAATAAAAGTGCACAAGTGGGAAGAATGCTTACTTTTAAAAATGACCAAAAAATGAAGTACATATCTAATTAAGGTAAAACTAAAGACAGTCGAGCTCCATACATGATCTAATTAAATTCACAAATAGTGATGATACAAAGGAAGAGCCATTTAATGAAACAATAAAACTTGAGAAGATCAAAGCTGGGGACCCACACCGGAAACCAGCACTGTCACACGTCTCTAGCATGGTAAAAACCCAGAAAAACCAACAGTATCATGCACTGCCAAGAGAAATCATCTGATAATGTCAAGGTAAAAGGGAGCCAGCAGCACCATCCTAGTACGAATCTCAATGTCAAGAAAAAAATGGCCACTTTGAGTCAACTTTTGTTTAAGGCTGTAAATATGAAGCAAGAGCTATAGGTCAATCTAGATAGTTGCAATATGTTGGTAACCCGTAAAATTTCCCAGGCTACATGACAGTAAAAGCAAGCACTGTGTTCAACTACATTTGAAACAAGAAGTCAAACTTGGATTTCATAGGAACAAATATTGACATCTCGATTCCAACTTCTTAAAAATACCTGAGTTCAATTTAGGGGATTGCTAACCTTCACTCAAATTGGACTTCAGCAGCAGTCAGATCCCTGAACGTCACTTACAGGAACCTTACAAATAAGGGCTTGAAAAATACTGAATCTACCAGATGCTCAAGGTTCAACATGACAAAACATTCTGAACCTGAAGTACTCTTAAAATAAAAAGAAATAGCATTTATCATTTCCCTGTTAAAGACATAATTTAGGGGATTGCTAACCTTCACCCAAAGTGGAAAATAAATCTAACCATTGTAGAAGTCAGGAAAGTATAAAATGCTCTAAGCCTAAAAATTATAGCTGCTGGGAAACTCCATTTTGGGAACATAGACAACGTACCAGTCCCCGTAGCCAAAATTTGCAGTGAATCATTTGCATATAAAATAGCTGTCTCCTTATTCATTTAACTCACGTACCCTAATTTGATTGGCGTCCACGTCCACGTCCACGTCCCCGTCCCCGTCCCCATCCCCGTATCAGTACCAGTACCAGTACCCTGCGTCTCCCGGCAACTATGCTAAAAATAAACTAAAAATTCAGTCCATTTGTGCTCTGTATTTTTCTGACTAAAATGAGGCAACAAATAGGTACGTAAAAAACATTTGGAAGCTCTAAAAACATTCAGGAAGCAGCAGGTACCAATACTAGGGATCAAAATTGAATTTTTTGGGCATAATGCTGCTAATCCTCCTTCAGATTCCTAATATTGACAAAAAAGATTCAACACCCTTGCCTATTGGTCAAATGCAGCATCCTTTTTTTACTTGTAAGTTTTTTACTAAATCCTTATATCAGATGCTCTAACCACAAGAGCATACAACGGTCCTAATAGAGGTATAACCTACAAATTGGGAGTTAGAGATCCTTCTATTCATTACCAGCAAGTTTGCCAATATATTTTATTATAAACCTGGACTCTTTTAAAACTGCATAGAGAATTTCCTAAGAATGTCAGTCATGCGCAAGATCAGAGGTTCAGCCCAGTTAGACACTAATGACATAGAAGAGAATACATTTCACCTTTCATCATATACTATGCTACAAGGGCTTGTCATGGGAGGGATTGGAAAACAAACAATGCGACCATCCTGCTGAGAGTGTCCAACATCCAATAAAACTTCACAGTACATAATTTGGATGTAAAGGAAACTCCAGCAGTCTACTTGTTAGTCAAGGAGAAAACATGTATATTGCGGAATATTTTATATGCCCTTCAAATCTTCAGATCATAAAGCTAGATCCATGATAACTTCAACAAGAATCCTGTGGCCACTCAAATGCATTAACAGTCATGATAAGAGGCCTGTGGATCAAATGGGTAAAAACTAAGATCATCCCAACCTATGAAAAATAATTGGTACCCTTCAATGAACAAAAAAAATGAGGCAGAATTTGCAAATCCAAATTTGGGACTCGAGCTCAGATTTGGATTTAGTTTCAACAATCTTCTAGTGCGATAGAATTTCCTGCTAAAGACTAGCAGAATTGCTCACAACCTATGAAAGATAACAATAAAGTAGAAATGTTGGCCAAAAAAGGACTTCACTCGAATAGGATATCAAGGGCTCATATTTTGTGAAAAGAACAGTTCCAAGAGCAAATGGTATGTTTTCATAAGGATATTAAGCTAGCAAACATGTTTACTAACAATGGACTATGAATTCAAAAGATAAGGTTGATATCTTGGAATAGAACACAAATAGCAAGGACAGAGTTGAAAACTAGAATATTACCTCTTACATTTAATGATTTGAGTCAAGACCATAAAGGGATATCATGCACGAATATAGATATCCAAAGTTCTAGGCTGTCACAGTTTTGAATGGAGCTTGAGATGATCAATCTTTGCCTAACAAACGCTGAGGTAGAAGCAGCTCAAAAAACAAGTAGTTTGTGATGATTGCAAACATTTAAACAGTAACAGAAAACAGAGTGAACTTAAGAGGGAGACAGCTCAAGGCACTAAACAAGAGGAGCGGGAACAGGACATTCCAACAGCCCGATTAAAAATCATAGAAGATGTGTATTAGATTAAAGGATACATAATCAGATTTCATTGCAGATAGATTTGTCATGCCACCATGATCTATTACTGAACATACTCTCCATAATTATACTCCATGTACATAGCCCAATATGGCAATAGTTTTAAATTCAGACATAATGCATCACTGCATTACTGGGAGATGAGATTTCCTGGAGTTACTTATACCATATATTGCGACATACTCCCATAGGTGAGACAGGTACAGAGACTTAAGGAGACACCTTGCGATGTCACCTAATGTTTCCTGTAAGTTCCCTACAGGCACCCATTGAAAGAAAAACTAAAAGGGTATTTCCATTGTCTTTAAAAAAACACCAAATAACTTCAACTCACAATATTAAGAGCACAAACAATAAAAAAGCTTGGGGCAAAAATGTGATTGCAGGTATGATAACTAATCCAATTCGCATTTTATTCGGTTAACAATCTCAATTTTGGCTCTTCTTCTTCTGCTGTGATCACAGGACCAGGTTCACGTAAGAGAAAAGTTTAGTATTGTCCAGAAACAAAGGACTTGGCAAAAGCTAGAAAACAAAACAATATTTTAGTTATTTCAGGTAAATTGCCATTGACTTCCTCTGAGAAAGAAATATAATCGCCAGAAGATTGTCTACTGCAGGAACTGGTTTCTCAATCTCACTAAAAAATAACCTGATACATCTGCCACAATTCTTGTAGCTTCAATCTATGTTTATTTGCAAACAAATGGAACTATTTAAGAATTACTCATAAAATAAATAATGCATGCCAAATTCAATCTGTATTTATTGTGATTGAACACAAACAAAGCTCACAATGCAAGAGATTTCAAAAAGTTGAAAGCTTGAATTATTCTTATTAAAATTAAAATATACCTACCATAACAAAGTAGTTAAGTGCCAGGAACCAAGAATGCCATTAAAATAATGAATGATGAAATTGATATAGGGCAGCCTAGTTGTTGATCTGTACTAAAACAGACCAACTTGTTTTCAAAAATGGTAGAAAAAAAGGATACAGGCTAACTGCATGAAAAATTAATTCACTTGACAAACGAAATGGCCAGAATTTAAAGCACTGTTGTCTCTAAAGAACAATCATCGAGCTTTATCAATAGCAAATATCACACGACAAATGAAATAGCCAGAATTTAAAGCATTGTTGTCACTAAAGAACAATCATCAAGCTTTATCAGCAGCAAACATCATGATTTTAACTTCCTCGAAAACTATTTATTGGCTTTGTCCAGAACTAAATTCTGCTAACAGCTTGATCATGCAATCCTGTCAAATATAATACCACTTGAAAACCCATGGAATCAATGAAATAAAAAATCTTTAATAATGAAGAATAGGTATAACAAAAATGCTGTGAAATGCTCCAATACGATTGTTATCAATTTTGTACATAATATGGAAACAAAACAAATAACTACAACATGTATTGCTCGGAAAAACTAATTCGAAAAGTGGAAGTCCAGAAAGTAGGGTAACTTTAAGCTCAAGAATCAAAGAAGCTCCCAACTCAAAAACTTTGTTCAGAATCATTTGAGGAAAACACACTCTTAAGTGATTTAAGAGTTCAAGACAAAAAAGTTACTTAGCAATAAGGATTTCTGCAGACCACAGACCACACTGATTATGTCGAAAATGTAAGTTCAGATTTGTTTCACTTATTATTATTGAATGGTACACCACTAAAGAATAACTGTAGCCATATTTTCAAATAATCACAATAGAATACCAGCATACATTGCAGTATATGTTCTCATGCCATAAACAAATTTAAACTGCTAACTATTTGAATCATACAAAATAGAGTAATCAATCCCTGGGGCTCAGAGACAGGAGAATGCAGAACAGAGAGCTGCAATTTAACAAGATTAATCTCAAGTACAATTCCATCACTACACTGAACACGAAACAATATTCAATCACCCTCCCAAAGGCCAGACTCATTGCAAAAGACCATATATAGCACCCAGAATCTTTTATGACACCTGGGAGGCTAGCATTCACATCCTGACGATCTTTGTTGCCTCCCAGCAGAGACATCAATTGTATCCGGAAGATATCTACAAAGAAAAGAGATTAATATCAACCTCGATAAATCCACAGGGATAATTATGTAAAAGATGGCAATAGACATACATAAACAACAATGATGTGAGGGGAAGATCCACAAGCAAAACAAATAACAAAATGGGCAAACAGAAATCAACAGTAAGCAATAAGAATAAATAGCATACAAATTTGCAACACAAAAACATATATAACTCACATCACATTACACTAGAATATAAAGAGAAATGATGCAAGGCACATAGATTTTACTAACATTTCCTCTTCAGGCTCATTCTTCAATGCATTCTTAGCTATGCACTGGAATGCTGCTTCAACATTCAAGCCCTCTTTGGCAGACGTTTCAAAGTAAGGAATATTGCCTTTAGAAGCACACCATGCCCTGGCTTTTTTCTCAGAAACCTGTAACAACCAATATTTGTGCTCAGGTACTTCATCACTACATTCCACTCTAAAGAACCAGGTAATCAAAATGTCAATCCACCTACCACTCTGCTGTTTCCACCATCCACATCAATTTTATTTCCAAGCACCACAAATGGAAAATTTTCTGGATCAGATGGGCTTGCCTGTCAAAAAAATTTGGATGGAAGGTCACGGTCAGCAGTAGCAAAGGTCAACAAAACCTCAGAATGAACAGCAAAGTTAAATTATTAGATAATTCAGTCAAATTACCTGAATTAAAAATTCCTCACGCCAATTGTTAAGATTATCAAATGATTTCATAACATTAACATCATATACAAGAACACAGCAATCAGCACCACGGTAAAAGGCAACACCAAGGCTCTGAAATCTCTCCTGGCCAGCAGTATCCCATATCTGCCTTGAAAGAACGTTTATACAAAAACAAGGAAGATCAGTCTGTATAAGATATATTCAATGCTCAGCCGAGCCAAAGAAAATCCTCAGACAAGATAGAAAGTAGAAACCTAGTATCTAAAGGCCACTAATTAATTGAATCCCAGTTCATCGACCAAACACATTCACCAATGGTTTTGTTATTATGCAACTGCTAGTGTTATGATGAAAACCAATGAAAGGACATTGAAATAACAGGGTTGCAAAAAAAATTCAAGAAAAGCCACAAACCACATCACTGGTTTCATATTATGAATATCATGTATTAAAAACATTACCAAACAAAAATTAAATCAAAATGTCTATGGCAATTAATACTGACCTGCAGTGTGAAAAGCCTGTCCTCAAACTGTACTTCTTTGGTCAAGAAATCAGCTCCAATTGTTGCTTTATACTGATTGCTGAATTTCTTGTTTACATATCTATATGGCACTTAAGGATAACAGGTGAACTAGTCCTAACGTCGACTAGTACAAAAATGGGGAAATAATGAACTCTTTCGTGAGCTAATTTAACTGTGGAATCCCTCAAAAAATGCTTTTCTCTCTAGCGAATGAGTTCTGATCTAAATTAAATTATCTGTAGAAACACTCACAAGTATTTCTTACTCCACAATTCATGCCTGAAATTCCAATTAATTCAATACCAAACATTGATTTTTAACATAAATCCCTGCTGTAACTTCTGTTAAATTAAAACTAGGAACAAACAGACAGTTTTAATGTTTTCCCCTTAAAATTAATGAATCTTGACATAGTTTAGCCACATCAAAACTATGGACAGCAAAAAGATTTAAATTTCTTTCCCTCATAATTAAGGAGACTTGACCTCATTTAACCAGATGTATTAGCACTTGAAAAGATCACTTACCCCAGTTACATCAAGTTTTTGACCTGGGGTACAAATTTCAAGGCACCATGGTGTAATGGTAATAGGAGCAACTTAAAAAAGTGCACAACAGGTTCAAACAATAAGTTAGACCATAATACTGATGAACAGGTGCTATGGTTGCGGTGCAACAAAAAGGGGGCACATCCAAGATTGACCTTTGTTGACAGATCTTAAGAATGTGTTCCACACAACCCTTAATTCATATTGAATTAAAGGTGGGCATATAAACTCACCCAAGATTTACCGTGAAAGCAACAAAAAAAGCTTTAAATTCTGCAGGAACTTTCCAGAAGATCATTAGCTTCAAACTACTGAGCTGCTACCTAATGCAACCCCAATAATGACTGGTCAGGGTAAATTCCAACAGCAATTTCTGTCAAACATTAACTACACAAAATAAAGGTTCAATTCTTTCACCAAAAAAATTATTATATTTTGATCTCATTTTTTAAAATTGCAAAAAGATCACTTGCCACAAAATTACTTAGTATTGACTATATTTAATAAACTATATGAATTGTCTAAAAGATCAATTGAACTGTTTTACTTCGTTTTGACATAGCATACCCAACCGCAACAGATTGTGGGAAAAACACAATGCCAATCCCTTAATCTTAAATTAGAAAAATGAAATTTCCGATTATTTTGCAAAGAAATAATGAAGTTTTGACCTAAGGTATTAAGTTGTATAAACATACAAATATAGTCAGGTGTAGTGTGATGGTAATAGAGAGAAATTTTTAGAGCATGAAACAGCTTCAAATCTCTCCACTACAATAAAGTAACTCACAATGGTAGTGTATATGCGGAGAGGTCATTTCGTGATGATTATGATGTGTCCATGTCCGCCTCGCCTCAATTAGGTCAAGTGGTGACTCAATATTGTGGAGCGTTCAAATGCCCTCACTGGAATCGGGCGAGATTATAGCACAATAATTTTGGATTTAAAATTCCAGCTCGCCACAATAAGGATAGGTTGTGGCATATTTCTTTAGTGTTCATACTCCCCTTAGCTGATCAGGATTGAAATTTAAAACGTACGCATCACGTTTCTTACACCCATCTAGGCTGCTGCCCAGCTGCTAGGAGAGTTCCCGAGCTCCACAGTTCGCAGTCTCTGTTGGCATAGTAATCGTAGGGTGCCCAATTCTTCCTCAGGGAAATCAGATGAAATTAAGGCAAAATGATAGCGAAGGCTTCAAATCCCCCAACCACAATAAGACAGAAGGTTGCGTCCTCATTAGCACTACGTATTCTCATTCCCCTCACCTCATCGAGATGGCCCATAACTCCAATGAACATGTTGGTACGAGTATTTTCTAAGGATCACAGGATTCACAATAAAAATAAATAAAAATCCCTAAAAGTACAGAAATCCTATGTTTTTTAGCAATTTTTACCAGCTGCAAAAGTAATTTAAATGATCACTTACCCTTAAAATACAGAATTTCACGTGATTGGACCAGCCCTAGAAATCCCTCATAAGATCACTCAAAAACAATCGTAAATTCTTTATAAAAACACAAATAAACAAATAAATACCATTTCAAGGATACTGATTCATGAGAGACGTTTTACCGACCCTGCAAACAAGAATAAATCAAAACCCAATGGTCAAATTCGAGTCCGCATGTAAACCCTAACATCGATCCACAAACCTAATGACAGAGAAAAACTAAAATAATATAATAGAATTCCCAGAAAATACAATTCTCTGCAAAATGGCAACCTAAGATTTGACGAAAATGAATTGGCTTACCCACTGTCGCCGAGGATGATAACCTTTAGCAGGGTTCGCCTTCTCGCAGACATGGTCAAATTTCGCTCTGTTTTCTGCTCCGAGAAAATGCAACGAGGAGATCTAAGCCCGTATTACCAGAGAATTTAGCTTGTAACGCTCTGCCTCTAATATTTTTTTTAATTTTTTTGGCCTTTCGCTCTCGTTTAGTTGTTTGTATATAGGTAGAGGAGGGGAGTCTTCTGTGTTGGGGGTAAAATATACGTTTTATTGAGGAAATGATTGTGCATATACATGTCGGTCTTTGTGTAATTGAGTGGTCAATGAGGTGGAAGAATAATTACTCGGCCCTGAAAAGATAGTGTGTTGTGTTTAGGAAGGTTTTATTTAGTCGATAGGTTACATATAGAGTGAGATTTGAGTCTTAAACAAATCTCCCTGCAAATTACTATTGAGTCATCAGAAAATAAGTTTCAGCTGTCGTTTAATGGTAAATCAGCTCTTGTTTAATGATAAAAGCTTCCAAAATATCTAGTAAAAGCTTTCAAAATCTTATTTATCACATAAAAGCCAGATAAATATTGATTTGACAATTAAATGGGAACATTCTATTTCCACTTGCAATGTTCTTTGTCAATTTGATGCCAACTTTCTTTTTTCATTTGCATTGTTTTATATTTTAAATTTGTATGTAGATATTTCATAATCAAATAATAATCTACATTTGTTTAAGTTTATTTTATTTCATTATTTAGCGCTTATTATTAATTGTTTAATCCAGCTACATGCAACTAGAATTTGGAGTGCATACATGCACAAACACATACTCTCTAATATATTAGCATACATGTGGTATTATATCAGCACAGTCCTTGAACCTCTTTTAGGTGCAAGTGCTAGTAATATGTGTCTAAATATTGTCTATATTATTAAGAGGAGCAAATCAGTTTCGTTGATAGAGGACATGTTTGTCTGCCAGTTGAAATTGTTTTTTTGAATTGAGAAGAATGATTTTTGTATAGAGTGAATCAATTTAGACGATTGAATTTGATTAATTGATGGGCTCTCACTACCCGTCAGTCTTTTTTCTTTTTTTATTTATTTGTGCATTTTTGGTTTGTAACCGTCAAATTTGAGCATTCTATTTTTGGCATTTTTCCCCTTTTGTGGGGGGTTTCTTGGGGAGTCTTTAGAGGGAGCAGAAGTTTTTTGGGGTGGTGAAGTTTGGGAGAAAGATTGGTTTTTTTTTTTCTATGGATCAAAAGAAAAGGATCAATGATTCTATTTGATGTCTTTATTTCTATCCATTTCATTTATGTCTTTTCTGACAATGAATTTGAGTTCTAAGTTTTGTTTTGTTTTGACTATCAATTATTATTGTATTCTTTGTGTTAGAACACAACAATCTACTAAGAAGGGGGGTGAATCAGTAGATACTAAATTTTTTAACCTTTCTAAACTTTTGAGCAAACAGAATTCAAGTCACTCAGTGTGTATATTGAAATAGGAATCACAAAATATAAACAAGCACACAAACAAGCATCACATAACACCCAATATATGTGGAAAACCCAAGATGGGAAAAACCATGGTGAGAAAATGCTGCTAGGAACTACTGTCCTAATCCAGCCTCACAAATATGTTTTATGTTACAACTTTTAAGGGCTTCAACCCTAAGGAGAGACCAATCCCCTGAACTGAGCACCAACTTAGTTATTTGATGGCACCAACCTATCAGATTTACAACATAAAAGATTGCTACAATTTGCTCCTAAGGAACTCAAATCAATGTTATAGCTCACCCTATAACTGCTCAACTATGTGTTGCTATCACAACAACTTTCCCCCTTGCTCTGCACCCCACTAGATCGGATGTGTTCTCCTCCTTCTTCTTTAGTGCATTCTTGGTCCGCCTCAATGCACCATCATACCCTCTCTATAGCTCTCCTTTTCTTTTCATTGCATTATATGTCCACCTCTGGACCTCAGAATCACTTATGCACAGTGCACTCTCTTACTCACACCTCTCTCTATTACATACTTAGACAAAAATTCTCATCTATTTTGTGTAGAGCTAATTGATGATTATTACCTCGGGATTCTCCACCACCTCTAGATCTTCTATTAGGGTTCAAAATATCTTCTTCTCTATCATGCAATTGCATTGAGTCGCACAACATTAATTTTGGTGCAAAGAATTCTCTCATTCTTTCTCTGTCAAACCCTATAATTGGATATGTAATTAATGCATCCATTTGATCATTCGATCTAATCTCAATCCTTGCTTCTGTGGCCATTTTTGCCACCACTTTGTACATCAAATCTCATTACAACTATCGTTGATGCAAGTAGAACATTTTATTCTTTCCTCGATGTCGGTTCACAATCGAAACCCTATTTACATGGAGTTAGTTGTTTGTGATCATCATGTTCAAATTTGATTCGTCGATCAACTGACTTCGCGCCACAATCTTATGTTCTCCATTTACAGTTGCAACTTTAAAGCATGATTGTCTAATAAACGGTCTTTAAATCTCCTATGTTGATCTCGTATCCTTCGTAACCATCGTGCATCGCTACTTTACTTAAGACATTCCCATCCATTTCCACAATGTGATGTTGTTCAATGATCACCATCCAATCACACACCTTTTAATCATGCACTATAGATCTCCTCCCTTCAAGACCCAAAGCCATTGTGTATCACTAATTTTCTATGAACACCACCATTCATTTTTGGAATGCACGATCACCGTTGGACTAGGTGTTGTTCAATCTATGTCATCCCCCGCCATCTCGCTAGCACTGACAGCGGGCCCACAAAAACTCTGCAAGCTAGCAGGTTAATGCCATGTGTTTGTCTTTGACGTCATTCTCCACTATTGCTTAACACTCATTGCATATCATTGAAAGCTTCCTGTCTCAAGGATGTGTAAGAGCGATGCAATAACCTTCAAACACTTGTCCCTACTGACATCACTTTCAACTATCATCACTCATCACCCAAATCTCCAACCACTTCGCTTCACAACAACGATGTGAAGCGATCAAGCAATATGATGCCACATGTTGCTGGTCCCACCAAGGCACTGTCATCCATCATCGTGCACCATCTGATCAAGCCTTGTTGATCGCCAATGTTCCTCACTTTCCCACAAGGATTAACTAGGACCTACCAAAAACATAACAGGTTGGTAGGCACCATTCGATCCACTTGATCCCAGTCATTGATGCATCTCCATCGCTCATTGTTGATCTTAAGGCAAACTTCAAAAAGCTTTCCACGATGCATGAGATCTAGTGATAACTATCAGATCTACTAACTTTGAATGTGCATTGTTCGATCTCCAAAGAAACATATCGACGACATCAACCGGGTAACAAGGCAATGGGTTCGATCACCGAATGAGAAAGCATTGTATGGTTTAAAGCAAGCACCAAGGGTATGGTATTCTAGATTAGACCAGATTTGCAACAACAAGGATTCAAGAAAGGATGTGTAGACAGTAATTTGTATTTCAAATCAGAAGATGAGCACATGATTATTGTTGATGTTTATGTAGATGACATCATTTTTGGAGGTAGCAATGACAGAATGTGTAAAGTATTTGCTACGCATATGCAAGATAAATTTGAGATGTCAATGTTAGGAGAGTTGTCATATTTCCTTGGTTTATAAATTGTACAAACTAATAATGGGATATTCATATTCAAACAAAAGTATGCTAAGGAGATGCTCAAGAAATTTGGCATGGAAGATAGTATAGACACTTAAAAATGTCTTGATGAATCACATTGGCTAACTAACATCATTTCGTCTTAAAACCCATCCTCTTTTCGCTTAATTAATTAAATTAGCCTAGCTATTTAATTAATTGCATCATTTGCATCTATTAACCTAATTCATTTAAACAAGTTAATTCCCCCCTTTCATGATAACATTTCATCTCATTAAATTAAATAAATCAAACTATTTAATTTAAATCCCTAAGTCTTCTTATTTAATTAAATAACCCTAAGTTATTTAATTAAATGTCATTTCACCTTTCCCCATTCATTAAATCATTTAATTTAATGAATATAATCTAAATTCATCTAAATCCCTTAATTGTATGATTAACATTGTTTAATTAAAAATTATCTAAATTAATCCAATTCCTCCCACTTCCAAGGGAATATTCCTCCTTTGCACAATTTAATTTAGTTTTAATTAACTAAATATCCTTTTTCCCTCACCCATGAATATTTCAAAGAATATTCTTTCTCCTCCAATCATTTGAAAAAGGGAATATTCTCACTTGGCTTCTTGAGCAAGTTAAACTTGAAACCTCTTGAGCAAGTTAACCTTTGACCTCTTGTACAGGTCAAAAGTGTGTTTGTTTGAAGGAATGAGAACCCTTGATTAAATCTCATCTTGCATTCTCATTTTTTGATGAGAATCCATGATCCATGCCTCTCATTTCCTCCATCCTGGACTATTGATTAGCTTTTTCAATCTCAACCCTTCATTTCTCATTTGCTTTCCTATAAATAGTTCACTATTTGGAGACAAATGGATCCATCATCTATCTTTCTTTCAATTGCAAACTTATGCTATTGAATCCACTCACACTCGCATTCATATTTAGCTCACATTTAGCATATTTTAGTTCATTTTTAGCTGCATATTAATTTTAAGCTTCCATTAATGGCTTCCATGCATCCATCTTAGCTTGTTTATAAATTAGGGTTGGAATATCTTTTAGCTTAGAATCCACTTAGATTAGCTTAGAAATTGCATACTTAAGATCATTTTTAGCATAAAATCATGTTAATTTAGCTTGCATCATGTTTTCATCCACATATCACAACAGTTTCATTGATTCTCTTCAATAGAATCGATTGGAACAAGCTCACTAATCATGGGATTGGGAAAGGATCATTGTTCCACATCAACACGACACCAATTCCAAAATGGGATAAGTTTCAAATGGGTTAAAATAGACATTTTAAATGCTTTCACAGTTCATAATGTTTAGTTTCGATAAATGTTTAACTTAACTTTCAATTTGATTGATCTTGTTTAGATTGAGTATTAGTGGCTTTGTTATGCTTCGATTCATCATGGATCAAGCGTAATCAACCCACACTGACAATCCTCGTTCAATAGATTAGGCTAGTCAGTACCCCCATGATAATTGGCTGCAAATTGAGTAAATCAGATGAATCGTCGGAGGCAAATCAGACAGTGTATAGGTCAATGATTGGAAACTTGCTATACTTAACTGCATCAAGGCCATACATTATGCAAGTAGTATGTTTAGTTGCAAGGTTTCAGGATGCACCAAAAGATTCTCATGTTAATGCAATAAAAAGGATATTTAGGTACATAAAAAGTATTGTTGACTATGGACTGTGGTATCCCAAGAGCAAGGATTTCTCTTTAACAACATATACAAATGTTGATTGGGTGGGAAGTGTAGATGACCAAAAGAGCACTTATGGTGGAGCATTCTTCTTGGGAAACAAGTTAGTTTTTTGGATGAGCAAAAAGCAAGAATCAGTCACCTTATCCACTGTAGAAGCAAATTATGTGGCGGTAGAAGCATGTTGTAATCAAGTCCTATGGATGAAGCAAACACTTAAGGACATCAAGGTTGAGTACAAAGAACCTATCTCAATTCTTTGTGATAATTCAAGTTCCATAAATATTTCAAAGAATCATGTGATGCACTCTAGAAAAAAGCACATATCCATTAAGTATCACTTCTTAAGAGAGAAGGTTGCAAATAAGGAGGTCAACATGGAGTATGTCCCCACCAAAGAACAAGTAGCTAACATTTTCACCAAGCCTCTTCCCAAGGAACAATTTGAATATCTGAGGCAAAAGTTGGGAGTCACTGCTCCCACATCATATCACTAGACACTAGTGATAGGGCCTACTCTCTAAAACAAAGCACATATCCATTAAGTATCACTTCATAAGAGAGAAGGTTGTAAATAAGGAGGTTAGCATGGAGTATGTTCCCACCAAAGAACAGGTAGTTGACATTTTTACCAAGCCTCTTCCCAAGGAACAATTTGAATATATGAGGCAGGAGTTGGGAGTCATTGCTCCCACATCATATCACTAGACACTAGTGATAGGACAAGAGTCTAGGGGGCACTTCATTTCTACTTCATTCATCCTTGGAACTAGTCAGGATCAAGTTATGTAACAATGGTTTTACAAATTTCTAACAACTTGATGGTTTCATAATCAAAGATTCCCACATTCTCTTTGAATCGCTTGTCAATGGGGAGTATAGTGTAAGGGGGAGTCTTCTCTTTGCCATTGATGTCAAAGGGGAGAAAAGAGATGCAAAGGGGACCATGGTGAGCAAGATAGAGAAATGTGAGCAAAGAGGAACAAGGTGAGTGAATTGCTTTGAAATTTAAAATGGTACAGAGCTCTAATGTTACATATTTCAATTGGTATTAGACCATTTCAACCAATTGGTATGAGCATTTAGTTTTGCCATCAATGACAAAGGGGGAGATTATATCGTTGTTGATGTATAAGTTAGTGAGATAAGCAGGGACGCCCTGAGCTGAGTTGCACATAGTAATTTTGTCATGAGATTGTACAATTATTCAAGTACCAAAAGCTAAATCAGCCACTTCAACATGGGCTCGAGTATTTCTAAAAACAGCCAATTCCAAGGGTGAAGGATCAAAAATATTTGTGCCCTGGTCGCGGGTTTTGTAGTTAAACCCTAAGTTTCAGGAATATGGCACCCAAATAGCCTTCTTATATTTTTTACACTTTATGAAGGTTGGTACATACAAACTTTAAAATGACAACAATGACAAAATAGAATACTATTAAGGCACCATGAATGCAAACACTAGGGTTTAAATGCAAAACCCTCATTTTGTCTAAGGGCACAAATAATTCTTTTATGAGCACATCCTTCACCTCTTGGACTTGTAGAGCACATTTCTAAGAAGATATTAGAAAACCCATGTTGAATCTAGCATTTGATTTAACTTTTGAACACTAGAAGAATTTACTACAATGCCATGACAAAGTTGTATGACAACAATGCAACATTCTTAGACTCCAACTTCTAGAACCAAATCCACAATATGCCATATCTTTCTTAGACATCAATGGTAACATTTTGACATCCATGCCCACACTCTCTTCATACGAGATTAGTTTCATCACATGCCTAATCCCCTTTTGACATCAATGAAAACAATATGCCAACACTTTGGTGTTTTGTGGATGTTTAAAAAATCTAATATGTAGATTAGCAGTTTTGAGAGGAGTGGTTAGAGGGAGAGTAGAGGTAATCTTTGCATCACTAAAAATTGTCTATATTATTAAGAGGAGCAGGTCAGTTTTGTTGATAGAGGATATGTGTGTGTGTCAATTGAAATTGTTTCCTTCAATTGAGAAGAATGATTTTTGTATAGAGTGAACCAATTTAGACTGTATTGTGAAGTATTGAAATATGTAAATGCAAAAGTAATAGATACAACACAATCAATAAAACATTATATTAGAGAGAATTCAAATAATAATCTATTCAAATTGAAACAAAACAAACTCTCTAAAGTCATCCCATTGTTCTCTATTTCCAGAGATTTTTCAAATCATTGTGGCTCTCAGATTGTTTGTATGCACAAGACTTGTCAAATGACAACCCAAAGAATGAGATGTTGGAAATACAATAAACCTTTCTACATGATTGATTGAACTATATGATAGTATGCTATGATAATGATGTTGTGATAAGGATATGATGTTAAATGTTGTGATGCAAATATTGTATGAAAACTACTATGATAACTAAAATGCAGCTAATGGAAAATCCATGATTATAAACTAATATGCTTCTAAAATTCTAATTGCTAAATGCTCACAAATGCTAAAGGCTCACAAATGCTCTAATGAAAATTCTATAGAGTAAGATTTCTCAAGATTGGGATCCTTTTGTTGTAGAATGAGGTTGTATTTATAGAATTTCCAAGGCATATTTTGAGGTGGCAGCAACCAATGGTCAGTATCTTTGCTGGAGAGATCGAGGGTGGAGGATGAAGAAGTTAGAGGGAATAAAGGAGATTGTTCCCTTCAGGAAAACAATTTGCCAAGTGTGAGAAAGAATAAATGGAGGAAGAGAGCCAAGTGTCCCAAAGTTGTTTCAGAATTTGTTGAAGATAATGCCAATTTAAATATTAAGGATATTTATTTTCATGAGACACATGATGAGGTGGCAGGAGGAAAAATTTGTAGACATGTGACTAAATTCAAATTTAGTAAGAAGATATTAATTAAATAAAACAAACTATTTAAATTTATTTATTTAATTAAGATTAGAAAAATATGATTTAAGATAAGAAGAATTAGAAAATGTGAACTATATAAATAAATTTAGAATTTATTTATAAGTAGATGAATTAAAAGGTTTATTAATTAAATAGCTTGTATTTAATTAATTAATTATCCAGACCAATTTTAGGTGTATACATTTTGCCCCTTTTTGAAGTGATGTGTTTACACATTGCTTCAAAGAAAAATTTGTTGATGATGCTGACAAAAAAAAAGGTATGCCCCAGACATTGATTTTTGAGTGATGATGGATATATGCCCCCTCGGGAGATAAATCGATGAATTTTTGAATTTTTAGGATTTTTTTTGAATTTTTTTGAATTTTTTATGATTTTCTGATGATTTTCAAAATTTTAAGATGTCTCAACGATTTATCTCCTAAAAAATAAGTAGTGACCTTCCAAGTGATTACTTGATTAATTAAGGCCCTTTTTGAAAAATAAAATGAATCCCACTTAAATCCCCTTTAAAAGGTTAAAAAGATGTGAAAAGAGCTCATTTGTCTCATTTTCATTTTGAGAAATTGGAGTGATTGAGCAACTTTGTGCAAATTTAGCAAGATGGTGATTCCCTACCACACGCACCGATTCGAGTGAGTTCGACATCAAAATCGCTCGGTCACGTATGCACCTCTGGTACATACCCTGAAAAACCTCCTTGTGAATTTTGAATGTCTTTCCTGCATTTTTCACATTTTTAAAATCTGCAATTTGTGTTTTAGCGCATTTGAGCTCTGTTGTAGCACATTAGGTCACTATTGTAGCGCATACAATAGTTTAGCACATAGGGTCAAAATTTTAGCGCATTTAGTCCATATTGTAGTGCATATGGTAAAATGGTACATAGATGATGTTTTGTGGTGCATAGGGTCAATACTTTAGCACATCAGGTTACTTAGCACATAGAAGTCATAGATTAGCGCATTTGGTGATCTTTTTAGCGCATTGAAAGATTTTGTGCATTAATATAGTAGAATGGCACATTGATGAAATTTGATGGCACATCCATGTTTTTAGTGCATAGATAGACTGCTTTAGCGCATCCACACCAGATTGATGAAACATTGATTAAACTCCTTGATTTTGATGATTGATGATTGCGTCAGCCAATGTTTTTGATGTTGTTGATAGATTAGATGATGATTGATCTCATGATAAGTGAGAATCAATGATAGGATGATGATGATTGACCACATGATAGGTGAGGATCAATGATAGAATTATGATGATTGACCTCATGATAGATGAGGATCAATGATAGATGCTCACAAGATTTGATCGAAATCTCATTAGAGTTGATTAGATTGATAGGTTGATTGGTGTTGATTGATAAGATTGTTGATTTGTGATATGTTATAATGATAGGAGCCTTCAAGAGTCCTTCAGTCTTGGGAGTGTTTCCCGAAGACCTGGGATTTGATTCCACATCTGGTGCAAGCTGAGTTAGATGTGATTGGACGATGCGGGTTGACCTCTTTGATAGAATATAGGATTAATAGGGGAATTTTGACCACTTTGGCTGAGAGGTGGCACAGTGACCACAACACTTTTTACCTAGCCATTGGTGAGATGACAGTCATGCTAGAGGATATTTATTAGATTTTGAGGATTCTTGTTGGTGGGCTGGTTGTGTATGATTCGACAGAGCAGAGAGGTACTAATGCATTGAGGAGAGTTTTCGAGGATGACCAGATTTGTGGATATGAGATTCCATGGCAGGAGATGGTTGATGCATATGTGACACTACCATGTGTTCTTGTCAGTTTCATTGGAGGTTTTCTATGTCCCAACCGTAGGTCGAAGGGACTCTCAATCGGTTGGGGTCGTATATTAGAGAGCATGATCACACAGGGGATCTAATATACTTGGGGCTCCTGCATGCTAGCACACTTGTACCATGATCTTCACCAGGTGGTTTATCTTAGAGGGGTCAGTTTGTCAGCAGGGGTGACATTGCTGCAGATATGGGCGTGGGAGCACATAGCCATTACTCGTCTAGTAGTAGATAGAGTTCGTCCAACTAGTCGACCATACATTTTTGGATATACAGGTCCAATTGTCCAACATAAGCTAGGAAAATTGGAGTATTGGCGGAGGGTTTTGGATGATTTGCATACTATGACATGGAGGCCCTATTTAGATTGCAAGCAATGGTTAGAGGATGATACTGAGATGTCGTATGTGTGCACACCGAGGTATCTGATTGGGAGGACATCATTTGGTATTGAGAGATTCCTTCTTAGGAGAGTGCTTCGACAGTACAGGCGAGTACAGGGTATGCCCCAGGGAGTTGCACTATATGCACGACAATAACAAGACATTCCGAAGTGGGGACCCACACTATCATATGATGTAGCTTGTGAGGAGTACCTTGGGTTACAGGCATATGTATGGGATTATCATCCAGAGATCATAGAGGTTGTTGTGTCAAATGAGTATGCACACTATTTATTTTCACATCCTTTCCCAGGATCCAGTCTAGATGAGCCAGTACCTTCATTAGATGATGATCAGGCATCGAGATGGAGGAGAGGTGGAGGAGGTGATGATGGAGATAATGGAGATGGTGGTGATGGAAAAGACGGAGATGGGAGTGATGGACATGGTGAAGATGGGGATGTAGGTGGAGGTGGACCATTGTTAGATGTCAGAGTGGCTCAGAGGAGGAGTTCCCTAGTGGCTGCAACACAATAACATATTCAGATTTGTTTTCCCTCCCAGCAGCAACAAACATAGATAGCTGCCTTACAGGCCTAGCTGCAGGCATTATAAGGTCAGCTAGCGTAGGAACAAGCACAACTATAGACATAGGCACATGCACAGGCTCAGGCACAGACTCAGGCATAGGTACAGATCACCTCACTGACAGCAGAGAGATATTCTGAGACAGGGGTGTGAGCAGGAAAAGGCCTCGTTAGAGACATTACAAAGAGTTGCTGAGGGTACCACGATAGCATATTACCCCAGGGAGGTACGACACTCTGCTAGGGAGGCCGAGTATTACAGGTTGTGGTATCATGAGGTAGTGCCTATAGAGCAACATGTGAGTTATGCACAATCGGACAGTGCCAGATTAGGGAGGAGCCATTCGTGGACTACCAGCAGGGGTGTGACTGGGCCACCTCGCAGAGATCCAAGTGTAGGGCCATTCGGTGGTGTAGCAGGTGGTTTAGGTGTAGGTTCGACATTGTCTTAGGATAGCATCACATAACCTTTGTGTTGTTAGGTTTTGATGTATTGAGACATTTGATATATACCTTGATTCAACTGAGATATTATGATTTCTGGCACTTTGATGTTGTATCTCTCTACATATTTGGATGTCATTGTACACTTGACATTTATTTTGATATTATATGATATGCGGCATACTATTGACCTATGTGATGTCTATATGTATTTATGATGGATGCCTATGATGGATGCATTTAATTTCTTGCTCTATATGCTATATGATGTTTACATGATGATGCATGATTATGTATGGATGCACTAATGAAATGATGATATATGAATTATGATTCTATATGCTTTATGGATGATGCTTTTTATGCTATGAGATGGGTTTGATTATGCAAATGATATGTGATGCACTTTATTTTTGTATTTTCTAATGCATAGGTGGATATATGATATGATAGTGCTTTACAATGTATGTATGACGTGCAAATTATTGTGCAACTACATGAGAATGATATGTTTTTGTTAATTTCAAATGTACTCAATCCATTAATGATAGAGATAACATCATTTTGAAAATTGTGCTAGCCTTGGAAAATCTAATACATATGCAAAACTAATATGGATGCAATCTACTTTAATCATGCAAATCTAAATATGCAATGTTGTCATCGTATTCAACCAATTTATCGTGCTTTTATCATCATTGAGCCTTTTGAATTGTTGAAAGTGAGTACAAACATCGATGGTGTAATTAGACCATGATGACTTGAGTACTACTTTCATGATTTTTAATATTGCAAGTTAACACAAGCATCTAGGTATAAATTGAACCGAGATGACCTGAGCATTTCTTGTGTAAACAAACAAGATTTAATCATTTTCCTATGCAAATTTTGAATGTCAAATGATACTTTGTAGAGCATGTCTCGCGACAATTTGTACAGTAGTAATGATCAACTCACAGACAACAGACAAAGAGAATATCATTCTTGATCATAGCTTCTCTAGTCCATGACATCCTTGAGTTGCTCCAGAGAAATGATAACAAGAATCAAAATACAACAGTTGAACATTCATGCCAAAGTGATAAAACCATGATTCAAAAGGAACATCATCCATTTAAATTTGTTTTGATTTGATTGATTTTGTTGTTTGATATGGATGATTGATGTGTAAATTTTGATGATTGATGTTCAATGTTAAGTTGTACTATAATCGTTGTGTTTGTTGTGTTGTCATACTGTTGTTTGTCTATTGTTTTAAGCTCAAAGTTTATTGCCCCCAGTGAGTTCAGGATTTTTCCCCCAACCCAGGGTGAGACACGACCGCAATGTTAGGATATGTACATGAGGATTTTCGATGACAGTATAATGATGGCAAATCAAACGCCAAAACATGCTTCAATAGATGAAAAGCTAATCTATCACAAATAGTGCCTATTGCCGTTTTCACTACTTTTTTTTAAATTGCACTTTTCTAATTTTATGGTTTTTTTTCGATTTTCCATTTTTTCATTTTGATTTTTTTTTCCTTTTTAATTTCTCTTTTTACTTTTTTGTTGTCACCAAGATGCTTTCCAAGTTTTCATCAAGGTGACCATTTTTTCAACATTTTCTCATTTTTTTGTATTTTTTTAGGACTTTTACTGTGCACTGGATGAGTTAGGTGTAGAACTTCTTAAGATGAAGACTATTGATGGGTTCCTCAAACAAATATCCTTTAGGTGTAGACAACTAATAGGCTCCATATCCATAGACTGATGCGACGAAAAAAGGACCTAGCTAGTTTGGTTCAAAATTTCCTTTCTTTTCTCAATCCTGTTGATTGCAAGGATTTTCTTTCAGGACCAAGTCACCAACCTGAAATGTTCTTGGTTTGAACTTATGATTATAAATTTTGGACATCCTTTGTTGATAGGCTTTCAAATGATCCACAACATGCTGATGACATTCATCCAACAATTCCAACTCTTGTAGCCAAGATACTATATAATCTTCCTTTGAGATAATTCCATTCAAAGACACTCATAGGGATGGTAGCTCAACCTTAATGGGTAAAATAGTCTCTGATCCATAGACTAGAGCATATGGTGTGGCTCCTATCGAGGTGTGGATACTAGTACGGTAAGCCCATAGAGCAGGGTTCAGTTGAACGTGCCAATCACGTCCAACATTGTTGACAGTTTTCTTTAGGATTTTCAAAATGGTTTTGTTTGAGGCCTTTTCCTGCCCATTTCTTTGAGGGTAGTAAGGTGTAGAAAATTGATGTTGGATATGAAAACTTTCATAAATTTCTTGGACGTCCTGATTCTTGAAAGGTCTACCATTTTCAATGACAATGGACTGAGGAAATACAAGTCCGATAGATAATATAATTTAGTATGAAGGATGCAATTTGTTTTCTAGTGATTGCAGTTAAGGGAACAACTTCAATCCACTTTGTAAAATACTATGTGGATGTAATGATGAATTTGTGTCCATTGGAGGATGATGGATGAATCTTACCTACAAGGTCAAGTCCCCATTGACAGAAAGGCCATGTTGATACGAATGGTTGCAGCTCTTGTGTTGGTGCATGTATGAGGTTGCCATGGATTTGACACTTTTTGTATTTCTTAACAAATTGAAAAGACTCCTTCTCCATGTTCAACCAGTAATACCCCAAGTGTAGGAGTTTCTTACCAAGAGTTAGTCCACTTGAATGAGTGCCACAAATACCTTCATGAACCTCGAGTAAAGCAGTTTCAGCTTCGTTACATTCAAGACACCAAAGGAGAGTACCATCAAGACCTTATCAATAAAGTACATTAGCTATCAGAGCATGTTGAGCTGCTTGTCGAATAAAGTTACACTTTTGGTTTTAGGATAGATCAGGTGGTAGGGTATTGTCTTTAAGATAGGTGTAGATCTTCCCATAGATTGAAGAGTTAGCTTCAACTAAATGGCATAACTTAGGATTCAAGGTTATCATAAGTGGGGTTAAACAATTGTTCCACCATGAATTCATAACAAGCTTGTTTCTCTGGTATCTGTAGAAGAGAGGAAATGGTTTCCATGGAATCTGCAGCTTTGTTGTCCACCCTTGGAATTTTTTCAAATTTGATTTCAACAAAGTACTTCTTGAAATCATCCACCATTCTCTTATACGAGATCAACTTGTCATCTTTTGTCTGGTAGTCATCATTAACCTAATTTATGACTAGTTGAGAATCTCCATGGACTTGTAACTCTATGATTTTCCACTCCACGACCACCTTGATACCAATGATCAATGCTTCATACTCAGTTGTGTTGTTAGTGCAAGGAAACATTAACTTGTAAGACTTTGGAATGGTATGTCCTTGAGGCGTGACAAATAGGATTCCAACACCTTATCCGTGTTGAGTGTAAGATCCATCAAAGTATAACATCCACTATTGTGTTGACACTGTAAGGACATCTGCGTCTAGAAATTCAATATGCATGGGATGATCATCTTGTAATGGTGCTTTAGCTAGTTGATCCACTATTGCTTTACCCTTGATTGCTCTTCTGTCCACATACTGGATGTCAAACTCGCTCAATATCATTACCCACTTTTCTAGTATTCCTGTTAAGTTGGCTTTGTTGCGTAGGTACTTCAATGGATCTATCTTGACTATCAATTTCATGGTATGTGTCAACATGTAATGTTGCAACTGTTGAGTAGCAAACACTACCGCCAAACAAGCTTTTTCAATGAATGTGTAGTTGATTTCATAGCCATTCAATGTTCTACTAATGTAATAAATAGTCCTTTCTTTTCCCGTAGAATCTTCCTGTGCCAATAGAGCGCCCAAAGATACCTTAGTTGTTGCTATGTAGAGTAATAGTTGTTTTCCTTCCATTGGTGGTATCAGTATAGGTGGGGACATCAAATACTGCTTCAGTTGATTAAAAATTGTTTCACATTTTCATCCCATTTGAAAGAAACATTCTTGTGTAGTAAGTGATTAAAAGGATGAGTTTTATCTGCTAGTTGTGTGATGAACCTTTTGATAGATTGGAATCATTCCTGTAAAGATCTGAGTTGGCTGATATTCTTAGGAGGAGGCATTTCCATGATGGCTTTGACTTTCATAGGATCCACCTCAATGCCTTTAGCTAATACTATATATCCTAAAAGTTTAGTTGATGTCACGCCAAATACACATTTCTTTGGGTTTAACCCCATTGAACTTTTCCAACCCGGTGAAGATTTTGTCTACGATTTCTAGGTGTCCTTCTCTAGTGAATGATTTTGCTAACAAGTCATCTGCATAGTCTTCCATGAATGTGTGCATCATGTCATGAAAGATTGTGGTCATCGCACATTGATAGGTAGCCCCAACATTCTTTAACCCAAAAGGCGTGATGTTCCAACATAATGTACCCCATGAGCATGTGAAAGCGGTTGTATCTTGGTCCTCTAGTGTAATTTTTATTTGATTATAGCCTAAAAATCCATCCATGAGTGATAACATTTTATGTCCAGTTGTCAAATCTACAATGATGTCTATGTTAGGCAAATGAAAATCATCTTTCAGACAAGCCCTATTAAGATCTCTAAAATTCGTACATATCCTAATGCTATTATCTAGTTTAGAAATCGGTACAATGTTTGAGATCCATTCAGCATAATCAATTGGTCAGATAAATCCTGCATCCAATAGTTTTTTCAATTCTTCTTTCACCAGCAGGGCGATATGTGGATGCATTTTTCTCAATTTTTGCTTCACTGGCTTCACTCCAGGTGGTAGTGATAAATGATGCATTATAAGCTTTGGATCTATACCTGGCATGTCAGCGTAGGACCAAGCAAAGTTGATTTGTCTCTCTTCAAAGAACTTAGTGAAGCTTGGTTTTTCTTCCTCTGTCATGGATTCTGCTAGATACAAGGTCTTCACTATTTCAGCTATACCAATGTTGATGGATTATGTGGGCTCCACTACTGCTGAAGATCTCTCATGATAGTGCTCAGGAAGAGTGTCAAATCTCCCATCCTTCGGTGCCTCAGAGAGGTTTTCACTGTTAGATGCACTCTTTATTTTTACTTTTTCTTGATCTAATACTACCATTAAATGGTTTTCACCATTAGATGATTTTTGATATTCAATGTTTTGTAGCTGAGAGATTTGGAACTCCCCTTATTTGAAGCTTTGATATGAGATTCAATGACGAAACTTGTTTCAAGATTGTCAAAACAAAGGAAGTTTACAATGACATCATCGTTTGGAAAGATAGGCATGTCTAACGGCTCGGTTTGGTCCTAGTCAATTAGTTCGGGGTGTACCAATGGTAAGAAATCATCGGCTTGGTTAAGGTAAAAAGGGGTGAGTGTCATGATGGCAATGTTGTCAAAGTTTTTGATAGCAATGTCAAGGTTTATGATGTTACTCTCCTCTGAATGATCTATCTAGCTCAAAGTCTGATTGTCTTCACTAGAGTCGTTGATATGTTGTGATCCAAATTCAAGAGATCTAGACCCTGAGCCTTTTCTCTCCATACGTGTTGGTGCATACCTTTGTATCACATCAATTTCTTTGTCTTGACAAGACTCTTTAGAGAGTGAATCTTATTCATATTCATTCGAATCTATTTTAGAACTAGCTTGTAACTATAGGATTTGCTCACAAATCTGTTGCTTGGTTTCTTCCTTTGTCTCTTCTCTGTAGCCTAATCCTATCTTTTCCTTGGCATTCATTATGATGGGTTGAATTGGTTCAACAATTCCTTCTTTTCTTTTGTCGATAAGACTTGTTCTATCATATCCTGGATCTTTTCGAGGATTGTAAACCCTTTACCATATGGCTCTGTCAACACATTGGAAGTTGATGCTTGTGATGCTTCTTCATCTTTGTACAACTAGTTTAAAATGTCCTTGTCTTCAGATTCATCCACTAGGGTGCCTGATTTTATAAACTTACCATTAAAGAGCGTAGTTGGTTGTGAAGAGTGTTGTCTTGAGCTTGATGGTTGTCCATAGGATCTTGATGAAGGTAGCAACTGTGAAAGACATAATGACTACTCAATTGAATATTCACCCATGCCTTTGTCTTTCAACTAGATCTTTTTCTCAAACTATTTTGATAAGGAATTGAGTTGGCTTTGATGATTTGATGGAGTAGATTCACTAACGCCTTTGTCTATTGACTGAACCTTTTCCTCAAGCTGATTTGACAATTTGGATTTAGTTGACTTTTATTGTTTGATGAACTGGGAGTGTGAGCTTCCCTATTATGTGGCACAAAAGTATCTTGGATTGTTTTGAGCGTGTTGCAGTATTGAGGATTGTTGGAATCAGCTGAAATGGTAATTTCTTGTCCGTTGAAAGGAAATTTCAAGCATTGGTGATACATTGATGACACTGCTTGCATTTCATGAATCCAAGGGCATCCCAAGAGTATATTGTATGTCAAATCCTTGTCTAACACTTGGAAGATTATATCTTTTACAACTAGCCCCACTTGAATTGGTAACACTATCAATCCTTAGGAGGATCTCTCTTCATCATCATAGGCTTTTATAGTGATTTTTCTTCTAGCATCAATTGCATTTTCTGAATATCCTAGTCCATGAATAATTTTTAAAGTGCAGATATTTAGGCCAGCTCCACCATCTATTAGAACACATTTGACCCGGTGTTTGTGAATTAAAACCTCAATGTGGAGGGAAACATTGTGTGGATGAGTGAGTGATACATCATCATTTTTAGAAAATGACAGGCAATGAGGTGCAGTCAAGTGTCCAACCATAGCTTGGAATTGACAAACTTCTAGATTATTTGGTATCGTGGTGGCCACTAGAGCTTGTTCTAGAATCTCCTTGTGAGCTAGTGAAATTTTTAGAAGTTCTAATATGGATATTTGAGTTGGTATTTTCTGCAATTGGTGGACTATGTTGTATTGAGTTGAAGGGGAAGTAGGTGTGTTAGATGCAACTCCTTTCAATATTACTTTGGCCTACCCTCTTGTGGTTGCAATGATTGGTTGGTAATCCCGATTTTCTCTAATTTTAATGACATTGATCTAATTATCATTTGCAACAACATTTATGATCATATTTATTGGTATGATGTCATTGATTTGATTTGATTTGATGTTGATGTTGATGTTGATGTCATTGAGTTAATTTTCAGCTGTAACAATGTCTTTATTTTGATTATCAGTTGCAACATCTTTTTTGTCATTAATTTCAATGTCATTAGTTTGATTATCAGCTACAACAATGTCTTGTTTGTCATTGGTTTCAACGACATCAGTTTGATCCTCAACTATTGAAATATGAAGGATAGTGGTGTCATAAACATAGCTCACATTTTTGGGCCTTTGTTGTTTGAAGAAGAAGAGTCTCCCTTTTCATATTTTGGTAAAGGATTTTTGAATGCTCCATGATTATTATTCATTTGAGGTCCTTCTACAAATATTTCCTTTCTATCAATCAAATCTTGCACCAAATGTTTCAGTTGCATACAGTCATTTGTTTTGTGTCCTTTGTTTCGATAAAAATCACAATAGTATGCATCATTCCACCAAGATGGTTGAACTCTTGGTTCCCAATCTCATGCCTCTGGGAATGTTATAAGCTTGGTTGCAAGAAGCTCTTTCAATGTTGATTCAAGTGGCTGTCCCAAAGTTGTGAATCTTCTTTGATTTGATGGTGTTTTGTATGGTGATGGTTTGGATTCAGTATTGTTTTGATTGGTGTTTTGATTGGTCTTGGAGGTAGCAATAGTCAAGTTAAAGACTAGTTTTATATTTTGTGTTTTACCTGCAGCATCATTGTTACCAACATTTTTGTTTCTTTGCCATAATTTTGGTTTGTCATTGTTGTTATAATTATTGGAGGAGTTTTTTGAGTTGTTTCCTTCATTATAAGTTTTCAAGATTCCTCTCTTAACCAAGGCTTCTTCAATTTTAATTCCATTTTCAATCATTTTCTCAAAGTTGGTTGGACATTTTACTTCAAGTCTATAGCTCATCTCATCATTTAAATTATCAATGAAGATTTCCATCTTTTCTTTTTTAGGTATGGGATGAGCATATCTTGCAAACAATCTTGTCCATCTTTGTAAAAATATAAGGAATGATTCCCCCTTTTTTCTATTTTGTGTTGCAAAGGTCTTTCATGGTTATCTTGTGTTGGATGTTGTAAGAGTATTGCATGGTGAATTTATTGACCAACTCTTCAAAGGACCTAATCCCTGGTGGAAGTTTGGAGAACCATTCCATACATTTTCCACCCAAACTTCATGGAAACAACCTCATCAAATAGGTCTCTTCATGTGCAAACTCTAAGCTCGTGGTGCGAAATTCCCTTACATGATCTATAGGGTCAGTTTTGCCATTATATTTATCATATTTTGGAAATTCACAATGCTTAGGAAAGGGTATCATGTTCACAGTTTGATCAAAAGGATATGGGAAAACTTCTTGCAACAAGTATCTTTTTGTGGTTCCTCTTTGTATGTCTTGATTCTACTATTGGAGATTTTTCATTTGATGAGCTAATGCAGCCATGGGATCTTTGTTTGGTGGATTAGTATCAGTTCTTTTAGGTGCTCCTTTTAATTGAGTAACATCAAAGTCATTAGGCAGTTTGATACCTTGGTTAGCCAACATTAAAAAGTATTTTTCCCCATCTTTTTCCAGAACTTTCTCCATGAATTTGTGGAACTTAGGATCTTGTTGAGCAGTTTGGATGTCTTCCTTAGTAATTTCATCATTTTCAGGTTGGTGGAATCTATGAAATAGATTTTCTTCACCTTTAGCCATGGTGTTTTGAGTTTCAATCTCTTTTTATTTGAGTTTTTGATTTTGTGATCTTGTTAAAACGGGCATACAAGTGTTATAGTTTGACCAAACATTGATCTCAGTTCGAGAAGTGCCAAGGATAATAACCAAGTCAAATAGAATGACAAATTATATTGATGAGACTAAGTTAAATTTGATTATACAACATTGTTTCGTGATGAAGGATGACATATCCTGATGATGAAACTTAGCTTAACAATTAGAGATATGTTGGATGATTAGACACTTTAATGTGTTAGATCTTAGTTTAGTTAAAGGATTTCACTTGCAAAGTCTAGTTTCTTCAACTTTAAAACACTATTGTGACTGAGGAATGGTTATGTTCTGAAAAGGATCCCCAAATGTGCTTTCAATTGTCAGACAAATAGTGAAAATAACTCTTTGGTTTGATATTAACTGGATGCGTTAAAACAAGGTATAGATGCACTAAAATAGAACATGGATGCATTAAACTATCCCCTAGATATGTCAGAAAGTGGAATCAATGCGCTAAAAAGTAGATCAAATGCACCAGATAATGCACTAAATGTGCTAAAAGATGGGTTATATGTGCCATAAAAAGACCTATATGCGTTGGAAAATGGATCAAATGCTTTAAAACAAGTTAGCGATGCACTAGACTGCCCTAAAATATTATTCAACTTGGTACTTTGTTGGATTATCAGGTGAATGCACTAAACATATTTGTAAATACGCTGGAAGATGGAACAAATGCACCAGAAAAGGACCTAGATGCACTAGAAAATTGGTCAAATGCACTATAAAATGACTCAGATGCACTAGAATATGAGCTAGATGCACTAGAATATGAGCTAAATGCACTAGAACAGGGAATGTATGCGCTAAAATGGACGTGTTCACTATTTTGAAAGTATGTCTGGTTATCTTGCTTTGAATTAGTGAATTTGAATATTTTTAGGGGATAATCTTCTAAACAATGGTTATTGCTTGGTTTGCTTGTCTATGAATTATGTGAATTAAGTGTTCTTAAATGGACGACTTCTTGAATAATGATTTCAAACACAAGTTGTAAAACAATTATTTCAAGCCTAAGAACTAAACATTAAGTGTATGTTCAAGAATCTGGTACGATTGCTTTGATTTCCATAGGTATAGAACAAAAGCAAACAAATCAAACACTTTTCTAATGTCAAGGGTCATTTATAATATCACAACCCACATCTTAGAACTATGTCAGCTCACACAACCGTGTCACCCCCTAGAGGGCGCTCGTGTTTTTGTCTTTCCCGGGTCTTAACCAAAGTCGAATCCTCCACTTTTGGCCAATAATCCCTGATAGTTATATGGTGAGTATCTTGGGGGAAAATTCTTCCCTCCCCTTGCACTGTGAATATTAAAAATGTTTGAAGACTGACTCGGCTAGCTTCTACACTTAAGATTCTTAATAAAGGTTTTCGTTCAATGCAAAAAATGATAAAATCCCTCCGGAGACCTCCCAACCTTTAAAAAAAAGGCTTTGGGGATGGTTATCTTACACACTACTATTGAATTGTGAGTTTCCTCAATTTCACTTTTGATTATAGTGGGTCAGAAAACTTGGCTTTAGTTGTTCCCACTTAGGTCATTCCCGTAGGGTGAGTACTTTTTCCCACTACAACATGCCTTCTAAAGGTGCTATCAAAACGTGAAAGAGTGAGTATGGCATTCTGGTCACCCAGTAAGGGGAGAGCATAGGCCTATCATTTTACAAGCACAGTAGAAATGGTGTTCATCAATCCTTCTAATTAAACTAGGTGCCTAATTTAATCAAAAGAAAGAAAAAATAACTCCAGCCCCTACAAACACCATCAGTAGTTTTAGATAATTGTCTTTGACAACATATTTGAGTACCTGCAACACAAAAATATAGATTAGTTCTCAGAATTTTGAAATTTTGCAAAGAAAACTAGAAGCACTAAAACAAAGGCCATATGCACTAAAACATTACACTGATGCGCTAAAAGAACTACTGAATGTGCTAGAAAAATTACCATATGCACTAAAATAACTACTAAATGCACTAAAAGAACTACTAAATGCGCTGAAAGATGATCTTGATGTGTGGAAAGATGAGTTGTATGCATTGTAATAGGGATTGGATGTGTTGAAAGATGTTTCGTATGCGCTAAAAGAAACCATGGGTGTGCTACATAGAAGTTCACATCCAAATCTGTAATTTTTTTTTCTAGAAAACATTAATAAAAACGGGGTTGAACCCCACGATGGGTGCCAAAATGTATTGTGAAGTATTGAAATATGTAAATGCAAAAGCAATAGATACAACATAATAAATGAAACATTATATTAGAGAGAATTCAAATAATAATCTATTCAAATTGAAACAAAACAAACTCTCTAAAGTCATCCCATTGTTCTCTATCTCCAGGGATTTTTCAAATCATTGTGGCTCTCAGATTGTTTGTATGCACAAGACTCATCAAATGACAACCTAAAGAACGAGATGTTGGAAATGCAATAAACCTTTCTACATGATCGATTGAACTATATGATAGTGATGCTATGATAATGATGCTATGATAAGGATATGATGCTAAATGTTGTGATGCAAATACTATATGAAAACTACTATGCTAACTAAAATGCAGCTAATGGAAAATCCATGATTATAAACTAATATGCTTCTAAAATGCTAATTGCTAAATGCTCACAAATGCTCTAATGAAAATTCTACAAAGTGAGATTGCTCAAGATTGGGATCCTTTTGCTGTAGAGTGAGGTTGTATTTATAGAATTTCCAAGGAATATTCTAGGGTGGCAACAACCAATGGTCTGGATCTTAGCTGGAGAGATCGAGGGTGGAGGATGAAGAAGTTAAAGGGAATAAAGGAGATTGTTCCATTTAGGAAAACAATTTGCCAAGTGTGAGAAAGAATAAATGGAGAAAGAGAGCCAAGTGTCCCAAAGTTGTTTCAAAATTTTTTGAAAATAATTCCAATTTAAATATTAAGGATATTTATTTTCATGAGACACATGATGAGGTGGTAGGAAGAAAAATTTGTAGACATGTGACTAAATTCAAATTTAGAACTATTCAAATTTAGTAAGAAGATACTAATTAAATAAAGAAAACTATTTAAATTTGTTTATTTAATTAAGATTAGAAGAATATGATTTAAGATAAGAAGAATTAGAAAATATGAACTATATAAATAAATTTAGAATTTATTTATAAGTAGATGAATTAAAAGGTTTATTAATTAAATAGCTTGTATTTAATTAATTAATTATCCAGACCGATTTTAGGTGTATACATAGATGATTGAATTTTTTGGTCTTACTTATCAACTAATTAGATCATAACAATGTATATTTTATTCAAATAAGACTTTTTTTGTTAGATTTTATTAGGTAGTAACAAATGAACCAATGAGAAAAACAAAAGGTCGATTATGAAGGACGACGTCATTGAAGCTACTTGATGCCTTGTGCAGGTCACACCCTACATGAGGTCGAGTCTTTGGTGCATGCCCATGTGAGCTTTGAGAGGTCATTTTTTGTCTTGTTGTAGGTGTATGCTGGGGTCAAGGTTTTTAATGCGTGAGGGGGTGGGTGTTTTGGACACTGTCTAGGGTTGAGGTCGACTTTTTTTCTTTCTCTGTGGTTGAGTTTTTTCTTCATCATTTCAAATCTCTTCCATATTCCTTTTTTTTGTTGCTTGTAGCGTGGGTTTTGGTGTTTGAGTGGGGCTCCAAGTGTTGGGGGTTTAGAGGTGTTTCGTCATCTCAATTATGGCTTCGGGGGAGACATCAGGGGTCAAACCTTCTTTGGATTTTCATGCTACATTTGGGGCTTCCTCTCCAAATCATTCATCGAGGGTTTTTGATAATATATTTTTTTCAAATAATTTAGGCAATGGAGGATTTGTGCTATCTGGAGGTTCTCGTATCTTGAAGATAAATGGTTGCCTAAAACATACCAAAGATAGGCCAGTGTTGGTAATTCAACCAGAATCGATTGTAGAGGATATTGAGTATTACTCGAACCATGCTTTGCTCTATAAATTCTTGGGAATGAGGGTTTCAATCCAATTTTTGGAGTCATGGGCTCACCGGACTTGGACCTCGGAGGGTGATATGGAAATAATGTTGTTAGCAAATAGTTACTTCATGGTGACTTTTAATTGTATGGAAAATCACAATAGAGTTTTCGAAGGTGGGTATTATTTCCACAATCAAATTGGTTTCTTTATTAAACCTTGGCATGTGATTTTTGATCCTTCAGAGGATCTCCCGAATTGGGTTTTGATATGGGTGTGTCCCTATATTTCCAGTTGAATGTTGGTGCAATGACATCTTGAATAGGGTTGCTTCATTGCTGGGGAAAATAGTGGGTCCTTCTCAACAAACTCAAGATATAAAGGTAATGAAATTTGCTCACATTTGTGTTGATATGGATTTAAATAACCCTCTTCCAAATTCTTTGGAAATTCGTGCGGGTTCATATTCTTGGGTGCAATAGCTAGATTGTGAGACATTTCCCTTTCATTGTCGTCTATGTCATGAATATGGCCATTTATAGAGAAGATGCCCGAAGTATAAATATTTTGAGTCTTAGACTAACCCTCCTAAGGTAGACAAAGGAAAGGACCCCATTCCTAGTGTGGCTACTGGTGCAGAGGGTTTTATGCTTGTTAAAGCTCATAATAGGAACCAGGGTGAAAAGAGGACTCTAAAGGAGTGCTAGGAAGGTGATACCTTTAATAGATTTGAGGTTCTAGACGATCTTAGTTAGTAGGAGGTGAATCCAGGTATGATGATTATGGATCAAGGTGTTTTGGAAGTGGTTCAGGAGGGAATTATTCTAGATTACAACCAGACTTCTTAGGAGGCTGGTGCTTTGCAAATGGAAGCGAATCTTAGTTTGGTGGTTCACGGGAGGTCCGAGACTCTTGCATATGCAAAAATAGGGGAGAGAGATATCTCTAATCCATTGGTGAAAGTGGCATATGATTCGGTAAAAGGAAAAAAGGCCTCTCCTTCATCAAGGCTTCTTCAGAAAGACCAAAAGAAAGGGGTAGTTGAGAAGTCTTCCAAAGTTGGGAGAAAGAAGGATTTAGAAAAAATAAAGATGATGGGGGAGACTTTGGTGGAGTCTGGATCTATTAAGACCCTGGATTCCTATTTTTCTAACCCTTTGAAATGATTTTCCTCTCTTGGGATGTGAAGGGCTTGAACAGTGGCCCTCGACAAAAAGTTCATGAATTTGTGAGAATTCATTCTCCTAATGTTCTTTTTTTACATGAGACCAAGTTATCTGTTGAAAGTATGGTTGGTTTGTTGCCAAAGATATGGGAGCAAGGTGACTTCCAATGTATTGGGGCTCATTGTAATGTAGGGGGTGTTTGTGGAACCCATTGAAGATTCGTTCTCTTTGGTGGATGTCCTCCAAGTCATCCATCTTTGTGGTTGCTTCAAGTCTAGAGTTGGGGCAAACTATTCTACATTCAAACATCTATGCACCTACTGATTTTCCTGGTAAGTAGTTGTTGTGGTCTCATATTAATTTCATTTGGAGCCTGGCTCCTTTTTCCCCTTGGATTATTGCGGGTGATTTCAATGCCATTATTGAGTTGGATGAGAAGAAGGGTGGTATCGCGAGGTTGGATCCTTCTTTCTTCCTTCTTCATGATAACATATCTTCCTTGAATCTGGTTGACATTAAGCCTCATAATGGTTGGATTACTTGGAACAATAGGAGAATGGGAGAGAATTGTATTGCTGAGAGACTTGACCATTTTTTGGTTTCCTGTTCCTAGATTGGTGGATTTTGGTCTACTTGCTTTTGGACTAGAGGGGCTCAGACCATTGGTCTATTAAGTTATTTGTTTCTTTGATTTGTGTTTCTTGGTCCTCGTCTTTCAAGTTCCAGCTTATGTGGTTAAGATATTCTTCTTTGTAGGTGCATATGGCTGAATGGTGGTGGATGGGAAGACTTGCTCATGGAGCTGCTATGTATTATTTTTCCAAGCTACTATAATATGTGAAATTTTAGCTCAAACGGTGGAATAGATAGTGTTTTGGAAATATTTGTCATGCTAAGGTTGTTTCTCAAGCTGACTTGGATGTCATCACTCAAGAGATAAGGGTGTTTGGTCTTTTAGAGGATTTACTCAGGGAGGAGGCAAGGGATTTGAAAGCTTTGGAAGAGTGTGAGCTGCATGAGGAAATTTATTGGAAACAAAAGGTCTTCATTGAGTGGTTATAGGAGGGGAACATAAACACTACTTTCTTCTTCAATTCGGTGAGAGCTAGGAGACATGGGAATTCTATGCCTTTTGTTGTGAATGGTAGGGGTGAACATTTATCTTCTTGGCAGGATATGTCTAGAGAAGCTTCACAATTCTTTTCTTCTTTATTTAGAGAGGATTCTCAGGATGGTTTGGTGAAAGAAAACCATGTTTTGTCTTGTATCCCCTCCTTGGTTACTAGGGAGATGAATGAGCATCTTTTGGGCTATAACTCACTGGAGGGATTGGAGGCTACTATTTTCTAGATGAAGAAAGGGAAAGCCTCAGGGCCTGATGGCTTTTTGATTGAATTTTATCAGGAGTTTTGGGATATCATTAAGCTAGACCTATTGGAGGTGGTTCATGAGTCTCAGAGGAATAACTAGATATTTCGGGCTTTGAACTCTACCTTCCTTGCTCTCATTCCCAAATGTGAGGGGGTGGATTGGTTGAGTCAATTTTGACCTATTTCCCTTTGTAATGCAGTTTACAAAATCATTCCCAAGTTGATTGTTGAAAGGATGAAGCGATGGCTTAGATGACTTATCTCTGAGGAATAGAGTGGTTTTGTGGAAGATCAACAAATTTTGGATGGGGCGGTCATTGCTACTGAAACCATTCATTCTATGGCAGCCTTGAAAGAAAGGCTGTGTTCATCAAGTTGGATATGGAAAAGGCCTATGATAGAGTTAAGTGGTCATTCTTGTGAAAAATCCTTATTGCTTTTGGTTTTGCTAAAGAGTGGGTCCAGTGGGTTATGTCCTATGTTACTTCCACTTCTTTCTCGGTGCTGATAAATAGTGAGCCTTCTTCTCTTTTTAGTGCTTCTAGAGGCCTTCGTCAAAGAGATCCTCTGTCTCCTTATTTATTTATTTATTCTTCTTGTTGAAGGTCTGGGGAGATTGGTGAAAAATAATGTAGAGTTGGGTTTAATTCAAGGTTGGGTGTAGGGAAATGGTTTGCCTCCTTAGTCTCACTTGCAATTTGTGGATGATACTACTTTGATGGGTATGACTAAGATTAGAGAAGCCATGAATTTCTACAAGATTTTGGATATTTATCTAGTTGCCTCTAGTCAAACGATTAATGAAGATAAATCTTCAATTTTTTTCTTCAATACTCCATAGCTTATTCAACAAAGGATTGCTCATATCTTGAGGTTTCAGATTGAGTCTCTCACTTTAACTTATCTAGGAATTCCTCTCTCTCCTAGTAGTCTCCCTAGGGATTCATGATAGAATATTCTGGACAAGTTTTGTGTGAAGGCTAATCATTGGACTCATAGATGGTTGTCCTTTGTTGGGCATGTTCAGTTGCTTAAATCTGTGGTGCAGGCTCTTCCTATTTATAGGTGTGAGCTCCAGGTGGATCTAGTTGGTTTTGTGAAGGATTTGGATTCTTTGGCTAGACAGTTCTTATGGGTGGGCAGCTTGTCCTCTTTTAAGTGGAGCCTTGTGAAGTGGGATATTGTGTGTAGCTCGAAGCAATTTGGGGGTATTGGATTGCGGCAATTGACTTGGTCTAGGTTGGAATTGGCTGCAAAGCTTTATTGGAGGTGGTGTGTGGAGCAGGATCATATATGGGCTAGGATTTTATCTCACAAGTACCTTTCAGGGGTTCTAAAGGAGGAGATTCCCAGGTATCCTCTGGTGGGGAAAGGTTCTATGATTTTGGAAACACTTAAGAAAGGGGCTGCATTGATCAAGGAGGGCTTGTTCTGGATATGTAATAGGCGTTGAGACCCTCTTTTGGTCAGATTCTTGGGATGATTTTCCCCTTATTTTGTGCTAGTATCCTAATTTGTTGAATCTTTTCTAGCACTTCCAAGAGGCTGGTTGGTCAAGGGTGATTGATTTTAAGACTTCTTATCCATGTGGGTAGATGGAGGTGGCTAGGTGGAAGGATCCTTGCGATTGGCTTGTGGTTGGGTTGGAGGAGGATTGTGCTGAGCTTCAAAATATTTTGGTTGGTAGAAAATGTAGCTCCCTTACCTGGATAAGGATATTCTTGCTTGGAGCCTAGATCCTAAGGGTGTTTTCACTGTGGCTAGTGGGTATCAGGAGTTGCTGACTCGTAAGTTTGGTGGGGTGGAGATTCCTTGGTGGAAACATGTGTGGAACAAGTTTTCTTGGCCAAAGTATAATTGTTTTGTGTGGACTCTAGCTTAGAATAGATGTTTGACTTGGAATAATCTTTAGAAGTGGGGATTCTAGGGTCCCTCTATTTATGTTCTATGTGGCTACAATGAGGAGGATTCTGCCCACTTGTTTTTTCATTGTTCTTATTCTTTGCTACTTTGGAATTTATGGTGGGGTGTTTGGAAACACCCATGTGTTCATGCTTCTTCCCTTGTTGAGTTTTGGAGCAGTCTAGGAAGACCTCCTTCCTAGGTCTCTTTCCTCTAGATTTTGTGGTGCATTGGTCCTACTTTCATCCTTTGGAAGATTTCGTTGGAAAGGAATCGTAGGATTTTTTTTGGGGATAGGCTGATGGTTCAACATGTTTGGCACATAATATTTGGTATGATCCAAGAGATGGTGGAAGCCAAATGTGATGTGGCTTATCCTTTGGAAAGAAGTGATGATGAGACTGTGAATAGATTGGGTTTACAGGGGTTGACTTCTATCTTTGCTTGTGTCAAGAGAGGTAGGCAGGCTAAAAAGAAGGTTCAAAGGGTTGGAAGATGGTTGCCTCCTTCGATGGATGTTTCGAAGATCAATACAGATGGCTCCTCTAGGGGTAATCCTGGGCATGTTGGGATTGATAGAGTTGGAAGAGACGGTTCTAGTTTAGTTATTTTCTTTTTCTCCATTCACAAAGGGAAGCATTCTAACAACCTTATGTAGGGGTTGGCGTAGGATTATTTGTGAATCTAACTCACAAATTATTGTTAATCTATTACACGAGCAAAAGGTGGTTGAGGTTAATTGGCAGCTTGCCTTGGTGGTTCGTTAGATTTTACAGATATGCTCCATGTTGGAAGTGGTGTCTTTTTCCCACATTTCGTGTGAATGGAATAGGGTTGATGACTGTTTGGATAAGTGGGCTTCGGAGCATGTTGATGATTGGAAGATTGAGGAGTGGGGATAGTTATCCTCTGATTATTGTCATGAATTAGAGAGGGTCATTGTTGATGATATGGATGGATAAGGTGTTTGTGGTGGTGTGGATGGTGGTTATTGTCTTGGTTGGGTGTTTTTGTGCTTTCTTTCTTGGGATCCTATGGGTTCCCTAATCCCTTTGTTTTGTTTATTTCTTGCTTTCAATAAAGTTTTTACCCCTTTTTATATAAAAAACAAATGAACCAATGAGAAAATAGAATTAAAATAGTTTGATTAGATTTTCTAATATATATTTTTTCTCAAATTTATTTCAAAATTACTTTATCTATCATTCTATTGGATAATAGTTTGAACAGTCTTATTAGTGTGTTGTAAGTTATTGGGCTCATAATTAATCGTATTCTAAATAGAATCTTTTTAACTCTATTCATTTTGGCTATAAGATAGTTAATAGTGTAGCTTATTATTTTTGTATCACATTTTTATTTTATGTATTGTCTCATTTCATAATGATATTATTTTGTAGGGTTGTGGGTTAACACTATGGAATATAATTTTTTGTATGATATTGGAGACAATTTTACTTTGTATGTATATTCATGGTTATTGAAAAGATGATATAGAGAAAATATGAGAGATTGTGATTAAAATAATTGATAATTTAGAATAAATAAAATTTACATCTATTAGTTTTAAAGATATAAGAATGAAGAATCATGAGAATTTGTAAAATATCTTAAAAATTAACAATAAGAAGAGCAATATTTAATGAAGGACAGTATGTAATTATATTTTATATCTATTTGTCTCATATATTACTCAAGAAATGTTATATTGTGTAAATTCTTTCATCTCTCATTGATTTAAAGTTAAATGCATTCATGCTAAAATTTAATTTGGCAACGTCTCTTTTATTAGCATCTATAACATAGTTCTAATTTTCATTGAATTGGGTTGTTTCATTTTAACTTTTACACATCAATTAAAAGCAAAACTTTCAAAGCGGTTCCACAACTTCATCTCTAATTTGTCAAGTGATTTCATAAAAAATTATTATGTTAGTAGGATTGAAAAATTAATTATACTAAAAATATTACTTTAAACCAATTAACATATTACACATCTCCTCAGTAGGAATAATTTGCAATGCATCACTTGTTTTCCATGAAAATGATCTTAGGTGAATGCGTTGAAATATTTTAACAAAAATATAAAAACAAATGAAAAAGTAAGTTTTTGAACCTTTCATTTAATTCATGAGAATTGAATAGAATTATTTGATTTCATTTAAATAAATAAGGAAAATCTTAAAACATATTAGAAATAAAGATTAGGAAAGATGATGTTGTATACCTGCATACATTCTACACAAATACAATTGGATCGAGGTTGTTCATTCTCAATTTAACGAGTCAATATAATAAGCATCAAAGCCATGTATTCCAAAGTAAATAAAGATTGAAGGTAATCATTATATCAAGGACTAAAAAGGGTTCTTATCAATTGTATTCACATTATTTGAGAATATATTTGTTGTTATCTTTCAAAAAGATAGTTTCAATTTTTTCAATAGATAATGAACTAGTAAGAGAGTTTTTTAGATCAGTTACTTGCCCTTTTTCATACTAATTAGTGTGGGAATATCTTAAGAGTGTTTTGGAAGTATTTACATATCATTTTTTAAGTCAGGATAAGTAACAAATGTTGGTGTAAATAGGTATTTTACCTAACTAGTTAATTAGTGGGTCATATTTACATGTTCAGTCCACTTAGGTCCTAGGCATATTTTTAGAAGTCTGAGTTGTTTAGATAAGATCTTATCATATCATTTTTTTTAATTTTTATTTAATGGTAGTGTCCTAGGTCTTTTAATAATGAAACAAGTCATTTAATGTTTTGCATTAGGTAGTTCATCATAACTTGTCTATATAAGCAAGGTCATTGTATACTTTATAACATACATCATCATCATATTTGATAGATCTTAATATCAAGAAAGTTCATTTCTTGAATACTCTCTTGTGGAAGGTTTTCATTGTTTTTGCAAATGGTCTTGGGTATAAAGCTAATATTCAACTCCCACATGGTATCAAAGCAATGGTCATGCAAAATCCTTCTCAAATTGAGGGTAGAGTTTGTTGAAAATAGAGGTAATTATGTAGCTTTAGAACTTGTAAAACTATTATACTATAGATCTAATTAAGTGTTCTTTCTTACACTTTCTTTGTGGATGATTATCTGTTTAGATTCATTTTA
Organism: Sequoia sempervirens; assembly: GCA_007258455.2. Lineage (NCBI taxonomy): Eukaryota > Viridiplantae > Streptophyta > Pinopsida > Cupressales > Cupressaceae > Sequoia > Sequoia sempervirens. Next base: position 110,470,759 of record VDFB02026320.1, read on the forward strand.
CCATTTGTAGAAGTAGACAAAAGATTGTAGAATAAGAAGACCAGAAGATAGAAGTGACACAACATATACCGTGGAGAAACCCTTTCGAGAAAAAATTCCACTACCAGAATCAATAGTGCTTGTATTATTTAACCTTAGAAAAAGATTACAATAATTCTTTATCAATCCTTGCTTGAGATTCTTTTTTTGCCTTCAACAATTCTTCTTCACAACCTACAATAAAATCTGATAAAACTCTCTTCAACTTGTTGCAATTTATAGACAATAATGAGCCTTGTAAATTACAAAGCACAAAGCTTATCTCACAAGACCTACACATATTCTTTGCAAGTAGAGTTCTTCCGTGAAAAATAATGTAAAACCAAGTCGTTCATCAAATTGGGCATCCCAAACTAAAGTCATAACTCAACATTGATTATAAAGATGTTTTATAAGCTTCTCCTCAAAGTTGGTAGCCAAGAATGAGCCCACATAACTCAGCCTTATAAAATATCTTATCATGTAAAAGTGTTAACTCCAAGATGCCAACTTGGGTGCCCAAGGTGGGTCCAAGTCAATCTTTGTTAACTGAAACATATCTCTCCATCAATTCATGCAAATAGGATGCATGATTGATCATCCCCACTTAACTAAATGTATCACCTGTTATCTGTCATGCAACTCAAGTCATTAGTCATTCATTCCAAGTCAACTGAAGTCAACTAGCATTCAACTGAAACTAACTACATGCAACTGAAGATAACTGAACCGTAACTGAACTGAACTGAACTAAACTCCATGCATGTAAACATCAATTCCTAACTTCTAGGATCTTTAAATGCATTACTGAAGTGTTATCTTTCTCCAAATAGTTAACTTAACTCAAGGTGGGTTCCACCTTCCATGTGGGTGCCCCATGTGCTCCTATTTTGTAGGATCTCTTCTTGGGTGTCCCCACATGTTCCTATTGTTATCTACTGAAATTGCACCCTTATCAAGTTGCAGAACTTGATACTTCAGAGAAACATGGGAACTTTTCCAGGTTGTGGGTCACCTAAAAATGGAAAAGAACCTTCGAAGAAGGTTGAATTCCTTTGTGTTATCACCTAACTACTGATCTTTGTAAGGAAAAGGGAGGAGTGCATGAAAATGAAAACTAAACCCTATGGTGATACACCAGAATATTACTTAGACTTGGAAAACTCAGGTCTCATACACTTGTACACAATGACTAAAAAACAACTTGCACAACTTGTTTTTGTGTGCTTTGCATAAGTGTTTTATAAAAAGGCCTTATTGCTTGAACTTATAGGAGGAAAAGACTTCACAACTAAAAGCAACTTGCAATTTTGACATAGATCATAACCTACAAACATCACACTTCTTTGCAAAAAGGTACTAAAGCCATGAGACAGAATTAAGGGAAACGAATACTATCTCACAATAACTCAATCAATCATGTGAAAATACACAATATTGCAGTAACAAGAAGACAAAAATACTCCATTCAGTGATGCTCAAGGTTTGTACTACATTCTATATCTAAATAAGTTACAAAACTTTGCAAAATTCTGCCAAAGGATCCAAAAGTCACTAAGTGCAGAAATGCCAATCAAGAACCCCTTACAAAGAGGCAAAAAAGCCATATATACAATAAAAAACTAAAAAGTGTCTGCCTCTGCCCTAAGGTTTACAAAAATGAGTTGGCTCCTGAACATGTCAGCCCTCAGATCTTTTGGAATAAAGTTAATGCTGCATTCAATGTGCATCCCCCGTGTCCATGTCGATCAAAAGATCACCCTCAGGAGTGGCCTTCAGATCTTTTGAAACCATCGCATTAACCTCTAGCCCCCATGTTTGACCTCGAGACTTCTTTGAAGAGTTGTTTTGAATGTTCTAAAGTATGGTCATTAATGTCGATCCACTTTTGTCAGTCGACATCCTAGCTGTCCTTGCGATCTCTTCCTTTATGCTCTCCTCTTGTTCTAGACACTTCCACAAGTTGACCCTCTTTGAGAAGTAGCAACAGGCACCCTCTAAACTAAATTCACATGCCCTGATCATCCATCAAACTAAAGTAGATCCATTTTTTTTATGCTCTGTTGATCTTCCTCACAAGAATAGCCACAATAGTCCAACTGCCACTGGTTCACCTTCAAATTCCTCTGATTGGTTGAATAGACACTATGTAGGATCTTCAGGTGGTCAAAAGTTCTCCAAACAAAATCGCATGTCGGTGAGACACTAGCCGTGTCTCCTCGATGAGATTATACTTCACAACAACAATCGACATAACACACAACTGTCGGGAAGACCTCATATTGAGTTGTAAAAATTATATCCATATCCCAAAATTGTTTCCCAGACTATCGCTATCGGCCAGACATTATAGCGAGTCCTTAAGAGTTATACTACTGTGTTGCTCCATTGGAAAAACATCTGCATTCAACAAGACATCACTCGGTCGACAAGAGGTCATAGCGGGTTCCCATTAGTCACGCTAAAGAGTTAGAACCATCAGCTAGACATCACAAGTCGGCAAGACATCATAGCGAACGAAAACCCCTTGGCTAGGAGTCTTATCGATATCCATATACCCTTTCGGAGAAACCACAACAAGTTGGGGAGACATCATAGCGATTGCAAATCATTTGGCAAGACTATCGCCTTCGACAAGACCATTGTTGGTCAGAAAGACATTACACCGAGCCACTATACTTTCAGAGAGACTCCCCTCAGTTGGCAAGACCTTACACCGAAGGCACAAACCTTTAGAGAGACTCCCCTCAGTCAGCAGGAGGTCATAGCGAGCGAGACTTCCTTTCCCTGAGCTCAAACCATTTCAAAAAGAGTCCACCCTGTTGGTGAGACATTACACCGATGGAACCTCCTTTCGGCGAGACCACCAACGGTCAGCAAGACATCTCCCTGAGCTCAACTTCTTTGGCGGGGCTTCCTCCAGTTGGAAAGAGATTCATTTGTCGGCCATAGGTCACACCGAGCGCAAAAAATTATACCGAGACCATTTTGTTTTAGCGAGACCTCACCCCATCGGTGAGACATTACAACAAAGGCACCATTCTCCCTGACGCTAACCTTGTGAACAACCATCGGTGAGAAGTCTTCGGTTGGAGAGAGATAGAAAAATTCATGGCGACCAAAATGTCTCGACAACCTGAGGATTTCAAATGAATATAACACATTGCTAGTTGGCAAGACATTCAACTGGTCTCAACAACTTATTCTTTTAGGAGTTTTATGCCAAATCTGACCAAGGCATACTTTCTAACAGACTTCCTTGTGAAATAGAATCAGATGTATGATTTAACCCTGCAAAACAATGCCTCCATTAGTTCTTAAATGCATTAGATGAAGACCTTCCCAATGAAAATCGAACACCTGCATGCTGGGTTCAACCCTTATGGGAGCCACATTTAATCCATGTGCCGAATTTAAAACATAATTTTCCCCTGCAGCTGCACAAGAAGCAAACAAGTTAGAAAATATGTAATCTTGATGCAAATGTTCCTCTATCTAGCCTTCATGAACAATTGAAAACATAGGTTGCCCTGCCTAATTGAGCCCGTGGGTGAAAATTGGGTAACATTTATAGCGACTTTTGATGGATGTTTTCCCGCTAAACATGAAAACCAGTAGCCTAAACTTGTCCATTAGGTATGGAGTCACTAGGAAAAACTCAGAAACAAACTTGGAGCAGCCTTGCACATGGCTGTAACTCATTTGTAACTCATTAGAACACTTGGAAACTTATTGAAAATAGGAAAGCCGTAGAAAGGAAACTATCTAATAGTGCTAGAACAACACTTAGGGAATTGAAAACTTGTAGCTAAATCTACCCTACACTAACCAGTAAGAAACTTTTCAAACAAAACCATTCACATGATGACTGAAATAGCTACCCCTTCTTCTCAATATGCAATAATTATCATGCATGATGGCAGTTAAAAGAGGACGATGTTCTGAGAAATGTTTAATAAATTGATGCAGCATTTTATGAAAAAGATAAAGAGAATCACTACCCTCCTTAAATAGATCATATGTAATGTTATTCAAGGGAGGATAAGTGAATTGAACATACTCTTTTTTAACTTCGAGTGCATCTTGGATAACATTTTCTGCTATACCTTCATGTGTGGGTGCATGATTGGTCCTTGGTGTTGTATTGGACTCCATCTGAGCTAGGTATCTGATTGGAAAGCCTTTGGTAAGGGCAAAGATTGAGCATTCCTTACCGATCACTTGCTCATGGACTGCCACTTTATCATCTTGTTGGCTAGAAAGGTCAAATCATTGTGGCAGACTTGGTGGAAAAGTAGTAACCTTCTCAGCATGTTCATGCTTTCTCGAATAAACATTTGTTCCTTCAACAGAGAATAGTGAAATGGCTTCCTTCAACACACTTTCAATCAGTACATCAACCTTTGGCTCTTTTATAGACCAGAAAGGAAGCTACCTATAATTCTCATTATTACTCAAAAAAAACATTCCAACTTAGGCTTGTCCTCCTCAATAAAGGAAGGAAAAATTTCGAATAACAATGTAGCCTCAATGAAAGAAGGAAAAGGTTTAACTGGTTTAGCAGTCTCAAACTCCTCCACACAACAAAAAGGAAGCTCTTTCAACCAATCATGATCTTGTAAAATAGGATTATGAGGTCCCTCCTATTGTTTTGGCAACTCTGCAAGTTGTTGCTCTAGATCATCATGACTATCAACTTCTTCTAGTTCTTTGCCATCCAATGTTGAAAAAAACTATTCAATAATAACTGTGCATGCTTCTTCATAAAGGTCGACATTGGCTCTCTCATTCATAACATGCTCAAAGAAATCAAAATCCATACCTTGAAGAAAAGTATCTGGTTCAGCTTTAGGATTTTCTTCCAAGTCTAATGCTCCATTGTCTTGCTAACTGTCATCAATCAACAACTGCCCAAATTGCTTGATGTCTTCTAGCTGTTCTGAAACTACAACCTCGCAAGTGCTTTCCACTTGAGGAAGATCTTCAGTCAGTTTTGAGCTTTGAGAAGAAGCAATTTTCTTGAAGCTTGGAACTGAAAACACATGCTCCTCCAAATTAGCAATTTCATCATTGTTGTCCATGCTAGATTCACCCTACCTGAAACTTGGAATTTTGTACTTTGAGGTCCCCTCCTTCACAGGTAGTTGGGGTTCTATCCTATGAGCTTGTGCAAGCAAGTGTTTCATCTGCTCATCCTTAGCCGCAACTTGTCTAGCCAACAATTCCTTCTCATATATCCATGCTTCCAACTCCTGCTGATGAAGGTGAGCTTGAAAGGAAAGCTCCTCTTGCTACATATTATACTCATTTTCCCTTTCTATGTCTAACATCCATCTTTGAAACTGCAGCAACATCTTGACGCTACCCAACTCAGTATCCATTTTGTTAGAATTTTGGGACTGACTTGGGAGGCTACAAGGCTAGCTAAAAATGGAATTAATATGCTGCGAGGGGAATTGAGAAGGGGTGGGAGGGTGGAAATAATGATAGGATTGCTGATAATGCTGGTTGCAATGAGGAGAAAGGTTGTTTGGAGACCCAAAACTTAAATTTTTATGAAATGGAGGAGAATAACCACTATATTGCTGATAACTAGACATTGCAAGGTAAAATATGAAGCATAAGCAAGTCTAGATAGCAAACCTCCTTGACTATAGGTACCTGGGCTGCTGAAACCAGCTGATATTAAATTGGAGTCGCCATGGTGCTATTTGCGCTGCCTCTAAAGGCTGATATTATTGAGAAAAACACCATATTTCTCAATATTTTGAATTCCTCAATGATACACTGGTATACGGAGTCGCCATGATATGCTGATGTTAACCTCTAAAAGGCTTGAATCTTACTAGTTGCATATCAAAACAACAAGACTTAAGAATTTTAATTCTGACTCTGTCCCATCGGGCATGCCAAAATTGTTATCTACTGAAATTGCACCCTTATCAAGTTGCAAAACTTGATACTTCAGAGAAACATGGGAACTTTTCTAGGTTGTGGGTCACCTAAAAATGGAAAAGAACCTTCAGAGAAGGTCGACTTCCTTTGTGTTATCACCTAACTACTTATCTTTGTAAGGAAAAGGGAGAAGGAGTGCATGAAAATGAAAACTAAACCCTATGGCGATACACCAGAATATTACTTAGACTTGGAAAACTCAGGTCTCATACACTTGTACACAATGACTAAAAAAAAACTTGCACAACTTGTTTCTGTGTGCTTTGCATAAGTGTTTTATAAAAAGGCTGTATTGCTTGAACTTCTAGGAGGAAAAGACTTCACAGCTAAAAGCAACTTGCAATTTTGAGATAGATCATAACCTACAAACATCACACTTCTCTACAAAAAGGTACTAAAGCCATGAGACAAAATTAAGGGAAACAAATACTATCTCACAATAACTCAATCAATCATGTGAAAATACACAATATTGCAATAACAAGAAGACAAAAATACTCCATTCAGTGATGCCCAAGGTCTGTACTACATTCCATGTCTAAACAAGTTACAAAACTTTGCAAAATTCTGCCAAAGGATCCAAAAGTCACTAAGTGCAGAAATGCCAATCAAGAACCCCTTACAAAGAGGCAAAAAATCCATATATACAACAAAAAACTAAAAAGTGTCGGCCTCTGCCCTAAGGTTTACAAAAATGAGTTGGTTCCTGAACATGTCGCCCCTCAGATCTTTTGGAATAAAGTTAATGTTGCATTCAATGTGCATCCCCTGTGTCCATGTCGGTGAAAAGATCACCCTCAGGAGTGGCCTTCAGATCTTTTGAAACCATCGCATTAACCTCTGGCCCCTGTGTTTGACCTCGAGACTTCTTTGAAGAGCTACTTTGAATGTTTTGAAGTATGGTCATTAATGTCGATCCACTTTTTTCAACTAACATCCCAGCTGTCCTTGCGTCTCTTCCTTTATGCTCTCCTCTTGTTCTAGACCCTTCCACAAGTTGACCCTCTTTAAGAAGTAGCATCAGGCACCCTCTAAACTACATTCACATGCCCTGATCATCCATCGAACCAAAGCAGATCCATTTCGTTTATACTCTGTTGATCTTCCTCACAAGAATAGCCGCAACAGTCCAACTGCCACTGGTTCACCTTCAACTTCCTTTGATTGGTTGAACAGACACCACGTAGGATCTTCAGGCAGTCAAAAGCTCTCCAAACAAAATCGCATGTTGGTGAGACACTAGCCGTGTCTCCCCAATGCGATTATACTTCACAGCAGCAATCGACATAACACATAACTATCGGCAAGACCTCATATCGAGCTATAAAAGTTATATCAATATCCCAAAATTGTCGCCTAGACTATCGCTATCGACTAAACATCATAGCAAGTCCTGAAGAGTTATACCGCTATGTTCCTCCATTGGAAAAACATCCGCATTCGACAAGACATCACTCGGTCGGTAGGAGGTCATAGCGGGTTCCCATTAGTCACACTGAAGAGTTAAAACCATTGGCGAGACATCACGAGTCGACAAGACATCATAGTGAATGAAAACCCCTCGGCCAGGATTCTTACCGATATCCATATACCCTTTCGGCAAAACCACAACAAGTCGGGAGACATCATAGCGATCACAAATCATTCAGCCAGACTATCGCCTTCGGCAAGACCATCACTGGTTGGCAAGACGTTACACTAAGCCACTATACTTTCGGTGAGACTCCCCTCAGTCGGCAAGACCTTACGTCGAAGGCACAAACCTTCGGCGAGAATCCCCTCAGTCAGCAGGAGGTCATAGCGAGCGAGACTTCCTTTCCCCGAGCTCAAACCATTTCGGAAAGAGTCTAACCTGTTGGCGAGACATTACATCGATGGCACCTCCTTTCGGAGAGACCACCAGCGGTTGGCAAGACATCTCCCCAAGCTCAACTTCTTCGGCAGGGCTTCCTCCAGTCAGTGAAAGATTCATTTTTCGGCCAGAGGTCACACCGAGCACAAAACATTACACCGAGACCTCACCCCGTCGGTGAGACATTACATCGAAGGCACCATTCTCCCTAATGCTAACCTTGTGAACAACCATTGGTGAGAAGTCTTCGGTTAGAGAGAGATAGAAAACTTCATGGTGACCAAAATGTCTCGGCGACTTGAGGATTTCAAATGAATATAACACACTGCTAGTCGACAAGACATTCAGCTGGTCTCAACGACTTCTTCTTTGAGGAGTTTTATGCCAGATCCAACTAAGGCATACTTTCCAACAGACTTCCTTGTGAAATAGCATCATATGTATGATTTAACCCTACAAAACGATGCCTCCATTAGTTCTTAAATGCATCAGATGAAGACCTTCCCAATGAAAATCAAACACCTGCATGTTGGGCTCAACCCTTATGGGTGCCACATTTAATCCACGTGCCAAATTTAAAACATAATTTTCCCTTGCAGCTGCACAAGAAGCAAACAAGTTGGAAAATATGTAATCTTGATGCAAATGTTCCTCCATCTAGTCTTCATGAACACTTGAAAACATGGGTTGCCCTGCCTGATTGAGCCCGCAGGTGAAAATCGGTTAACACCTATCATTTAAAATTAATTACAAATGTCAATTAGCATGTTCATTTCATTCGAATTTAATCTCTTTCTAATCCTAGTGTTGGGGAACACTTTCCAAGGACCTAGGAGATACATGAAATATGTTTAGGATTGCAATTGAATGTCATCCTATTCCCAACAGAGTTATTGTTAGATGAGAGATCTTGATAGATTTTAGTAAGGTTCGGTATGCTCTTCTCTTGCACCATATGGTGATCTAGAGAATTAAAAAAAAAAAAAAATACCAAATTTGGGCTTTCATTTTTGTGGCTTTGTATTGCAAGTTAATTTTGGAGCATTTTGGGTCAAAAAATACCCCTTCATTCAATACGAAGGCCCAAAACCCCCCCATTTTCATATAAAATGTAGAGCATAAAAAATGTACTCCTTTACATTTCCACACTTTGTTTGGGCCCTCTTATTTAAAATGGACTTAATTATGCCTTAATAAGCCCTATTTTTTATTTAAAAGCCTAATAAATTACATTTTTCGAAGGGGAAACCCGACAATAATTAATGCCAACACATAACACTTAGTGTGTTCTAGGAATAGGGACCTAGGACCCATTCGCCCATGGGAAAATGGGTCCACCATAGGCCTTTGAACTTGAATTTAAAATATGTTTTTGGTAGTACTTTAACATCTCTAAACTCAAATTTTGATGTTGGATTGTGATGTTTAACTTTCGAGAAATTAAGGATACATACTTATAAATACAAGGTTATTTCATCATTTCAAATCCTAAGAAGCTAGAGTTTTCATACAAGCATTTCCTAAAGCTAAGTTTATGATCAAAGGCATTCAAGAGTAGATTTATCAAGCATTTTTTTGCACCATTCAAGATCTCAAGCATCACGACAAAGTCTTAAGAATCATGCATGTTTTTGGAGCTAACATTGTGATGTAGGTTTTAAAGATCAAGTCAAGAATTCAAAGCACCAATTCAAGCATCGAGATCCACATCCATTAAAGCCATATCATGCAAGATTAAGATCAATATTGTAGAATTCCAAAGGTTTATTCAAGGGTTTGGTGATTTTCAACATTATATTGTTCATTCATCATTCCTTTCATATTTCATTATTTCAATTCAAGGTTTAATTACCTAAATGGAGTTTGACCAAGGAAAACCCCTATTCACGAAAAGAAAATAATTTTCCCCCTCTTGTGTTTGTGTTGCAGATTTTAGGTTGAAGAAGGATTGAGGATCTCTTGAAGAGAAAGATTGGAAAAGTTGTCAAAGTTATCATCAAGCCATGGAAACTCACCTACAAATCTGATTTTCAACTTTTCAACACTGAAATCTGGATCAAACAAAAGCTACATAGTGAAATCAAAGGCTCTTGAAAGTTTGTTGAAAATCTTGACAAAAGACCCATTTTCCCATGGGCAAATGAGTCCCAGACGACCTTTTGAAAGTGATTTTTGGTGATTGGTACACATCACTAAGACCTTCTTAGATCTGCATAAACTTTTTTGTTTTTGTCAATATTGAGCTTTATATTGTTGTCTCAAGTTTGAATGGGCATAATTGAGTAGATTTGCTATTTTTATTTTTTATCCTAAGAGTGTTGCTCAGGTTGAAACCCCCATCCTCAAACATAAGGAAACCAGAATATTCCCCCATTGAGTTGACTCACCTAAGGGTTGTACGCCAATTCTTTGTGGGGATCTCATTTCCTAATGAGATAAAGGAAAGATAGGTTCATCACCCCTATCTTCCCCATTTCAAATTGGTGAACCTATATTTTTCTATGTTTCATTTTGGCGAACCCAACTTTATACAACAAAATTCTAAAATTTGGAGTCCATTCAAACCCTAGATCTACGATTTGCATTACTTTAAATTGCATTGCATTGATTTGCTTCTTATTTAGGGTTCTTAACTTGCATTGATTTGCATCTAATTTAGGGTTTTAGGTTTGCATTTTTGCATTCTTTAAAATCTAAAAAATTCAAGCATTTCATTCATTTTGCAGAGTATTTACATAACATTGCATGATCAACAACTTAAATCAGAAAATTGAATCAAATTTTGCATTTTAAATTAGGTCTTTTTGCTTGTCATTTAACATCATTTTACACTTGCATTTAGATTTTATTTTCTAGAAATTTGAAACTGAAACTCCCTATTTGCAACCAGAATTTGAAAACATAAGTATTAACTCAGAAATATGTAATTTTATTTTTCAAAACCCTGAAGCAAGACCCATTCTCCCATGGGAGAATGAGTCCCAGATCAGGCTTGTTTCTGCATTTCTTGGCATTAAAAACCCTTAGTTTGCATTCTATGTTTCTACATTCAAATCTTTGTTTCAGTTTCCAATTTTTTCGTTTTTTTGCAATTATTCACATTAATGTTAATTAGTCGAATTCAAGTGCATTGCAATATCAAAATTTGAATTACAAGACATCATTATTCATATTTTTGCATAGTATAATTAGAAAATTATCTTGTTTAAAATCTAGAATATGCTATCTCTTTGCATTACATTTCTTATTTTTGAGTGTTTGTTTCATTTATCTAGTGCTTACTATCCATTTTGGGTGCACCTTAGGTTTGGTGAGACTTGTATGAGCTTCACAACCTAGTGTCCTATTTCCAAATACTATCATGAGATGTAGTTTGAGACTCATGTCATCCCACGATACATCACTCGCCATGGATCTTGGGTTTTCTAACTCTTTCACTCACAGTGTTGACACTAGTCAACCCACTATGGATCATAACCTTACTTCATTTCCTATGACCAACAAATAATGTGACTAATATTGAATTAATGGTTTCTAATGTCCTCAAGAGAACTTTAGAAAAATGGATGAAGAATTTGAAAAACCAAAACTTTGTGACAATATATTGCTGGTATTGTGTAGATAACATGAGGAAAATGATTGAAAATGAACAAGGAATTATGCATATCTCATATCATTAAAAACCATGTCCCTATAATGGTTGTGCTCAAACTTTGGGGTATACCCAAAGTCAAGGTGGAAATCCAATTCCTCCTTCCATAAGAGAACTTTAGAAAAATGGATGAAGAATTTGAAAAATCGCAAAACTTTGTGAGTTCTGAATATATTGCTGGTATTGTGATTCCTTTCATAGATAACATGAGGAAAATGATTGAAAATGAACAAGGAATTATAGAAGGCATATCTCATATCATTAAAAACCATGTCCCTATAATGACTAGTTGTGCTCAAACTTTGGGGTATACCCAAAGTCAAGGTGGAAATCCAATTCCTCCTTCCATAACTGTGACCTCTATTTCAACATACACTAATCCAACTATTACTACAACCATGCAACCTACTAGCAATTTCAATACTACCTTAAGTATTTCCACTAGGAATCCCTTTAGCTTTGTGCATTCAAATCTCATATCTCCTAATCCATCTGCCCTCACAAACTTATAATTCACTTGTCCTTGGAATACATATACACCTCCACCCTATTCACGTCCATCTCACAACACAAACAATGATCACATCCTTAACCAACTCTTACAAAGTGTTTCATCCCTCCAACAACAAATTACTACATTGAATCAAAATCAAAATGGCCAACCTTCACAATTTGTCAAAAGAAACCCCTTATCCTTTGAGATATTGAGAACACAAATGCCACAAGATATAGAGATTCCTAGATTTGAGAAATATGGTGGGAAAGGAGATCCTGTTAGCCATGTTTTTGCATACACAACCTTATGTAGTGACTTAATTTTTGAAGATAAAGTCTTGGCTAAACTCTTCCCTAGATCCTTGAAAGACACTGCCTTGGAATGGTGTTGTTCCTTACCGAATAACTTAATATATTCATTTGAAATGAACTTGTTGATTCCTTTCTCAAACATTTCCTAGTGCACATGGGTCCTAAGATGACCTTAGAAAATATAATGAGATTAGAGAAAAAGTATGATGAAAATGTCACTAACTTTATCTCTCGTTATCAATTGCTTTACTTGCAAATCAACATTAAGATTCTCAATCTTGATCTTCAATGAATGTTCATTGATAATTTGAAAAATAAGATTCAAAAAATAAGATTGGGATGATGAAATTTTCCTCCTTCACACAATTGTGTACTGCCCTTCATGATTACCAAAATTTTGTTAGTAGTCGTGAAGTGAAAACTCCCTCTAACCATCCTAAAAAATCCAAATCCATGCCTCAAACCAACTACCAGTCATTCCTTTTTACAACTCAATGCTCCTCAACCAACTCAACATGTTGACACCTAAGTGGCCACTACAAAGATGACAAATCCATATAAATTTGGAGAGAAGAATGGACAATTTACTCCTCTACCCGATACCCTTCATTCCATCATGTTGCATCTCTTAAACAAGAATTTTATTTCCTTACCTCATGTTAGAGCTCCTGATCCTACTAAGCCTTTACCCCAAACTATAGAAAAAATGCCTTTTTCCATCATCATTGATAAAATGGACATGATATGAAACATTGTAAGCGTCTTAAACATATTATGTAAGACCTCATTGATTCTAATTACATTCAAATTGGTGGTGTTAATGATCAAGATAATAAGTCGGTAGCCCCTCCTAGCCAAAATTTGCAAATATTTACCAATTCTATGCCAAATCATAACATCTCCTTTGTCAAATCTAGTGAAAACAAGAATGTTGTGATGAATGTTGACATGAATGATAACAATATGAATAATAATAAGGAAAATCCTATGGATAGTATGATTGGAATAATTGAAGTTCAACCTCGTAAGGGCCTAACCAACATGTCCCTTGACATTGCTTTCTCATAAAATGACACATTTAAACATGCACCTGATGGTCCTCTTTACACAGTTTAAAGAATCAATGACAAGCCTATTAATGGGATATTAATTGATCATGTCTATGTAGAGAACATGATCACTGAAGAATTCTTGTTTGTGCATGAACTTTATCAAGATACTTATGAACAATTGAAAACACGGATTTAAACACATACTCGTTTTTCTAGCCCTACAATAGGTTTGATAATTCTTCCTTTACAAGTTGGAACATAAAGATTGAATGTCTCATTCTCCATCATCTTGATATTGGATCAATTTTGTGTGAAGTTAGGCTATCCATGAAGTCATCCCATTGGTAGAGCATAAATGCATAAAATTTCCATTTAGAAAAGAGATCTTTACTATGCACCATAGTGGCTTTAATCCTGTGTCTTCTCATGGGAATTTCTCATTGGATTTCTTTTGGCCTAAACCTATGGAACCTATTAGGCCTTGTGAGGATTTATTTTTCAAATCCTATAAAAAGTTTAAGGAAAAGTGCATAGCAGAGTTATCCCTTAGCAATATGCCTCAATCCATGATTGAGCCTCCTATCCTTGATGAAACCAAGATTGAAACAAAATCCCTTTCACGTAACCAAGACCAACCTATGACAAATCCTTCACCTATTTCCTGTAAGAGACCATGAGATAAGTAAATAAGTTGTTGTGCCTCCTAAAATCAAACAAGTTTTCAAAGTCAAAGAGAAAGTGGTCAAACAACCTTCCACGGTTCCTTTTGTTCCTCCCTTGTGGGAAGAAAAGAAACCTATGGTTGATAAACCCATTCCTACACAATCACAACTTGAAAACTGAACAAAAAGAAACTGGAATTCTAGAGAGCGTATGAATATACGTCATTCTATTGCTCATCTAATACAAGAAAAACATCAATCAACAACTCCAAATCAAACAACTCAAGAAATGCATGATGATTCTCCACCTTCGCTAAAACAAGAAAATCTTTGACCTCAACCACGAAAAGAACAAGTACCTTCCATGGATATTATCATTAGAACTCCTGTTATGATTAACTTGGATGATGATGATGAGACTACTAAGATTGATAAGGAAGTGTATAATGAGTTGAATTTATTATTTTCCTCTTCCATGAGCTTAGATGAAACCAACCATGATGATACTCCTAAAACAAGTGACTCACCATGTGTTGAACCTAGTGATGTCCCTAGTAAAACACTTATGGTTGTCCCTTTGGCTAGTTGTTTGCCTTCCACATATGATGAACAATATTGGGATGTAGACAACCTACTATAGGTTGAATCGCATGTGTTATTTTGGCAATGCAAGGGAAGACAACTAAGAGGGGGGGTGAATTAGTTGTCACAAAAATTCAAAAATTATTCAACTATTAACCTTATTCTCTGATCTAATTATTAACCATGAAAACATAAATCATCAACACATCAAAAACACACATAACACTAAGATTTTTTTATGTGGAAACCCTGTTAGGGGAAAAACCATGGTGGAGGTCAGTCCACAAGATTATACCCTGTTAAAAGTATAATGAAAATGAAATATGGGGAATGCACATGCATTCAGGCACACTGCCTAGAGCTCACTACTCAATTACAAAGGAAGACACACTGTCTTACAAAGAGATTTAGATTAAATCCATCTAGATTTTGAACTGAGAAAATAGCATCTGCTAATGCTTGATTACAATTCCAATTAAGCACATGAACACTTCTTCACTCTTCACACTTCTTCACAATTCTTCACACTCTGCTCTACCTTCGAATGATTTAGAAAATTATTTGCACACACACAAAAAAGCACACCTTTTTCACACTTAAATTTGAATAAACAACCGCTCTTATATATCCACAACATGAAATTTCATCGCTACAAGTCGGCCACAAAGAAATAATAAAATGAATCTAAACTGTTAGCCCAAAAAATTAAAGATTATCAATGTGAATCAACCAAGGTTAGACACAACTTAGTGAGGACCCAAATCAACATCTCCAACATGAAGACACTTCAATTAATTTCTCCTTGAAGATCCATAACATGCTACAAACACTATGTCGCCCAAGGACAAGAAAAACATGAAAACACAAGAGAAAATCACCAATCACGATCACAAAGATCAATGCATATGTGCAACAAAGATATAACACGATCTAGAAACATCCACAAGCATCATGAATCACAAGAGAAGCATTCAAAACAACTGAACTAACTGAAATAGCATAATCTTCAATCAGGAACACCAACTGAAGAAACAAAAAATTTGTCTGAATGAAAATCTTCATAACTCAATCAAATCATCATGCAGATCTCTAAAACTCAACGTGGATAGACTAGATACACTCAACAAAAAACCCTTCAATCCACAACCTCTAATCAACAACTTATAGAAATAATCACCATACTAAACTTCACTTCACCACTGACAATCTGGAACTCATTTATTACAATTTTCTCAATATCCTTGACATATACAACTTCAAATAAATTTATGCTAATAGTGTTGACATCAATGACAACCACATATCATCAACACAACCACAACATCCAACAATCCCCCCCTTTGGCATTGGTGGCAATGCATGATGTGAAAAACACCGTCAACACAACTAACTCCTGCTTAGTTTTTGACTTTCACATAATCTTTCTCCCCATAAGGCTCTTCTCCTCAAATAATCACCAATTTTTCACATGACTCTTCTCGCCATTTGACATCAATGAAAAATTTCTCTAAGATCTGAACCACATATATGAATTTTTGAACATTTGACTACTCCCCCTAAGTAGCATCCACCACAACATCAATTCAAGACAAGATATGACTGTGAAATGCATAGACTAATGCAATGCAATGCATCCTTAGTTCTAATTAAGAGGGGTAATCACCCATAACTTCCCTCTGAGATACTCAAAAGTATCCTTAGGCAATGACTTGGTAAATATGTCTACAATCTACTCCTTAGTAGGCACATACTCCAATCTGACTTCCTTTTCACTTACCTTCTCCCTCAAAAAGTGAAACTTGATAGATATATGCTTTGTTTTTTAATGCAACATTAGATTCTTGGAAATGTTAATAGCACTTGACTTAATAGCAATAGGCTCATCATATATAATTATGATATCCTTCAACATCTATTTCATCCACATGACTTGAGTAAAATTATTAGCAGCAACAATGTATTCGACCTCTGCAGTAGACAAGGAAATGGCATTTTGCTTCTTGCTTAACCATGAAATTAACTTCTTACCCAAGAAAAATGTTCCACCACTAGTAATTTTTTTGTCATTCACATCTCCTACCTAGTCAACATCAGTTAAGGAACTCAAAGTAAGATCATCATCTTTAGGATACCATAGGCCAAGATCAACAATTCCCTTCAAGTATATGAAAATTCTCTTCCCAACAGTCACATGAGATTCTTTTGGATTAGCTTGAAATATTGCAACAATACATACAACATTCATGATATCAGGCCTAGTTTGAGTTAAGTACAACAATCCACCAATCATTGATCTGTATCTTGTCTGATTTGCTTTCGGAGAATCATCTTTTGTTGTCAACTTGCATCTAATCACCATGGGTGTACCAACTGGCTTTGAATCTTCCATACCAAAATTCTTTAGCAATTCCTTCACATACTTGGACTGAGATATAAAAATCCTTTTATCTAACTCAGTAATTTGCAATCCCAAAAATAATTTCATCTCACCAATCATAGACATCTCAAATTCATTATACATCTCATTAGCAAACTTCATGCACAAAGCATCATCTCCTCCAAAAATAATATCATCAACAAAGACTTCAACAATCAAATCTTTAACATCATTCTTGAAATATAGATTACTATAAGTAGTACCTTTGTTAAATCCAAGCTTCAACAAATACTTGTCCAATCTTGCATACCATGCTCTAGGGGCTTGCTTGAGTCCATATAATGCGTTCTTCAACCAACACACCATATCTTCTTTATTAGTCAATTGGAATCCATCAGGTTGCTCAACATACACTTCTTCTTCCAATTCACCATTTAGAAAAGTTGATTTTACATCCATCTGATAAAACTTATAGTTCTCATGAGTAGCATAGGCAAGAAATGATCTTACAGCTTCAATTCTAGCAACAGGGGCAAAGGTCTCTTCAAAATCAATTCCTTCCATTTGTGAATATCCTCTACATACCAGTCTTGCTTTGTTTCTAACCACTTCACCTTGCTCATTTAGTTTGTTTCTAAACACCCATTTGGTTCCAATGACATTCTTATCCTTAGGTCTGGGAACAAAAATCCATGTATCATTCTTTTCAATCTGTTTTAACTCTTCTTTCATTGCTTCAATCCAATGCTCATATTTACATGCTTCATTCAAACTAGTAGGCTTAGTCTTTGAAATCAAGCAATACTCTTCTACAATCTTTCTCCTAGTCTGGACACCTTTTTCTTATCAGCTATAATCTGATCTTTTGAATGATTCAATCTTACATACCTTGGAGTCTTCTTATTATTTTCTTCAACTTCAGGCTCTTCTGATCTTTCTTTTTCTCTTTCACTAGTTTCTCCTTCTTCATTTTCTTGATTTACTAGATTGATTTTCACTTGATTTATAGTCTAAACTTGCTTTCCTTTGTTTGTACTATCATCCTAATCATCAGAGTCATATCTACAGGTTCTGGATGTTGAAATGATGGATGCACAATGTCCTTGAAGCTCTAGCCTTCAAGAGTACATTTGCCAAGGAGAAATTCAACCACACAGAAAGTGTTGCAACTAAGGGCATGCAAATAGAGATTTTTATTGATCTAGAATATGAGATGATTACAAATGTACAAATGCCCTGAATATATAGGCATGAAAGAGATACAAAATGCAATATGATGTTGCCATGTGTCATGATCTAACAACATGTGACAACATGTGAACCCTACCTAGGAAATGATAAAAGATTGAGATAAGTTCTAGAAGGACAACTCATCTTCTAGAAGGAATCTTATCCCTACAAACATGGAAAGGGGAATTACCCCATTATTTATGATTTATCTAATAATGCAACCGAGAACTTAATTAATTAAATGCAAGACCTAAGTTAACTTATGCTAGTGTAATAAATAATTAATTACACTAAAATTGGATAGTGTACCAAAGTCTTCATCAACCTTAACATTTGCACTTTCAACCATTTTCTTCAATCTTTTATTGTAACACCGGTAGGCCTTACTTTTAGTAGCATAACCTAGAAAGATACCTTGATCACTCCTAGCATCAAACTTTCCTATGTATTCATCTCTCTTAATATAACATCTGCTTCCAAATATCTTGAAGTATTGAACAATAGGATTTTGACCAATCCATAGCTCAAAAGGGGTCTTACCAGTATCACCTTTTATTTGTACCCAGTTGAGTGTGTACACAATAGTACTCATGAATTCTCTCCAATAGATATGAGGAACATTTCCTTCTACTATCATAGTTCTAGTAGCATCTTCAATTGTTTTGTTCTTCCTTTCCACAACTCCATTTTGTTGAGGGGTCTGTGTTGCAGATAATTGTCTCTTTATTCCATGTTCTTCAAAAAAAGTATTAAATTCACCGGAAGTGAATTCACCACCTCTATCTAGTCTTAGACATTCAATCTTCAAACCTATCTTTGTCTCAACCATAGATTTAAAGATCTTGAACTTTTCCACTACTTCAGATTTCTCCCTTAAGAAAGTAACCCACACCATTCTAGAATAATCATCAATGAGTAACATGAAATACCTGAAACCTTGTAAACTTCTGACCTTAGAGGGACCACATAGATCAGTATGCACAAGCTCTAACAATTCATTTGAACAATTATTTTTACTCCAAAATGAAATCCTAGTTCACTTTCCCAATTGACATTCCTTGCATATTGTATTGGTAGGTTTCACCAACTTAGGTAGATCTCTCATAGCCTTAGTGGAACTTATCTTGACAATATTATCAAAGTTAACATGACACAACCTCCTATGCCATAACCAACTTTCATAAACTTGAGAAATCAAATAACTTTTACTAGTAGTACTCAAGTGAAAGATATTACCTTTTGTTTTTGTACCTGATGCAATTTCATTTTTAGAACTCAATATTCTGCACTTTCCATCCTTGAACTGAAGATTGTATCCTTTATCAACCATTTGACCAATACTCAAAAGATTATGTTTCAAGCCTTCCACATACATAACATCATCAGTATTATGCTTACCATCAAGAGAAATGCAACCTCTTCCATAGATCACACCAACTATATTATCACCAAATCTCACAACACCACCATCATACTTTTCCAAGCTTACAAACTTACTTTTGTCTCCTGTCATATGATGTGAACATCCATTGTCAATTACCCATTCATCTTTTTCTTCAACTCGAGAATCCAGGGCTTTCTCCACATTTGTACAACCAATAGATTGAGTAGATACATGATTATTTTCCTTGATAGCAATAAATACCCATTCATCATCACTTCTATTTCCTTTATCAGATTCATCATTTGTCACGCCTTCATCAGCAACATAGTAACACTTCTTCTGAAATCTAGGCTTGTTATGTCTTGGTTTAGTAGCTCTTTTCAGACACCTTGATGCAAAATGACCTATCTTATTGCAAGAAAATAATTTAAGAGGTAATTTTCCTTCATACTTACCTTTTCCTCTCGGTACTCTTTTGACAATAAGTGCTTCCAACTCTTCTAGCTCCCATTCTTCTTCTTCAATCTGTTTGATTTCATCCTCATACTTGAATGCCTTTCTAGATGAACTCTCACCTGGATCATATCTCTGTCTATCTCTTCTAGAAGTAGTAGCCTTAAATGCATATTCAACCTTAGGAAGGGCATCACCAAATTTGCTCAACTCAAAAGCAGTTAGGTTACCAACCAATGTATCTCTGGTTATGTTTGTTATAGTCTGGAGCTCTTCAAAAACACTATCTTTGATCTTGTAAGAATCAGGCAGGGATCTAAGCACTTTAGCAACAATCTCAGATTCATCTTTCCACCAGCACATCTAATACCACACACAAGTTCATTCACTCTTTGCATGAAATTATTAATGTTTTCATCATCACCCATTCTCAACCTTTCATATTTCCCTTTCAAACTCTGCAACTTAGTAATCTTCACATTAGCATCACCTTCATACAAGGTTTCCAACTTTTTCCATATCTCAAGCAATCTTCAGATCCATAACAAATGTCATCTCATAATTAGTCAAAGCACTCAACAAAGCTTCCTTAGCCTATATATTATACTCAACATCTCTGATCTCAGCAGAAGTAGTAGGACCATTATGTGGAATAATATACATATTACTTGTAATGCTCCAGTAGGGTTCACCAATGCATCTCAGATGGCACTCCATTCGAGTCTTCCACAAAGAATAATTTGTTCCATCAAATCTCAGACTATCCTTCTTGTATCTTGCCATCCCAAATCACCTTAAGCTGTTAAACTTCTTCCAAGGAACCTGCTCTGATACCAATTGTTGGCAATACAAGGGTAGATAATTGAGAGGGGGGGTGAATCAGTTGTCACATAAATTCAAAACTTATTTAACTTATTAACCTTATTCTCTAATCTGATTATTAACCATGAAAACATAAATCATCAACACATCATAAACACACATAACACCAAGATTTTTTTACGTGGAAACCCTGTTAGGGGAAAAACCACGCTGGAGGTTAGTCCACAAGATTATACCCTATTAAAAGTATAATGAAAATGAAATATGGGGAATGCATATGCATTTAGGCACACTTCCTAGAGCTCACTACTCAATTACAAAGCAAGAAACACTGTCTTACAAAGAGATTTGGATTAAATCCATTTGGATTTTGAACTGAGAAAATAGCATATGCTAATGCTTGATTACATTTCCAATTAAGCACATGAACAATTCTTCACACTTCTTCACTCTTCTTCACTCTTCTTCACACTTCTTCACAATTCTTCACACTCTGCTATGCCTTTGAATGATTTAGAACATTATTCACGCACACACACAGAAGCACACCTTTTTCACACTTAAATTTGAATAAACAATTTCTCTTATTTATCCACAACATGAAATTTTATTGCTACAAGTTGACCACAAAGAAATAATAAAATGAATATAAAATGTTGGCCCAAAACATTAAATATTATCAACACGAATCAACCAAGGTTGGCCACAACTTAGTGAGGACCCAAATTAACATCTCCAACATGAAGAAACTTCAATTAATTTCTCCTCGAAGATCGACAACATGCTACAAACACTATGTCGGCCAAGAACAAGAAAAACATGAACATGCAAGAGAAAATTGCCAACCACGATCACAATGATCAATGTGGACATGCAAAAAAGATAGAACATGATCTAGAAACATCCACAAGCATCAAAAATCACAAGAGAAGCATCCAAAACAACTGAGCTAATTGAAATAGCATCATCTTTAATCAGGAACACCAACTGAAGGAATAAAAAAAATGTCTGAATGGAAATCTTCATAACTCGATCAAATCTTCATGCGGATCTCTAAAACTCGACGTGGATAAAATAGATACACTCATTAATAGACCCTTTAGTCCACAACCTCTAATCAACAACATACATAAATAACCACCATATTGAACTTCACTTCACCACTGACAACCTGGAACTCATTTATTACAATTTTCTCAATATCCTCGACATATACAACTTCAAATACATTTATGCTAATAGTGTTGACATGAATGACAACCACATATCATCAACACAACCACAACATCCAACAGTGCTCTACTAGTCTTTTATTTTAATTTCTTTTTCATAATTCTTTGTGTGATTGTATGTACATAATGTGATCCCCTAAATCATTCTGTTTGACATGTCTTTATGTCCATTCCTCTATTTGTACCTAAATTCTTCTATATGTTGTAAACCTTTATCTTTTCTTTTGTCTTGTGTTTTATTTTTGGGAATGACACAAGGTGTTGAGACATTTAGGTCTCTTCCATGTTGACCCAAAATATTTTTCTTTGTTTTTAGTCTCTATATATCATTCTTCTAGGTCTATGAGTATTTAGGGAATGATGTGGTTTTGGAGCTCTATAATATCAATGTAGCAAAGACATACGCTAACCCCAAATCTGTGGATCCCTTATGTGTTTGGGATTTCATTTGGGGGAAACCCCTTTTCATGATGTAGCTTCATTTGGAAACATATACTTAACATAGGGCTTTTCAAATAAGCTCTCATGTCTTCTTTATTGTTTAGAGTTTATCAATAGCTACTTTAAAGTAATTGCTCACAACATGGTGTTTAGCAATTTCTTTAAAGTGGGGGCATACATTGGCATTATCATTTTTTACTATATCTTAAATTTCATAGTGTGGTATTCTTACTTCATGCGATGTATCTTCTTCTTGGTGGTGTCATTGGGTTTGATGTCCCCCAAGATTGTGACTTTTCTAAGCATATGACATTCCTCTTAGTGGTGATGTTACAGATTGCATTCCCTAAGTTGAGAATATTTTATCTTAAACTAGTCCTCTCTTTGAGACATTAGGCATGATGTTTCCTAAGAGGAGACCTTACATGAAGTAAGCAAAACCCCTTTGAATAGCCTATTTGCATGTTTGTTCATGAGTTCTTAGCATAATGTAGCTTAAGCTAAGCCTTATGAAGCTTAAAATTCATATTATGTGGCGCCTTATCAAAGTTATTAGGAGGTATAACTTTGGTATAGTTATGGGAGCTTAATAAGATTCTCTCATTGGCCACTTCTAGGGGCTCACCTAGTGGACAATGAATTTCACTAGCTCATGTGAGCATGCTTTATTGCTTACATAGTGGACAACGGGTTTCACTTGTAAATTTTTTTGGACAAACAGATAAGGCTTGATCCACATCAAGTTAGACAAAAAGTTGAGGCTTGATCCAACCCTTTTTTCTTTCTTTTATTCTTTGAGATTGTATGTTTGTGTATCTTGTCTTGTTGTTGCATATCATACATCTTGTGTGTGTTCCTTTGTGCTTATGTTGGTTTTCCATGGGATCTTGATCCTGGAGGCTTGGCCACCTCCTTGATCCTTGTCATCCTATCTCACTAACATTTGTACACTTGGACCCCTTCTTGGTGCATATTTATCTACTTTAGTGCGAGTTTGTGTTTGTGCTCATGCTCTCACTAAAGTGGGGGCTAAATGTAGTGTAGAAAAAATGTACTCATTTACATTTTCACACTTTGTTTGGGCCCTCTTATTTAAAATGGACTTAATTATGCCTTAATAGTCCCTATTTTTCATCTACAATCCTAATAAATTACATTTTCTGAAGGGAAAAATCAACAATATTTAATGCCAACACATAACAATTTACCTTGAGCAATTTGTGTTCCAGGAATAGGGACCTAGGACCCATTCACCCATGGGTGGATGGGTCCACCCTAGGCTTTTGAACCTAAATTTAAAATATGTTTTTGGTGGTATTTTCATATCTCTAAATTCAAATTTTTATGTTGGATTTTAATGTTTAATTTTTGAAAAAATTAAGGATACATACCTATAAATACAAAGTTATTTCATCATTTCAAATCCTAAGAAGCTAGAGTTTTCATGCAATAATTTTCTAAATCTAATTTTATGATTAAAGGAATTCAAGAGAAAATTTATCAAGAATTTTGTTGCAGGATTCATGATCTCAAGCATCATGACAAAGTCTTAATCATCATGCATATTTTTGGAGCTAACATTATGATATAGGTTTCAAATATCAAGTCAAGCATTCAAAGCATAAATTCAAGAATCAAGATCCACATCCATTGAAGCCATTTCATACAAGATTAAGATCAATATTGTAAAATTCCAAAGGTTTATCCAAGGATTTGGTGAGTTGCAACATTATATTGTTCATTCATCATTCCTTTCACATTTCATTATTTCAATTCAAGGTTTAATTGCCCAAATGGGGTTTGGCCATGACAAATCCCCATTCACCAAAAGAAATTTTTTTTTCCCCTCTTGTATTTGTGTTGCAGATTTAGAGCAAGATTGGAAAAGTTGTTATCAAGCCATGAAAATTCACCTATGGATCTGATTTCTGACTTTTCAACACTACAACGCACATCAAACAAAAGTTACAGAGTGACATCAGATGCTCTCAAATTTTTTTTGAAAACCCTGAAAAAAGACCCATTCACCCATGGGTGAATGAGTCCCAAACAACCTTTCGAAAGTGATTTTGGTGACTGGTATGCATCACTTAGACCTTCTCAAATTTGCAAAAAGTTTTATGTTTTTGTCAATATTGAGCTTTATAATGTTGCTTCAAGTTTGAATGGGCATACTCGAGTAGATTTCTAATTTTAGTTTTTTTCCCAAAAGTGTTGTTCAGGCTGAAACCCTGATCCTCAAGCATAAGGAAATCAATAGATTCCCTTCATTGAGTTGACTCACCTAAAGGTTGTAAGTCAATTCTTTGTGTAGATCTCATTTCCTAATGAAAATGAGAAGATAGGTCCATCTGTTGGTCTCCTCTAATGGTTCAATAACTAAGCCCTTGAAGTTGTAACTTAGAGATTAGATATCTACACTAAGTAGTTATCTTTCTTATCATGAAGGTTCATTTCATTTCCAACCTAGGGACGTGAACTAAAATGGGTCGGCACTGTATGTGCACTAGGAATCAACTGTAGTCATCCTCATCTCATAACTAGAAAGGAAATAATGATGAAAATAAAATACTTGAAAGGAATTAACACAAGTACTGAGCATGAATCAACAACTAAATTGAACATCAACAACTATATTGAATTGGAATGAATAACAAAAATAGGAATCTCAATAGACAGACAAGAAGTTACTTTGTCTGCCTTGGCTGCAAGAACAAACACAAAAAAGAGTTCCAATGGCTGCAGGAATAGACAACTACTAAGACTATAACTAATTATTGAACAAAAAAGTAACTACTAAACTGAATGGGTGGAATTCTCACCAAGTGGGCCCCCTTGAATGAGTCTTCTTTAGGCTAACTCAAATGTAGCAAATCAAAATATCATTCTATTCATTAAAAATATGATTACATCATATCAAAAACATGATTGTATTCCTTAAAACTAAAAATGGAAGTACAATATTAGAACATCCAACCTTGTGAAAAGGGATATTCGATCATTATTTATAGAAAGAAAGCTTCTAACTAATTTTTAACTAATTGGGTGGTCAACTCCAACAAACTAGGAGGACACCATTTATTGGGAGCATGAAAAAGAGGAAGGAGGTTATGCATGCGCTAGATTTAGTCAAACCAAACTTTCCTCAATGAGGATCCAACATAACAACACCTCCTAAATCTGCTCAATTAATAGACATGATCATCTAAAAGTAAGTTACAACTTCCACATAAGCTGGAAGTTTCCCTCCATTGACCTCTTAATGACCATATTTTTGACTTCTTTAGCAACCGACCAATTGGAATGAACTTCCACTTTGCAAGCTTCATTTATATCTGCATCTTAATATGAACCTGCATAATGACATTAGTGTGCACAAAATAATTGTATATCCATAATCACCTTAGAATAACATTCATTCAATCACATGTAAAATTGATATAGATATATCACATAGCAGGTTAAATATCATCAAAGGTCACAAGGATAAGTTCATGCACAAGGTTCATAAATTTAGGGGAATAACATAGAGAGTGTCAATAACCAAGTGCTAAAGTTCATAGTAACAACAAATATATGATAAACCCTATCAAAATTGAGTCATTATTTGGACTCATCATCTCCCCCCAACCTAATGATCTGTTGGTCCTCCAACAGAGAGAGCTCAATTCCTTTGCCTTGTCAAAGCTTTGAAATCACCAATTGTTGTCTACCCTTGATTAGTTTCTATAGTATCTGAATTTGGATCCCAATAGAATCCCTGCTTGCTTTCCAATCTACCCCACCTTGGCCTCTCTGTATCTATGTCATACTGATAGGTTCTATAATTTGGTACTGACCACAATAGAATAGGTGGCTGAAATATCAATGGAAGCCAATAGTGCTACTTCTTCCTCCCAAGATGTATGTACCTGATGCTTCATTTACAAGCTGCATAATAATTCTACAAGGAATGGGGTTCAACTTGTTTTAACTGATCTGGAAAACTATTCCATCTATGTGATATGTATCCCAACACTGTTTTTCCTGTAGTAGCAACTACCTACTCATATTCTTGGTATGCTTCCTCCCTAAAAGACATAATCCTTTTTTTGTACTTTGGACTATAAAGAAGTCTATGCCATGTGTAGTAGATATCCATAGGATTACTTGATTCAACTCTTAGAGATAAGGGGGTATGGATTTCTCTTTCCCTATATATTTTAATTTTCTACCCCTAGCTAATTTCATTTTGAATCCATGACATTAATGCCCTCAAGTGAATATCCCCAATGTATAACAATGGATTCCACTCATGGTCATTAGGAACAACATAATTATGCAAGTATAATTCATACAACAAATTTTTAACTTTAGGAGGAGAGGATTGATAGGCTTGGAAAAAATATTGTGGGGTTTCAATGGAAGGGCTTAAACTGGAAATGACCCTTGACAACTTAAAAGAAAGATGGCACTCTTTTAAATGTAGTGCATATACCCTTGGAGGAGTTCTACATGCCATCATTTGTGGTACTAAAGCCACCACATTGTCTACCTTATCCTTTAATGTAATGATCTCTGCATTCTTCTCAATTTATGCATTTTTCTTATTGACTTCTTCCTGCAGTTTGAGTTTTTCTTTATTCCATTCTTCCTCTTTCTTCTTCATTTCATTCCATAAGTCCAAGGCTACTGATTCCCATGAAAAAGTAGGAGGTTTATGCTTTCCTACTAGGGTCTTTCCTTGTACCAGTTCCTGATGTTTATCCTGCTCCTTTAAGATTGGTTCTTGATGTTCCATTTGCTCTGTTTGCACCGGTTCCTAGTTTTCAACTTGCTCTGCAACAACAAGTTCTGCCATCCCTATGTTTGTTTGTTCCTTAGGAACTTCTTCCAATTCTATATTTACCTGCTCCTTAGGAGCTTCTGTCTCCTTCCTAGGTGTCTTTCTGAGTGTAGGACTCCTTTTTGGCGGCACACCAGTAGTAGACTCAACTAGTTTTAATTTCTTTGGAAGGATTTTATTTTTCTCAGTGGTTGCAAGATCACAGTGTCTTCAATTTTCCGCTTCCTAGGGCTAGGTTTTACTTTTCCTAGTTTTCACTTCTTAGCCTTCCCTTTGCTAAGTTCTACATTTCTCATTCGTGCTTCTTCTTTTTGAATGGAAACCCTAGTGTGAATTGGAGTTTTAGGGAGAACATTAACCTTAGGGTTTGAAGATGAGCTTTCTTCATCTAAAAGATCTGATTCAGAGGAACCAATTTCTACTACAAATTCTGTTGTAGGAGGTTTGTGCTAGGGTTTACCCCAGAAGTTGAAGCTCCAGGAGTGATTTTAATAACCCCCTCTTTCCCACTAACCCTATCAATTAGGGGTTGACCTCTAGGACCCACATTTTTTAATTTGAATTAATCAATGTTCAAAAATTCATCCCATGACATATTGTACACTTTTTGCAAAGATGTTTCTACCAAAAATTTAATTAAACAGTGATGGGAAACAAAATTTTCCCTACCTTTCGGCGTCTCAGCAGCATGATAGCAAGAAGTTTGTACAAAAAAATTCGCACATTCATCCTCTTGCCATGTCTCATGTGATTTTGTCGTGTCCCTGAATTAAAACACTAAAAATACTAAGCATTGCAATGCAAACATGTAAAAACAATACATGTTAGAATATAAATGCGAATAAATAAATAACAAAGTATATATATATATATATATATAATTTATAATTACAATTATCAAGATAGCACTATAATTACAAAATATTGGCACAAGAAAATAATGTAAAATAAATATCAAAATAAAAATATAAGTAATTACAATCTAATATTATAATTATAATTATCCTGAGATAATATTATTATTATTACCAAATATAACATTATAAATAATAAATGAAAAAAACTAACAATTTAAATATTATCATCATAAATATTAAAATACATAGATGAGACTAATCTATAAAATAATAATATATAAATGAAATGCAACGATCACTTTAAGTGATCTTTCGATGCATATAAGATAAGCCTTGTTAAAAGATAGATTAATATTAATGAAGGCAGTGATTCATATGTTGGAATCGAGGCATGCTATTAAGATAGTAAAGGGTGATATTTAGGCAGCGATACATATAGGAAATGATTCCTAGGTTAAGAATTATTACAGATCAAGGCAACACTTAATAACCACAAATATCCTTAGTCAACATAGGATATAAAATAAGGCAACACTTACAATAGATACAACTTCTGTGAAAAGGCACGATCTTTGACCCCTTAGAAAATATAAAGGTAAGGCATCTCATCAGACAATCATGGATCAACAATACAATAAGCCACAATAGCCAATAAGAAATAAAAAGGAACATTGAAAGATAAAATAAGAGAACAAGAATCAAGGCAAAAAACATTGAAGATAGAAAGAATCGGTTCAAACTAGCAACAATAAATCATTATTCAGAGGTAAAGAACAACAGGAGATATAGATGGAATACATGCAGAAGTGAAGAAGGAGAAATATCTGCAAGACCAACCAACAGTAGTATGGTAAGCATTTTATAAATTTTAAATGATAGGTAAGTAATTTTTGTTATAAAATAAATCATCACAATTTATGTTGGAAACCAATCAAAGGGTAAATACATGGTAATAAATGAATGAACTAAGAGTTTAGTAATGGTTGATGTTTAATATATATATATTTAATATATATTTAATGTATATGATAAATATAATTATATCAAATGTAATATGTTTTTTGTATATATATGATTCATATGTTGATAGATATATTTTGGTAATTGATAAGTGTATATATATATATATATTATTTACAACTATCCAATTATGATGCTTGTAGCAATTATTGAGCCTTATAAGTAATAGTGACTCTATTATGATAAATGGTATAATAGAATATCATCTTTGGGATCTTGATAGACGTTTAATATCTACCTAATGTACTTATGAAATATATTATAGAAGAATCACATATAGTGAGTGATAAGAAGGAAGTGGATAATCCTTTGACAAGAATGAAATGTTTATATCATCTTTGATCTAATTAGATGTTATTGCTGAAATTTATTGATCTCTAACATTTATAATGTCTCTTTAAGAAACACTTTGAGTGCAAGATTCAGGTTTAAGTGCTTCCACTAGAAAGGGGTCATTACAGATTTATAAGCTTGAAATGGTATAGAATGGAGACATGATTGGCGACCCTCACGGGTAATATATTTGATAATGTGGTAAACAACTTGTTTCCATTTCTATGGCAAAGAAGTTCTCCTTGTTCCTTGTTTGTCCACAACAAGTGGAGGATCACTAGGTTCAGTGAATTCTTCCCTAGATGACCCGACATCCTTAGAAACAGGGTAGGGTTCTCCTTTAGTAGGAAAACATGTTACTTCAACAATCCTCTCTTTAGTTACTATAACTTCTAGCCCCTTCACCATTGCCTTACCATCATAAAGTGTTTGTGCAAATTCCAAGGCAATGTCATCATTGAAACTATCTAGTTTCAGGAAGTAATCTAACCATCCATAATTTCTAAATTCGGCTAGAGAGAGTACATCCTATAAAATCACCTGGTCAACTGTAGGTTCATTTTTGATCAACTAACCTCCCATTGCTTCTACTCACACTTTGACAAACACTTTTGCAAGGACTTCTTTCCTGCAACCCCTTTTTCTGAAAACCCAATTTCTCTTCCTGCAACTCTTTACTAGTACTAATGCCAATGTCATATGACACTTTAATTTACCTTTTTGATGGCACTATGATTATGACTAAGGAAATAAAACATAAAAGAGGGTTATCATCAAGTAAAACGATGACAACTTAGTGTTATGCCATGCATGCATGACGTCATTTCAACCATATCATTTCAAATTTCAAATTTGTTGCCATGTTGGTGCATGAAGTGTGATTAATGACATGTACGACACGTGGGTTTACACTCCCCCCAACCTAAATAAAAGCATGTGTTTGCACAAGCTAGGATGTAATTATGATGTAACAGGGTGTAGTAATAATTTGTGCTATGTGAAATATTAATATTAAAGTACAACAACTAAATAAATGCAAGTAAGGTAATTAAGATACATTAAGTTGTTTTGCACGTACTTGAAATGGTGGAGTGTCATTTGCAAAGAATGTGGAAAGAAGTACCAGTCACTAGAAAAGTACAATTGAGCTTATTAAATGAAGTGATGATGGAGTGAAGTGATGGAAAAGTGATGGAAGAGAGAGAAGGGATGGAGATGAATGGGTGGGTATGTTTGTTGATGGAGAAGTTAATTTCCACAAAAAGTGGAAATCTTTATTATGATTACTTGTGTACCTTTGAATATTTAGAAGGATGGACACTAGGTCCGCTTCCTTCGCTTGCAGGAACTTTGGAGTTTTGGTACTTAATAAATTGCTACATGAACTCTTGTTTGGATGCCAGTTTATGATATAACCTAAGATGATGACCATTGACTAGGAGCTTGAACCTAACATGATCAATTGTTGTGAGTTGAACAACACCATTGGACAAGACCTCTATAGCCTCATATGGTCCCAACCACCTAGTTTGCAATTTGCCTACATTGTCCTTATACCTAGAATCATAAAGAAGTGCCTAGTCACCTCGTTGGAACTTCGTTTCTTTGATGTACTTTTCATGCCACCTAACTCTCTAGTTTTGCACCATCTTAGCATGGTGGCGAGCTGATTTCCTCATCTCATCTAAGGCATTTAGTTGCATTACCCTATCCTTTTGTGCCTTAGATATATCTATTCCAAGGTCTAGTGTAGTTCTAAGAGTTGTGTGTTCAAACTTTATAGGCATCATTGTTGTCTTTCCATACAATAGTTCAAAAGGAGTAAAACCAGTAGTGGTTCTATAGGCCCAGACAACTTTTGGCAACCTATTTTCCCAATATTTTATGTGGATTGCTACTGTTTTGGTTAGAATGGATTCTATTTCCCTATTTTTTACCTTAGACTGGCCATTGGCTTGAGGGTGATAGGGTGTAGATTTTCTATGCTTGACATTATACTCATTCACCAATGCTATGACAAGGTTGAATGTGAACTGAGCTCCTTGATCTGTGACTATCTCTCTAGGAACTCCATAGCGTGTGAAGATTTCTTCATAGAGGAATTCTACAACTTTATTATCCCTAGCATGTTTCATGGCTTTGACCTCAACCCACTTAGTGACATAATCAATACAAACAAAGATGTAAGATTTTCCATTTGATGGTGGATCAATTGGACCTACAAAATCAAGTCCCCATTTATCAAATGGTGTGATAACTACTTGAGGGTATAGAGGCATCTCATTTGATTTAGTTGGTTGACCCATCCTTTGACATTAATCACAATTCCTAGTGTACTTACCTACATCCTTATGAAGTGTAGGCCAGTAATACCCTGTATTGAGAATCTTCATGGCTGTCCTCTTAGCTGCAAAGTGCCCCCCACAGGGTTCATTATGGCATGCATGAAGTATATCATATGTTTCATCCTTTCTTACAAATATCCTCATCACATTATCTAGTCCAATATAGAATAAACAACTTGCAATCCATGAGAATGGAAAATTTTTCTCAATAAGAACCCTTCACTCTTTTGGAGAGAAATGGGGAGGAACTCTCCCTGTAACTAGATAATTGGCTATGTCTGCATACCAAGGTGTGTGCACACTGATGGAGAACAAATGTTCATTAGGAAAGGGGTCATCAATGACTTGAGTGTCCTTTGATGTAGTCAATTTGGAGAGAAATTCTGCCACAACATTTGCTTTATCTGGCTTATCTATAATGGTGATATCAAAAATTCCAACATCAACAACAACCACCTTGCTAACCTACCTAAAATCAATGGCTTGTTTGTAAGGCATCTTATGGTTTCATGGTTTGTATGGACAAAGATCTGATATCCTATGATATAATTCTTGAACTTGTTGAGAGCATAAATGACTGCCAACATCTCCTTCTCTGTCACTGTATAGCTAAACTCAACTCCTTGTAGGTTCTTGCTAACAAAGTAGATTACATTCTCTATTGCTCCATATTTCTATCCCAAGACAACCCCTATAGCATAATCAGATGCATCTATGCGAATATGGAAAGGGAGTTCCCAATTAGGACCCTTGAGTACAAGAGCATGGGTTAATGCTATTTTTAAATTAGAGAATGCTTTATCACAATCCTCTATCCACTAGAACTCAACATATTTAGTCAGAAGATTATAAAGTGGTGCTGCCATTTTATTGAAATCTTTTATGAATCACCTATAGTATCTTGCATGTCCCAGGAAACTTCTAACATCTTTTTGCTTGACAAGAATAGGAAGATTGGTAATTACCTCAATCTTGGCTGGGTCCACTTGAATTCCTTTATGAGAGATATAATGGCCAAGGATTACTCCTTCCTGCATCATCATAAAGAATTTCTCACCATTTAAGGATAGATTATGGTCCTCACATCTCTGCAAAACCTTTCTTAGATTTTCTAATGCTTCTAAAAAATCAACACCATAAGTAGTAAAATCATCCATGTAAATCTCCATACAATCATGCGAAATATATGAGAATATACTAATAACTGCTCTTTGAAAGGTTGCAAGTGCATTACATAGACCAAATGGGAGTAAAAAATAGGCATAAGTCCCCCAAGGATAGGTGAAAGTTGTCTTCTCTTGATCTTCAGGTGCAATTTGTATCTAGTTATAACCACTAAATCCATCTAAGAAGGAAAAATATTATTTTCCTGCAAGTGAATCCAATACTTGGTCTATAAAAGGAAGGGGAAAATGATACTTTTTGGTGGCAGAGTTTAGTTCTTTATAGTCAATAAAAACTCTTCATTTACCTCCCTTCTTAGGCACAATGACCAAATGGGACACCTATTGGCTATCTAAGATATGGTAGATAAATTTTGCATCCAATAACTTCTGTAGTTCCCCTTTCACAATCTCCCTCGGAGTAGGGTTTATTCTCCTTTGTGGTTTCCTTACTAGTGTGTAGTCATCTCTAATGTAGATCATATGATTACAAATCTTGGGATCCAATCCTTTCATTTCATGGTAATCCCATGAAAATGCATGCTGATGCAACTTTAATAGGTTTGTCAGGGACAACTGCTGCTCTTGACTCAACTTATTGTTGATATTCAGATGTTTCCCCTTTGAAACTTGTGCTTGTGTGGTCAACTCAATCATGGTTGTTTCACTGATACTTGGAATTTTTAGTTCATGTGGTAACAATGTATGGAGCATATATGTTGTTGCAGGAAGTCTAGGTGCAGGAGGAGCGGGAAGAAGTGTCTGCAATGGATAGGTAGAACTAGATGATTCTTCATGCACTTCACACTGGTTCTGAATTATATGGGATAATATTTCATCTTCTTCCTAAAGTTGCATAAAAGGACTTCTGCCTATCATCATGAGTTGTGTCACTAAATTGACCTCCTCGGCTTCTTCTCCAACATGTGGTGATATGGGGTTGTCCATATCATGGGATGGTTGAGTAGGAGGATAGAGGACAAGCTTTTTAGTGTTTCTCCCATCATAAATAGTCATGTCCCTTGACCAACATCCAATGTAAGCATTTGTTGTACCTAACCACTGTCTACCCAAAATAATGGGATACCCTCATAATGTAGCTTTAGGGGAAATGATCATGAAATATGTTGGATATTACCAAGGGTCTAGGGTAACAACAAGGTCTTTTACTATACCATTAGGTTTGACAGTGGAACTGTCAGCAAGTTGCAGGACAATAGGAGTTGGTCTCATATTTGCAACATTCAGTTGCTGCAGGATATCCTTAGTCATCACATTGATAGCTACTCCTAAGTCTATTAGAGCATTGTTTACTTGGATCCCATTTATAATGAATCCAACTACATGATTACCTAGGTCAGTACATTTATGAACAATGACTTTCCCAAGCATGATATCTGCCAACTGCCCCACCACATGAACAGTTGTGGGGTCCTTTTTCCTCCCTAGCTTTTTGAGACATGCTTCCTTAATTGCCTTACTATATATGGGAACATATTTTATGGCATGGAACAAAGGTATCTTAACACATATGTGTTTCAACTACTCCAGAATATCAAATGTTGTTTCCTCCTTTTCCTCCTTTTGTTTAACAACTTCTAACCTTTGAGGAAATGGTGGGTCTTGATCAGATTGTTGAACTAGTTCAGGATTCTTGGGCATATTTGATTGAGTAGGGATATCATATAGATTTTGATGCTCCTCTTCTTCCACAGGAATCTCTATGATGATAGGAGTGGAAGGAGATGGAAAAGTGGTTCCTAAATGTAGATGAATGTCACTCACACTCACAACATATGCAAAAAATTGATTGGGATCTGTAGAGTATACCAATTGCTGTTATGGTTTGTTATTTGGGTTAGGTGTGGGTTGAGCTAGTAACTAAGTAGGTCTAGGTGTGCTAGAGTTTGAGTTAGTAGGAGAAGGAGGCATTATGGAAGGCTACTGAGGCTGTGGAGGTGGCTGCATGTAACCCATTGCCTGGTTTGGTCATTGCTGTCCTCCCCTCCATTGGGATGTCTGGCTTGCTGGTTTCACGGAGGTTACCAATTCTCCTACACTCATTTGAATTTGACACCATTTTTTGGCATTGCATTGGTCATTCAACCAATCTTTGTCAGAAATGGGACAAAATGGCAAAAATATTTGTGTCATTATTTTTTCGTTAAAAGGCCGACGATGAATTAAACATTGAAATAACGACAAAGAATCGTCAATTGTTAGCATCATGAAATGGCTCAATGGATCCCATGGTCTTCTTTGTGCAATGTAGAAAACCTGATCATCATCGACCTGAACTGGCCTGAATTCTAGTGGAATTTGCTTGTTGTCATTGTTGGCTACCATTTTGCATCTACAATCCTTCTTTTGCCTGCAAAGAGGACAATATTCTTCAAACATTGCTTCTACCTCCTCTTTGTTTTTCTTTGCTTGAAGTGTATCTAGCTAAGTAACCATATTGTTTATGATATCCTACTTGAAATATGCCAACAATTGAGTGATTCCCATCCTTGAAACTCCATTAGTGGATGATTTACCCATAGAAGATTGGTAACCTCTTCCTTTCTTTAGAGCTTCCTGTTATGCCTTGCATACACTAAATTTTGAGCGAAAGCCGATGAGCCTTCAGATCTGATTAACTGAAACGATGAACGCCGAGAGTTCGAAATTCCTTGTTCTATTCTGATCTCGACTTTCATGAAATTCGGTTATCTCTGTTTTAATTTGTTTCGAAATTCCTCTTATCCTGTGATGGATTTCATGAAAACGCCATGAGCGAGCGGATATTTTATTAACTTGTTTTATCTGAGCCATTGTTTTGAGCCATCCTTATGTCGAGCGAGCCGACATGTTGTTTATTTTATCTTTCGTTTTCTTTGTGTTCACACGTAAAACTGGAAAAAACGAAAATAAAAAAAAAAAATTAGAAAACCTTGGAAAATACAAAGAATCTCGAAACCCTACCGAGAAAAAAAAAAATTGTAAACTTTAAAAAAATACAAAAAAATTGTAAAATATGAAACTTTAAATATTTAAAATTTATTATTATTATTATTTTAAAATTTAAATAATATAAATTTTTATATATTTAAAATATTTATAAAGTGTAAATGTAAAAATAATAATAATAATAATAATAATAGGATTTAAATATTTAAAGAGTTTTAAATAAACAAACAAAATAAATTTATTTTAAAATTTAAATAATATAATTCTTTATGTTTTAAAAAAAGGGGATTTATATTATAAAATAAATAAGTAATTCTTTTCAAAAAAAATTATTTTAAAAGATTTGAAATATTGAATAAAATAAAATAAAATAGGAAATCTCTAAAAGCTTTGTAAAAGGGTAAAAAGAAGTTTTGAGTTTTTACCCAGACGCGATCCCCATTCCCGAAAATAAAGGGGCTAAATTTTTTTCTTAAAATAATGCCTTCAAGATTTTTAATTCCCATCTCGCAGTAAGCAAGTGAAGTGGGCCCACGGTAAGTGCAATTTGGACAAGAAGTAAAATGGACAGGCTCAGACTCGGGTTGTGGGAGGAGGGTGAACCTAAAACAAAAAAAATGAAATGTTCAAAGTTCGTCATGATTCCGGCCCCGCTCGACTAAAATTTTGATCCCACAGCTTAAGTGGAATCGGAATCGAAAAAGAACCCGACACTTTGTTTTCTGACCCCATTAAGTACTGGTTCCGACTCTGCCTGGTGCCTGTTCTCACCCCACTCAAGAAATGACTTGGTTCCCATTCTGCCTTGGAAATAACTCCGCTTTTGCTTGGTGCTAGTTCCTACCTTGATCCCGCATGACATAAAAGGAGAGAACATGGACATTGCGAATGAACTGTTGATAGAGTACTTAAAGAAATGAAGTCATGGGAAGTAATGATGGCGGAACTTGCATAGATCAGATGTGTTGAAACAACTTTAGGAACTTTCAGACCAAATTCATTAGCAGATGTAAGGATCGATCCCACCAACCTCTGCCAACGTCCTCCTTGCTTGCCAAAGAGATTTGTTTCGAAGACAATACAATGAGGGCAGGTGTAGAGCCAAGTTTCTTTCCACCACGCCATAGGGAAATGGCACATGAACTATTTAACAAAAATTCCTCGAAGGGATGCGCCATGGAATGCATAGATCACAGGAAGTGCTTAAAATGTATTTGTTGAATCAACTAGTGTAAAGGCCAGATCCCGCAACCATTGCCAACGTCTTCCAACCCATGCCAATATGAAAGCTTTGGAACGATTTAAAATCCATGAAGGTGTTGCACAGCTCCAGGATGCCATGAGGAAGCACGTGACAGAATGCCTCTGGGGAAGCGTACGCTCGGGAAGATGTGTATGCAAAAATATGTGAAAGAGCGTAGAAGGCACAATTTACCGTTTGAGTAGAATGCCTTAAAAGAGGTTGTCATCTCATAGAATGCAATGATTGCGGGGGTGCAAAAAATGGATTTGTTAGGAAAGGCACAGGAAAGTTAAAAAAAATGTGCAGGTATAAAGCCAAATTCCATGGTTTTTCCAACATTCTCATTGGAAGCATAGGAAAAACTATAAACTGTTTGACAGAAGGTCTGGCAGATCAATGTGTGAAAAATATGGAAGCATGAACGAGGCAAGTGAATTGTTTGAAAGATCGCCCCAAGGAAATCTCATCTCATGGAATAAAATGAATTCGTGCAAAATATGGAAGCATGATGTAAGTGTGTGAACTGTTAAATGGAATCCCTCAATGAAATGCGGGTTTCATGGAACACAATGGTTGCAAGATTTGCATAAAATGACATGATGGAGAAGCACAATGAAAGCACGTGATTTGGAGTGATAGGAAAAATGGCTTTGGAATGTTCATGCATAGACAAGGAGCGATTGGCTGAATGAGATGTTGTTTCATAGAATGAAATAATTGCAGGCGATTCACAAATTGGATTTGTTGAAAAGGGCAGTCGAAAGTTTTAGTGAAAATGTAATTGGTCGATGTAAGGCATAATTACACAACCTCTGCCAACATTCTCTTTGCCTGTAGCCATGGGAAAATGGTGAGATAAGCTTAGAAAATGTGTAGGAACTATTTGGATAGAACCCAAAAGGTATTTCATAACAAGAATACATGCAAAATGTGCAAGCATGGATTGTTTGACAGGATGCCTCAAATTAATCTCGCCTCACAAAGGAAATGATGGCAAGACATGTGTTCAAATCAGATTTTTTTGAAAAGGCTTTTGAAGCTTCAAGCAAAATATGGAAGCATGATGTAAGTAAGTGAACTGTTATACAAAATTCCTAAAAGAGATGTTGTCTCTGGCAATACAACATGATTGCACAATATGCATAAAATGGATTTGGAAAGGATGCTATAAAATATTTGAATTAATGAAACACTCTAGAACATGTCCGAACATTGTAAGCGTTGCTTGTGTTTTATGTGCATATGGTCGTGTAGATTTAGAATGAGGGTTGTACATACTTCAATGGCATGGGGGCGGGTAAGTTGAGTGAGGCTCAAATAGCGAGGATTTGGATGAAAGATAGAGGAATCAAAAAGACCCTTGGATGTAGTTGGATTGGAGGCCATAAAATGGTACATGCTCTTTATATGGGAGGAAGATTAAA
Organism: Sequoia sempervirens; assembly: GCA_007258455.2. Classification (NCBI taxonomy): domain Eukaryota; kingdom Viridiplantae; phylum Streptophyta; class Pinopsida; order Cupressales; family Cupressaceae; genus Sequoia; species Sequoia sempervirens. The sequence continues at coordinate 110,509,437 of VDFB02026320.1, forward strand.
TCCACAAATACAAGAAATCTATGCAGAATTGGAGAAATTGTCATGGGAGATGAACTAAAAAGGGTGTAATTCGGTTGTAGTGAATGATATGAACAACAGGTGGGATTATAGTGGTTGTAGATTGAGATTTTGTTTATAATAGAAGAAGAAAATTTGTTTGAAGTTGATTAGGTGTTTCCAGATTCAAAGGAGCAAACAACATGGGGATATGAAATTCATACTGAATATGAATTAATGTTTTAGTGACATTAATTTATAAGGGAGTATTTAATTGTTATTTCAAATCATAGAGATAAAGAATTATCAAATGCATTTGTTTGAAATAATTAATTAATGTTCAAAATTAGTTAATTGATGATGTTAATTAAATCTTATTGATTGATTAATTTTATTAATTAATTAATGCTTTTAAATGTATTGCAGGTACTTTTAGGAATGAAAGGATATTAAATCAAGATTGATTTTCAAAACAAACGTGCAAAGAGTTGATTTTCTGAAAGACTAT